>JASPKZ010004927.1:0-1233750 GCA_030220185.1 Diploptera punctata
GTGTGAGAGTGGTGGTGAGAGAGTGAGTGTGTGAGAGTGGTGATGTGTGTGAGGAGAGAGGTGAGTGTTGTGTGAGGGAGGCTCTAGTGTGTGTGAGAGTGAGTGTGTGAGAGATGAGTGGTGTGTGGGTGAGACGTGGGTGTGGGTGAGAGTGAGTGTGTTGTTGATTGAGTGGTGTTTGTGTGTGTGGAGAGAGAGAGAGTGAGTGTGTGTGAGACGGAGTGGTGTGAGAGTGAGTGTGTATGAGAGTGAGTGTGTGTGAGATTGAGTGTGTGTGAGATTGAGTGTGTGAGAGTGAGTGAGTGAGTGAGTGAGTGAGTGAGTGAGTGCGCGTGCGTGTGTGGATACAAACCCCAGTATCAGCATATATTATTCTCTTCAAATATAATTTATCCTTCATTAAGACGTATTAAATAAATAATAAAAACATATCCTAGTGTCACTTCCTTTAAATATTGGTAACATATTTAATTTTTACAAATTTTTGTTTTTTTTTTACTTTCAAATTTAAATACCCTTAAAGATATCTGAGTTTGTATTTTTTAACATTCTTACCTCATATGTTTATTTGGTTGGACGATCATTTCAAAGCTATTGCTCCATCTTCAGCTTGCCACAAACTGGTTTTTCTTTTCTTCAAGTTGTCGACCCTGGATCTGTGTTCCAAGGAACTTGGTAATGAGTAGAGCTAGGAATTTTAGGTGCTGCACCTTAATTTTATTTTGTTACTACAATGCTCAAATTAGCTTGTCTTGCAAAGAAAACATTAAATAAATGTCCCTAAATGTGTTTTAGTTGCACCTTTTTGCACCTTTTTTCAATGCTAGCACCTTTTTATCAATGCAAGCACATTTTGCACTTTTTTAAACCTTTTTTGTCTCTTAGCAGCATTGTATTCCCAAAATAATGTGTATATATTTTTTTACATTTCTTCAAATACACTTTCAAGGGTTGGTAACGATGTGTGGTATCACGGTATCAGTCCACATCACATTACTTCCACTTTAGTGCAGTCCCGTTAGGCTGTTCCTTTTAAATTAGTTTGCACCTTCTTGCACCACAGTTATGCGAAAGCTATTGTTTAAGCAAGGGAGATTGTTGAGTGCATAAACAAATGTTTCAGTTCAAAATAATATTTGACTTGTGCGGTCTGCTATTTTCCTGAGTGACCAGTATACAGTATGCCAAAACCGAATGTGAACTCCTACAAACTACATGATTTTGTAAAACAGTATAGTGCAATTTGGAATTCAGAGTGACAGATCTGTTATAAGATGCATTCTTTGTGATATTTCAATAACAATTGATGAAAAACACCAACACAATCGTGTTACCCAGCATATAGATAGTGCAAAACACGAAAAATAAGAAACTACAAAGCAGTTAATGTGTATTGTGACAACAGTTTATTGGCGAAGCGCTACCTTCTTCTAGTTTAAAAAATTTTTTAAAAAATTTTTAATGATACAGCAAAGACATTTGTGGCATGTGGTATTCCTCTTTCCAAACTTAACAACCCTATTATGAAAGCACATTTGGAGAAATATACTGGGACGTCTATCCCAGATGAAAACCATACATTCAACCTCTGTATGATGAAAAATTAAAACAGATTAGTCAAGTAGAAGGTGAAAACCAGTATATTTTACATTAGACGAAACCACTGATAAACAGTTGAGATATTGAACTTTTTTAGATATGTTCTAAACATTTGAGGTGTTGAATAATATCTGCTTTAACAGTTTTCTGGACTTGTGATTTCAATAACATAATGTTCTGGGACTTGTCCTACTCAGACTTTTTAATACTCGTATATGACAACATGACTGAATTTTGTGTCGTGAGTTACTTGATGTAACTGGTTTTGATACTCTTTAATGATAATTCACATGGGAAATTTGTACCTTCTATTTTTAAAAATTGCACCTTTTTCTGCTAAAATAAAGCACCTTTTTTACACCTTTTTCACCAAAATTTTGCACCTAAAATTCCTAGCTCTAGTAATGAGGCTCCTTTAAAGAAATCCTCCCACAGCTGGGAATCACCAGGGGATCTAAATGCCCCCACTCTGAGAGGTTAAAATACAGTTATACTTATATATTAAATTTGGGAATTTTTAACTTTATGAGGTTCAATTAATAATAATTAATGTATGAGGTAAGAAAAAATCACGATTCATTTAATTATTACAGTTATACTTACATGTGAATTTTCTTAATCTGCAAATGTTGCCTCATGATTTCTGCCAAAACTTGCTGCTGCCCCTCAGTCCTTTATTTTTCAACTGTTTCTTTCCTTTCTCTGCTCCTTGAGCTACAGCTTCTCTCGTATCGGTGGCCATTGCTTCGTCTGGGTCTTGTGATTGGGTCTTCAATGTTTTCTTGATATTTATAATCTAACAAACAAAATAAAAATTTAACTATACATCAAACATTGCAAATAACTAGAGAATAGTCAAGTCTAAAATTATTTTTTGTTCGGTTTTCTAATAAAGCGTGTTGTTTTAGTTTTTTAAACTATTTTTTTTTTAATTTTTAGTTTGGTTATCTAACAAAGCATGCTGTTTCAGTTTTTAAACTATTATTTTTTTTTTAATTTTTAGTTTAATGGATTGTCATAATCCAGAATCCCATGAAAATTTAATTGCTTAATACTTTTCTAAAAAAAAACCTCCAGCCCGGATTTTAACCAGCAACCTATTGATTGCTGAAATTATATACCACTACAGTCCACCGCTCTACAAACTGAGCTCTTACAACGATTGACTAAAAAGTCGACAAGTCCGCAACCTATTACACAGGTTTTTATTTTACTGATTTTCCGATGATTCCAGCCAGGATTTTAGCAAAAACTATGAAATTATTGTATTGTCATGGGTCCTTTACAAGTATACAGTTTCAAGTCAATCCAATGTTTTTAAGTGGATGAAAATCGTGTTCAAAGATTCCGTTACATAGATATAGGTTCGTTACATAGACAGATACAGGTCAAGCTAATATAAAGCGTGTAAAAATATATAATTTAACATTGTTATAACCTCAACGGTATAAAAAAATTATGAACTTAAAAAGTACAGATTAATTCAAATGTCGAAATAAAATGTATATAATTCATAAAACATTTTAATACAAATATCACGAAAAAAAAGACTGCGTAATTGAAGACGCGAACCTGCTATCTTCATTAACAGAACCAGTAACCGCGTGCTTTACCGCTGAGCTATCGGGACACGTAGAAGAGTCTTCAGTTCATGCCACATAACACTGTATCTCAGGGACTGCACAATTATGACTAGTTTCCTAGTTTGAACCCAGCGCTGTGCTGAGAATGACTTAGAAGAAATGTGCTTTCAAGACATGACTCATTTTTTTTGTCGAAGGGTGTACAGTCTAAAATTGCAATGGCAAAAAAATGCAATTAAGACATTACATGGAATAATTTGGAACAAAAATATTACAAAGGAAACTAAAATGAAAATTTATAAGTGCATAATGCAGAATAATTTTATCATATGGAAGTGAAACTTGGTCTTCGACGGAATTACAAAAGAATAAAATTAGAACAGTTGAATTTGATTATTTTAGAAGAAGCCTCCAAAAAACAAGACAGGATAAAATAAGAAATGAATTCCTTTGGAGAGAAATGAATGTCACCACATCTGTTGTTAAGAGAATTGAAAATCAAATGCTTAAATAGTATGGCCATGTACAAAGAATCGAAAATGAAAGATGGACAAAAAATATATACCAGTGGTCACCCCCTGGAAGAAATAAACGTGGCAGACCAAGATGGAAATGGAAAACCTACGTCAGAACTAAAATGGATGATAGGAATTTGGAAGAGGGAGATTGGAATGATAGAGATAAATGGAAACTGAAGACGGCAAACCTATAAATGGGAGAGAGCCGAAGAAGAAGAAGATATATGAAGAGAAAAATTATACTCTCAGGGTTTCAAATCAGGACCTTTGGCTTTCTAGGCCAATGCTCTACTGCTGAGCTATCTGAGCACCCCAATCTAAACATAAATCTTTCTATTATACATTGTTAATTTCTGATCACCGAATGCTACGAGCCTTTGCTCAATTATGCACATGGCGGCTTCTTATTTAAGAAGACATTTATTGGTAATTTAAACATTCAATATTTTTATTATTAATTTCATACATCTCAATGATGGTTATATCATATTTGAAGAGAAAAATTATGCGCTCAGACCAGGACTTGAACCTGGGACCCTTGGTTTTCTAGTCCAAGTGCTCTACCATCTGAGCTACCTGAGCAAGTCCCGATCTAAATGCAAATTTTTCTCTATATACGTTGTAATTCCCGCCCACCAAATGCTTGAAGCCTTTGCTTCTATCTTTGCAAATGGCGGCTCCTTTATTAAGAAGACATATTTGGGAATTATACATTACATTATAAATGCCAGTACGGCTTTTTTCAATGTTTTTATTATTAATTTCATACAGCATTTGGTGGGCGGGAATTACAACGTATATAGAGAAAAATTTGCGTTTAGATCGGTACTTGCTCAGGTAGCTCAGATGGTAGAGCACTTGGACTAGAAAACCAAGGGTCCCAGGTTCAAGTCCCGGTCTGAGCGCATAATTTTTCTCTTCAAATATAATTTAAACATTACTTTATAAAGCCAGTAGGGCATCTTTCGATGTTTTTATTGCTAATTTAATCCTCTCACTGAAGGACAAATAAGAGAAAAATTATTTGCTCAGACTGTGGTTTGAACCGAGGACCTTTGGCTTTCTAGGCGAATGCTCTACTGCTTAGCTATCTGAGCACTCCAATATAAATATGTAGATTACTTGGTATAGTTTGATTTTTGTTTGATCCTGTATAAATAAGAATCTGCCATGATTTATTTTAGGAAGTAATATTTTGAGGTTCTTTTTATCATGATATGATAAGAAACCGCCAGCCCAGAATGTAATTATGAACGAGAGTTGGCAACGCTGCACCTTCTCTGATTGTACCAAACATTTCAAGATGAATAGATATTTCATGACAGGCTTAGATCATTCTGGAAGATATTGTGTAGAAAATATATAAGCTAGCATTGCCACCTCGATCGAGCCAGTCATTTGATATTTGAAGTCAAGTGAAGAAGTCCCGTGCCGTATCCGAGTGGTTACGGCAAGATACCTTGGCACACAGCCATGGAACTTGCACTGGTTCGGGTCTCCATGGAGGAAGAAATTTTCTCAAGAATTTTGGCCAGTATGGGACCAGTTTCCACCCAGCATCGTGACGAATTTGGTAGCTTCAATAATTAGATTGAGAAAACCAGCTGTAATGGCTGGGGACCCGACATGCTGACCACATGTCAACTCTACAGTGGCTGGATGATCGTCTACCTCTGTTATTAATATGTAGCCAGCTGGTAGACCAAGGACCTTCTTGGTCACGCTATGGAGTTTTTTTTTCAAGTGAAGATAAACTCCACACATGATATAAATAGACAAAGTGATTTAAATTAATTAATGTAGTATAGTTAGTTCCCGGAGGGAAAACGCCCAGTTGGTAGACCAAGAATGAGGTGGGAGAACAACATTAACTGTGATTTGAGGGAAGTAGATTATACAGGAAATAATTGGAAAGCATTATATCAGAATAGGGATGTATGGAGAGCTTATGTCTGCTCGGCCATGAACCTACAGGTTCGATAGTGCCAGTGAGTAAGTAGTATAATTAGTATTATATGTTATATTATTTCTTGTTTATTGTAGCTGATAAATAGTTTTATCATTTTTGTTTTTTTTATGATTGATGATGGACTGGTTTTTGAACAGTAACAAATGTGAAAGTGCATATAAAAAACATAAAAAAGCAAAAATTATAAAACTATTTATCAGATACAATAAACAGAAATAATATAACACTAGATATAATTAATATAATAAAGTTTGGAGCTTTACATTATGAGGTTTTCTTAATAAGAATCAAATGAATCTTGTATTCTTCTTACCTCATACAACTGTTTTATAACACAGAACTGCACATCATTCCCATCTTCAGCTGTTTTCACGATTGTCAATTTTTCATTATGCCGGTAATTTTCGAAACTGCCATTTGGTATACTTTTGAAGGACTTTGTATTCAAATTTGGTTCGTCTGGAAACTCAAAAGTTCATGATTCTAGTATGGTTTTTTTGAATGTATATCTTTTCCCAAACTGTTAATTCCAAAGGTTTAGATAAATGTTTCAAAAGTGTTGCTTCTTTTTCAATTCTATGATTCTCTAATAAACTATGTGACTTTTCAATTTCATCATTTTTATGTTTCTAAAGTGTTCTTTTTTGCGAGTGTATATATATAGTACAAAGATACCAACAAGAATGGAAAAATCATCTGAGGAGAATGGCAAGAAATAGACTTCCAAAATTGGCATTCCAATATACCCCAACTGGACATAGGAACCAAGGAAGACCAAAACATCGGTGGAAAGATCAGGACCATCTTTGCTAGGATTACCGTACAGGCCACATGGCCTAAAACGAATTTGTTCATGATGATATATATATATAGGAAAAACAAAAAGAAATTCAGACACTCGCATAAAGGAACACTTTAGAAACATAAAAAATGGTGAAATTGAAAAAACAGCAACAGCAGCACATAGTTTATTAGAGGATCATAGAATTAAAAAAAAAAAAAAGTAAAACTTTTAAAACATCTATCTAAAAATCAAATTTGGGAATTTTAACATTATGAGGTTCAATTCATAAGATTCATTTAATTCTTATCTTATATTTGAAGAGAAATTATATTTGAAGAGAAAAATTTTCGCCTAGACCGGGACTCGAACCCGGGACCTTTGGCTTGCCGGGCCAAATGCTCTACCAACTGAGCTACCGAGGCGAGTTACGATCTAGACGCAAATTTTTCTCTTATGTACGTTGTAATTCCCTTTCTTATCTATCTAAAAACCTTTGGAATTAACAGTTTGGGAAAAAATATACATTAAAAAAAACCATACCAGAACCATGAACTTTGAGTTTCCAGACAAACCAAATTTGATTACAAAGTTCTTCAAAAGTACACCAGATGGCAGTTTAGAAAATTACCAGCATAATGAAAAATTGACAGTCATGAAAACAGCTGAAGATGGGAATGATATGTTTTCCGATACTGCAGGTTTGTGATAAAAACATATATGTCTGAGGTAAGAAGAATTCACGATTCATTTGATTCTTACTAGATATAATACTAATTATACTTCTTCTTCTTCTTCTTCTTCTTCTTCGTCAGGCTCTGCAACTTCCAGTGGAATGTCTTGGCCTTCTCAACTAGTTTACGCCATTTCTTCCTATCTTGTGCAGTAGATTTCAAATCAAAAATCCCCATCTCTCTTAAATCTTCAATTATGTCATCTTCCCATCGATCTTTAGGTCTTCCTCTTGGTCTTGTTCCCTGTGGCCTCCAATTTAAAATATCATTCGGCAATCTTCCCTTTGGCATTCTTAGTGTATGTCCAAATCATTGCAATCTTTTGGATTTGATGAAACTAACTATATTTTCTTTATTATTCTTGAGGTATAATTCGTTATTCCTTCTTAACCTCCAAGTTCCATTTTCCTTTACTGGACCTAGCACTCTTACTAATTATACTACACTAATTAATTTAAATCATTTTGTCTATTTATATCATGTGTGGAGTTTATCTTCACTTGAAAAAAAGTTTTATTTATTTTTTTATCTCTTATGATTAGTCATACTTATACCCCGGCAGGGCACTACAGGAAAATCTTAATTCAAAAAGGTAACATGACTCAAAAAAGTTTGAGAACCACTGGTTTAGTGAACTCCAAGTTAGTTCTGGCAGGAGCCACCATTAAATGTAAGTAATGTTAATTAAAAAAAATATTTTTTATAAAAGAAATCATGTAGAGCGACACTACAGAATAAAAATATGAATCAAACTTTATACTTCACCTCATAAAATATGATCCTCTCATCTGGACATGTTTCAGATATTATCATCCCCATTCTCATTGAATCAGAATTTAATTGAAAATGAAGATAATCATAAGTAATGTCACGAGTGATTTCCAAATTATCAATAAATTCACGACTCACAAATTTGGAAATCAAGAGTGGCATTTGTTAGGACTATTTAATGAATAAAATTAAGCTGTTTACTCACAAATCATTATTTGACTATAGTTATTTTTAAATATTTATATATTTAATGTAAACGGCGATGTTTGAAAACAAATGAGAAACGATAGGTACGCTTCATCTGCTTCTTTTGTTTATCACTGCAACCAGATCATACTATTTATTGCCAAAGGAACACAATATTCTAAGAATGCTCTCTAGAGGAGAAAAAATGAAACATCAAACAGTATATTAATTCATTTCTGATGTCGTATGATGTAAATATGACAAGTATATTTTTCTGGATTATTACCTGAGATAAAATACATTTAAGAAAGTGCAAACAGTGGTTTCTTTATTTTGGTGGTATAATAAATTGCCACAAATATTTTTATATTAACTCCTGCAAGCGCTATGTGTTGACATCTATGCACTATATATACAATCTGGTAGCCATATTTCTTATAGGCTCAGTCACTGCAAAATAATGGTCAGACCTGTTCAGAATATTAAAAAGGAGGAGCTTTCTTTAATATGGTAAATTTAACACTGATAAATATTTTGTGAAACACGACTCTGATTGGTTGTAAAACAGAAATCATTGAAACGTGATTGATCATTGACTCCCATTTCGGGCATGAGTTAAATAGTCATAAGTAATGTCACAAGTGATTTCCAAATTATCAATAAATTCACGACTCACAAAGTGAGAATCTAGAGAATTTGGAAATCAAGAGTGGCATTTGTTAGGACTATTTAACGAATAAAATTAAGCTCTTTACTAAAAAATAATTATTTGAATATGGTTACCGGTGTTTTAAAATATTTATATAGTTAATGTAAACGGCGATGTTTGAAAACAAATTAGAAATGTGAGGTTATATATATTCACTGCAACTCGATCATATTATTTATTGCCAAATAGGATCGCAATATTGTAAGAATGCACTCTAGTGGAGAAATAATGAAACACATCAAACTATTATAATCAACATTATAGGTTAATCATCTATATTTTGAATATACAACTCAGTAAAATCACTGAATCTATTCATTATTTGCTATATTCAATGTATTTGTTGGAGAAAAATAATGGTCTAACCTGTTCAGAATATTAAAAAAGGAGGGGCTTTCTTTATCACAAAAGCAGGAGCTGATAAAGAGAAATTGATAAAGAGCGAGGTGAAACATGACTGTCATTGGTGTAAAACAGAATTCATTGAAACGTGATTGGTCATTGACTACCAATTGCAACATGAGTTAAATAGTCTCTGAAATATATTCAGATGAGAGGATAATATTTTATGAGGTTATTCAGAATTTTATTCTATAAAAAAGTCCATTACCATTAATATAATAAACAGACTTCTACGTAAACAAATAGTAAAGTAAACCCTCCAGAATAATGCCAGGCTCAGGGATGAGGTGAAAGGGAGCCCATATTGTTGAAGATCTGTGATACACAACAATGTCAACTGACCAAATCTGTCACAAATTAACAGGGACTGATAAAATGTAATGGAATAAATGAGTTTGAAGAAGTGGAAGAATTTTTTTTTTTTTGGCAGAGAAAAATAGGCAAAAACCTGTACCAATTCCAATTTGTTTATTACAAACCCCACATGAAGTAAACAAAGTAATATTTTATATTTGAAGAGAAAAATTATATGCTCAGACTGGGGTTTGAACCCAGACCCATGGGAAATAAGAGCATATATAACACAAAAATTTGCGTTTAGAATGGAGTTTCTCAGACAGCTCAATTGGTCGAGCATTCGCCTGGAGTGTGAAAGGTCCTGGGTTCAAACCCCAGTCTGAGCGTATAATTTTTCTCTTCACATATAATTTATCCATTATTGAGATGTATGAAATGAATAATAAAAACATTGAGGTAATGTATTATTCAATGATGTTCTTTTAACATCTCAAGTCAGAGACAGAATATTTTTTACCCAAAAAAAAAATCAATTCTGGCCAGAACCTCGAGTCGGAAATATGGCTGAAGATAGGAACCCACTGTTCCTGAAACCACAGTGTGAAGAACACTGAATGTATGAGATGAGATAATTTAATTTTTAATTTTATTAATTTAAAAGCCTCGAGTTGGACTAGTGGTTATGTTCCTTGCCTCTGGTCCCGAGGGTCGCAGGTTCAAATCTGGCCAGGGTCAATGAATTTTAGGATGGAAAAATCCAAGGAAAAAGTCCTCCGGGAGAGACTTTAAGTCATGGGTCTCAAGCCTGAAGATTTTCAGGCTCATAAAAGATCCTTAAGCCTGAATAAAAAGGCCTCTAAGCAAAATTTGTCCACCACTGTGGTCTCGAGGTAGCATGTTGCCTTGTCATGCAGCGGGCCCACGTTCCTTCCCCATTTGGCACCTCATGATGGAGATAAGCTCCAAAACTGGAGGCTAGAAGAAAAAGGATATGAGATGAGATAATAAAAACATTAATTCAATTCTTAATATCTTAGTTGCCTGCTAGATGTCTCATTGAGTCAGTATGATGACCGCATTCCAATCATGACATCTATGGACAAATAAGGTAATTAAATTAACTTGTCCTAGCAACTCCTAACAAAGGAGACACTATGGCTCAATATTGGGCTATGCCATTATAGATAAATAATGTAATTAAATTTTTTTATTCCCATAATAATTTTTATCAATTTTTACCTCTTGTTCAATAGCCTCTTTGTGTTTGAGACGTCTGTTTTTCTCAGCATTAGCTCGGATGATCTGTGTTTCAACACAAGATAACACAGTTTCACAGGAATTGCACCATTCCTGTAGAGTGCTCACTATAGTTCCCAAATCTGCTGGCTGAATGTCTCGACCAATTGCATAGTCTACTTCCAGCTGAGAATTTTTCTGATCTAGCTTTCCATGTATAATATCTGAAACATACACATTCATTCATCTTATATATAAAAATCAATGTTTGTTTGTTCGTTTGTTTGTTTGTTCGTATTCTATGTGCGGCCATACCGTTGATCCGATTTTGATGGAGTTTTTTGCAAAATGTTCAGAAGATTCCCGGGATGAACATAGACTATAAGAGAGTTGTGATATTCAACCCCTTCACCCCTAAAAATCACCCTATGTAGTGAAAAACGTGAAATAAAGTCCCTATTTTGATGGTTATGCTGTCTAAACCATAACAAATACACCAAATTAATGTACACAGAATTGAATATCTCAAAAAACTCTACAAAAAGGTCCACGACAGCATATGTTTATCTTTTACGGATAACTCACAATAACCATTTTTTGTTTTCATTGATGCCAAGAATATCGGGATAAGCAGATTCCCGAACAGTGCACGGCTGGTGGTAAAAACATATTAGCATTTATTTATGAGTAGCAGCGCATGCCGGGTATTAGCCAGTTTGTAATAAAAAACTCCACAGCAGAACTGGCCTGAAAGCTCTTTGACCTACCAGCCACTTGCTGGCCTCACATCCACATGTGTTAATCATAGAGATGGACGATCATGCAGCCAATATAGGGGTTTACATGTGGCCAGCACGTAAGGTTTCCCAGCCAATATAGCCACTGGGGTCAATACTGATTAATTATACTTGGTATAGCAAACACCGAAAATGACGACTGAACCACTGGGATAAATTAATTATATGGCCACTGATCTTTGATCTCTTTAGAGAGTTATTGAGATCTCTGGTCTCTTTAGTGGGTTATCATTGACTTTATTTAGTGTAAAGTTAATTAGTACAGACTTAATGTTGGCTGCACAGGAACACAGAATATTCATATTTGAAGAGAAAAATTATACGCTCAGACCGGGACTTGAACCCGGGACCCTTGGTTCTCTAGACCAAGTGCTCTACCATCTGAGCTACCTGAGCAAGTACCAATCTAAACGCAAATTTTTCTCTATATACTTTGTAATTCCTGCCCACCAAATGCTCTGAAGCCTTTGCTTCTATCTTTGCAAATGGCGGCTCCTATATTAAGATGTATGAAATTAATAATAAAAACATCGAAAAAAGCCGTACTGGCATTTATAATGTAATGTATAATTTCCAAATATGTCTTCTTAATATAGGAGCCACCATTTGCAAAGATAGAAGCAAAGGCTTCATAGCATTCGGTGGGCAGGAATTACAAAGAATATAGAGAAAAATTTGCGTTTAGATCAGTACTTGCTCAGGTAGCTCAGATGGTAGAGCACTTGGTCTAGAGAACCAAGGGTCCCGGGTTCAAGTCCCCCGGTCTGAGCGTATAATTTTTCTCTTCAAATATGATTTATCCATCATTGAGATGTATGAAATTAATAAAAAAACATAGAATATTCGTTAAATCAATACAGCTGCCTTGTCTTCAGGGTATGTAATTAAAGTAAAGTGATCCCAATACAGGCCTCGGAAGGCCCATGGGGTAGTGAGAGGTTAAGTTCCTGCCTTTTCTGGACAATCGACACTTGATGGCAGCTGGGTTGTCAGCCCTATGTGACGGCCGCCTTTACCCCCAGAACAAGCGTCTGGCACTCATTTCCATTACAGGCTGAGTCGACCCCAGGGTCATAGTGCCACCAAAGGGTTTGGGTCAGTTTAAAAATCCTGACCCCATCGGAACTCGAACCCTCGACCTTCTGGCTTGTAGCACAGGGCCTTAACCACTACGCTACGGCATACCCCCTTCAGGGTATGTATGTAGTTAAATACCATGAAAAAATATTTAAATAATCATTCATAGTTAAATATGGGAAATAACATGTTGCTGTTGTTGTTGTTTTCAAATGCAGGGCCTTGGCAATGAAGCCATTAGCGTTGTTGCTCTCCAATATTTCTCTATAGTGGATCCAATAGGTAATACTTCACAGGTTTGTAGATGTTCTTCATTCATTTCTTCGTCTTTGTTGCATAGAGGACAATTTGGATTCGTCTAGATTCCTATTTTATATAAATGTTTGGCCAAATAGCCATGTTCTGTAAGCAGTCTAAATTTTGCTACTGTAGTTTTTCGTGGAATTTCTGGAATAATATCTGGCTTCTTTACTAGGGAAGTAACATTATGAGGTTCTTAATTCAATGAATGAATGAGTCATTTCTTATCTTACCTCATAGGTTACGTTTTCTTAAATAAGGGAATTGCAGTTTACAAGAGGAACATCATGAAAATGGGAGGCATGTTCCTCTTGAAAACTGCAGTTCCCTTGATTAAGAAAACAAACTATGAAGTAAGATAAGAAATGACTCATTCATTTATTCATTTAAATAATTGTTATACAACAAGTAAAATCATTGTAAATGATGGGAAATAATTTGAAAAATGAAACCTAAGAATAAAATTTGGGAATTTAAAGTCATGTCACGGGTTGTAAAGTTTAGCCAACTCTTTGTTATTAAAAGATTACCCAGGCTGAATTTGTTTATGGGAGCTAATGTAATATTGAATCTTTTTTTTTTTAATTTTCTGTGTTGCAACTAATTTGATAAATTCTGGATTTTTTACTATCTAGAGTATTAACTTTTTTATTTGGCATTAGAAGAATATCAGATGAATTTGTTTATGAGTAGTAAGGTAATATTAAATTTACATAATTTTTTTTCTTTTTATTTTCTGTTTCTTCTGAAACTGGTACAGTGGAAATCACAGATAAGGTAAGATGTAAAAATATCTGATTCATATATATAAATTGTAATTTACCTCATAGTGTTACATCCCATTGTAATTTTTATTGGAACATAAGATAAATAGCACACATGTTGATACGACAAGGAAGGGAAAATATAGATAAAAATGGAAAGGGGTGGAATTCTAATTAAGGATCTGTCAATGGGCCTACAAATATTATACCTCAATCATTAGAAATATAAAATATTCATATAATTATATTACCTGCATAAATAGCTTCAATAATAAGATCTTCTAAGTCTCGTACATTTTTAATATCAAGTTCTTGCAAGAGCACAGAATATGGTATGCACTGAAAATAACAAAATATTGCAAATTTGATGTTCATCATAACGTAACATTAGGAAATTACATAAAAAAATTACTGAATATAAATGAAATGAATAATTGAATTACAAAAAAAATGTTTCTCTTCAAATATAATTTATCTTTCATTGAGAAATGTTAAATTAATAATAAAAACATCATTAGAAGCCTTACTAGCTTTATAAAGTAATGTTAAATTCCCCATAAATGTCTTCTCAACTAAAAAGCCGCCATTTGCAAAGATAGAATGGTTTCAAAAGCATTTGGTGAGAGGGAATTAAAACGTATATAAGAGAAAAATTTGCATCTAGATTGCAACTTGCCTCGGTAGCTCAGTTGGTAGAGCATTTGGCCCGGCAAGCCAAAGGTCCCGGGTTCGAGTCTTGGTCTAGGCGAAAAATTTTTCTCTTCAAATATAATTTATCTTTCATTGAGAAATGTTAAATTAATAATAAAAACATCATTAGAAGCCTTACTAGCTTTAAAAAGTAATGTTAAATTCCCAATAAATGTCTTCTTAACTAAGAAGCCGCCATTTGCAAAGATAGAAGCAATGGTTTCAAAAGCATTTGGTGAGAGGGAATTACAACATATATAAGAGAAAAACTTGCATCTAGATCGCAACTCGCCTCAGTAGCTCAGTTGGTAGAGCATTTGGCCCAGCAAGCCAAAGGTCCCGGGTTCGAGTCTCGGTCTAGGCGAAAAATTTTTTCTCTTCAAATATAACTGAATTACACTACAGCCACCATATGTCCGGCTCTGAAGTTTAGGTTATACGAGGGGTAAAGGGAGAAACTCGCCCTCTACTGCCAATAAGGAGATAGTTGAGTGGAAGTAGATGTCTGCCACAACCAATCACTGCTCTTGCTCGCAGCTATAGTGTGCTAGTAAGGTTTGAAATTGCTGAGATGTTGTCAGCTGTAAGTCTGCTAACCACATACATAAAGCGGCCACTCACACTGAATATCCATATCGGCAACACTGTCGTGAAAACATCAGAGTCGGAGAATCAGTGGCTGGGGTATAATTTGTGACACAAGAGCTCTGAAGAGCCACGACCAACTGAATTGCTTACCATCATTAAAAACAGTAACATGATTAACTCAATACAATCCTTCAAACCTTGTATCGAGTTTTTTTTTTGCCAAAAATAAGTCACTGATTACCGTATTTACTCGAGTAATTTCCCCCTTTTTTCAAGATTTAGGAGTGAAAATTCGAGGGGGAAATTTTGCAATGATTATGAAAATATCAATACGCTTTCACAATATAGAATACTATCAATTAGACATCTATGGTAATTCCATCATGGTCATTATACTTTACCCTCAAAGACAGAACTTCACAGTTAACATCGAGATAATTGCCACACTTTTTGCCATGAAACGAACAACACGTCGATTTTGCTTTTTCTAGCTCTTTTGTGACTCCAATACTGCACTAATCTCAGTTGTACATCAAACTTTCTTCCAGCATGTTTCACTTCATTTTCCTTGATGAAATTTACCACTTGTAACTTAAAATTTGCAGTGTAGCTGTTATACTCTTCCCAATACTCTTCCCATTATTGAGTTTAACGACACTTACGCTGTGATGGAATTAGACTGTTACCAATGCACTATGATTACCTAACTCTATTCAGACTGATGACAACAGATGTGCAGGTGGCAGAGATTGCAGGTACTGTTAGATTTTTGTAGAAAGGGATGGGTTTTCCATGAATTTCTTTGTATTATAATTACAAAGAAATAAACATTATCTTAGTCAAAACATAAATTTATTGTGTCGACGTTTCAATCTCCTTATGTGAGATCATTTTCAAGACATGGTTGTTTATAAATTTATTGTACATAGTTACCATCACCAAGACAATTTTTTTATAATTATATGTATACAAATATGTATACATAAATTTATTAAAAAAATGTAATAATAATAAGTAGAATTCCGCACAAATATGCATTAAAATACTTTCTTGCTGTAAGCGTTTAAGCTTTTTGTACACAGTTCTAAATGGTATTGGCTGCATTTACATCCGCACAGAGAACACACACAATATTCGTCCGCTTGGTGAAAACCTGGTTTCTTGCAGATCTCGTGATGAAAGCCATATATAGAGAATCGAGTAAGTACATGCCGCTGTGGCTGGTCAGGATTCGCCCATGTTCCATTTATCATTGCTTCTGTGGCGTACAAGTACGAATCAATCTCACTTCTTTTCCTCACTCTTTCCGCTAGAAGGTCGTCATAATGAATTGTTGCCGGTAGCTGTAGCGATATTCTCAGCTCTTCTATTAGAAATAGTTCCCGTGCCAGTTCATATACAAGTCAAGATGGAGTATTTTTTGATACACCGAGAACTCTTTTTAGGAATGTGGCTTTTACTTTTTCAAGTTGCATTAGATCGATTTTCTTTAGGTATTTCCATACTATTTGCAGGCCAAATTTAATTGTCTTGGTGATGGTAACTACGTACAATAAATTTATAAACAACCATGTCTTGAAAATGATCTCACATAAGGAGATTGAAACGTCGACACAATAAATTTGTTTTGACTGAGATAACGTTTATTCCTTTGTAATTATAATATTAATTACTCTCAGTGAAAAATAATTTTAAAAAAGAATTTCTTTGTGTTGGACTTCAAATCTTCATGAGAGTGTCGAAAGTTTGTAACTGTAAATTTTTGGCCTAGATAATGCATATTGTATCAGAGGTGGATTTTAAAGAAATACATATGAAAAACCTAGCGGGGAATTATGTGAAAGGGTCAATTATGCAAGTAAATATGGTAGTTGAAAGTTAGGATGAGTTATTCAGTTAGCTTTTTAAGTATGAGATTAATTTATCTTCAAGCCAGCTAATATGGTCTATTTTCAATTTACGCACTACTTCGACACACCATGATGACATATATAATGTACAGAAACAAGTGTAGGTTTAGAGTAAGTTAAAGTTTTATTTTAGAAAGAAAAATTACATTTGAACCGGGAGTCAAGTCCCCGATCTCTGACTTTGTATGTCAGTATGATAACTGTTACGCCATTCGAACTTCTGATAGGAACATCAAATTTCTGTCCACTTATACACTGCTCAAAATAATTAGAGGAACATTTGTAATAAATTGAATAAGTAATTGTTTTTAAAGCTGTGATGCTGAAAGTTGGACAATATGTAAATTGAATTATTAATTTTATCATTGGATACAAATTTTAAAGATCCATGGCCTAAATACAGAGAAATTACCCCAAATAACAAATATAAAGAAATTTTTTATTTTGGAAGGCACTGGCCACTTCTAATTGGTAAGCTTCCTGATGTTGCTATAGTGACGAATGTTGATTATTGCCTTGCTTATTGAAGTCTCTGACAAAATGAGGCATTTAAATGAGTTTGAAGTATATCATGCACTACATCTTTTACGACAAGGTCAATCTCTGCGACAAGTGGCTAGAGAGCTTGGGGTTTCTCCTTCCGTGGTGTCCAGGTTACGCAACAGGCACAGAGAGACAGGTCAGTATTGTAGAAGACGTGGCCGTAAATTTAAAACAAGCCCCCAGGATGACAGATACGTTGTTCTTTCTGCTCTTCGACAGCGTACAAAAACTGCAAAAGACCTGCAGAATGACCTTCATATGGCTTCTGGAATCCGGGTTTCAGACCAAACCATAAGGAACAGATTAAGGAAAGAGAATATTCGTCCAAAAAGGCCCGTTAAAAAACCACGCTTAACAAATGGGCATAAGGCAGCAAGACGTACGTATGCTGAAAACCATGGTGATTGGAACCTGAACCAGTGGGAGTCTGTGCTCTTCTCGGACGAATCCAGGTATCGTCTTACACGTTGTGATGGTCGATTGAGGGTGTGGGGACGGCCAGGAGAAAGATTTTCTCCAGAGGCTGTACAGGAAATTGTAGATTCGGAGGAGGTTCCATAATGGTGTGGGCCAGAGTTATGTACAACAATCATACGTACCTTGTACTTGTTCCCCAGCGACTGAATGCTGTCCGGTATATCGAGCAAGTTCTGGAAGAGCATGTAGTACCTGCTGCCATTGGAGTAGGCCCTGGATTTCTGTTTATGCAGGATAATGCCAGGGCACATTCTGCGGCTGTCATCAGGGATTTCCTGAGAAGGAATGAAGTTAAGGTAATGGAGTGGCCAGCGGTCAGCCCAGACCTCAACCCTATTGAACACTTGTGGGATCTTCTAGACAGGAAGGTCAGGAACCGACATCAAGCTCCACAAACTCTGCAGCAACTTGGAGATGCTCTGAAGGAGGAATGGGAGAATATCCCGCAAGAGGAAATCCAGAATCTTATTGGGAGCATGCCACGTAGGTGCCAAAGTGTCATCGAATGTCATGGAGGCCATACACGATACTAACTCTATATAACAAGTATTTAACTTTGAAAAATAAGCGCAAGATTCAATTGCTTACATAGCGGAATTATTTGAAAAGTTAGTTGTCAGCGTTTTATTCATTTGTTTTTACTGGCATAGCAATAAATAAATAAATAAATAACCACAAATAATGTACTTTATTAATTTCATGTTTGTACCTTTATCCAATGAAAAAATATTTGCATATTTCATAGCGTTCCTCTAATTGTTTTGAGCAGTGTATAATTCTCCTTTCATCTGAACCAGAAGTCGAACCTTGGATCTGTGACTTTGTATGTCAGTGTGATAACCGTTACCCATTTGAACTTCTAATAGGAACATCAATTTCTTTCCACTTATACAATACTTTTCCAGATCGAATGTAATTTTTTCTTTCTAAAATAAAACTATATCCTTTTTTTTTTAAATACAATAGGAAGTAATATTAAGAGGTTTCTTTAATAATTAAAACATTTTGTCTGTTCATTCTTACCTCTTATAGTTGTTTTAGTCGAACATATGTTTCAGAGCCAAGAAGCCCTGAAACATATATTCGACAAAAACAACTATATGAGGTAAGAATGAACAGACAAAATGTTTTAATTATATCCTTCTTCTTCATCCAAGAAACCCTGAAACATATGTTCGACAAAAACAACTATATGAGGTAAGAATGAACAGACAAAATGTTTTAATTATATCCTTCTTCTTCATCCAAGAAGCCCTGAAACATATGTTCGACAAAAACAACTATATGAGGTAAGAATGAACAGACAAAATGTTTTAATTATATCCTTCTTCTTCATCCAAGAAGCCCTGAAACATATGTTCGACAAAAACAACTATATGAGGTAAGAATGAACAGACAAAATGTTTTAATTTATATCCTTCTTCTTCATCCAAGAAGCCCTGAAACATATGTTCGACAAAAACAACTATATGAGGTAAGAATGAACAGACAAAATGTTTTAATTATATCCTTCTTCTTCATCCAAGAAGCCCTGAAACATATGTTCGACAAAAACAACTATATGAGGTAAGAATGAACAGACAAAATATTTTAATTATATCCTTCTTCTTCATCCAACCAAGTCTTAAGCCCATTGGCCTGTTATGATCTCACTATTCCAACTCTGGAAAGTGTTAATTTAAAATATAACATCAAAATCTGTTTGAGTGTTTGTGTGTAGTATGTTATCGATGATGAAGAGAAGGAAGTAAGTGAAACCCAGCACCAGCACATAGACTACTCCTGTCAAAAGGCAACAAAGGAACCACCAGAATTAAGGTCTCCAACCGGGTGGACAAATCATTATCAACAATACCGTATGTCTTTTTAACATAAGTACTGTGGAGCAATTTTGAATTTAATCCACACATTAATCTAGCAAATACAGTAATAAAACATAAATATTTAGAATTAAAATGGGATAACTTTTTGAAAATATAAACAAATTGAAAATGGATGAAAAGTCATTCACTGATTCATAGTCCAATTTATTACCATTTGACACACACAAAAAGAAAAGAACAAAAACAAAGATAAAATATGAAAAAATAAAAACATGGAATACCTTATTTTTTGTAGCCAGTGTTACAATAGTTAGATGCTGCAACTTTTTTTTCTGAACTGGTGACAATTCTAACAACTGGGGCTTATTTTCCAAATACTGACGGTAAGTTCCATATGCAAATAAATGGAGAGAATTGTAATAATTTGCATGAGGGCCATTTTGAAGCTGAAATAAAAAGATATATATACAAAAGCAAGTACTGATTAAGTTAATTTCAATTTTATTTATAGATTCAATGAATGAATGAGTCACTACTTATCTTAACTCATACTTTGTTTTTTTTTTAAACATGGGATTTGTGCTTGGATGGGAAGGAAGCCTGGATTAGCTCAATGGTTAGAGCATCAGCACGGAAAGCTGAAGGTTCGGGGTTCGATTCCCGGTTCAGGCATAAATTTTTCTCTTTACCATTTGATTACAATAATTTAGTAGCGTACTTTAATATACTTATTTCAATCGTAGTAACAGCTTTAGCTTCTTAATATTAATTTAATGGGAACTGTAGTTTGCAAGAGGAGTCCCTCTTATCTTCAGCCTACTCATTCATTCATTGAATTAAGAACCTCGTAATGTTATTTTCCATATTTAACTATAAATTATTTATAGATACTAACATCATAATTCATAACACTTCTAGAATCTTTAACTGTATCCAGTATGTAACTCAATTTCCGATAAATCAGAATTTCTTCATGGCGTTGGGCAATGCAATGAAATGGTTGATACCCAACTGTATGTTTATAACTAGCCAAGTACAATAAAACCAAGAACACAGCATTCCTTTTACATTATAGTGTGATCCAAGAGGTAATTACAACAATCCAAAGGCAATTCACAAGTACAATGACGCTATGGCTCTGTGGTCGACTCAGTCTCTAACAGAAATGAGTACTAAATGTTTGTTCTTGAGGTAAAGGTGGCTTTTTGGACTAACATCTTGTGTCAATTGTCTAGAAAGATGGAGATCTTAACCTTTTATTACCCTAATGACCTCCTAAGGCTTGTTGTAGGATCATTTTACTTGCTTTACATTGTTATGTATATCTGATTTTTTTCTTCTGGTTGCTAAATTATTTATAATATTCATTCACTGCCTCCTTAATCACATCCATTTTACACTTTATGCTTGATCACTACTTTGTCTCTACTTGTCTACAACATGTGCTGTAGATCTGAAATCTCCACCCAGAAATTTTAATCTAACTCTAAGGATTCCGAGATGAAAGGAAATGAAATAAACAATATGGATATGGAGATGTGAAGGAACAAGTTTTTGGCAAAGAAAACAAGGTAAACTCTGAGAAAAATCTTCTCTGGCTTCAATTAGAGAGCCTATATACATTATAAGAGAGTATCCATACAAGAAATACTCCATCATTAGCATAGAGTTTGATCTTTCATTCTTAGTACTTGGTCATTCTTAGTCAACTATTAAATAAGTCTGCCATATTCATGATGTTGTAAAGAAATACATATTATTGAAAAACAATGTTAATATATTACTGATTGCAGTCCTTTTGATTGACAGAACGTATTATATATAGAAATTGTTTCCCAGAAATTTCAAACTCTGTACAGAATGGATTATTAAAACAAAAATATTAAGTTGAAAAGCAACTTCATAATCATGATTATATGAGATATGTAGCTTATACCAATAACTATATATTATAATTTACTTTTTTAGGAATTAACACTATGAGGCATTATTATATTATAAATTATTATGACAATGCCAAGTCTGCAATTGTTCCTTTTACTTCTTTTATTTAAGAAAAATATTATATTGTTGTAAGTTATAAATTGCCTTTTTACTTTGAAATGCGATTAACGTCCAGACAAGGTTATACAATTTTAGGTTATGAAAATTATTATTAATAATTACTTAGTATTTTAAATAGAAAATTATAGAATTTAAGAAAAATTTATTTTTTATTTTTCTTAAATTTAATACAGTGTGTCCTGTTAAATCACTACAACAAAGAAATATAAATATTTCATCAATCAGTGAAATTAGGAATATATTTATCATCTTGTCTTACTTAGAAACTCTCCAAATTAGATAACAATGAAAATTGCGACTCTAGTGTACAACATGATGGAATTCACAGTACAGCAGAATGTAAAATGTTATCGGTTAGTCGAGTTGAAATTTCCAATTACAGTGCAAAGAAGGTTTAGGCAAGAATATGATGCAGTATGTAAGGCAAGCATTTCAACAGAGCCCAAGGAAATGAATTCAATGGGCCAGTTTAAGAGCTGGATATTCCAAAGTCAACTGTTCACAACATAGTTCATAAAAGATAGTGAATTAGAGCTTACAAAATCCATATATTTATATTTAATATTGAGGTAAGATGTCCAGACCAAAAATAATATAATTACAAAATCCAACTTGTGCAAAAGATGCAGCAAAATGATAAAAACCTATATGGACTGAGTTCACCAATGCAATATTAGCCCGCATTAAAAATGACAATGAATTCCTCAACCATGTTGCATTCTCCAGACAAAGTAACCTTTCACACATGTAAAGTGCACTGCCATGACTGTAGAATGTGGTAAGAAACCCCACATGTCATAATGGAATATGAATATAATAGTCCCAAAGTTAATGTGTGGTGTGCTTTGACTTGCGATACTATGATCAGACCTTCTTTCTATGCTGAAAGCATAGTAACAGGGACAAGATACCTAGATATGCTGGAGAACTACGCAGTTCTGTAAATACCGGGTAACTTTTTTCTTCCAGCAAGATGGAGCCCCTCCACATTACGTCAATGAAGTTCAACACTACTTGAAGATGCAATTCCCAAACAAGTGGATGGGAAGAATCATGTCCCATCGAATGGCCTCCAAGGTCACCAGAATTAACCCTCTTAGATTTCTTTCTTTGGGGATTTGTAAAAGGCATTTTTTGTTAAACACCTGTACAGGATCTGGGTGACGTCCGAAGACAGATAAGATATGCTTCAGTTTCCATCACACTTGTAATGCTCCAGAATAAATGGAGGGAGACAGAATATTCTTCTTTTTCTTCTTCTTCCTTCCAAGTATTAGGCCAAGGCCTGTTACGATCCTATAGAAAATTTTCCCTCCAGCGTTTCATAGGACGGCCCAATGATCTTCATCCTCTTGGTATATAATTATAAACAGCTTTGGGGATCCGATTTGAACTCATTCTTTCAAGATGGTGTTTCCAATTTAGTTGGTACTATACTAAATTAATGTTGGGAAGTAAACATTATGAGGTATAATCATTAAAATTCATCGGAGAACATATTGTTTAAACAACTCACCTCATAGGATTCATGCTTCCATGATATCGCGATTTCAAACATAGTCATGTTCATCATCAACCATAGTCGGAGTTATGGCTCATGATGAACATGACTATGTTTGAAATCACGATATCATGGAAGCATGAATCCTATGAGGTGAGTTGTTTAAACAATATGTTCTCCGATGAATTTTAATTAGTTGGTACTGTTTAATATACTGTCTCCATATTATTTGGGACATCAGATCTATTGGAACTTGGTGTGTTTTTCTAACATAAAATCTAAGTCCGGTTATTCTGTTATATCTCCTATGCTAATAGTAGTTTAGGAGATATTCAGGTTGCCCTTGTGTAATGATTCAACAGAACACACTGTAGCTATATACATTATAGTGTTACTTCTTATAAAGTTCAAATAAATTATAGCGTTCAATAACATTATTTTATTGAAGTCAAAATTTTGATTTTTAAAAGTAAAATATTAACTCATTTGATTTTAATTAGATGTGTAATAAATCATATTCAAGTTATAAATATTATTAATAAATTTTGTAGTGTAGAACCATAATTTTAATATAAAATTGTGTTAATAATAATTTATTTTATTTAGATATTTAACGTGCTGATTAAGTGATCAACACGGAAGTGAATAAAATACAATAAAGAAATAGTGAGAGAGAGAGAAGAATGAATAATGATTTATACATTGAAATCCAAGAAAATTTGAATCATTAATGAATTAATAATATAATATCAAGATTATGATCATATCACTGAAGTTCGAGATCATAGAAATGCCTATTAGGAAAATGTTATAAACAAGTTGTAAGATAGAAAGTTAATTTTCTACCTTTAGTCTAATATGAATAATTTGATTGTATTAATAAAAATTCTTATTTATTATACATTTTCGTCAACTTTACTGATCTTTAGATTGTGCAAATGTTTGAGTTTTTCTGTGCAAATTACAACGTATCAATAATAACAATAATAATGGTGAGTCCAGTGGTCTGGAAACACATGTTATGAATTACAAGGATTCTTGTCATCCCAACTTCTCTCAATAAACGTTAAACTAATAATATAGTATATAAAATGGTGATTCTTCCAATATTATGGATGTGATTCACTGTCTCTGACCTCAAAGGAAAAGAACAGATTATGAGTAATTCTGAGTAAAGTCTTTAGGAAAATTTTTGGACCAAAGAGGGACGAACAGATAGGTGGATAGAGAAAAATACATAACAGTGACCACTGACTTTTAACCTTTAATGTAGAGGATTTTTAAATGCCTGTCACTTCTCTATCGCCAGAATTTAAATCTTGTAACACCCTCATTTACCACCTGTAATGAAGTTGTGTTTATTTTTGCCCCTCGTTGTGGAGACATTTAAAGTTGGGTTTCTCGGTGAGATATCCGAAGTTGAAGATTTGTGATATAATTTAAACCACTTTAAATCTGCCACGGCACTAATAACTCTCTTCAGGGGAATGAGGAAATGTTTCTTACACAAATAACAACACTTTATTAACAGTTGAACGATAAGTTAGTTTATTTAAAACTCTCACTTTGGTCAAGATGAATCTTGTAATTTAAAAGTTCCAAAAGATTCCGGCTTCGGTTGATATTTTTCACTTCTAGAAGATTACCATTTTATGTATTTAATGGATGACGAATGCTAACGGTCAATCCAGTCATTATTATTCATTATTTTCACTTAGAAACTGTTTTTCACCAAGATGGATGACTATTATATCACTATATAATCTTTCATACTTTTAACACTATTTCTTTCAACCAACATCAATAAAATAAACAATTATTTCCTTATTCTTTAAGGAGCAGTCGCCGAACATGACCGACCATCTTCAAGTATTGTAGCCATCTTTTTTATTATGTAATAACCTCTAGGTTCTGATTGGTCCAACAGAAAAGGAAGGAGTATTTTCAAGCTAACTTCTATCCAATTCCACCAATCCCATTTATTTCTTTATAAAAATTATCAATTTGAATATTTGAAGTATTTTACATACTGCATCAGTTATAAAAACATCTAACTGTATTAACAGTTTATATTGACTGGTTATTTTTTTTTTATACTTATAAAAAAATTTGAATTCTATAAATCAATCTGATGTCCATTCTTCATATAAATAAATATAATTATAAACAAAACAAAAACCCTTATTATTATTATATGGGGATAAATATCCGGTTTTAAATTGCCCCTGATTTATTTTAATCTTAGCTACAACTAAGTGTGAGGCTAAATTAAAATAAATCACTTTCCCCAAATATCAAGTTTCTTTCTATACAAGATTCATCTGTATTAGAATCAATACAATGTAATACATCACAATTATAATAAATACATGTTACATAATGAAATAGAAGTATTAATTTTACAAAATTTACATACAATATTTTAAATACACTTTGAACTATTTGAAGTCACCAGCTACAACTAATTAATAGGAGTCTGAAATGGTTTCAACAGTTCTTTGGAATATTTTCCAATTTCTTTTCTAGTGTCTATTTCTCTTAGCTCATATGTGGTATCATTAAAATTTTTAAATATTTCATAGGGACCTTTATACAATAGGTTCATCCTATGATATTGTTTCTTTAAAGCATTGGATAATGAAATATCCCTTATGAGAACTTTGTCTCCAACTTTGGGATTCCACTTCCTTTTATGTCTTTTAACCTTATTGTTGCGCTTTTCTGCGCGACATTCTAACCTTTCAATAACTCTTTTACATATTTCCTCGGCTGTCTCCGGGATTTGACTTTTATCAATGATAGGTAATGGTAAATTAGCAATTAACCTGTCAGGTTGTTTACCTGTCATTAGGAATATGGGTGCTTCCCAGTATTGACATTAATTGAATGATTCATAACATTCTCTATGACGCTGATATGTTTAAACCAGTCAGAATGTTTATGATGGGTCAAAACTCTTAAACTTGTAGTAATTTCCCTATTAACTCTCTCACAGGGATTACTTTTTGGGTGATATTTACTACAATGGTACAATTTAATTCCTATCGCAGTAAGTTTATCTTTAAACTTAGGACTTGAGAACACTGAAGCATTATCACTAAGTAGTGCATCAATAGGTCCATAATTAGGTAAATAATCTCTCACAATTTTACCTAGGCAAGCTCTGCTATTTACACTTCTTAATGGATATATTTTTACAAATTTTGAGAATACATCAGATAATACAAGAATATGCTTGTAACCAAATTGTGTAGTAGGCATTTCTCCATGAGTATCCATTACTACTAAGCTATTTACTTTGTTCCTTAATATGTTTTGTGGAACTATATCATATTTTACGTTCATACATTTGGCTTTTTGACAAGTTATGCATGAAGAAGTAAACTTTCTCAACTTTTTATCTAAATGTTTAACATAAAAAAATTCACTTATGTTGAGAGCTAATTTTTCACAACCTGCATGATTTAAGCCGACATGAAAAAGTTCTAAATAGTGGAACTTCCATATTATTAGGAATTATAACTTTCCATTTTTTTACATTTCTCCCATGTAATTTGTAAAGAATGTCATCCTTTATACCGATTTTCTTATTACAATCAATTCCATTTTTGTCATCATTATTTATATCTCTCGCACTATACTTCAATCGTTGTAACTCTATATCAGATTTTTGATGCTCAACAATGTTTTTCATCAACAATGAAAATTCTTTGTCTCTATACAGTTTTACATTAAACATTACTACTTCGTGTTTAGGAGTATGTTACAGTTTCAGGTATTTTCCCAACACTTTTCAATCTAGACAGGAGGTCAGCAAACACATTCTGTTCTCCTTCTATGTGTTTTATTTCAATATCATAGGAAATAATTTCCATGATCATCCTACTCAGTTTATTATTGGATAATCTACATTTACTTATAAAACTTAGTGAAATGTGGTCACTATGAACAATAACTTTGTTTTTATAAACATAAATTCTAAATTTATTTAGAGCATAAAATATTGCTGTAAGCTCCAACTCTGAAACAGTGTAATTTCCTTCAATGATGGTAGTCGAGCGCGAAGCTGTCGACACAACATACTGTTGCCCATCATCGTCAAATTGAGTTAAAACAGCACCGAGGCCAGTTTTACTCGCGTCTGTGTATAAATGGAATTCTCTGTCCATTTTTGGTCTCTGTAGTGAAATACTATTTGCAAATAACTTCTTAACATATTCAAAAGTAGATTGATGGTCCTCTGTCCATCTCCATTTACTATCTTTCTTCAGTAGCCCTCTCAGCTTACTAACCGCTGAGGCATAGTTGATGACAAACTTCGAATAGTAATTTAAGATTCCTAAAAATCTACGAAGTTGTTTTATGTTCTTTGGTGAAGGAATTTCTAAGATTCCTTGAACCTTGTCTGGGTCAGGAGTAATCCCTTGATTAGAGATCCTGTATCCTAGGAATTGAACCTCCGACCTAACAAACACAGACTTTTCTAGGCTGACTGTCATTCCACTATTCTTTAATTGAGACAACATTAAATCAATATGAGATATATGATTCTCAAAAACATTATCAATAATAATTGCATCGTCAACATATATAGTACAATGTCTTTTAACATCATCAGATAGTACAATATCTAGGGCTCTAAGAAGCGCACTTCCGCTATTTCTTAGACCGAATGCACACCTGGTAAATTCATATACTTTTCCATTATGTATAAAAGCTGTATAGGGCCGAACTTTGGGGGTCTAGTTCTATCTGCCAAAATGAAGAAGTTAAATCAATAGAACTAATAAATCTACCAGTTTTCATATTTGCTATAGATGCTTCAATTGTCTCGGGCCTATAATTATCCCGGACAGTGAAAGAATTAGTCCTACGACTGTCTAAACACAGGCGAATTTTGCCATTAGGTTTTAACACCCAGCAAATATGGTTGGCGTAAGGAGAATCAGATTTCTGTATTATTCCTTGCTTTAACATGTCATCTATCATTTGATCTGCCTGCTCTCTGATAGCAATAGGGATGGGTCTACTTTTAATATTTATAGGTGGATGTTCCATCACTTTAAAGGAATATTTAAAACAGTTGCACAATCCCGGCTTCGAAGAAAAAGAACTCTTATTTTTCATTAAGATGTCATACAACATGCCTTTCTGTTCATTGTTTATGCCATGAGTGTCTTTAACTTTTTCCTTTATCATTTCACAGATGTCTTTTTCAAGTTCGTCACTCACACAATATAATAGAGGAATTTCATCATACTCAGTATTGCAAGAGACACATTCTAAATCACAACATTTACATGCGACATAATCGTCAGCACAACCATTTTCATTATTAAGGCTATCTTCGCCCTCGACACTTTTGTCGGAAGTACAATTAACTGCAATATTATCTTGCATTTGGCATCCACGGCCATTCACCAATTCCCTCTCCTCATGAACAACAATATTCTCTATAAAAATGTGTTCTTCAGCAATGTCACTCTCCTTCTTACTTAAATTCTTGTTCTCCTCATATTCATTATCAAATGGGATGACGACTCTCACATTATCTTCATTATACAAGGAAATATTCTTACACTCAAAATTTATTATGGCATTATATTGCTCCAACAGGTCGCAGCCTATTAACATATCACAAGACAAGTATGGAGAAATTAAACATATCGCACTGAAGTAATATCCTCCGATATATAAATCTAGAAGGCACTGAAAGCTTAATTGGCAGTTTCTTCTTGCCTATCGCAAGAGTACAATACACTCCACATATTCTTACAGTCTATCTTATTCCCTTTGTTGACTAAGAAATTATAAAATTTCTGATCTATTGTTGTGTTTGAGCAGCCACTATCCGCTATGCAAGTAACATCATTGTTAAAAATATTTACTTTATTTTGGGTGGTCTTCCTATGACATTTAATTCTTTATTAGTAACAGGCATAGCATCCTGATTCTTAGAAACATTCAAATGATTATTCAATATTATGCTATCTCGCTGTCTTGAGGTACATAACTTACTATCTCCTCTCATATTTGCTGGTACAATTTCTAAATTTTGAAACCTATCAAAGCATCTATTTGGACCCCTAAGTTCATAACGATTGAGGTACATTGCGGAGTCTTTAATGTACCTTCTATGCGTTTAAAGCACGAGGTATCCTGTGATTTACTTCGAGGTCATTTTCATTACTAGGTATATCTTGACTTTGGTTGTGAATAGTTACAGAGTCTATTCTATTTTGCTCTGTCCTATCACTAGTTTCATTAATTTGACAATTTTGTTGTCGTTGGAAATACCCTTTACTTTTCATTACCATAGGTATTCCTTCTTCTTTTACCTCTACAGGGGAGAAGTCCAATACCTATTTCTATTTTCTCCTACTCTGTTAACATCCATATAATTAATTTGTCTGTCATTCCTATTTTCATTACGTTTGAACCATCCATTCTGGTTATTGTTACTATAATTATTAGTCATCCTATTTTTATTTGGGCTGTTTCTATTTTGAACACACCTATTATTATTGTTGCCCTGTTTGAAACTTCTTTCTCTATTCTCATTATGATATTCATCATTTCTTTTAGTTACAAAATTACCTTTCTTATTATAGGGCTCTGCCCCTTCCCCAAATAAATTTCTTTTACTACATTTATCTACTTCTCTTTTATTCTCTAGTAGAGCTAACAACTCTAACATTTCAGAAACATTTTGTGGTCTGGCTACTATCAAATGATATCTAATCTCATCTGGGAAGTGATGCGATAACATAGAAATTAAAGTTCTCTCATTCTATTGGAGGCTGTAACAATGATGCCATTTTTGCCTTCTCCAAGAAATAATTAAGATAACCTTGTTTACCATTGTTGGAGAATTTTCCACTAGTTAGGTCTAACCTTAGTTTGTTTTGTCTTTCTGGTCCCCAGTAGTAACCTAAGAAAGCATTTTTCAAAAATGTTTGATAAGTCATTGAATCATGGCAAGCTATCGTTAAACCAAGACTCTGCATTGTCTTTTAAACTTTTTCTTATGAAGAACATTCTGAACTTGTCTTCTATTCCTTTGATTTCGAAGTATTCTTCAATTTCCCTAATGAAATCAGTAGGGCTTTGGCCTACAGTATCACCAAAATTAGGTAAGTTAATTTCCCCTAAAAGATTAGCAGGAATTTTACATACATTTTTACTACTACTACTAGAAGGAGGATCATTATTAACATTACTAGAATGTCCTGACATAAACCTCAATCTCCTTTTCACTATTTTTTGACACATATTTATTTTCAAGTTCAACAATCTTAGTTATCCATCCTTCAACTTGTTCTTTTATAATAATTACTTCATTTGTTATCTTTGATTGAAGTTCTTCATTACCTAAGATAACACTTTCTTCGGAAATTTTTAGTCTATCTTCGACTTTAGTTCCTAATTCTTCGATTTTATCTTGGCAACTTTGCCTTACCTCAATCAAAGATATTTCTATTTGATTATGTGTTTCATCAATCTTTTCATTACATTTTTCTACCTCATTTTTACAAATATCTATTTTCTTTTCACAGTCTTTAGCTACATTTACTATTCTCTGTTCCAGTTTAGAATTGTTTTGTTTGCATTCTAACCTAATGCTTTCTAACTTTTGATCTAGTTTTAAGTTATTTTCTTTAATTTCTTTACTAAGATTGGAAATATTTGCATCAATTTTATTGCTAAGGTTAGTTACATTAGCTTCTAATTTACTACTGAGAATTGAATTGTCATTCCTAATTTCCTTTAATTCTGCACTATTCTTTTCCAGTTTATTATTAATATCAGAAATGTTATTTATTAACAATGTTACCCAAGAAGGTGTATCATTAGTTTGATTATTTTCATTGTTACACAAAATTAAATTTTCTTGGCCTTCACTAATTTCTTCATCAATATTAACAGTTTTACAAGTTATATTTTCGTTATTGGCCATTGTTGGGTATTTTAATATTTTCTTATTTCTTAAAAGCATTAATTGTTATTATCACTAATTCACTTTTCACATATAAATTTTAACTGTACTCACTTTTGAAGATTTTTATTACTTTCCTCATTCTCGTGGTCCTTGGTTCGATTCAGGTTTACAGGTCCCTGGTTCGATTCCCATTCGAGCCCTCGTTGATGCGCCATTTGAAGTTGTGTTTATTTTTGCCCCTCGTTGTGGAGACATTTAAAGTTGGGTTTCTCGGTGAGATATCCGAAGTTGAAGATTTGTGATATAATTTAAACCACTTTAAATCTGCCACGGCACTAATAACTCTCTTCAGGGGAATGAGGAAATGTTTCTTACACAAATAACAACACTTTATTAACAGTTGAACGATAAGTTAGTTTATTTAAAACTCTCACTTTGGTCAAGATGAATCTTGTAATTTAAAAGTTCCAAAAGATTCCGGCTTCGGTTGATATTTTTCACTTCTAGAAGATTACCATTTTATGTATTTAATGGATGACGAATGCTAACGGTCAATCCAGTCATTATTATTCATTATTTTCACTTAGAAACTGTTTTTCACCAAGATGGATGACTATTATATCACTATATAATCTTTCATACTTTTAACACTATTTCTTTCAACCAACATCAATAAAATAAACAATTATTTCCTTATTCTTTAAGGAGCAGTCGCCGAACATGACCGACCATCTTCAAGTATTGTAGCCATCTTTTTTATTATGTAATAACCTCTAGGTTCTGATTGGTCCAACAGAAAAGGAAGGAGTATTTTCAAGCTAACTTCTATCCAATTCCACCAATCCCATTTATTTCTTTATAAAAATTATCAATTTGAATATTTGAAGTATTTTACATACTGCATCAGTTATAAAAACATCTAACTGTATTAACAGTTTATATTGACTGGTTATTTTTTTTTATACTTATAAAAAAATTTGAATTCTATAAATCAATCTGATGTCCATTCTTCATATAAATAAATATAATTATAAACAAAACAAAAACCCTTATTATTATTATATGGGGATAAATATCCGGTTTTAGTAAGTATCAGATATATCTGCCTTTCAGCAGCAGAGTGGATATAACTGTCATCACATATGGCATTCGTCCTTTAAAGGTTAAGGTAAATCAGATATAGCAGACATGTGGCATGAAGGGAAATGAAAGAGGGGCAAAGAAACTACTACTAGGAAAACCAGAGAAAAATCCCTATTAGGTAGACCAAGAATGAGGTAGGATAATAATATTAATCATGATTTGACGGAGGTGAATTATACAGGAAATTATTGGAAAACATTAGCTCAAGATAAAAAAGATGTACACCCTTAGACAAAAAAAACGAGCCATCTGCTAATTCTGTCAATTGATCGGGGAACTTCGTGAGCGCTCGCAGAAGCCATATTCATATCAACACATTTTCAGTAATTGTACTGGGTTGTTTGCAAGTTAACGCAGTGCACACTCAAGCAACATTAAAGAGAGAAATTCTCTGGTTGTTGATTTCTCTAAGGACATCACCTCTTGTGCTGCCATCTTTGGTTGGGATTATAAACTTTGTAATTAAATTTTTATAATCCCAACCAAAGATGGCAGCACAAGAGGTGATGTCCTTAGAGAAATCAACAACCAGAGAATTTCATCAGTGGAAGCCATGACTGAAGAGGGATAAGATATTGTCTGAAACCGCCGGTATCAAAGAAATTTGAAATTATATGAGGTGAGTCGTAAAAATGTTCTCCACTCACTATTAATGATATAACCTCATAATGTTTACTTCCCAATATTAATTTAAATACAATTAAAGAGAGAGTTTGGCTTAGTGTGTTTCCGTAGTCGAGAGGTTTAATAGACATCGTCTGCATTCGTATCCTCATGGGTTCGATTCCCGTTCTACTATTTTTTTTTTTTACTGAATGTTAGAATAGCATTTTGCCTGTAATGTAGTTTCATATTTAATTTTATATTTGAGTTTTATGGCTTTAATGCACACACAAAAAACACAAAAACATGAATTAAAATCTTCTTCTAATAAGTAAATGAGGAAAGAAAATAATATCTTCTAAAATGAAAACTTTAACAAAAACAAAATCAATATCGGGTGTATGAATCCTCAGCATCTATTACTGCCCTCAATCTGCGGAGCATTGATGCAATCAAATTTCTACAGGCGCGTAGATTTGTGTCCCATAAGCCGTCTTTCGTGCATCTGCAGGCCAATTAGAGTTCATCTCTATTTTCATCTTAGCCCACACATTTTCGATTGGATTCAAATATAGTGAACAGCGAAATTTGATATGCCTTCTCCTTTAACAATCAAGTCAAATTTTGCTAAACACATTTCAGAAAGTGGTGATAGTTTCAACAATATCAATAATACAATATCAATTATACACAGAGAAAACAACAGACACAAAATTAACATTTTAGAAGAAATCTAAATTATCAAGAAGGCCAAGAATACAAACATTCTCAATGGAAAATATGCCTAATGAGCAAAACCCTTTATTAGACATACAGTTAATTCAATACTACTACAACAACTCCAGAAGATGAAGCATGCATCAAAAGGCCTAGAGTGAAATCAACAAAAATTTTGAATAGTTGAGGAAGACGGTAGTATATCAGGTAAAAAATATATATAATTTAACATTGTTATAATCTCAACGGTATAAAAAACAATTATGAACTTAAAAAGTATAGATTAATTCAAATGTCAAAATAAAATGTAATTAATTCATAAAACATCTTAATACAAATATCACAAAAAAAAACTGCATAATTGAAGATGCGAACCTGGGACCTTCATTAACAGATACAGTGACCGCATGCTTTACCCGCTGACCTATCAGGACATGTAGGAGAGTCTTCAGTTCATGCCACATAACACAGTAACTCAGAGACTGCATAATTATGACTAGTTTCCTAGTTTGAACCCAGCGCTGTGCCGAATATGACTTAGAAGAAATGTGCATTTAAGAGACGACTCAATTTTTTTTTGTCGAAGGGTGTACGTAAAGCTTATGTTTTTATTAACATTTTGTAATATTTTAAACATTTTTCAACGAAACTTATAGCATTCTTTTGTAATTTTAAGGTATTTATTTATTTACAAGAAACACGGTAACATTACGACATTTTTAGGTAATATTGTGAAACTCACTACCTATTTTCCCTCCTCTACCAATGTTGCCACCATCAACAACTCAATTACACATATTTTTGTTAGGTTAGTACTATTTTTGTTAGTGTACACTTCAGTAAATAATATGCATGTAATTTATTTTGTTAGGTTAGGAAGAGAAAAGTTAGTGTACATCCATTTCTAAAAAATTGGGAATTTATTTCAAAGGTTGGTCATACTGCACGTGTGCCATCCAGTGACAGGTCTATAAACTTTCTGCAGGACCTCAAAGATATGTGGTTCCACCTAGCGACAGCTCTACAAATTCATGTGCATGCGCACTCTTATTCTGTAGAACTTAGAAAATATATGGGGAAAGGTAAAGTACTGTTTTTCCCTTTCTTCTGATCAAAACCTAGGATATGCTATACTTACCGTCGTACATAAATTCTTCTAAGTTCTATAGAATTCCAGTGCGCATGCGCTAGTGCTTCATGTAATCCCAGAAAGATAAATGCAACCTCCAGCAGTTGGCGGTATATGTATGTGAAATCAGTATGACCAACATTGACACAAAATTCCCAGAACTTGTCTAAAAATGTATAATTAACACGAAATGAACTAGTGGAAACATGATTTTATGTGGTAACCGTCCGATATTTTGAATTTTTCATAGAATAACAGATATGAAGAGGTAATTTATTTTACGTATCAAATCACATTTAAAAAGCAAGGAACCTAAAAGCAAACCAAACCTAAATCAATTACTGTAACACAAATCAATTACTCTAACGTAGGTGAAATCCAGGAAACGTGGAAGTGATGTTGACAACATCTGGAGTATTTTGGGTTGTTGATGGTGGCAACGTTGGAACAACATAGGAAAAGGAGGGAAAATAGCAGAAAGTAGCAAGGAAGAATGTAGGACGATCATGTTTTACGTAAATATATAAATATAAAAAAAAGATTGTTGCAACATTGAAAGATGTTTAAAACGTGTTTAAAAGTGTTGCAAAATGTTTTAAACGTGTTTAAAAGTGTTTAGTGCATCAGTGGCATAAGAAATTAAATTTTTTTACGTTTAGTATACAACACCCAAAACCTATATACATATTATATAAAATACCTCAGGTCACAAATTGCTTTCTACAGCAATATTTCAACCTTTTTTTTTAATTACGGTAAGTGGTTTTTTAGACTTTTTTCTGGGACTTTTCAGCTTTTTAGGTTAAAAACTGGTAGCTCTATGTGATTCAACTATAATCATATATTGGTCTATTAAACATACTTACTTCAATTATATTAGGCATATCCAACAGTTCACCAAATACATGCACTCCTGGTGCTTCTAAAACCTGTTTAATTAATTCTACAGCTGCAGCACCCTTTGCAGATTTAGCCAACAATACAAACTGCTCTAATGGATTATTTCCTGTTGCGGAACTTTTTTCCATCGCCATTGTACCCTTCATGATTCTGCAACGAGAAAAAGTGTTCATGTGACAGGTTAGGTTAACATACTAAATTTCTTAAATGATCTGTTTACAAATTAGTATTAAAATAATAATTAAAATAGCGCTCGTCAATCGCTGATTATGAGCTCACTACAAGCATAATTAGTTGCTTACTCTACCATTCATTAATAAAGTCGCATGACAAATTAACCTGTATATATAGAATAAATAGCACTAACAATGTTATCAACACAAGATTGAAAATATAAGTTTCAAATTTCTAAATTGTGAAGCCGAACGTTTTTCTCAATTCAATTTTTTGACAAAATATTACGAATTTATTTACCAAATTATTTTTTAAACAGAACCATTAGTATATGTGACAAAATATGATACTTCACTAACTGCGATGGAGCTGTGACTTTCCACTCACAAATCACAGAAGTTTCTCTTTGCTCACAAATAACAGTTCCAATGTTGCCAACTCGGTTATGGTTTCCAAAAAAAGTAGCTATTGAAATATTCCAAACTTGAAATAAATTAATAAGCTGTGTATTTCTTTTTTACTCAAAGTGCCCCATCATTATTATAACCGTCCGAAATCTATGCAGTCTACAAAAATTTTAAAAAATATAGTATTATGCGAATATTGCCCTAGTATTTTTTTTTCAAAAAATGTCTGAAAATTCAATGGAAAGATGTAAAAAAAAACCTAAAACACGCCATATTATCATTAGAGCATGTCTATTATATTTTGAACTTTTAGGAATAAATCACTATGAGGTTTAATTTATGATTAAATTTGCTAAAATTTAATAACGAACTTAAAAAATGAATTAATTTAATTAATGCCTAATTAATCTAACCTACTTAATAGATTCTAAACAATTTCTAAACTCGCTAAATCCAAACCATACAGATCTAAACATAGACAATGAAAGTATTCAATAACTATAATAGAGAACTATCAATATACCTGCGATGGGCAGGATGTGGGGATGAAAGAGGTACATGAAAGCTTCTGGTAGGAAAATGTCCAGTTGATAGACCAAGAAAGAAGTGGAAGAATACCATTATCCATGATTTGAAGTAAAATATACAGGGCTTGATTGAAAAACATTAGTTCAGAATAGGGATGTATGGAGAGCTTATGTCTGCACGGTTGAACCTACAGGTTCGATAGAACCAGTGCATTAGTCATAGAATTATAATTAATAATTAGTTTTCCATTGCAAAATTTAGAGACTGATATCTAGCATAGGTCCATCGCTGTGGTCTCGAGGTAGCATGCTGCCTTGTCATGCAGCGGGCACGGGTTTGATTCCCAGTTGGGAGAGGCTCCTGGGTGAGGTTTTTTTTGGGGGGTTTTTCCTCACCTGTAAGGAAATTGTCAGGAAGCTTATGGCCCAACAGTCCCCAAAAATCATCCAGCCATCATCATCCTTCACCGGAGTGGAAAACAACAGGAAGCTACCACACCTATAATTCCCTAGTAAAGCTTACAAACATAGCATGAAAATGTTATGATTGCAGTGAAAGACCTGTCCTCAGGCAGAATTACAATGGAATGGAATCTACCATAGAATACCCATAAAATTATTTTATAATAATAATTAGTATTAGTAATATTCTTCATAATTTTATGGTCCAATGAAAATCTTGTCCTCTTACAGCAGCCTTCCATTGTCTTCTATCGTTAGCTTTCATTTTCCAGTTCTTCAATCCTAAACTTGCAATTTCCTTCTCAACATCATCCATCAATCTTCTCCATCCAAGGCTCTCTCCTTTCTCACATTTAATATCAATTTTGGTATCATGCATTTGTATAATGTAATCCAAGTCACCTTGGTCTTATTGACTTGATAGAACTCAAATATCCTCTCTTTCTAGTAATTCATCATTTATCTTATTATGCAATGACCATTTACATATAATAATAATAATAATGATTTATTTTAGCTGGCAGAGTTAAGGCCATAAGGCCTTCTCTTCCACTCAACCAGCAAATAGTAAAATTATACAAAAATTACGTACATATTACAATTTTAAGATATTAAAATACAGACTAAACCAAAATACAATGATGATGGATCTAATACTAGCTAATGCTAACAAAAACATAGAATATAATAAAATTAAAATCATATAAAATAAAGTAAGTAGCTTCCTACATGATTATTAATAGAATGCTCTATATAGTTGTTATGTAGTTAATGTTTTCATTGTGTCGAACTTAAGATATCAGTTAATTTGGATTTAAATAATGATAGCGATTGACAGTCTCTGACATGACTGGGAAGTGAGTTCCATGCTCTAGCCATAGATATTGTGTAAGATTCAGAGTACAGACAGGTCCTGTGTTGTGGTATCAAAAGTAAAGAAGAGTCTTGTGATCTTGTTCCTAAATTGTGACTGAGCCATGTAACTTACTAATGATTTTCTTTTCAAAGATGAAGATGATTTTTGTCTGTTGTTTTAATTTGTAGTTTCTTCAGAAAGTTCCACTACATTTTATGCCTGTAATATTAGAGGCTATGTCTGAATAATTTATAGACATAATTGATAGCTGCTATATACATTTAATTTATCCTATTAATAAAAGTCCACCGCTGTGGTCTCGAGGTAGCATGCTGCCTTGTCACGCAGCAGGCCTGGGTTTAGTTCCTGGTAAGGACAGGCTCCTGGGTGAGGTTTTTCCTCCCCTGCAAGATAAATGTCAGGAAGCTTAGGGCCCAATGGTCCCTGAAAATTGTCCGGCCATCATCATCATCCTTCAACGGTGTGGAAAACAACAGGAAGTTACCACACCTATAATTCCCTAGTAAAGCTGCAAACCATTTTCATACTATGATTACAGTGAGGGACCTGCCCTCGGGCAGAATTACTATGGATGGATTAATGCAAAAATATTGTTCATAACTAAATATAGAGATGCAAAGACGGCACTAACAAACATTCAACATACTCTGCATTTGCTTTCATTGGACATTGAGTGCCATAAACAGAGACTCTTGAAGATTTTAAAGAAGGAAGTAGATCAACATCATTTCACTGAAGAAAATAATATTAATAAACGAAAAAAAAATTTAAATGTTCACCCAATCTTAAGGTAGATGTTGGAAATGTTGCCCCTCCTGAGCACTGCTTGTGGAATTCTGTAGTCTTTAATTCGTCCAGAGTGTGTAGATTATTACAATAAACATTTAAAAAAAACTAAACACAAAAATTAAGTCTTTCATTACCGTAGTCAGGAGGATGTAATCTATAAACACAATGAATTTTGATTGATATAACCAGGGATTATTATTATAATTATTATTAATAAATATTATCATAATCCCTGGATATAACTTCAAACTTTTAAGTGTTATTAACATGGATCATTATAATATTCCAACTTCCTGAGCTAGACACTGACTGAATTTTCTAGGACCTAATTCAATTCTCGCACAAATCTGATTAAGATTTTCTTGGGGTACAATTTCTTAGTTAATACTGAACCAGTATTTTGCCATTTTTTAAACAACATAACATGATTTGACAATAAAAATGCTCTGATGTCTTCTGTATTCAACCTTGGTAAGTGGATCACTGAACTCACTGTGACTACATATGGTACAGATGGCAGGAAGGCAACAGAAACAAAGCACCAATGCAGTCTAGCATCAGGTTCTGCAAAATCTGAGTCTCACAAGTGAACTATCATCCATTGCATGCCGAAACCTATCTTGAAATTTCTCTCATAGAAGCATTGTGATGCACCAAGTCCGTGTCCAAAAAATAATCTGCTGTTTTAAGGTGCAAGGTACAGAAACTGAAGTCAGAATCCAGCAATGGCAACTCACTGTATGGAGCAGATATACATCCGTGTGCGAGTTAAGCACAGAGTGGAGTGGGCAGGATGCAGCGTAGAGAGTGGGTAGTGAGGGTTAACCAGTCTATCAATGAAGGAATTGTATTACTTTTCCCCATAGTTTAAATGATTTTAGTGTCTTGCAGTGAAAAGGCAACTTTTTGGGCACGGCCTTTGTACATCACAATGCTTTTCTGCAAGACTGGTGACGTTGAATGTCAAATATGCTAAATGTTTGATAGCACCTTCTTTGCATATCTCCGTATAATAGTAAGAAATCTTGTAGTATAAACAATTATTCACAATGATTTTAAATCTATGGAGTCAACAATTTCTTGAAAATTTAGAAATAGTGACTCATTAGTCTGAATAGTTCCACTGACCATTTTCCAAGATTTGATGTTATAACATAAAATCACGTCTCCACATATTAATTTGATGTTATGTTTTGTCTTAATATATATCTCTCTCTCTCTCTTCTGCTTAAGTTTTCTACATTTATATATTACATGATTTACAATTTGCTTCTCCTGAAGACAGAACAGACTTATTAATAGGGCTCAGAAGTTCAGGAAAAAATATTTTATTATATGCGTCTGAAGACAAGGCCCAACATTATATGTGTGTGTGTGTGTGTATATATATATCATTTTGGGTCATTGTAGGCCAGAAAATGGCGGGTTTTATTTGTCCTTTTAGCTTTTTTTTTTGTAACTTTACCTTCTTTTGACATTTATACTATATGTATATTCAAGAATCCGCAGAGGTAGTCTCAATTCCAAATTCTTTTAAAAACACTATCTAGTTATACATTCTAAAGATTTTTCACATTCCAAACAATTTTGTTCTGCGAGAAACTATTGAACCCTCACAAAATATCAATTATTTTTAACTATCAGCATACTGGCTTTCTACTATTATATTTCAACTTCAAATTTTCTAATAAGTTGCCACTTTGTGAAAATTACCTTGAGCAGAAGGTGAAGACAGCGACGTTATCTTTATTCACTCATTAGCAACTGCAACACTTTTTATGTCGTTTTTCCAGTTTTTAGGCCTTTTTTAGGATACCTTTAGGACTTTTTACAGGTATTTTATAGGTCCTCAACATACTTATTATCATGAATCTGTGAAGGTATGATTTTATCAGTCCATGTCCAGTAATAACTGCAGTCATTGCATAATAATCATTTATTATTATTACTATTAATTTAGGAAAGATGATGAATTAATATATTATTCTCTTCTTGAATAGAGTCAATTGTACTTCCCTTGATCTCACACTAGAAATCAGAACTGATGGAAACAATATGATAAATAGACTAATATTGTAATTTTTATAGAGGAAAATGTTTTCAGTGGGTATACATACACTGTACATCCATGTGCTCATAAGTAATGCGACGAGTGATTTCCAAATTATCGATAAATTCACGACTCACGAAATGAGGAGTGAATTTATTTAGATAATTTGGAAATCAAGAGTGGCATTTGTTAGGACTATTTAACGAATAAAATTAAGCTGATTACTCACAAATCATTATTTAACTATAGTTATTTTAAAATATTTATATATTTAATGTAAATGGCGATGTTTGAAAACAAATGAGAAACGATTGGTATGCTTCATTTGTTCATCACTGCAACCAGATATTATTTATTGCCAAAGGATTGCAATGCTGTAAGAATGCACCCTAGTGGAGAAATTTATAACCAATGTTATAGATGACCTAATGATGTAAATATGTCAATTCTATTTTTCTGCGACATCATTTCCTGAAAAATAATTCATTTAAGAAAGTGCAGTGGTTTCTTTTTTTGTGGTATAATCAATTGTTACAAATGTTTTTATATTATCTCTCGCATGCGCTTTCAGCTGACATTCATGAACTATATATACAATCTGGTAGCCATATATCTTGGATAGTCAGTCACTGCAAAATAATGCTATGACCTATTTAGAATGTTAAAAAGGAGGTGCTTTCTTTATTATGATAAACTTTGGTAAATTCTAGGTGAAACATGACTGTGATTGGTTATAAATAAAAAATCATTGAAATGTGATTGGTCATTGACTCCCATTTGGGGCATGAGTTAAATAGTCATAAGTAATGCCACGAGTGATTTTCAAATTATCGATAAATTCATGACTCACGAAGTGAGGAGTGAATTTATCTAGATAATTTGGAAATCAAGAGTGGTATTTGTTAGGACTATTTAATGAATAAAATTAAGCTGTTTACTCACAAATCATTATTTAACTATAGTTATTTTAAAATATTTATATATTTAATGTAAACGGCGATGTTTGAAAGCAAATGAGAAACGATAGGTACGCTTCTACTGCTTCATTTGTTTATCACTGCAACCAGATCATACTATTTATTGCCAAAGGAACGCAATATTGTAAGGAGGAGCTTTCTTTAATATGGTAATTATAACACTGATAAATATTTGGTGAAACACGACTCTGATTGGTTGTAAACAGAAATCATTGAAACATGATTGGTCATTGACTCCCATTTGGGGCATGAGTTAAATAGTCAGAGTAAATTCTTCTCTACCTCTTCTTGTAATTAAGGAGCTGTATTTCTATACAGATAAAGCAAAGGTTTCACCAAGTGGTCTACTTACATCATTCATATAATCAAATGTTGCAAGCACAGCAATACTGCCCCAAATAGAGCACCTCTATATTTATGATTATATGTACAAGGATGTTCAATGTTAACTTATTATTAACCTGAAAGTTGAATGTATAACAATTTCCAAATAATTAAATTTCAATTTAAAGTTTGAAAACCCATACCTTTCTTCCAAAATACATGACCATACTACAAAAAAGGCTCTAAGGCCAGTTTTATGAATACTCTCTACATCATAGAGAGGGGGAAAGAGTCACTCTTTGCATAAAGTTTGGTTCCTGAATACCGGCCTAAATCCCAAACTTTAATTTTAGTCCCTATTACGTTATATAGTATCCTGCTGGAGTTTGGAATTCCTAAAAAGTTAGTTAGACTTATACGAATGTGTCTAAATGGCTCAAATAGTAGGGTGCGTGTAGGCAAACAGTTTTCAGACACTTTTAAAATCCAGAATGGGTTGAAGCAAGGAGATGCACTATCTCCTCTACTATTTAATTTTGTACTAGAGCATGCCATTAAATCTTTAGAGAATGAGGAAGGCTTACAACTGAATGGTATTAATAAGCTGTTAGTTTATGCTGATGATGTAGTACTATTGGCCGATAGCGAGGAGATACTAAAGGCCAACATGCACACACTATTGAGTAACACTAAGAAATTAGGACTGGAGGAAGTAAATATCAATAAAACTAAATATATGGTCACACGTAGAAAAAAATTATATAATGGATATGGACAGCTAATGACAAATGAGGGAAATTTTGAGGAAGTGGCTGAATTCAAATACCTAGGAACAATAATCACAAATAGGAATGAGACGCACAAAGAAATTAAACATAGGCTCAATTCTGGAAATGCATGCTATTATGCATTGCAGAGACTTTTGATGTCCCAACTCCTTTCAAAAAATGTTAAGCTGAAAATATATAAAACTATTATTCTACCAGTTATATTATATGGGTGCGAAACATGGACTCTTACTTTAAGGGAGGAAAGGAGATTACGGGTCGCATGTTTGGACGCATTAGACAGTAAAATGCCTTCTCTGCTGAGCAAGTTGTATGCTAATACGATTTTGCTTACTCAGAAATCTGTTCATGCGATAATAATTGGTTAAATTTGTAAAGCTACCTGCCGAGGTACCTTACATGAGCAACTCAAATTAAAATCCCGAAGGGAACCGATGGTAATCGATGTACTTTGCTGCTTTATCCAACATTTATCCAAGATGTCGGACCTTGAAGACTTCGATCATGTTTTCGGTATACACGGAGAAGAGGAATTTGATAGAGTCTACCAAAGAATTCAACTGGAAGAACAGGAGAATCGGCGTAATATTGCGTGTCGCAGACGTGTTTGTATACGGTATTATTTGCAGGATGCAAGCATAAATGCATTCCTCTATAGCAGACGAAAATAACGGAAGTGGTTTTATCGCTGAGAATTCTGGGTAATTCGTTGCCAATATTACGAAAACGTCGACACTCGTGCATGACCGGTAAGTCGGCCGTTAATTCGTTCTCAGCAATTGCTCACGGCGAAGCAGCTCACTAGTGATTGGAAGTAATTTGAGAGAGAGTAATGTTCTAACATACGACCCTACGAGTATTTGAGAATAAAGTTCTTAGGAAAATTTTTGGACCAAAGAGAGATGAACAGACAGGTGAATGGAGAAGACTACATAACAATGAACTACATGGTCTTTATAGGAAGCCAGATATAATAAGAACAGTTAAGTCTCGTAGACTGCGATGGGCAGGACATGTTGCACGCATGGGGAATGAAAGACGTGCATGGAAGCTTCTTGTAGGAAAGCCAGAGGGAAAACGCCCAGTTGGTAGACCAAGAATGAGGTGGGAGAACAACATTAACTATGATTTGAGGGAAGCAGATTATACAGGGAATGATTGGAAAGCATTAGCTCAGGATAGGGATGTATGGAGAGCTTATGTCCGCGCGGCCATGAACCTACGGGTTCGATAGTGCCAGTGAGTAAGTAAGAGTAAGTATTACGTTTTTAAATACTGCATCCAAGATTTGTCAACTTTTGCACCCAAATTGATTACTTACATCTGTGATGGTGATTTCACAATTTTAATAATCACATTTTTATTGGTTTGCATTGTCTATGAAATCCACATCAGCCAAACTTACCAGTGAGATTAGTATATACTGAGCAAATTGGTTCAGATAGTAACATTTAAGACTTGTTTTCAGAAGGTCCTGGGTTCAAACCACACTGTCGACCAACCTTCCTGGTTTTCCAGAATGCTGGGTTGAAATTTCATTACCAGGACCTATTTAATCCTTAAATTGACAATGTACATTGGTTTAATTTATATGACAGTTTTAATAAAACAATAAGTAGAAAATACTCAAATTTGCGTCAAATTATACAATAAAACAATAATAATGTCTATCTCGGACAAAAAAGAGGATAGTATATGATAAAAAAAATTAGCATTTGCATTGGCATGTCTGAATAGTGCAGTTGGTAGCACGCTAACATATAAAGTTAGAGGTCTCAGGTCCAAATCCCAATTCAGGCATTAATTTTTCTTTTCAAAATAATTAAATTTTAAAGTTCATGTAAAGATTTTTATCTTGCTTACAAAACCATATGTTTGTAAAGAAGCATGTCAATCTCTTTTGTTCTGCAGCATTCAGTTTTCAAGCAGGTTTATGGCTTCAAAAAGTCCTCATGAACCCTTTTCCACCTGAACTTTTTATTCATACTTAAAGGTTTTCAAAAGTAGCTTCTTCTTCTTCTTCTTCTTCATAGTACAAACTTCACTGTATGCTCCCAGTCAGTAACTAGATTCAAATGTCAGTAATATATTAAGTTATGTAGATAGGAAATAACACTATGAGGTTTTTTTAATATTGTTTATTTTTTATTTCACTCACTTCATACTTCATAACTCCTCGCAAACCCAGGGTTTTGTCACAAATGATGTGACGAAACCCTGGGTTTGCAAGGAGTTATGAAGTATGAGGTGAGTGAAATAAAAAATAAACAATATTAGTAATCTACACTGAATTCTATACAAAACAATGTTTTGGACTTTTGTGAAAAACATGGAATTCCTAAGGATAGAAATAATATGACTAGACACAATAGAGTGCCCTATTGCAGGCATTGTTGAATTACTTCCGATGCACATCACACCTTGGTAATGCAATATACTTCTACCTCTTAATTCTATACACCATTGAACATGTATTATCACTCTAAATTTCAATTAAAGAAATATGTTTCAGTCTATTTAGACATAATAGAGTAGTAGACTGTAAGTGCTATTGACTCATTTCCACTGCTTACTGCACTTCAGTGAAGTAATGGTACTTCAACAAAATTTAATTTATAATATACAATATTTTACATACATTGTCACCCTAAATTCAAGTTAAAAAAATATTTTTCAAGTTTTGTGCTTGAGATATCCTTCGACATATCAAAAAAATTACATGTAAAATATAAACAATACCATCAGAAAATTTAAATTACCTCGAGATATAGAATATTCAAGTTATTGAAGTTAGAGTACGTACATATATATATATCCATCCATCCATAGTAATTCTGCCCGAAGGCAGGTCCTTCACTACAATCATAGTATTTTCATGCTATGCTTGCAGCTTTACTAGGGAATCGTAGGTGTGGTAGCTTCCCGTTCCTTTCCACAATATATATATATATATATATATATTAACTGTGGCAGGAATAGTGATTTTGTCTGTTCATACAGTAATGTCATTGATATTGAAAAGAATAAAGGAAGAGGGAGGGGAAGTATTTCTGAAAAAAAAATAAAAGAATGGACCAGACCATTTTTAATTGATACACTCACGTTTCACACACCCATTCTCCACCACATACAAAACTACCAGAACAACTGGAAAGCCCATCTTCAACAAATGACATCTCATGGAATTCCAAAAGCAATGCTTCTTTACTGCCACCCAAGGCAAAAGATTGCTGGGACGTCCAAAAAAACGCTGGATGGGAAATTCTTCTTTGAGACCGTAACAGGCCACATAGGCCTAATACTTGCATGGATTATGACGACAGTGTTAATAAACTATTCTGCACAAATAAACAATTTGGTAGCAGAGGATTTCAAAATAAATTATTTTGATGTTATATTTAGTTTAACAAGTTAACTAAACATATCAAAATACTATGCTTTACCGCTTAAAATTAATGTAAAATTCTTGTTAAAAACACTTTGATTAGAAGTTGTACGATTGCGTTAATAGCTCTAGCTATCTGCCTTTAGGTGCAAGAGAATTGTATAAATGGAAATAAATGTTTACGTTTTTGCCATGTCTAGAATGGTGCAGTGGGCTGCACACCAATCTACAGAGTCAAAGGTCCGTGGTTTGTTTCTCAGACGTTAATTTTTCTTTTCAAAAAATATTTTTTTGGTAGTATTTTATTTAACACTTGTCAGGTATTGTAATTCAAAGCTAAGTGTGAAATAGTGAAACAAATTTGTAGGGACCTGATATTTCAGATTTGATGTTCTTGTTCATGCCTTAACTTACAACATAGGACCCCCAGATTTAATTTCTTTCAAAAGGAAGCATTTTGTGGGGATGACACATTTGCAGAAGGATGGCTAATCAGAAGATTTAAATCATAGCCAGTTTGCATTAGATTTGGAGGACCCAACCGCGGTATTTTGAAAAACTTTTAAACCTGGTAAACTGAAAGGATGTCAAAAAAGTAACAGCAATTGATATCATAATGTTCACTTAATAATAAAAATAGCACTTAAGCTAGCAATAAAGAAGAATTAAATTATTTTTAGTCTGTTCATCTTACCTCAATATTATGTTGATTTGTTCTTGAACATGTTTCGATTATAAGATGAACAGACTCAAAATAATTTAATGAAAATAACCTCAAAATATCACTTCCTAAAATAAAATATTAATAAAGAAGAATGTTGATATTTCTGAACCAAAGCAGAGATTGCAGACTATTGTAAATAGAGGCTCCCCGTTTCCTCCTCCTCTATGGGCAGCAGAACCATCTGATGGCCCATGAGCAACAAATGGGCCTAAATTCTTTAATTCATTTTAGAATTCTCAATTTTCAAAGAACGAATGAGTCACTTCTTATCTTACCTCATAGTTTATGTTTTCTTAAACACGGGAGCTGCTGTTTTCAAGAGGATATCCTTCTCATTTTCAACCAATATTATGACTACCAGATTTTCTTAAGTTATGTAGATAGGAAATAACACATATTTGAAGAGAATTTTTTTTGTCTAGACCGGGACTCGAACCCGGGACCCTTGGCTTTCCGGGCCAAGTGCTCTACCACTGAGCTACCGAGGCGAGTTACGATCTAGACGCAAATTTTTCTCTTATGTACGTTGTAATTCCCTCAAAATTATATTTGAAGAGAACATTTTTTTTTTTCGCCTAGACTGGGACTCGAACCTGGGACCCTTGGCTTTCCGGGCCAAGTGCTCTACCACTTTTCTCTTCAAATATAATTTATCCTTCAATGAGAAGTGTTAAATTAATAATAAAATCGTCAGGAAATAACACTATGAGGTTTTTTAATATTGTTTATTTTTTATTATTTCACTCACCTCATACTTCACTGCTGGGTCTGCTATGAATTATGAAGTATGAGGTAAGTGAAATAATAAAAAATAAACAATACCAGATTTTCGTTGGAATCTTCATCTATAATGTTGCCATCTGGTGTTGATTTGATGAACTTTGAGATCAGGTCCTGTTCATCGGGAATTTTTAAATTCATGGACCTGATCTCAAAGTTCATCAAATCAACACCAGATGGCAACATTATAGATGGAGATTCCAACAAAAATCCAGTAGTCATAATATCAGTTGAAAATGAGAGGAATGTCCTCTTGAAAACTGCAGTTCCTGTGTTTAAGGAAACATAAAATATGAGGTAAGATAAGTTACTCAGTCATTCATTGAATTAAGAACCTCATAATGTTATTTCCCATATTTAACTATGAATTCTCAATTTTATTTGCCACACTTCAACATCTACAAGACCATTAATTTTCTATTGAAAATGCAAACATTTTTCCACAAAAAAATATACTTTATAAATTTCAGACAATGTAACATTGTACATTATATGATAAATTGCTATGGATTCAATGAAAAGTTGTGAGGGAATTTAGATATCAAACTTAGCGAGGCTGGAAGATTGCCAAATATGGTGGGAGGAAAAACAATCTCATTACATTACTGTCTGACCTTGTAAAAATTCAAAATGTGTTATATAATAAAGTTGGGAATTTTTACATTATTAAGTTTTCTTAATAAGAATCAAATGAATCGTGAGTTCTTCTTACCTCATACATTATGTTTTTAACACAGAACTGCAGTATCAGGAAATATCATTCCCATCTTCAGCTGTTTTCACGACTGTCAATTTTTGATTATGCCAGTAATTTTCAAAACTGCCATCTGGTGTTGATTTGAAGAACTTTGTAATCAAATTCGGTTTGTCCAGAAACTCAAAATTCATGGTTATAATAGTTTTTTTTAATATATATTTTTTCCCAAACTGTTAATTCCAAAGGTTTAGATAGATATTGTTTATTTTTTATAATTTCACTCACCTCATACTTCATAATTCATAGCAAGTTTAGATAGATATTTCAAATGTTTTGCTTCTTTTTCAATTCTATGATTCTCTAATAAACTATGTGCTGCTATTGCTGATTTTTCAATTTTACCATTTTTTGATTTTCCTAAAGTGTTTCTTTTTTTGCGAGTGTCTAAATTCCTTTTTGTTTTTCCTATAATATACTTTATTGCAATCTTTGCAATTAATTAGTAATCTGGAATTTATCAAATTAATTGCAAAGATTGCAATAAAGTATATACAGGAAAAATAAAAAGGAATTTAGACACTAGCAAAAAAGAACTCTTTAGAAACATAAAAAATGGTGAAATTGTAAAATCAACAATAGCAGCACATAGTTTATTAGAGAATCATAACACATAGTTTATTAGAGAATCAGAATTGAAAAAGAAACAAAACCTTTGAAACATCTATCTAATTGGAATTAACAGTTTGGGAAAAAATATACATCCAAAAAAAAAAAACAATACTAGAACCATAAATTTTTAGTTTCAAGACAAAGCGAATTTGATTACAAAGTTCTTCAAATCAACATCAGATGGCAGTTTAGAAAATTACCAGCATAATGAAAAATTGACAATTGTGAAAACAGCTGAAGATGGGAATGATATTCCCCATACTGCAGTTCTGTACTAAAAACATAGATAGGTAAGAAGAATTCACGATTCATTTGATTTCATTCAAAATGAGAGTTACTAAAGCATTTATAAAAGGTATACAATCTTTAAGATTTATTGAAGGCTCATGACTAACGATATAATTTGCAAGAACATAGTACACAGAATCTCCTTCCAGTCCTTTCAATTATCTTCTTTTTCTTTCTTACGGTAAAGTTTGGCTTTCTTTACTTTCTTAGTATTTGTATTTTCTATAGTTAATTGGTTTTGTTTCTGTTTCCTCTTTTTAAGTTTATGTTTTCCTAATCTCTTTTTTTTACTTGGTTTCTCTTTGTCAGAATTTGAATTTGCATTTACTTTTTCCTTAAGTTCACTTGTCAAACTATTACCTTCATCAAAACTGGATTCTTGACGCACTAAGTTTTTAAGTCTATTTTTTTCTCTTCGACGTCTTCTTTCTTGAGTTTTTGATAGTTTCTTTTTAATCAGAATAGATTCATTTTCTGTCTGTTCAATACTTTCACGAGATATTTCTTTAATCTTATTCTTCTTTTTCTTTTTGGGTACAGTTGTTTCTAATACTGACTTCCGTTTGTTAGATTTCATTTTTTGTTTCTGTAAAACTTCAGCCTCATCTGATGATTGACTAAAGGATCTATTTTTCCCCTTTTTATTGTCAATATTTTGGAATGTTTTCTTAGAAGGAAGAGTGCCATCTTGTTTTCTCTTTTTAAAAGACCCTTTGCTGTTATCAATTAAAGAATGTTTACCTTTCCCATCAGTCACAGGCTTTCTCTTCTCTATGACTTCAACTTCCCTATCACTATAATATTCATCAATGCTGATATCATCATCATCTATGGCATCTACATCATCATTGCTCTCTTCCATCTCGATGTCATGTATATTATTTCCAATGATCTTATCTTTCCCAATATTGGATTTTGTTTTAATTTTCTTACCATCTCTGTTCCTGTGGGGTTCTTCTTTTTTCTGGTTTTCTACATTAACATCCTCTTCTAAATTTTTAACCGACTTGGGAATATTATTCGAGAATTTTTTTAGTTTAGCCACAAAAAAGCCATCCATATTGTGTGTATGTGGGTAGAATCTCCTAGCAAGTTTTAAAGAAGGATGGAATCTGCAACAAACAAACAAACAAACTAATTAACTAACCTGTTGTCACTGCTTTATATCAGCACTGCACATAAATCATAGCCTTATAATAGCATACACGTAAAGCCGGATATTTACCCATATTTAATATTAAGGGTTACTTTATTTAATATATATATGTTTCTTCAATATTTTAATTTCTTATATTCAAGGAAAATCAGTTAAAATGTCATAAGTATGAATAATGAGAAATTCATATTTTTTTATATCAAATATATTTTTATATACTATAAAATATAAAAAAATTGTAGGGTGTGAGTATTGTTGAGAATATTATCTGGTTCTAGAAAAGTTCTAAAATCAGTTAAGAATATTGAAGGAGTTTGAAATAGCAACTGCCAGATAACTTTGAAGTGATTGGATAACTTGGATATGAGTCAACCAATAGCACTCATAGGCCAGGTTGGTTAATCAATCAGATTTGAATACCTTAATTGGAATAGTGGATTGTGGGAAGATCCTTCTGAATCTGAACATTGCACTGGAAGATGTCATGGCGACAAGTCCTACATAATAATGGCCACTCAAGATTTTTGTAATATTGAGTACAAATTTATTAATAAATGAAAGAATAGTGCATCACATTACTACATATGAATGGCATAATTTGTGACAGCTGAGTAATCAATAGAAGAGAAAATTAAAGAAAGATTGGTAAATGGGAATAAAGCTCATTTTGCAAATAGAACCTTATTTAAAAGCAAATTAATATCAAAAACTGCAAAAGTAAGGTTATACAAAACACTCATTAGACCAGTAGTTACATATGCTTGTGAAACTTGGATCCTAAAAGTAACAATAAAACAGAAATTACTAATTTTTGAAAGAAAAATTTTAAGAAGAATTTTTGGAATCAAAACAAATAATGAACTAAACAAATTAATCAAAAATCAGAACATAGTAAACCATATAAGATCTCTCAGAATTGGTTGGCTTGTCAACTTTTGGCTTGGACATTTGATAAGAATGGACGATCAGAGACTGGTCAAAAAACTCTACAAATGGAAACCTATAGGAGGCAGAGCTGTAGGAAGACCGTAGATCAGATGGGAGGATGACACAATGAACGACCTAAGAAAAATGAAAGTGACTAATTTGAATATGACAAGAGACAGATTGGCATGGAGGAGGATTGTTGAGAAAACCAAAACTTTCACTTTTGAAGTTGTCGTGCCTTAAGATGATGATAATGAGTCATCAATAGTAATTAGCACCGCCATTATATAATGGTCAAAGTGTAACCGATAATAAATCGAAGAAATACAAGTTTCATAGAAGTTAAAAGAACTAAAAGAGTGAATAAATGCAGAAGCTACTTTTTTTTTTAATTTACTCAATTTTTTTATTTGAGTGATAACCATTTTATAGTCTTCCCTCGAAGGGAACCTCAGAACCCAGGAAAGCTAGGAGGAGTCCAACTACCCAGTGATATTACAATACGGTAGGTGGATACAACTTCCTCCTTTAAACGATCACTCAACATAGTGCCTTCTTCAACCACAAATCCTTCATTAAAATAATTTCTTGAGTTTAGCAATGAAAAAGCCATCCATATTGTGTGCATGTGGGTAGAATCTCCTAGCAAGTTTTAAAAAAGGGTGGAATCTGCAACAAACTAACGAACTAATGTTGTCACTACTTTATATCAGCACTGCACATAAATCATAGCCTTAAAATAGCATACATGTTACACAAAAAAGTACAACATTAAATTATTGGAATTATTTTTAATCTGGACATCTTACCTCAATATTATGTTGATTTGTTCTTGGACATGTTTCAAAACAATTCTGTTTTATCGTCAGACTGTCTGGAAAGTTGACGATAAAACAGAATTGTTTTGAAACATGTCCAAGAACAAATCAACATTAATATTGAGGTAAGATGTCCAGACTAAAAATAATATAATTAAAATAACCTCAAAATATAACTTCCTAAAATTAAATATTAAATTATTGGAATTAATAAGATCAGAGTTTGTCAAAATAATATTTATTCACATAATCATATTTACCCAAATATATGACAACACCCAGTTTTGAAAAGTTATTTTTAAAGAATTTTGTTTATTATCATATTAGGTAGTATAATGAAATATTTAACTTTTATAGGAATTAATCACTATGAGGTTTTAATTTATGGTGAAATTAAATGTTTCTTACCTCTCCTCATATAAATCTTCTAAGTAGATCGCGATTTCGAGGCCATAACGGTCTCATCTTCAGTACTTCTTTGGCGATTAATGTTATGTTGATCGGAAGAAACTCTTCTTCTTCCCTGTGGTGGACCTGATCCAGAGGTTCATCGGTCCATAACGGTCTCATCTTCAGTACTTCTTTGGTGACTGATGTTATGTCAATCGGAAGAAACTCTTCTTCTTCCCTCCGTTGGTGGACCTGATCCAGAGGTTCATCGGTCCACCAACAGAGGGAAGAAGAAGAGTTTCTTCCGATTGACATAACATCAGTCGCCAAAGGAGTACTGAAGATGAGATCGTTATGGTCTCGAAATCGCGATCTACTTAGAAGATTTATATGAGGAGAGGTAAGAAACATTTAATTTCACCAGTATAATGAAATGTTGAATTGCCAATCTGGCCAAGCAAATATTTGTTGTTTTTGTATATTAATCATGAGACAATGAAATAATTAAGTTACTCTACATTTTCTGTAGGAAGACGCTGTGTGAGTGTTGTTAGACACTGCAGCATAAGTTTTACTCTTTCATCATTTGCATGCACCAGATCATACTTACTTTGAATGCCAAGTCACCCATGATGTCTGTATAAACCTGTGATTTAATTCAATTATCATATATTGTGTGATCGGGAAACCTTCATTCATTTTCTCTCACAGTACTTAATAACTTGTTTCATTCCAACTCATATCTCCCCTTCTTTGCTTCAATAAATTATCTTTGAGATCAATTAGCATTTATTAATTTCTTCCTAAATTTGATGCCACTTGTGAATTTTAACTTCTACACTATGAATCTTTATTGAGAGATTAAAATAATTTTGTTTTACCATAGCAGTACACAGGTTGACAGTTAAGTCTTGTAGACTGAGATGGGCAGGACATGTGGCACGAATGGGGAATGAAAGACGTGCATGGAAGCTTCTTGTAGGAAAACTAGAAGGAAAATGCCCAGTTGGTAGACCAAGAATGAGGTGGGAGAATAACATTAACTATGATTTGAGGGAAGTAGATTATACAGGGGATGATTGGAAAACATTAGCTCGGGATAGGGATGTGGTCATGAGCTTGCGGGTTTGATGGTGCCAGTTAGTTAGTTAGTGGGTGGTCCTTGAACATTTCACAATACAAGATGATGCATAGTAATATCATACCTGTGATGTCTGAAATTTGTGAAGCCTTCAGTTCCAAAGTCAAGCCCAGTTGGTACAAGTTTCACATCTCTCTTCTTCAGAGCATAGTCAATTACCCATTCATTCTCTTCTGGCTAAATAACAAAGTATAATAAAAACAAAATAAAAATTATTTATAAATAAATTTAGAGTAATACGAAAATATGAGTGATTTCAAATCGCCTCAAAAGACGAGCTAGACTCGCCGGCTGTTAAATGGCCTTCAACTCAGAAGACGAGATACACTCGCTGAACTCTGCTGTTATATATTTTGCAATATTTTGTTCATCCTCTTGGCGGGGTAATCTTTTGTTAACATTTGTGAATAATGGAGAAATGTGTTTTCCCTTCACCCTTATTGTGATGTCAACTATCGTTATCTTTTGTTTGCTTTGAATGTATGAAAATAGACAATATCATTTACGGTAACTTAAATCCGGTTTCTGGGAAAATGCACTGAGCATTTAAACCTGAAGCGAATGGGTTAATTCAATAAATTACAAGGAAATAAATGTTTCCAGACTCAGGGGATTAATTTTCTTTCTAGCATATTAACTAATCAGGTTATAAATATAACAAACAAATAGGAAATGGCAGAAGAGCATCAATGTTGCTCCTTAGGAAGCAAAGCTAGCTGATTGGACTACATTGAAAATTTTAATGTTTGCTTACCAGAACAGAACATGTAGAATACACCACATAACCTCCAGTAGGTGAGTTAGCTTTTACACAATCTATAGCTTCAAGCAGCAGTTGACGCTGTAAAGTGAAACACCGGGTAATATCTGATTCAGTTTTGCTTGTCTTCACACTTGGATCTTTGGCAACAACTCCTGTTCCTGTGCAAGGTGCATCCAGAAGTACTCTGTCAAAACCTTTCAGCATCTGAAAGTAAAATTTTACCACAAAATCACATTTAAGGAAAAATTGTTACCACAGTGGTATTTGGTTATATCATTGCCCATCTCACAGTAGATTAAGTCCTATTCTCCTTTAGGTTGAATTCCCTGATTCACATTTCTCAGGATTTTCCTAAATTTTAAGACAAATGTCTCGTACCATAACGAACAGCCTTCTTCTTGCTATAATTTATATGCCAATTGACTATATCTATTTATCTATCTATAATAGCATAGCCCATTGTTAAGCCATAGCCTCTCATTTGTAAGGAGTTACTAAACCAAGTTAATTTTTAATTACCTTAGGTAGAATATTTTTATCACTCACCTCATATTGTTCTTCTTATTTGATTATAAACTAGTTTCGGAACATAGTTTCTGTTCCATCCTCAGTATCGTCATGACCGTTGTTCTGTCGTCTTGAAGAGTTGTCCTTCTCTCCTTCCATTGGCTGACTGAAAAACCTCGAAACCAGGTCATTCTCACCGGGAATTTCAAAGTTCATTAATTTCTTCTTTTCGCTCTTTTGAATGTAGATGTTTTCCCAAACAGTAAGTTCTTTTGGTTTTTCTATTTGCTTTAATAATTTTGCTTCTTTCTCGATAAGATGTTTTTCAGACCATGCATGGGCAGCCACTGCAGATTTTTCTACTTCCCCTTTCTTGACATTCCTGAGATGTTCTTTTACCCTAGTTTTCAAATTTCTTTTAGTTTTTCCTATGTAGAATTTCTCACATTCTTCACATTTAATTTGATAAATCCCTGATTTGTTTTCTTCTTTAATTTTCTCATTCTTATTAGGTCTAATCAGTCTACTGATGCTGTAGTCATTTTTGGGTGCTAACCTTATGTTGAAATCTTTAAAAAAATTTTGAAACTTGTGGGGTTTTAATGGATGACATGTGAATTTTTTTAATTTTACATTATCTTCTTTAACTTTTAGAAGAGTGCTTTGATTAATAAATTTTTGTCTTTTGAACTTGTTTATTTTTTTCAGTATCATTTTTATAGCAAAACCATTTTTCGTGGCTACGTTGATTATGTGTCCTTTTTCTTTTTCATAATCAACGTAGCCACGAAAAATGGTTTTGCTATAAAAATGATACTCAAAAAAAATAAATAAATAAATTTAGTCTGGGTAATCTTCTAAGTACCAATAAAAAAGTCAATGTTCCAGACAGTAAGAAATCTGGAATTTATCAAATAAATTGTGAAGATTGCAATAAAGTTTATATAGGAAAAACAAAAAGGAATTTGGAAATTCGGACAAAAGAACATTTCAGAAATATTAAAAATTGTGAAATTGAAAAATCTGCAATTGCTGCACATAGTTTATTAGAACATCATAAAATTGGAAGAGAAGCTAATCTTTTAAAACAAGTAGAGAAACCTTTGGAATTGACAGTTTGGGAAAAAATATACATTCAGAAAAACAAAAATAGATCAATGAATTTTGATATCCCTAACGAAATTACATTGATTTCGAAGTTCATAAATTCAACCATAGATGGCAGCACTGAAGATGGCGACAATAGAATAGTTGACGGCCGAAGAATTTCATCAGTCGGAGTTATGGCTGACGATGAACATGATTATGTTTGAAATCGCGATATCATGGAAGCATGAATCCTATGAGGTGAGTTGTTTAAACAATATGTTCTCCGATGAATTTTAACAAATAACATGTATTATTTTTTTTTTGTTAGATCAGGGACTCATTTGTTCACTTTTTTATTGTCAAACTTTCTTACCTTAGAAAATGTACGACCATCCTGACAGCATATAACAGAATTAACCACTCCAAGACGGTGAAAATTTCCAACAACTGCTTTGATTCTGTCTGCATTTACATCATTTGCAAAAAGTACACCAGTATTCTTCATTATTGCAGCTGTAAAACAAACATTATTCTATCTGTGTGTCATTCAGAAAATTATGCCAAAATTAATTTATTTTCTCATTTTATTAATTTTAAATGACAAAGTAATATGTGGTTTAATATTATGATCCAGAGATCTCAACATATACAAACAAGCAGTTTAGTAAATTATTGGCAGTAGAGTACAATTTTTTAGAGGAATGATAGATAAAACTAGGAAAGATGAAATTTGAAATACAATGGAACACTGATTACCCAATGTCAATTATCTACAACATCAAATATCTAAACTCATATTTTGTCTGAATGAATAAAAACAAGGGTCTTTCATTAACATGCAAAGGGAATATTCTATTTATTTAACTTTCACAGGGAAAGAACACTATGAGGTTTAATTTAAGAATTGAATTAATGTTTTTATTACCTCACCTCATATCCTTTTTCTTCTATACTGCAGTTTCGGAGCTTATCTCCATCGTCAGTAGCCTCTGGTCGACCGGTGTTATGTCGTTTCTTGGTGCCAAGAAACGACATAACACCGGTCGACCAGAGGCTACTGACGATGGAGATAAGCTCAGAAACTGCAGTATAGAAGAAAAAGGATATGAGGTGAGATAAACAAAAACATTAATTTAATTCTGGAATATTCTATAGTTTGAAATGTTCAATCTTTTTTGAAGTTATTTCCGAACGCCAAGCATTAGACTGCAACAACCATCAACAGTACTACATGCCTTCTCAACATACGTATTGCAGAGGAATTTGTAATTTAATGCAAGCATCAGGTGTACAATATAGCAATTAAAAATTGTATATCACCACCCTTTCTGACCCTGAATTTTAATTAAATTAATTTTATAATTAAAATTTTCAATCCCACTGAGTAACGAGCCTGGGCCCACTAGTCAGGAAGCTGGCAGTTACCACCTGAGCAAGCATGGTGGACTTCACTGCAATAACTAACAAGATATCTCTTAAAATGCAAAGAGTTATTGCAGATTTTTTTGTTTATTCAAATTTTATATTAATTCAAAAACTTTCTTTTATTCTAATATTTAAATTTATTTTAGTTTTTTATAAACTCTTTTTTCACATTCACCACATCTGGTAAATTCCCAATTTTTTACATTCATCTACTTCGTCTGTCTCATTTTTATTAGTCTACTGAGAATGAAATCTTTTTTTTTTTTGTGCAAGTCTATTATTGAATTTGTTGAATAGATTTTGAATTGTATTTTATGCCAAAAAGATATGTGAATTTTTTATACTTCTTTATATCCATCTCCTTGAAGGGTATTTTATTCCTTTATTAATTTCTTTATGTATTAAATTTTCTATCAAATTGTTTGTATAGTTGAAAACAGAATGAAAAATGTTCAATTGAGAAAATATTTATGAGATGAGGTGAATATTTTTATTTCAATCTCTTGAAGTTTGTTATTTTTAAAAACTCTTATCAAAAACTCTATTTATTGAAATTGGAGAGGAACTAGAAAAAAAATATTGAAGTGAAGTTTTATTTAGATTTTTTTTCTGGTATCTCTGTATTTTATTCCTACAGTATTTAGAATTAAATTATGAAATTCTTATGGGATCTAAAATTGTCTAAAATTGTATTTTATACTTATACTCTATTCACTTACCAATGTGTGATGCTTTGCCACCAGGAGCTGCACACATGTCCAATATCCTCTCATTCTCTTGAGGAGCTAGAGCCATCACTGGAAGCAAACTTGATGCACCTTGTAGTATATAATGACCTGCAAGATACTCTGGAGTAGCACCTACAGGCACTGTTGATGAATATACAACTAGACCAACTTTAGTCCACTTTCCTATTGGATCCAAATTCACTCCTCTATTAATAAGTGCCTGCAAAATATTAATTTAAATATACAAGTTACAAGAATTAAAAAAATACTACTTTTTCTGACCAATAACTCTTTTAAAAATAGATTAAATTATTTATTAAAAATATTTATTGAAAAAAATAGAACATTACAAACCACTAGGACAAAGAAATGTTGGTCTCACGAACTCAAATAAATAAAAATGAGATAAAACTTAATTTAAAATAAAATAGTAAAGAAGACTAGATTATTAAATAGAATAGTAGGCTGGAGTTTTCTTCTTATGTTAATGTTAATTTTTCTATCATTTTTTAGAGCAGCTTACACATTATATATATTTTCTTACAGACAACATGGGCAGTAAAAGATGGAAAGAACAATTCTAACATGAGATCGGAACAAACCAGCAGGTCTAATCCTTGATGCTGCTGATGATGGTGAAAAAATAGAATTATACACCTCACCTCATAAAATAAATCTCATATACACATGTTATGAAAATTCATGAATTAATTATGAGAAATAACATGAGGTTTTAATTAATAAAAATTAAAATTGAGTCATATCTCACCTCAATAATTCATGTTCTTCAAGCACAGAAACTGCAGTTTTCAAGAGGAATCTCTCCCATCTTCAGCCATCATTATGACTAATGATTATTGTGATGATGGCTGAAGATGGGAGGGATTCCTCTTGAAAACTGCAGTTTCCATGCTTGAAGAACATGAAGTATGAGGCTAGATAAGACTCATTTAATTGTTTTTTATTAATGTTTTGAAGACTTTCTCTCCATTCACTACTAGAATCCAACTCCTTTCATTCAACTGTCTGGTGGAGGAATAGAAACAGATGATAGTTTTTTTTTAATTCAATCAGTCAGAATCTGAGAAATGAAATCAATTATTTATACCTCATATTTGAAGACAAATACCTCATCTCATGTTATGCTAGCTAAAAATATGAGGCAAGGTGTAAATAACCAATTCAATTTATTTGATAAAATACCTATCAATATTTGAGTTTGTATTCTTTAATATTCTTACCTCATATGTTTATCTTGTTGGACGATCGTTTCAAACAAAAATATAAACTCAAATATTAAATTAAACCTCATAATGTAACTTCCTAATGATTTTAAAATAAAAAAAACCTCCTATCAATTTTGAGATAAAAAGTCAGAATCTAGTTGAGAATGGGTAATAAAGTGTTCAAAACATGACCAGCTGAGAAGATATACTTTATAAGGTAATGTCTATATTCCTGAGTCAATTTAATTGATTATAACAACATAGTACTAAATATATTGAATAAACAGTTGACTAAGTATGAAGGAAACGTTCCTTTGAAGCTGGTCCAAGAAATTGAGTTAATATAAGATGAGATGTAAGAAACTGATTCAATTTAATTGATAATATAACTCATAATGTGAATTTCTATCAATTTTACGGTATGTTAAATCTTAGTATAACTTTTCCTAGATTATGTATAAGAACATTTAATTTAATAAAACTTTTATTATAGGAATTAACACTAAGAGGTAATTAATAATTTATATAAGTGAGTCAGAAAAGTTGGCTTTTGAAACTGATCCTGTGAAAGTCATGAAGTTTTATAAGGCGAGATGTAAAAAGTTATTTTTGACTCATTTATTTACATAGCTTTGCAAAATCTTTTTCTGTTTTTTCTTCTATCTGTGAATATTAAGGTGGCAAAATTTTAAATTACAAATTGGATGGATTATATTAAATTAATGTTGGGAAAAAATACACATTCAGAAAAACAAAAATAGATCAATGAATTTTGATATCCCTAACAAAATTACATTGATTTCGAAGTTCATAAATTCAACCATAGATGGCAGCAATGAAGATGGCGACAATAGAATAGTTGACGGCCGAAGAATTTCGTCAGTCGGAGTTATGGCTGAAGATGAACATGACTATGTTTGAAATCGCGATATCATGGAAGCATGAATCCTATGAGGTGAGTTGTTTAAACAATATGTTCTCCGATGAATTTTAATGATTATACCTCATAATTTATATATTAAATTTGGGAATTTTTAACATTATGAGGTTCAATTAATAATAATTAAATGAATCGTGATTTTTTCTTACCTCATACATCTATGTTTCTTTTAACACAGCACTGCAGTATTGGCGACACTTTGTTGTCATCGTCAGCTGTGAAAACAGCTGACGATGACGACAAAGTGTCGCCGATACTGCAGTGCTGTGTTAAAAGAAACATAGATGTATGAGGTAAGAAAAAATCACGATTCATTTAATTATTATACCTCATAATGTTTACTTCCCAACATTAATTTAATATAATTATCTCAAATCTTCAAACACTGTATCTGCAAAAAGATTTATAAGAGTCTGGAAAAAAGAGTAATAATAATAAAGCAAAACATAGTTTTTTAAAAAACATACCAAATAATAGGAAAAAAAAAATGGAATGGAATACAAAGCATAGAAACAACAAAATTCAAGAAAAGAATCTAGCCACATTTGAACAGACTGCCTTTTATGTGAAAAAAGTTAAAACTTAATGTTGATCAACATGAAAGAAAATTGTCCAATTATAATTAATAAAGTGAATCTAAGATCTGCCAATGAAAAAAATAATAATCACACAGTAACACAATGTTATTTCCTACTAAGTTTAAACAACAATCTTATTTTCTTCTCATATCATGTGAAAGACTGCAAGCACAAGCCCTACAAATATTATGGATTAACACAAACTCACTTTTCTTTTTTTTTTTTTTTCAGTTCACTATTATTCATATATCAATTATAAAAATTATTTACCTGAGCAAGATCTCTTCTCCTAGTCTTGAGGCTATTAGCTCTAATTGTCATTGGTCGCTCAACCTCACTGGCTTCAAGAAACTCCAGAAGTTCAGACAATGGGAACAGATTCATTAATCTTTCCATTAAAAAGTTATTATAACTATAATAAGTACACAAGTCTGCTGTCAGTAATTCAGTGTATTCAGGACGAGATCTGTAAAATATATTAACATTCTAACACTTGACAGACAATCTCAAATAAATAAAATACTTTTTTTTATTGATTTAACACTTCTCACTGAAGGATAAATTATATTTGAAGAGAAAAATTTTCGCCTAGACCGAGACTCGAACCCGGACCAAATGCTCTACCAACTGAGCTACCGAGGTGAGTTGCGATCTACACACAAATTTTTCTCTTATATACGTTGTAAATCCCTCGTGCCAAATGCTTTGAAAACTTTGCTTCTATCTTTGCAAATGGCAGCTTCTTAGTTAAGAAGACATTTATTGGGAATTTAACATTACTTTATAGAGCCAGTAAGGCTACTATTGATGTTTTTATTATTGATTTAACACTTCTCACTGAAGGATAATTATTGTAATAACAGAAAGTTACTCATTATAATATATATCTTATAATAGATAAATAAGATTCTATTCTATAGTAATTCTGCCCAAAGGCAGGTTTTTCACTGCAATCATAGCATTTTCATGCTATGCTTTGCAGCTTTACTAGAGAATTATAGGTGTGGTAGTTTCCCTGTTGTTTTCCACACCGGTGAAGGATGATGATGATGATGGCCGGATGATTTTTGAGGACTGTTGGGCCCTAAGCTTCCTGACATTTGTCTTACAGGTGAGGAAAAACCTCGAAAAAAAAAACCCCACTCAGGAGCATGTCCCGATCGCAAATCGAATCCGGGCCCGCTGCGTGCCAAGGCAGCACTGCTACCTCAAGACCACAGCGGTGGACTAAGATATTAAATAAATATTAAATTAAATAAGATATTAAGTAGATAAGTAAATAAAATATTATATTTGAAGAGAAAAATTTTCGCCTAGACCGGGACTCGAACCCGGGACCCTTGGCTTTCCGGGCCAAGTGCTCTACCAACTGAGCTACCGAGGCGAGTTACGATCTAGACGCAAATTTTTCTCTTATGTACGTAATTGTAATTCCCTCGCGCCAAATGCTTGAAACCATAGCTTCTATCTTTGCAAATGGCGGCTTCTTAGTTAAGAAGACATTTATTGGGAATTGTTAAAGTGTTTTTTAAATTAATAATAAAATAGTCAATAGAAGCCCTTATGGCGATAATAGTAGTGTGGTTTAAATTCCCAATAAAAGGTCTCTTAATAAGAAAGAAGCCGCCATTTGCCAAAGATTTAGAAGCTTATGGTTTGAAGCAATTTGGCGCGAGGGAATTACAATTACGGCCATAAGAAGAAAATTTGCGTCTAGATCGTAACTCGCTCTCGGTTTTAGCTCAGTTGGTAGAGGCACTTGGCCCGGAACCCCAAGGGTCCCGGGTTCGAGTCCCGGTCTAGGCGAAAAATTTTCTCTTCAAATATAATTTATCCTTCTATGCGCAGTGTTAAAATTAATACGTAAAATGTTTCAATAGAAGACCTACTGGCTAGTAAAGTAGTGTTAACATTCCCAATAAAGGTCTGTCTAAACTAAGAAGCCGCCATTTGCAAAGAGAGAAGCTATGGTTTAAAGAGGGGGAGCGCTGAGGGAATTGAAACTTACGTACATGAAGAAGAAAAAATTTGCGTCTAGATCGTAACTCGCATCGGTTTTTTAGCCCTAGCTCAGTGTTGGTTGGTAGACCACTTGGCCGCGGAAAGCCAAGGGTCCCGGGTTCGAGGTAGGTCCCCGGTCTAGGCGAGCAAATTTTCTCGTTTCAAATATTAATTTATCCTTCTATGAGAAGTGTTAAATTACTAATAAAATCGTCCAATAGAAGCCCTACTGGGACCTATATAAAGTCGTGGTAAAATTCCCAAATAAATGTCTTCGTAACTAAGAAGCCGCCCATTTGCAAAGAGAGAGAAGCTATGGTTTCAAGCATCGCATTTGGAGCGACGGGAATTACAATTACGTACAATAGAGAAAAATTTGCGTCTAGATCGTAACTCGCCTCGGTTAGATCAGTTGGTAGAGCACTTGGCCCGGGAAGCGACAAAGGGTCCCGGGTTCGAAGTCAGCCGGTCTAGGCGAAAATTTTTCTATTCAATTAATATTAAGTGATCCTTCTATGAGAAGTTTTAATATAATTAATTAAAATCGTAAATAAGAATATTAATTTAAATTCATGGCACAATGACACCAAATAATCAAACCATCAACGAAAAGGTTTGCCTTCCACTGCAAGCTTAGATGACACTGCTGGGAATCACATGATTAACTTAAACTTTAACAAACAGGAGTTTCTTAAAACACCCAAAACTACCCAGTTGCTTGGAAGCGCAGAAGTCGACGGTCATAGGGAAATGAAGGAAAAGCGGTGAGGTTGCAGTACCTGAACATGCTATTTAGCATAGTATTGTGAATAAAATATTTACTAAGGGGCAGTTTATTTAAGAGGAAGTAATATTTTGAGGTTCTCTTAATCACGTTTTTTTTCCAGTCTCAAAAAAAGAATTACTATCTGCAATGTGTCAGATTTATCTGCCTTTTGGCAGTAGAGGGGATATACTGTCATCATATATATGTGATTAAAATTCATCAGAGAACATTTTGTTTAAACAACTCACCTCATAGGATTCATGCTTCCATGATACCGCGGTTTCAAACACAGTCGTGTTTATCCTCAGCCATAACTCCGACTGAGGATGAACACGACAGTGTTTGAAACCGCGGTATCATAGAAGCATGAATCCTATGAGGTGAGTTGTTTAAACAAAATGTTCTCCTATGAATTTTAATGATTATACCTCATAATGTTTACTTCCCAACGTTAATTTAATATATGTATATGTGATATTTGTCCATTAAAGATTAATGCAGTCAATTTTCTTAACTGGGTTTTGTTACTTCACACATAAGCAGCTACTCAGTTATACTGATAAAGCAAATGAACCCTATATTTATAAAAAAATCCTATGATATACCTGAGAATCAAATATGAATTACTAGGATCCTAGCCACATGTGTTACACTTACACCACAAAAGGGCATCACATACAATATTACCATATTTACGCAAATATAAGAATTTTAATGACATCAGTCAACATGAAATTACTAAGAAGAATCTGCCCAAGATTCGAAACCAGTTTAATTAGAAGATTGGATATGAGGTGGGGTAATAAAACACTTTAATTTAACTCTTAATGAAGCTTTTTAAGCTGTGGTCTCGAGGTAGCGTGCTGCCTTGTCACACAGTGGGCCCGGGTTCGATCCCCAGTCGGGACAGTTTTTTTGGGTGAGGTTTTTATCAGGGTTTTTCCTCACCTGTAAGACAAATGTCAGGAAAACTTTAAGGCCCAAACGGTCCCCGAAATCATATGGCCATCGCTATCATCATCATTCATATTCATCTTAGATTAAGCTTAGGATTAGGGACTTTACTGGCGCACCACTATCATCATCATCACCCATCATATCATCGGGGCAACATAATCCTGCCTTCCAGGCGCCCCAATCTCAGAAGTGGGTTACAAGAATGCCATGCCAGGAGAGAACACCAGGAATGTTGAAAACAACCTGGGGCATTTGCAAAAAAAAATTCTCTCACATGTGCTTAATAATTTTTTTTTGTTCCAACTCATGATATCATTTCATGTTACATATTTCTTAATTATTTGGGAAGCATTAAAAAATCAATAGGTACTTAATAAAGAAACTAGGAACATAAAACTAAATATTAACATTATCAACAACAGATACTGTATCATAAGTAATATTTTTTAACAAAATTTTACTTGGAATGTTTTCTGACAAGAAATTAAAGTACTCTTCAAAGTAGAGACCATCATCTTGAGCGATGTTTCGACAAAAAAATTATCCCGCGATGGTACCAGTCTCTGGTTTTGATGTGAAGAGTTTGTTGAGACCCACTTCCACAGTTACAATATTTTTATATGTTTTTTTTTTAATTTCACACAATAAATAGGCCATGGATCATAACAGACGGTAAGATGAAGGCACAATATAGATCTCTACTAAATTAATATTAAGAAGAGCTATTACTATGACTGAAATAAGTAAATTAATGTATACAACTATTGTAATCAATGGCAAAGAGAACATTGATAATTAAATTAATGTTTTTATTACCTCACCTCATATCTTTTTTCTTCTATACTGCAGTTTCGGAGCTTATCTCCATCGTCAGTAGCCTCTGGTCGACCGGTGTTATGTCGTTTCTTGGCGGTTTCCTTCTGACAGAAGTAAGAAGGAAACCGCCAAGAAACGACATAACACCGGTCGACCAGAGGCTACTGACGATGGAGATAAGCTCCGAAACTGCAGTATAGAAGAAAAAAGATATGAGGTGAGGTAATAAAAACATTAATTTAATTATTAAATTAAACCTCATAGTGTTCTTTCCCTGTGAAAGTTAAATAAAAGAGAACATTTTTTGCCTGAACCGGGAATCGAACCCTGAACCTTCAACTTTCCGTGCTGACACTCTGACAACTGAGCTAATTCAGGCTACATTCCCATCCATTCATTGGGTATTTGTGAAAGATGATCCATTGCAGTGATGTGGGACCAAGAGAGTAAGGTAAAGGGAGGATTTATGTTTGGATGGGAATGTAGCCTGAATTAGCTCAATTGTCAGAGCATCAGCATGGAAAGCTGAAGGTTCAGGGTTCGATTCCTGGTTCAGGCAAAAAAAAATTCTATTTACCATTGATTACAAAGTTTAGGTCTCTATGCTGGGTGTTGTAGCAGTTTGATTTCTTCCAATTCCTGAATTTTTGTCATAGTTGTTCGTGCAGTATGGGTACCAGTCAGTTTGAAACTACAACCCTCAAAATTTCCAGTTGTTGAGAATAAGGCTGGTATTCAAGATTTTAGAGTATGGCAATTTGTTTAATGTGTCCATTCTGATAAAACAATAAAGATAAATATTTCACAAATTGGAGCTAGAGGTCTGTTACATCTATTCACCTTTTTTTTTGTGTTAATTTTGGAATTATTTAAAGCAATTTTACTATTTTCCTGCATGAAGAAAGTGCACTAACACAAACTAAATTCAAAGAAACTGAATTGGTTATTTACATCTCACCTCATTTTTGCTTTGCTCTCTCACCGATACATGTTACGAAGGTCATTATGCCCATTCTCACCCAAAACCTGACTCTGATTCAATTTAATATAATAAATTTGGGAATTTCAACATTATGAGGTTTTCTTAATAAGAATCAAATGAATCGTCAATTCTTCTTACCTCATACATCTATGTTTTTTAACACAGAACTGCAGTGTCGGAAAAAAAGCTGACAATGGAAAAGATGTGTTTTCCAATACTGCAATTCTGTGTTAAAAAAATATAGATGTATGAGGTAAGAAGAACTCACAATTCATTTGATTCTCATAGTGTTACTTCCTACCAATTTTGTGTTTCAACAAACCAAATTGTTACAAAATATAAACTTTTATAAGATTTGTGAGTGTTCCGTTGAGGTATTATTCAAAATTAATATAAAATTATGGAATATACACCTGAAAGGTCCATCTCCTCAACTTAATTAATTATTTAACTGTAGCGCTTTCGGGACTTGTCCCATCATCGGCAGGATTCAAAACTGGTGTTTCACTGAAGATCTGGTAGAGGGGGTTGCATGTATTGGGTTCGTTTTCGTTTATCAGGCTGTCGTTGTTGTGAGCTGCTTTCATGATTTCCATCTCTTTGAAAGCAGCTCACAACGACGACAGCCTGATAAACGAAAACGAACCCAATACATGCAACCCCCCTCTACCAGATCTTCAGTGAAACACCAGTTTTGAATCCTGCCGATGATGGGACAAGTCCCGAAAGCGCTACAGTTAAATAATTAAGTTGAGGAGACGGACCTTTCAGGTGAATATTCCATAATTTTATATTGATTTTAAAATATAAACTGTCACAATTCTGAAGGACATATGATAAATATTTTGGAACTAAACTAATTTACAAACCTTCCCCTCCTCTCGCTGATTATTAAAATCTGTTAAAACAGCTACAATGTCTTTTATTCTTCTCTGGACATCTTGTAACCCTAGAGGTTCCTTCACTTCATTCTCTGAAGGAAAAACGAAAACATCTCTATCTGCAACATTCATTTTCAGCTCTTCATCAGCAAGTTTTCTAAAAAAAAACATTATCTGTTAAGAATGAGAGGTTTAATATTCTATAAATCAGTATATATATTAGGACATGGTTATGGCAATAACATTATTTGTAACCACTAGATCCCTACAATTTATACTTACATTTATACATAAGAGACATACTATTAAGATATACAGGGTTCTTCATTTATAACCTAATGGGCACACGGTGTTTTGCCTGTGCATGGCTGGGTGTGCCGGCTTTGATCCTACATAAATTCCGCAAAATGCAATGTGCCCGTTAGATTATATTAAGATGTATAAAAAAATTATAGATTTATACCCAGTTTAATCAGCTGTAGTAAAAAAATGGCTTGACTTTTGTCAATTGACTATAATCAAATATTTGACTATTTTGAGAAATAATGAATTCAGGTTGGCAGTATCTTTTGGTTGTAAAAAGCACTGTGATTGGTTAATGCCAGTAACACAAGAAAATGTTATGAAAAACTATAAAACTAACTCACTGGCACTATCAAACCCATAGATATATATGTCCGTGCGGACATAAGCTCTCCACACATCTCTATCCTGAGCTAATGTTTTTCAATCATCCCCTGTATAATATAATTCCCTCAAATCATGGTTAATATTATTTTCCCACCTCATTCTTGGTCCACTAACTGGGTGTTTTCCTTCTGGTTTTCCTACAAGAAGCTTCCATGCCTCTCTTTCATTCCCCATTTGTGCTGCATGTCCTGCCCATCACAACCTATGAGACTTAACTCTTCTTATTATTAAATATATGTAGGAAATAACACCATGAGGTTTATTTTAATTTATATTTGAGTTGTGTATTTTGACTCACCTCACATTTCTTGATTTTTATGCTGACCAGTTTCATTGCTAACTGTGCGACATTCTTGATGCTTCTTCTTATTATATCTGGTTTCCTACAAAGATAATGTAGATCACTGTTATTTACTTTTTTTTCTCCATTCATCACTCTTTGATCCAAAAAAATTAAAGAGAAATGGACAGGAGAATGGAGATGACTATACCTAACAGTGAGATACACTATCTTTATAGTAAACCAGATATAATAAGAACAGTTAAGCCTCATAAATTTTATGGGGGGAACTAAATACTACATGGAAGGACCAGCCTCATGGACTTAGAGATCAGCATTTTTGACTACAGTTCATGAGGTCCCGAGTTCGATTCCCGGTCAAACCATAATTTTTCCTATGGGTGTCCATGGTCAAGAATTTAGGTTAAGAACTCTCCTGGTGCTTTATTATCATTTTATCACCTATCACATCATTGGGTAACGTAACTCTGCCTTCCAGGTACCTCAACCTAAGAGATGGATTACAATTCTGCTAATGTCAAGGGAGAAAGGCAGAAATGTCATAAAAGACAACCTTGTGGCATTAGACAAAAAACAAAAATAAAATAAAATAAACATTTGGAAAAAGGAAGGTAATACTATTAAGATTTAAATGAAACCTCATAGTGACTTTATCCTACAAAAATTCAAAATGCTATTGCCTAATTTATTGCTTCAACAATCATATGAACTATAAAATCATTTCAGCAATTACACGTTGCTTTGTACATTAAAATACAGTGGACTCTGGTTAATTCAACATTGAGTAGTTCAAAATATTGAAAATTTGAATAGAAATTCCTATTTTAATAAATGTTAAAATTTCATAATTAATTTTATTTCAAAGCTTACATTTTTGAGGTACAAGATTTATTCCCAGAAACCATATGCTGACATGCTGAAAATAGTCAATTTGAAGTATAACTTTTCCAATCTATCCATCCACAGTAATTCTGCCCGAAGGCAGGTCTTTCACTGCAATCATAGCATTTTCATTGCAGCTTTACTAGGGAATTATAGGTGTGGTAGCTTCCCGTTGCTTTCTACACCGATGAAGGATGGTGATGATAATGATAAGGATGATGATGGCCAGATGATTTTCGGGGACCATTAGGCCCTAAGCTTCCTGACATTTGTCTTACAGGTGAGGAAAAACCCCGAAAAAACCTCACCCAGGAGCCTGTCCTTACCAGGAATCGAACCCGGGCCCACTGCATGACATGGCAGCATGCTACCTCGTGACCACAGTGGACTTTTCTAATAGTAATGGCATATTTCCTGTAGTAATAGCATTATCATCACATGATCAATCAGATGTATAGCTATATTTCAGACACATAGTGTACAACACATTTAAGGAGGAGAATCTACTATATATAATTACTTTATAAATTATAATTTTCGTAAAAATAAATATCAAAACCTTCATGCACTTACTTCTGCTTTTTTTCTTTCTTCTTTAGTTTCTTAGCTTCTTTTTCAATAGGTAGCATATCATCTTCATCATCATCGTCATCTCCACTTACACCACTATCTTTTTCATCTTCACTGTCAGCACCCTCGCTATCTGCTGAATCTGATGGATTAAAATCATCTCCTGCCATTTCATCATCACTTCCATCATTGTCAGATTCACCAATGTCATCTAAGGTCCCAACCTATAAATTTTGATATTTATAAAGACTGTTAGTACCACTAGATTTAGAGTGGGTCAAGATAGTTTAAATATTGAATCTATATACTGTATAAGATTTCTAGAAATAACATTGGGCATGCCAAAGTAAAACTATTCTGCCTGGCTTAAGAAATCAGAAACAATTCGCTCCCACCATACCTATGGAAATGAATACACATAGCATAGATAGCAGAAAATAAATTAGACCTCCAAGGAGTTCTCATTGGATGCCATGATGGATATAAGTTGGAGAGGACCCTACCAGGAACTACAGAGTGGCATTACAAGATTAGTAATCCATGGCTTCCATCAAAAACTTTGTAAAAAAAAAAAAATGCTTTCTCCAACCGAGTAAGAAATGTGTAGGAACTAGTGTGAAAAATACAGTAAACAAGGTAAAAAGTAATCCCACAAAAGGCATCAAGAGGCCCTTGTGGTAGTTGGAAGTTAAGGTTCCCAACTTTTTAGATGATTGGCATTAGATGTCAGCCAGGTTATCAACCCTGCCATAACAGCCACCTTTATTCTCAGAACAAGTTTCTGGTACTCATTTCCGGTAGAGGCTATGTCTACCTCAGGTCTATGGTGCTGCCAGCCCCTGACTTCCCAACTTGTAGAGATTGACTTAAGCAATTATGCTATGGCAGTCGTGGAAGAGGAGTTCAACAAATCCTCAAAGTGGTCCGAAGTCATTGATGGAATATAGCAAAAAAAATTGAGAACTGATCAGCTTTAATAAACATTTCATGAGAGGTAACACTATGAGGTAAATTATCAATATTATATAAATTTGAATGGAAACTCCACTTCATAAAATATGCTTTTTAAAGCTTTTTTTGTACATTCCCCATCTAGCTCATGATGAAAGCAAAGGATTTCAAAACATGTCAGGTGTGAAAAGCATATTTTATGAGATGAGGTGCGAAGTTTCCCATTCATATTTATATACAATTGCACAACTATTACATATTGTGCAGTTTATTATAATCATCATTATCATTATTATATTTGAAGAGAAAAATTTACGTTTTATTTTAGAAAGTAATATTTTAAGGTCAAATCAACATTAATATTAAGGTAAGATATAACAGACTCAAAATAATTTAAGAAAAATTTACGTCTAAATGTAAATCTCTGGTTTTCCATACCAGTGCTCTAAACCAATGAACTGCTTAGGCATTTCAATTTAAACAGACATTTTTTCTCTCTCTTATAGAATCCCTCACGCCCAAGCCAATGAACCTTCATTACACATGTCATTGACTGCTTCTTATAAAAAAATACTTTAAATGGGATTTAACACTACTTTTATAGCCAATAAAGCTTTTATTTCCAATGTTTTTATTTTAAATTTATAATTTCTCACTGAAGTAAAAATTATATTTGAGACTAGTTAAGGTGTACAACTTTCTCTTCAAATATAGTTCATCCTTCAGTGAAGGCCAAACCAGATGGACACACCACTTGCTTAAGCAAGTTCCATAGCCAATCTTAAAAAGTGTGCATGAGCAGTTACAACTTACAGTGTAGACCTATTACATACTCATTTAATACAGTAAACTAGCTAATACCCAGCATTAGCTGCTACACCTGAATAAATTAAATGTGTTTTTTGTTTAGTTAAATATACAAAAAGAAATCAAATGGTAAAGAGAAAAATTTATGCCTGAACCGGGAATCGAACCCCGAACCTTCAGCTTTCCGTGCTGATGCTCTAACCATTGAGCTAATCCAGGCTTCCTTCCCATCCAAGCATGAAATAAATTGAAAATAAAATCACTAACAGAAACAACTCACTAATACTACTTTTTAAGAATTAATAATGCGTTTTTGCATTATTTAATAAAAAATAGACTTAGGATTTGTTAATATATTTACCTAATGCCTTGTATAAAAAGCGTAGATTAATTCATTGTAGTGTTTTTTTTTCTCTTCTTTTTATGCATAGTAGATTCGAGCTGTTATTCCTTTTTTATTCATTGTATCATTAATTTAATTTTAATTGTATTTAGTTTCATTCTATTATTAGACATTAATTTCATTATTATTCAATATGACAGATAATGAATTGTTCAATAACTATTATTGTAACTTTTTTTTGTATTCATATGTAACATGTTTGTCCTGTCTAATATGACTACTATTGTAATTTTTTTGTATTCATGTGTAACATATGTTTGTCCTGTTTTATATGACTATTATTGTATTTTTTTTGTATTCATATGTAACATATGCTTGTTCTGGTGAGTGGAAGAGAAGGCCACATGGCCTTAACTCCACCAGGCTAAATAAATAAAATCTAAATCAAAATCTAAATCCTTCCTTTACCTTACTGTCTTGGTCCCACATTCAAATGCTATGAATCATCATTCACAAATACACAATGAATGGCTTCTACCTGAAGAAGACATGAAGGGACTCCACATAGCTTTAGCATTATTTATTAAATTAATATTAAGAAGCTAAAGCTGTTACTATGATTGAAATAAGTATATTAAAGTACACTACTAAATTATTGTAATCAAATGGTAAAGAGAAAAATTTTACCATTTGATTACAATAATTTAGTAGTGTACTTTAATATACTTATTTCAATCATAGTAACAGCTTTAGCTTCTTAATATTAATTTAATACAAAAAGAAAAATGATTATAAATTTATATCGTAATTATTTTTAAATTATCCATGCTGATAACCCAGCATTGCCCGGGAATCTACTTATCCTGATCTTCTAAGCATCAATGAGCTGAAAGACAAAAATAGTTATTGTGAGTTATCCATAAAAGATAGATATACGCTACCGTAGACTTTTTTTGAAGAATTTTTTTGAGATATTCAATTCTGTGTACATTAATTTGGTATTTGTTAGGATTTAAGCAGCCTAAGCCATTTAAATATCCAAAAAGCAACTTTTTTAATGCACAAATGTAGTTCTCTTAGCTCTGGCCCCATAGTACATAGAGTAATATGTTATATACATTAATTGTCCCAGTAAATTACTCTAAATGATGAAAAAAATAAATAAAAATGGTCAAGTAGTTTTTTTGAGTCCATAAAGGACAGATATCACTGACCAGGAAGACCTTTTAAAAGACTGCTAGATGGGGCCGAAACAGGTCTACAAAGGCCTAATTCGTGATGGATGAAGATGATAACGATAAAGGACAGACAGATAGGAAGACAGATTCACAGACACTCACTTTTATATATGAAGATTTAATCTGCCAACACTCCAGCTCATTTTTATTCTGTAACTAGAATTTTTCTACAATTGAAAAAAAAAAATGTAACCATCAATTCTGTGAAGATAATTTTAAAATGTTAAAATGGATGAAATATTCACTATTATTTATGTACTCTTCCTAAACTTACTCGTTAAGTAGTAGACATAATGCTAAGTATGCATGATTAATTATCCTTTAATTTTAGATTGGATATTAGAAAGTACTCCATTTAAAATGAATAAAGTAAAGTGATCCCACAACAGACCCGGAGGCCCTTGGGGTAGTAGGAGGTTAGGGCTCCCACTTTTTCTAGACAATCGACACTTTATGTCAGCCGGGTTGTCAGCCCTGCGTAACGGCCGCCTTTACCCCCAGAACAAGTGTCTGGTACTCATTTCCGTTAGAGGCTGAGTCGACCCCAGGGCCATAGTGCCGCCAGAGAGTTTGGGTCAGTTTAAAAATCCTGACCCCAACGGGACTTGAACCCTCGACCCTCCGGCTTGTAGCTCAGTGCCTTAACCACTACGCTACGGCGTGCCCCATTTAAAATGAATACCATATAAAATTGTTGGTGTTATGTACTTATTTGAGAGATTTTCTATTACCTTCAACTTTTCATCCTCATCTTCTTCCATTTCATTTTCATCGGTGCTCATCTGTTCTTCAACATCAGAAATTTCATTTTCTTCTTCTGAACCAGACTCCATCTCTTCACTATCAGATTCCAGTAGCTGTTTTTTCTCTTTTTTATTAACTGGTTTAAGCCATGATTTATTTTCATCAGTAAAACCTGCAGTATCATTCTTTGATGCATCTGTAATTAAGAAAACATACAATGAAAGTCTATGGATCCCCAATATATTTTATAAACTTACTAACTGTACCAAGGGAATATCTATGACTATTTAACTCATGCCCCAAGTGGGAGTCAAAGACCAATCACATTTCAGTGATTTTTTATTTACAACCAATCACAGTCGTTTATCACCTCAATTTTATCAGTTTAATTTTATCACTTTAAAATCAAGCTCCACCTTTTTAACATTCTGAATAGCTCATAGCATTATTTTGCAGCGATTGCATGTGGCTACTAGATTATATATATAGTGCACGAATGTAAACATGTAGTGCTTGCGGGATATAATATAAAAACATTTGTAGCAATTGATTATACCACAAAAAAAAAAAAAACCTCTGTTAGCACTTTTTTAAACGTATTATTTACCAGGAATTTACGTTCCAGAAAAATGAAATTGACATATTTACATCATAGGACATCAGAAATTAATTAATAATCTATAATGTTAGTTATAAATTTCTCCACTAGGGTGATTCTTATAATATTGCGAACCTTTGGCAATAAATAATATGGTCTGGTTGCAGTGATGAACAAATGAAGCATAATAATTTCTCATTTGTTTTCCAACAATTCCATTTACATTTAATATATAAATATTTTAAAATAACTATAGTTAAATAATGTTAATTAAATAAATATGAAAATCAAATAAAACTACGTTTTATTTTTATTTAATTAATAAATATGGATTTTCATCAAGTAAACACCAGTAAAAATCAGCTATTGCAGCACATAGTTTGTTGGAAGGTCATAGAATTGAAAAAGAAGCTAAACTTCTTAAACATTTGGAAAAACCTTTGGAATTGACAGTTTGGGAGAAAATATTTATACAGAAGAACAAATTTAAATCTATGAATTTCGACATTCCGGATGAACGTGACCTCATCTCGAAGTTCATCGAATCAACACCAGATGGCAACGATATCTCGAAGTTCGTCAAATCAACACCAGATGGCAACGTTAGAGAGGGAGATTCCAACGAATATCCGGTAGTCATAATGGCGGTTGAAAATGAATGACAAGATCATTTGAAAACTATAGTTACCGTGTTTGATAAAACATGAAATATGAGGTAAGATGTTAAAATGACTCATTAATTTATTAAGTAAACACCAACTCAATTGATTAGTTAAATAATGATTTGTAAGTAAACAGCTTAATTTTTATTTGTTAAATAATCCTAACAAATACCACTCTTTATTTCCAAATTGTCTACATAAATTGGAAATCACTCGTGGCATTACTTATGATATGATAAACATCCCAAAAATTAATTATTACAGCCATGGCTTCAACTTAACATTTAAATGTATTGTACTATGTCAAAAACTAAAGTCATCGCTTGATGACTAGTGCTGTCTTAAACTGACACCTAGTGCTTTTAATTGAAAACTTCACCTTTGGCCACCTTGTTTACATTTAATCACTCAACATGAGGCAACTAAGTGTTTGAGCAGTCAGATTGGTGCAAGAAGATTGGAGTATTCGTGCAATGGCTATAAAGCTTAACTCTTTACTTGAGAGTAAATCCTACAGAAGCCAGTCAGGCAATGTAATAATTAAAGAAGAGCTAACATGTATTAATCAAAACAAAATAATTATGTAGGCCTAACAATGCAGTTGTTAGTTATGAGCTGAAATTTTCAACAAATAATATTTTAAAAAATATTAAATTGATAATAAATTTATCTGAAAGTTACTATGATAACTATGAGGTAAGATATAAAAATTACTCATTCTTCATTATCAGAAGTTACCTGTTTGTCGCGAAACAATACATAAATATTTGCTCAGGTATATACCTAAGGGAAAAGTCCATACTGTAAATTGAAACAAAATAGGAGAGGAAGATAGATTTTATAAGAGACAAAATTCTGAGAAATTTAACAGCTTAAATAAACACAGAAGAAAGAAATTGTACAATAAAAGTTCTTTACTCCTTAAAATAGTGAAAAAAAAGACTAATATGACCAATAAATTACTCTGTCACATATAAATGATCAACTATGTATAAATATTACTTATCAAAGTACTTTAATCCACTTAGTTTTTGTATAAAAAGCATATATATATATATATATACATATCGCTCATTTGCTGCAACAACGTCATAACTCAAAAATTTGAGTTATTGGTACTACATAAAAGACAAAACTTAGTTCTATATTCAGGACGAACAATATAAGCTATTGTATACAATGAGTTTGTATAGTAATTTGATATTTATGACAAATGCAGGCAAAGGTATATGGATTTCAAACCTTTAAATGCTTCTCCTGATAAACTATGTTTTTTTGAGTTATGACGTTGTTGCAGCAAATGAGCGACTTAAGAAACATGTCACTCTTACCAAAAAAATATTTGCTATATCATAAAAATCCTAGCCATAATCATGACAAAGTACCCAAAAATATTGATTTGAGATGTGATAATTTTGATGCTAAAAATAATTATAATGTTTAATATTTACCAAATGTGAGATTAATGTATTCCGATCTTACTTCCAGGCGATTTGTAAGTCGGTTGTATAGTTATAAATAGCATATCTTTACTGTTAAATCTCTTTGGGCTTGGGAAAAATCAATAACAGATGATTGTATGAGAGATAACTATTAACAATAACACAGATTTATTATACAGCATTTAATACATTTTTTTAGAGCAACAGAACCTTTTTTTTTTTGTAATTTTTGAAGTTGCTTTCTTTTGGCATTTCTTACTGTGCCATATCAATTGTACATTGTTCAATCGATATCCTCGTCAAAGAAGTTAATTAGCGAACATATCTCTCATTACGAACAGGAAGAGGCATGATTATCGGTCTATGAGTTAAATAGTCACCATAAAACATATAGAAACAATAAGACATTGGATCTATATCTTAAAAAGTAACTATATTCCATCAAACTCTCGTCCCTCATATTGTTTTGACAAGTGTATACAGCAAACTCCCGATTATCCATGCGCATATTATCCAGGCAATGACTCTTCCTAAGAATCAAATGAATCATGAATTCTTCTTACCTCATATATCTACGTTTTTTCCAACACTGCAGTGCTGTGTTAAAAAAACATAAGATATATTAGGTAAGAAGAATTCACAATTCATTTAATTCTTATTAAGAAAACCTCATAATGTTAAAATTCCCAAATTTTACTGTATTGTATTTTGTATTGTTACGAAAAAATCTTTAATTAAATAAAAACAAAATTTAGTTTTATGTGATTTTCATATTCATTAAGATATAATTCAGTGACAGCTATTTCAGTACACTGTACCTTCTTCAGACATGTTAACAAATTATGAATTCTGTTATTATAGTACATATCAACTGATCTAAGCAACGTTATTGTTGTATTGTTGCTTAGATCAGTTGATATGTACTATAATAACAAAATTCATAATTTGTTAACATGTCTGAAGAAGGTACAGTGTACTGAAATAGCTGTCACTGAATTATATCTTAATAAATATTAAAATCAAATAAAACTAAGTTTTGTTTTTATTTAATTAATGAATATGGATTTTCATCAAGTAAACACCAACTCAATTGATTAAAAAAAATTTTATTTTTAAACACACTACTGTGAACTGCACTCAGAAACTCACACAATAGAGTAACCTTCACTCACAACTCCCTCCTCTGACGCGTTAACAGAATCCACCAACTCTCTGAGAATACAGTACAATGAATGACGTGGCTACTGTCAACAAAGTGCATGAGGGAGGGGAAGAAGAATGTGAAGACGAAAATGCAACGACACTTGAGAACAAAATTAGCCACAAAGAAGCATCAAAATGTATAGACGTCTTATTAAAATATATGGGACAAAATGAATTTGATTACATTGCTGTCTTAAGTGTTAGGAAAATAAGGGCTGTAATCAGATAGAATGTAAAACAACAAATTGAAGCAGAGGAAAATGTCGGACTTCTTGGTGTAAAACACGTCGTTTCAACAGGGATTTGTGATTCCTAGACACAAATTTTGTTTACATTCATTGTAAGTACAACAGTTTTTGAATTACTGTACTATAATAAATACTGTATTGCATTTATTTTAAAATACAATAGGAAGTAACATTAAGAGATTTGTTTAATAATTAAAACATTTTGTCTGTTCATTCTTACCTCTTAGAGTTGTTTTTGTCGAACATATGTTTCAGAGCTTCTTAGCCTCATGAGTCTGTAATCGCTGACAATGGGGCTAAGAAGCTCTGAAACATATAATATTTAATTTTAGGAAGTTATATTTTGAGGTTATTTTAATTATATTATTTTTGGTCTGGACATCTTACCTCAATATTAATGTTGATTTGTTCTTGGACATGTTTCAAAACAATTCTCTGTTTTATCTTCAGCTTTCCCAGACTGGTTTTATTTATGTTGCATTATGTTGCACCACCTGGATGTCGATGTCAGCTCCATCCTGTGGTTGGCCAAAGAACCTCCAAACAAGGTCACCCTCCATCGGAATATCAAAATTCATAACTCTGTTTCTGTTCTTCTGAATATAAATTTTTTCCCAAATAGTCAGCTCGTTTGTATTTTCTAACTGTTTTAATAATTTAGTGTCTGAATTAATATTTGGTCTGAAAAACATAATATTAATTCAGACACTAAATTATTAAAACAGTTAGAAAATACAAACGAGCTGACTATTTGGGAAAAAATTTATATTCAGAAGAACAGAAACAGAGTTATGAATTTTGATATTCCGATGGAGGGTGACCTTGTTTGGAGGTTCTTTGGCCAACCACAGGATGGAGCTGACATCGACATCCAGGTGGTGCAACATAATGCAACATAAATAAAACCAGTCTGGGAAAGCTGAAGATAAAACAGAGAATTGTTTTGAAACATGTCCAAGAACAAATCTGAAACATATGTTCGACAAAAAACAACTCTAAGAGGTAAGAATGAACAGACAAAATGTTTTATTTAATTACTGTATTGCATGTTTATTGTTAGAATAACTTAGTTGGATTATCAGTTTTTTTTATTTTCCATGCATATCTTGGTCCCATTTAACACAGATAATTGGGAGTTTGCTGTATATAAAAATCAAAGCCACCTAAACTCAAATGGCATCATCTCGATATCAATGGTAATTTTACAGCGGAATCAGTGTCATAGAAACAATGCAATACAAACTTTTTTGCAAACACCACTTTATACAGATTCATTCAGTGCAAAACATTGATAACACAATATTGAACATAAGTTGTGTAATAAAAGATGACTATTTAGTCTCAGATAAATGTAATAAAAATATCTAACCTTGGTTAATATAAAGGAATCACTGGAGAGTTCAGGGTTAGTTTTTAAGTTTGACTGAACAATTAGATTTCTGAACTAATTATCAGTCTGCAGAGTTAGTGCAAAAGTGATAGTGTAAAAATAATCATGTATATGTAGATTGTAGAAGGATAACGAAGGAAGAAAAAGAGAAGGGATGGATAATTTTGAGATAATGGACATCATAAAACATGTGAAAAGTGACAAAAACAAATGTATTTAAAAATGGTAACCATTAGATTAAAGCAAAATATGACGTAAGTAACTCAAAATATTGTTTTGTATCATTAGTTAAGCAATTGTATTTTGTCACTAATTGAAAGACAGACATCTCAAAAATTTTAATTATTATTGAAGGACAACAATCAGGAAAATATATCGTTCAGTGGTAATATTTGTTATATTATGGATATTAACCTTGTTCACTCAACAGATTCTTATATCATTCCCCATACATTGTATCTTCATAATTACCATGTAGTTTTTCAATGAAATAAAATTTATTGGCTGAAGGTCATAAATATATGAAAACATAAAATACAGAACCGAGTAGGCCACATTGTTTTCATACTTTATTTAACCGCTTACCTTTCTCTACTTCATTTAACTGCTTTTGTTCCTTTCTTGTTTTCTTTGCCAAGTCTCGCTTTTCTAATATTAGTTCTCGCTTTTTTGCTCTTTTCAATGCCTCGCTGTTTTTGTCTATGCGACAAAGGTTTTGTGACTTTTCCTTGATCTGAAATAAGCAAAGTACAAAAATAAGTAATTTGGTTAAGGCAATAAGCTATAAGCCGGAAGATTGTAGGTTTCAGTCCTACAGGAGTCACGATTTTTAAACTGGCCTAAACATGGGCCTTGGGTTGACTCAAGCTATAATGAAAATGAGTACCAGAAGTACATTCTGGGAGTAAAGGCAGCCATCATGCAGGGCTAATAACCCAGCTGATACTTGTCCATTGTCTAAAAAGATGGGAGCCATAACTTCTTACTATCCTAAGGGCTTCTTAAGGCCTTTAGTGGGAATGCTTTACTTTTGTGACATAGGCCTAATGGCTTACCATACCTACCATAAAAAATTATAATTTTGAAGTAAAGTAAAGTGATTCCACGACAGGCCTCAAGAGACTCTTGGGGTAGTGGGAGGTTAAGGCTCCCACTTTTTTCTGGACAATTGGCACTTGATGTCAGCCCTGCGTGACAGCCGCCTTCACCCCCAGAACAAGTGTCTAGTACTCATTTCCGTTAGAGGCTGAGTCGACCCCAGGGCCATGGTCTGTCAGAGGGTTTGGGTCAGTTTAAAAATCCTGACCCCACCGGGACTCAAACCCTCGACCTTCCGGCTTGTAGCGCAGTGCCTTAACCACTACGCTACGGTGTACAATGTAAAATATCCTCCATTTTCATAACACTGATTACATTGTAATTTAAAATAAAACATCTCTATTTTCTTTTATCCTTATAAGCAAAATACAATGCATTAATTGCCATATTGTAAATTATGGAGGCTGTGGTTTTGCCTGCTTATTTCAATATGATTGAAATAATGATAATTTAAAAAATAATATTACTATAATAACAATTTGACAGAAAGAAGAGGCAATGTAAATAGCAGTTATTAGATTGAACTAACCAACCAAAATTTAAAACAAACTGAAATAATACCTATGTGGTTGGTGTGAATTGTTTGGATTAGCTTTTTAAATTTGATAATGTGGTTAGTTCATACTAAAAACAGCTGGAGAGTGCATTATTCACATTTCCCAAAAAAAAAAAAAGAAATAGTTCTAGGTTAAAGTGAATAATTTTTATTAGATTTAATTTTTATATTTGAAGAGAAAAATTATACTTTCAGACTGGGGTTTGAACCCAGGACCTTTGGCTTTTTATGCCAATGTGCTCTACCACTTTAGCTACCTGAGCACTCCAATCTAAATGCAAATTTTTCTCTTATACATTGTTAATTCCCGAGCGCTGAATGTTACGAGCCTTTGCTCGATTACGCAAATGGCAGCTTCTTATTTAAGAAGACATTTATTGGGAATTTAAACACAACTTTATAAAGCCAACAGGGCTTCTTTTGATGTTTTTATTATTAATTTAGTACTTCTCACTGAAGAACAAATTATATTTGAAGAGAAAAATTATACACTCAGACTGGGATTTGAACCCAGGACCTTTGGTTTTTTATGTCAATGCTCTACCAACTGAGCTACCTGAGCACACCAATCTAAAAGCAAAATATTTCTCTTATATATTGTTAATTCCTGAGCGCCAAATGCTATGAGCCTTTGCTCAATTATGCAAATGGCAGCTTCTTATTTAAGACATTTATTGGGAATTTAAACACTACCTTATAAATCCAGTAGGACTTCTTTTTTTTAATGTTTTTATTATTAATTTGATACTCCTCACTGAAGGACAAATTATATTTGAAGAGAAAAATTATACGCTCTGAGGTTTGAATCCAGGACCTTTGGCTTTCTATGCCAATGCTCTACCAACAGAGCTACCTAAGCACTCCACTCTAAACACAAATTTTTCTGTTATACATTGTTAATTCCTGAGCCTTTTAGCAAATTCAAAATGTTAATGAAAATATTTTTTTATTGTTTTTACAATATCGTGTGTATGTGTGTGAATACTCTAGCAGTCACTTTTTTTTCCCAGAACCAAACTTTGCATATAACAATCAATTTAAGAAATATAAGATCAAGGTCATTAAGCAGCAAAATTGGACCATTAGAAGTGGTGGTTTAGCTGAAAGTTAAAATTTAAAACTGCTTTAGTCTGAAGCTGTACCTCAACAATTTAAAGCATAATATATTGTGCAGAGTATGGAAGCTTGCACTGATAGAAGTTCCCATGGAGAAAGAAATTTTCTCATGGAATTTCAGCCAGTTTGGGATCAGCACACACCCATCAACATGATGAATTAGGGTAGCTACAATAGGTAACCACTCCATGTTAAGAAAATCAGCTGTAAAGACTGGGGGACCCATCATACTGACCAAATCTCATCCCTACACTAATTGATCATCCACCTCTCTTATTAACACACATAGTTGTAAAGCCAGCAGCCGGCTGGTATGCCAAGAACCTTCTAGATCATAGAGTTAGTGGCTCCCAGTTTTGTTTTCTTGCAATAAAACTTGGTATACATTATTTAATTATTGAAAGAAAAACTTATTTCATAAACCAGCAAAATCGAACCATAAATTAAACTTGCTGAGAATATCACTTAGTTTATGCAGCTTCTGCCACGTTTAAGATATTCAAAACTTGGGTAGTTTCTTATTGTATAGCTGACTTAACTTGGCAGAGAGAGATGGAGATATAAGGGTAGATTGTTGACCACTTTAGTCCAGATACAAAAGAACCCACCCTGCTGTCAGTTTTCCCCTTCCCCCTATTAACATATGGTGAAGAAACAGCCTGGATCGGTACTTGCTCAGGTAGCTCAAATGGTAGAGCACTTGGACTGGAAAACCAGGGGTCCTGGGTTCAAGTCCCGGTCTGAGCGTATAATTTTTCTCTTTAAATATGATTTGTCCATCATTGAGATGTATGAAATTGATAATAAAAACATCGAAAATAGCCATACTGGCATTTATAATGTAATGTATAATTCCCAAATATGTCTTCTTAATATAGGAGCCGCCATTTGCAAAGATAGAAGCAAAGTCTTCAAAACGCCTTTGGTGGGCGGGGAATTTCAACGTATGATTAGAGAGTGATTTGGCTTTGGATCGGTAACTATGTCTCATGTAGTTCTTACAAATGGTCAAGCACTTGGACTGGAAAACGCAGGGTTCCCCGGTTCAAGTCCCGGTCTGAGCGTTTAATTTTTCTCTTTAATAAACATGATTTGTACCTCATGGATATGTATGAAATTGATAATCAACACATCGAAAATATCCATACTGGTCATTTATAACCTGTAATGTATAATTTCCCAAATATGTCGTCTTAATATAGAGCCGCCCCCGCCATTTGCAAAGATAGAAGCCAATGCTTCAAAGCATTTGGTGGGGCGTAATTTCAACGTATATAAGAGGTCGAGAGGGATTTGCGTTTGGATCGGTACTTGCTCAGGTAGCTCAAATGGTAGAGCACTTGGACTGGAAAACCAGGGGTCCCGGGTTCAAGTCCCGGTCTGAGCGTATAATTTTTCTCTTTAAATATGATTTGTCCATCATTGAGATGTATGAAATTGATAATAAAAACATCGAATACAAACCCTATTTACTTAAGCCAAATGAGAATAAAAATATAGATCAATCTTAAACTTAATATAATATTTAAAAATTGTAAGAATTATTGGCTGAGGTGTACAAACTGTCCCCCACACAATTTTCCATCTAATATTCTTATGCCACTGATACACTAAACACTTTTCAACCATTTATAACAATGTTTGGTACCATTTTAAACATTTTGGAACCATTTGGCTGAGGTCCATTATTTGACGCACACAATTTTACACTTATGTTCTTATGCTACTGATGTACTAAACACTTTTCAACCATTTATAATAGTGTTTCGTACTATTTTAAACATTTTGGAACCATTTTATAAACATTTTTTAACGATTTTTAAATATTTACAAATTTTGCGAAATTTGTGCATCGGGTTCTAGAGATGCGGTAATGTTTCATGTAACATCCGCTAGGTGGCTCTCAAATCGGAGTTACCAACATTTGAAAATAATTTCAAACCATATTCAGTGTTAGTGTACGTAAAATTAGTTTATAGTTTATTAAATAATAAATTGTTTTGTTAGGTTAGAAAATGGGAAGTTGGTTTATGTCCATTTTTTTAGCATTTGGGAATAAATAATATGCATGTAAATTGTTTTCTTTGGTTAGGAAATAGTAAGTTAGTTTACGCCCATTTTTTTTAGCATTTGGGAAATTTATTCACAAAGTTAGTAACACTGACGAAAAAACTCAGTATTTTGCAGACACAAATTCTTCTAAGTTCCACAGAATCGCATGCACGAGTTGCAGGAGTTGCTATAATGGTTAATGTAGCCTCCGGTAGATGGCTCTGCAGTCGGCATTACCAACTTTGGGAATAAATTCCCAAATGCTAAAAAAAAGGCTCATGTTTCCATTAAGCACAGTGAGAATTTTTTCTAAGTCCGAGGTGGACACCACGCGCATGCGCCAACAGGGTTTTATTTTCAAATTATTTCCTACCATTTACAACAAATTTTACATTTTTTCTAATGATTATTTGAACATATTTTTCTACGATATTTAACTATATACATAACATGAAGACGTGGCAGCCAACATAGGTTATGTACGTCAGAATTTGAGAACTTACTATTAATTTTTGGGCGTTGTATTCTTTCACAGGTTAGAGTGCTTAAATTGCGTTAGGTTAGCTTTTAGGTTGGTCTTTCACAGGTTAGAGTACTTAAATTGCGTTAGGTTAGCTTTTAGGTTTGTTAAATAGCATGTATAATGTTGGCTGGGATATGCTTTCCTTCAGGTCGGTAGAAAATTTTTCTAAGTTCTATAGAATCGCAGTGCGCATGCGCTAGTGCTCCAATTATCCCAGGTAGATAAATGCAACCTCCAGCAGTTGGCGGTATATATATATGTGAAATCAGTATGACCAACATTGACACAAAATTCCCAGAACTTGTCTAAAAAATGTATAATTTATTTTACGTATCAAATCACATTTAAAAAGCAAGGAACCTAAAAGCTAACCAAACCTAAATCAATTACTGTAACACAAATCAATTACTCTAACGTAGGTGAAATACAGGGAACGTGGAATCACATTTAAAAAGCAAGTTCGGGTTGTTGATGGTGGCAACGCTGTAACAACATAGGAAGTGGAGGGAAAAAGACAAAGAGTAGGAAGTAAGTAATGTAGCACGACCATGTTTTATGCAAATATATAAATATGAAAAAAAACTCGTTGGAACATTGGAAGATGTTTAAAATGTGTTAAAAAGTGTTGCAAAATGTTTTAAAAGTGTTTAGTGCATCAGTGGAATAAGATATAAAATTGAAAAATTTTTCGGACCTGAAGGAAAGCACAGCCGTTGGCTGCATTGTGATATTCCATAGAGTAAACTGCTTCGCGTTTGTTGGCACATGCGCATGGTGTCTGCCTGGGACTTAGAAAAAATTCTCACTGTGCTTAATGGAAGATTATCCAAAAAAAAAAATGGACATAAACTAACTTGCAATTTCCTAACCAAAGAAAATATTTTACATGCATATTATTTATTCCCAAATGCTAAAAAAAATGGACGTAAACCAACTTCCCATTTCCTAACCTAACAAAACAATTTACATGTGTATTATTTAACAAAATATAAACTAATTTTACGTACACTAACACTAAATATGGTTTGAAATTATTTTCAAAAGTTAGTCACTCCAGCTTGAGAGCCACCTAGCGAATGTTATATGAAGCATTTCCGCGTCTCTAGAACCCGATGCACAAATTTTGCATAATTTATAAATATTTAAAAATCGTAAGAAATGTTTGTAAAATGGTTCCAAAATGTTTAAACAAAACATGTTTACAAGTGTTTAGTGCATCAGTGGCATAAGAATGTAAGTGTAAAATTGTGTCCGCCAAATAATGGACCTCAGCCACACCGACTTCAGAGCCATCTACCAGAAGCTATATTAACCATTACAGCAACTTGCGCATGCGCACTGCGATTCTGTAGAACTTAGAATAATTCATGTGTGACGGTTTCTACACATCCGAAATGTTTATAAAATGGTTCCAAAATGTTTAAAAGGATATGCTTTCCTTCGGGTCGGACAAACATTTTTCTAAGTTCTATAGAATCGCAGTGCGCATGCGCTAGTGCTCCAATTATCCCAGGTAGATAAATGCAACCTCCAGCAGTTGGCGGTATATATATATATATATATGTGTGAAATCAGTATGACCAACATTGACACAAAATTCCCAGAACTTGTCTAAAAATGTATAATTTATTTTACGTATCAAATCACATTTAAAAAGCAAGGAACCTAAAAGCTAACCAAACCTAAATCAATTACTGTAACACAAATCAATTACTCTAACGTAGGTGAAATACAGGGAACATCGAATCACATTTAAAAAGCAAGTTCGGGTTGTTGATGGTGGCAACGCTGGAACAACATAGGAAGTGGAGGGAAAATAACAAAGAGTAGGAAGTAAGCAATGTAGCACGACCGTGTTTTACGCAAATATATAAATATGGAAAAAAACTCGTTGCAACATTGGAAGATGTTTAAAATGTGTTTAAAAGTGTTACAAAATGTTTTAAACGTGTTTAAAAGTGTTTAGTGCATCAGTGGAATAAGATATTAAATTGAAAAATTTTTGCAACCTGAAGGAAAGCATAGCCGTTTAAAATAGTACGAAATAGGGTGAGGTAGGTTATATACCGGTCACAATTCTACACTTACACTCTTATGCCACTGATGCACTAAACATTTGTAAACACGTTTTGTACTATTTTAAACATTTTGCAACGATCTTCAAGCTTTCTTTACAATATTTTATATTTATATATTTACGTAAAACATGATCGTGGATACATTACTTACTTGCTACTTTCACATGTTGTTCCAACGTTGCCACCATTTGAAAATAATTTCAAACCATATTTAGTGTTAGTGTACATAAAAATAGTGTATAGTTTATTAAATAGTACGCATGTAAATTGTTTTGTTAGGTTAGGAAATGGTAAGTTGGTTTACGTCCATTTATTTAAGCATTTGGGAATAAATAATATGCATGTAAATTATTTTCTTTAGTTAGGAAATGGCAAGTTAGTTTACGTCCATTTTTTTTTTTTTTTTTTTGCATTTGGGAATCTATTCCCAAAGTTGGTAACGCCGACTGCAGAGCTATCTACCGGAGGCTATATTAACCATTACAGCAACTCGCGCATGCGCACTGCGATTCTGTGGAACTTAGAAGAATTCGTGTCCGGCACAAACCTGACTTTTTCCACGAAATATTATAAACGGTCGGAAAGTATTTGGTGCAACAGTGGCATAATAATGTATGGAAAATCTTGGGGCACAGATAGTAACCTCAGCCGAAATGTGTGGGGGGGGGAAACATGTGCAACGGTGACAATGTTATGGTATAGTATATGGCCGGGTGGGAGAAGGACTATTGTAAAGAACAGCCGTGAGATTATCCACGACTTACAACTATCTTAAACATAAAAATATCTTACCTGTTAAATGTTTTGGGAGTGATGGCTCCCCCTGCTTCTTTGATTTTCTACCAGGACCTTTCTTCTTAGAGGAGGTAAATGAGGCTTTTCTCCCCATGTCGGTTCTGTATGATGTCAACTATTAAATAAATGTAAACCTAACACGTGCTCTTTTTACATTCCATGAGGTTCAGTATCCATCTGAACTTCGTTCTCTATGCATCTGAATATCGTTCTCCAGGGATTATAATAATAATCCCTGATTATAATAATAATCCCTGATCGTTCTCTATGTTCTCTATGTCTGAATACCAAGCATAGAGAACGATGACAAGGATTATGAGAAGTGCACCACCAGCAGTTACTTTAATATCAGTGTGTCCAACAGTGATTTATTAGCTGAACTTTAATAATTATTGTATATAGATTCCATGAATTTTAGTAATATCAATATCAAATAAATTTCCTTCACAATTATTAAATTATTATAAAATCTAATAATAACAAATTTTTACTGATATAAAATTAAAAGTTTAGTTAAATATGTTACGTTGTTTAACATGAAAAAGTTGTATGGGGCGTATTAAAAGCGCTTTATTAAAAATGGCTGCCGATGCGAAAATTTGTGGATCGCTGCTGCAGCGGAAGCGCCAAATTCAATTCGTTCATATTACGCGATGCTATTGAAATTAACCATACAAACTAAAATATACGTACAAAATGTAATTTTTTAATTGGTTAAATTTATTAAATTAACGAATAGACCGTTTAAAATAAATTATTATTGTAACAAGAAAAGTTGTAGATTTTATTAAAATATAAGGCGACTCCGTGACACAAGCGGTTAGACGTTCGCCTCTCACCGCTGGGGTCTCGGTAACTGCACGCGGGCTTCGTGCTGAACAAAACGGAGCTTGGCCAGGCTTTTCTCAGAGTTTCTCCTTATTCCCCTGTCACAAATTTCATTTCACCATTTAACCAAACACAACTCATCCATCCGCTCCCCTGACGGATCGTCAGGCGTGTTCAGCTGTAATCCTTATCCTTCACATACCTCTATAAATACAGGGAGCTTCATCTCATCTCGACCCTGAATTGTATGCGAGTTGATATTAATTATATATATATATATATATATATATATATATATATATATATATAAGGAACACTACTATCAGAGGAAAACTTGGAGTAGCAAGTTTAAAATGAAGATATCCAAAAATACCAACAAGAATGGAAAATCATCTGAGAAGAATGGCAAGAAATAGACTTCCCAAAATTGGCATTCCAATATACCCCAACTGGACATAGGGACCAAGGAAGACCAAAACATCGGTGGAAAGATCAAGACCATCTTCGCTAGGTTTACCGTACAGGCCACATGGCCTAAAACGAATTTGTTCATGATGATGATGATGATATATATATATATGTTATATTGCAGATTTTCGCGGATATAAGTATGAATATGAAAGTTTCTTGGGTTTTCCGCGTCTTGGATTCAAGTTCGGCCTCTGGCCACTGATTCCGACGTTTCGGCATGATCCCACATGCCATTATCAGGGAATGATAAGTTCGAGTCACAGGTTTAGGTCTTATATAATAAAATGCATAGAGTTTTCGTTGTGGTCCGTTTCCGAAGACGTACACCCATCCAAGGTTTAGTTCTTATGTAGTTAAATACCTTCAGTTTGCATGCCGAAACGTCGGAATCAGTGGCCAGAGGCCGAACTTGAATCCAAGACGCGGAAAACATATATATATATTAAAATATCACTCCTGCAAATTCCTTATGTGATGTATGTCTTACTCCCTTGTAATCATATAACGTATATACTTCATAACCAAAACATCTGGAAAGGAATGGGAAAATCTAGAAGCTTATGACATTACTACATTACAAAGAAAATCTGCAGTAGCAATATTCAGACTGCTAATGGGACATGACTGCCTAAATAAACACCTACACAGACTCACCTAAATTCCCCTTTTTTGCAATTTAAATGAAGATATGGAAAGAAACCATCTCCTCCGTTGTCCAGCTTTTGTAGAAGAGACCAGCCTTTCTGCTAAATATTGGAGTGCAAGAGAGCGAATGATTTCATTATCAAGTGCTCAACATTAGATACCAACCAACCAACTTCATAACCAAGCTAAAAGTTTTGCACAGTGGGTAAGAGAGCTAATTTTATACAATTGTTCAGCCATTTTATTCATGCCATTTCTTACACATGACACTTTTATATTAGAAAACAGAGAATATTGGCATATGTGAAAAAACAATGTAAATAGTGCAAGAAATGGCCTAAGTACAGCAGACAAACAAATAATTGTATAAAGGAAGGCATCATTGTATTTTTCAACCTCAAATGTACTGCATATTTATTTTAAATAGATACTCGGACGGGACTTGAACCTGGACCTCTGGATTGATACTCCAGAGCGCTTCCGATTATATGCCATCGAGCAAGTCTAGTACAAACATTCATTTTTCTTTTCATATATTTTCATTATTACGAGATGTAGTGCGAACTCAATCTCCACTGGCATCAGGTAGCTCTTATCACAAATAAGCAAATTAAAGAGAATATTTTTACTTTATAGCAGTGACGCTTTATCGATGTTATAATTAATTTTTGACATTGAGCAATGCAAGCTTAATATGACATAAGAAAAATAAATACTCGGACGGGACTTTAACCTGGACCTCTGGATTGATACCCCAGTGTGCTTCTGATTACGTCATCGAGCAACTCTAATACAAACATATATTTTTCTTTTCATATATTCTCATTATTACAAGATGGCTTGGTGGCGTAATCGGAAGCGCACTGGAGTATCAATCCAGAGGTCCGGGTTCAAATCCCATCTGAGCATTTATTTTTATCGTGTCATATTTACATATAAGTCCACCGCTGTGGTCTCGAGGTAGCATGCTGCCTTGTCACGCAGCGGGCCCGGGTTCAATCCCCGGTCGGGGCAGTTTTTCTGGGTGAGGTTTTCCCTCGCCTGTAAGACAAATGTCAGGAAAACTTTAAGGCCCAAACGGTCCCCAAAATCATATGGCCATCACCATCATTCTTATCATTATCATCATCATCATCATCCTTCACCGGTGTGGAAAGCAACGGGAAGCTACCACACCTACAATTCCCTAGTAAAACTGCAAGCATAGCATGAAAATGCTATGATTGCAGTGAAGGACCTGCCTTCGGGCAGAATTACTATGGTTGGATATATGTATATGTATATATATATATATATATATATATATATATATATATATATAGAGAGAGACAGAGAGAGAGTGTAGTATTTATAAATAAGCTTTAAATATCCATGATATCTCAATAAATAATTATTAATATTTTTGAAACAATAAATTTATTAATGTATTAGCTTCAAATTCTTCGAGAATATTTTAATCAAATATACATATATTTTAACTAGAGTATTTGTATCTTCACTGGTCAAATTTACATAAGAATTCTAGAATATTGTAATATCTCAATTCAATTTATGGCTGATACTTACTTATGTACATTTAATAGCTGATTAAAGTAACTTTTCCATCTATTTAATATACTCCTGGAATCTGCAATCATATCCCCATTTTCATTCCAAATTATGTTTGTTCTAGCCTGAAACCCTTTCTTCTCTATACTAATTCCCTGATATAATTATCTAATGTTCCTATTTTTTGCATTCATTTCAAGATAATTAATCTTCTCTCTCAAATATTCCCTCTTTTTACTCTTTAGTAGCTTGGTGGTTTCCCGTCTAATACTACCCAATTGCTCTAAATTTACCTCATTTGGCTCGTGTAACCATTTCATTTTTGCTAGCTTTCTTTTCTTTACAATGTCGGCACATTCCTCATCAAACCATTTCTTGTTTTGCCTCTTTTTTTAACAACCAATGCTTTCTGATGCTGACAATTTAATAGTCTCTCTTATAGCCTCCCATTCTTTATTTATATCAGTTTCTTCGTTTGCCATATTGTCATCGGAAGATTCCAGTACTTCAAATCTATTAGCAATTTTGATTTGGTATCCTTGCCGCATTTCATCATTTTTCAAGTTTTTTAATTCAAATTTTACAGAATCATCTTTAGCGTTTGTTCCTCTCATAAGCGATAGCCGTTGTCTGATTTTCACTCTGACCAGATGATGATCCGAATTGCAGTCTGTCCCTCTAACCAATTTATGGCTGATACTTCACAAAACTTTATTCAGAAAAGATAAAAAAAAAAATAAGATACACAGTTCATCTCTTTGTCCTTTCCAGAACTTTTTGCCATATTACTAATGTAAAGAAGAGTATAAATGCTCATTCTCTGTAGAGAAAATTGGTTTGACAACCACTATAGTAACACTTCCACAGAGAGAAATGATCCCATGAACACAATCATAAGTTTCTACATTATTTTATATACCTTATAATTAAGTGTATATATATATATATATAAAATTTACTTCTCTCTAGGATACTAGTGAATGAATCGTCTGGGGATGTAATTTTCAGAGAAATATTTTTAATAAAAAACATTGGCCTGTCAATAACACAATGATCTATACAAATTGAAGAGATTATAATAATTCAAAAATTGATCTCTTCAAATTTAATTTATCTTTCAATGACAAGTGTTAAATTAATAATATAAACATTAATAGAAGCCCTACTGTCTTTTAAAAGTAGTGTTTAAATTCCCAATAAGTCTTCTTAACTAAGAAGCTGCCATTTGCAAAGATAGAAGCAAATGCTTCAAGCATTTGGTGTGCGAGGATTGCAACGTATATAAGAGAAAAATTTGCATCTAGATTGGAACTCGTCCCAGTAGCTCAGTTGGTAGAGCATTGGTACGGTAAACCAAAGGTCCTGGTCTGGGCAAAAATTTTTCTCTTCAAATCTAAATTTGTGTTGATAACAATCTTATAATAATTATCACTGTCTTTAGATGTTTTACCTAATACATTGCTAATATTTGCCTCGAATAACTCATGTATCAATAATTAAAACATTTTGTCTGTTCATTAGTACCTCTTAGAGTTGTTTTTGTCGAACATATGTTTCAGACGATTTTATTAATTACAACGTACATAAGAGAAAAATTTGCATCTAGATCGTAACTCGCCTCGGTAGCTCAGTTGGTAGAGCACTTGGCCTGGAAAGCCAAGGGTCCCGGGTTCAAGTCCCGGTCTAGGCGAAAATTTTCTCTTCAAATATATGTTTCAGAGCTTCTTAGCCCCATCATCAGACTGTAATCGCTGACGATGGGGCTAAGAAGCTCTGAAACATATGTTCGACAAAAACAACTCGACAGAATGAACAGACAAAATGTTTTAATTGTTAAACAAACCTCTTAATGTTACTTCCTATTGTATTTAAAAAAAAACACATATATTAATTATAATTTGAAAAGAAAAATATATGCCTAGACTGGGGTTTGAACCCAGGACCTTTGATTCTCTATGTCAATGCTCTAACCAATTGAGCTACCTAGGCCTCCAATCTAAATGCATATTTTCTCTTATACATAGTTAACTCTGCTACAAGCCGGAGGGTCGAGGGTCCAAGTCCCATTGGGGTCAGTATTTTTAAACTGACCCAAACCCTCTGGTGGCATTATGGCCCTGGGGTCGACTCAGCCTCTAACGGAAATGAGTACCAGATGCTTGTTCTGGGGGTAAAGGCGGCCGTCATGCAGGGCTGACATAAAGTGCCGATTGTCTAGAAAAAGTGGGAGCCTTAACCTCCTACTACCCCAAGGGCCTCCGGGCCTGTTGTGTGATCACTTTACACTTTACTTTACATAGTTAACTCCCTAACCCCAAATGCTACGAGCCATTGCTACGATTTTTGCAAATGACAGCTCCTTTGTTAAGAAGACTTTTTATTGGGAATTTAAACATTACTTATAAAGACAGTAGTGCTTCTTTTAATGTTCATATTATTCGTTTTTAAACATCTTAATGAACAAATTATAATTTATAATATTTTTCTTTTCAAATTATAATTTGTCCATCATTAAGATGTTTAAAAACAAATAATATGAAAATCACATATTAATGTTCAGATGCAGATAACTCAAATATACACATTAACCATAAATTGTTTATAGACAATAACACCATGTTTAAACTGAATGAAAAAACCAATCAGGATGGGTGCATTGGTTTTGTCTGTCTGCAACATTCTTTTTCTTCGCTGCAAGTTCGCTAGAGCGCTTTATGGGCCACTGAAAGACACACTGCAGATAAAGCGCTTTTGCACTGCTTAGGCCACTGAAAGATGCCAATATTAGACACTGCACTAATTTAGATGGTGATACATCTACTTCCTAGCTAGTACGAGGGCGGATCGGAAAGTAACGCACAATGATTTTTTTCTGCCTTGGTATTGCAGCTAGAATGTTGAAATTTCACAGAGATATAGTTTGAAGTTTTCACTAGAGATGGTATTTTTTTTCTCAGGTGCACCTCTTGCGAGAGAAGCTTGAACTATGCAACAAAGATGGCGTGCATGCTACAGTCGTCTACCTGTGAGGAACAGAGAAGTGTTGTTCGATTTTTGTGGGCCAAAGGGCATAAACCCAGTGAAATTCACAGGGACATGCGTGGCGTGTATGGGGATGATTGTATGGACCGTAGCAATGTCTCCAGGTGGTGCACATTCTTCCAAGAGGGACGTGTGAACCTTAGTGATTCGCCATGCTCCGGCCGGCAGTGCGCAGATGCCTACACTCCAACCAAACGGACTTCTACGAACAGGGCATATTGAAACTGGTAACACGATGGGAAAAATGTGTTGAGAAAGTTGGTGACTATGTCGAAAAGTAGGTAAAAGATGTAAGTTCATTTGTGATTTTTTTTCCTTTTTTTTTTTTTTACTATTAAACTTTTTAAAAAAAAATTATTGTGCATTACTTTCCGATCCGCCAACCAAACGGACTTCTACGAACAGGGCATACTGAAACTGGTAACACAATGGGAAAAATGGGTTGAGAAAGTTGGTGACAATGTCGAAAAGTAGGTAAAAGGTTCATTTGTGATTTTTTCCTTTTTTTTACTATTAAACTTTTTTAAAAAAAAATTATTGTGCGTTACTTTCCGATCCGCCCTCGTAGATTGAAGCTGGATCGGAATTCTGTACTATTGAATGAATTTTTAACATGAACATTCTCAATCTTGAGATTGGGTGAAATTGCAATGCACAATTTTTTAAACATAGATTGAATTTGGATGAAACTTTAAATCTTTCACATTACATAGATACCAGTATACACCATGTCCACAAATATAGTATCATACTTTAAACTACCACTACGTCGCTTTGGATAAATCATATCTACATGAAATTGGTGACGATCAAAAGAGTAACTCAAAGTTTTTGCTGTACCTCACAGACATTGCATGTGGCCCCCACGAGTGACGCTGCAGACATTCACATTTAACCTGTGTGCTAAATATCCAACAATGAACCCATATCGACCACAAAAAACATGATTACATTTAATTTTGTTTCTGTTTTGTTGTCCATTATTCTCCATTGTTGACATGCACAAAACTTTTTGAGTTTCTCTTTTGATTGTCATCAATTTAATTTAGATACGCTTATCATAAGTGATGTAGTAGTTAAAAGTATATACTATATTTGTGGACACGGTTTATTAAGCCTGAAGCTCCCTTGAAGCTTATTTAAAACAGTTGAATATTTTCTGGAAGTCACCAGGAATAGAGAGGTCCGGAAGAGAAGTTATTAAGGAGGCTTTGACTCGAGCCAGGTTGTTACGCCAATCATGTTGATGATTTGCTGGAATGTTTTTCACATTTTCTCTTATCACCACTATCCATTTCCTAATCTACAAAGTCATGTACAATATGTTATGTAACATGATCTGCCAAAGTGAAGCATAAATTCAAGAGATTGCTTCTACGGTTTGCACAACTTTATGATCAAGTAGTCCAACGTTACTCTTTTGTATCATCCCTATAAGTATAATGAAAACTGAAGGATGTGGCTTTTCAGAGAAGTACAAAGCCTTTGACCTCTTGTCATAGTAGTAGTAGTCTAATGCCCATTAGCTTGGATGTGTTCCATTTGCTTTCTTGCTTCCCAATAGAGTCCTGCCAGAGTTCTTGTAGGTGACATCTTCAGAGCCTCACAGCTAGCAAGATGATCTTTGTTCATGGTAGTGTTATTATCTTGGCACATGATACAATTTGGAGAGTTGAAAGATTCCAATTTTATGGAGGTGTGCTGCCAGGTAGTCATGGCCTGTTAACAGTCTGAATGTTGCTACTGCTTCATGTCTTGGTTGTTCAGGTACTAAGTTTTTATTCTGCGAGATAGCTGCCCATGGTTTCTCATTACTTTGTGATTTGAAGTGCTCCATCAGTTCTTTCTGGAAGTTTCTTTTAATTATAATTTTTGCAGAATGGTAGGGCAGGAATTAATTTGTTTTCTGTAAAATTCTGGTACCTGTTTTTGCTAAAAGATCCGCCATTTCATTTCCATGTACCTCTTGTCATTAATATGTAAAAAAAAAACTTTTTGATTTGAAAAGCATATTCCTGATAAAATTTCCAAAACCAAGAGTTCACCTCCAAGCTCATTAACCTTTTAGTAAAAATTGACTATTAAATTAACAAAACAAACAATTTATACAAATTATAGCATTGCTCTTCGCAAACAATTCCTTACTCTTGGAGACAGAAATGTTTTTATCATAGGATGCACATACTATTGTGCAACAATATATCAAAGCAAGCAGAATCAAATAGCAGAGTGTTATTTTTACTGTTCATGACGTCATATATTTTGATTTTTGTTCATAAATATCTTGTCATTTTATCCTTAATTTATTGAAAGAGAATCTGATGATCCAGTAGAATGATCAAGCTTCAAGTTAAAAACAAAATTGTAGTTATTCTTAACACTATCTCTAAAAATATAATAGGCTATATAGGGACACACTGATTTCCAAAATTTGTTAGGTAAAATATAAACTTTCTGTGCCGAAAATGCCAGTAGGGATTGGACAATGCATAAACCAGCAGTATAATACTGCAAAAAGCACACAAATTATTATATCACATGGGATCAGTGCTTGAGATGGAATGAAAAAGGTATCTCTCTACTTTATTGAAACCACATACTAACAACAGTGACACTTAGGTCAAGGACTCGATGCAATTCTTAGAAAAACTAAAAGAGATAACATTGCAACCGGAAGATATAATGGTGAGTTTCAACGTGATCTCACTATTCACCAAAGTTCCAATAAATGAGACTATTCACCTCATTGCTGCCAAGTTTCCTCAAGACATCACAAAACTTTTTGAACACTGCTTAACCACCAGCTATTTTCTATTCAACAACGACTTCTACGAGCAAATAGATGGAGTAGCTATGGGCAGTCCCTTGAGTCCAGTAGTTGCCAATTTCTTCATGGAAAACTTTGAGCAAACATGCTTAAATACGACACCTATCAAACCCAAGATATGGCTTCGCTATGTAGACGACACCTTTGTAATCTGGAACCACAGGGAAGATAAATTAGACGAATTTCTGACACACATCAACAACATAAACTGCAGTATACAATTCACCATAGAAAAAGAAACAGATAACAGCATAGCATTCCTAGACATCCTGATCAAAAGGGAAGAAGACAGCAACATTTACCACACTATCTACAGAAAACCTACCCACACGGACAGGTATCTTCATAAAACCTCAAATCATCACCCTAAACAAAAATTTGGAATCATCAAATCATTGACAGATTGAACCAAAAAACTTTGTCATCCGGATTTATTAAAAACTGAACTTCAACACCTCCAGACGGTATTCACAGCCAATGGATACACCAGGAAAGAAATCAACCGAGCCAATCATCCCAGACGATACAACAGCAGCAAGGAATCAGAGGAAAAAACTTCAACCAGGGCATTTTTACCGTTCATCAAGAATGTAACGGACCACATTGGAAAACTACTAAAGAAAGAAGACATAAAGACAGTATACAGGCCTACCAAGAAAATCAAGAACCTTCTCAGACCTACAAAGGATCAACTCCATCCTCATCAGACAGCAGGCATATACAGGATTCCATGCAGTTGTGGAAAAGTGTATATAGGCACCACTAAACGCACCATCGCAACCAGACTTAAGGAGCATGAAAGATACAGTCATCTTAAATAAATGGATAAGTCGGCAATAGCAGAACACTCTTTACTTGATGGCCACAGGGTACAATACCAGAATACAGACATATTATCTAACTGCACACACTATTTTACCCGTCTACAACGAGAAGCCATCGAAATATTCAAACATAAAAACAGTTTCAACAGAAAAGAAGAATCATTAAAAGTCAACAAAGTATGGATACCGGTTCTAAAAAATGCAAAATGTAAACCTCTACAAGCACAGTTGACTAGACTATCAAACAGCAATCTCAGTGGAATAATGGAAGTCCCTACCGCTGACCAATCAGAAGGCAGATATAACGTACAGTCGACTAGACCATCAAACAGCAATCTCATTGGAACAATGGAAGTCCCTAACGCTGACCAATCAGAAGGCAGATACAACTTACGAACACATCGCGGTGAACGTATAAAGAGGACAGACAGCGGACAGAATTGCCAGTCTCAAGACAACCCTTGAGGATGCCAGATGCAGTCTCTGGCGAAACGTCAGGGAACTACAAGCCTCACGACCACGGCCTACAGCCTGAAAATCTTCTTCAAGATCATCATAATGTTATATTGTTTCGAACCCAACTTCTATTCCAGTTTCCTTTCACTGTATCAAAAGAATTATCTCAAATAAATATATCATTAAACTTAGAGAAGAATACACTACCAAAACATCTGGAAAGGAATGGGAAAATCTACAAGATTATGACATTACTACATTACAAAGAAAATCTGCAGTAGCAATATTCAGACTGCTAACGGGACAGGACTGCCTGAATAAACACCTACACAGACTTGGCATAACAGATTCACCTAAATGCCCTTTTCGCAATTTAAATGAAGATATGGAAAGAAACCATCTCCTCCGTTGTCCAGCTTTTGTAGAAGAGACCAGCCTTTCTGCTAAATATTGAAGTGCAATAGAGCGAATGATTTCATTATCAAGTGCTCGACATTAGATACCAACCAACCATATTATGAGGTTCTTCTTAATAAATAAGTTAAGTTCGTTTTCATCTTTCCAGGGCAAGCTGAAGATAAAACAGAATATGAGATGAGGTATAAAGAATTTTAATTTAAATCTTTGATTATACATCATTTGTATAGTACGAAATAAGGAAAATATTTTGAAATCAACACATCTATAAACTATAATGATAAAAAAAAATTTGGAATGGTATTAATGACACTAGGTAGTTATGGGATGCTTTTAAGCCATTTCAAAAGAACCAAGGATGCCATCCTGCCCCACTTCAACTTGAAGGACTGCATGGAAAGTAAAATGAGCTGAGAGTTTTTGAAAATAGGTTCTTAAGAACAACATTCTCAACATAGAGGATGAGCATGAAAGATGCCTCACAATGAGAAACTCCATGATTTATACCATTGTCCTAATACTGTCAAGAGTTATTACGTTTAGGAGACTGAGATGAACAGGTCACATAGCTCTAATCTCTAATAAATGACAGTAGAAAGGCTTCCAAAATTTTGATTGGAAAATCCTTGGGGGGGGGATTTAAAAAGAAATAGGAAGGACAAGGAGAAGATGGGTGCATAATATTTGGATAGATCTTGAGACCTGGGTACTGGCAATATAACCTGGATTCAGTTGGCTGAGATAGAGACCAGTGAAGCACTTAACTTATGGATTCTTTATGCCATAAAGTGTTGCCTTATCATGCAGCGGGCCCGGGTTCGATCCCCAGTCGGGGCTGTTTTTCAGGGTGAGGTTTTTATCGGGGTTTTTCCTCACCTGTAAGACAAATGTCAGGAAAGCTTAAAGGCCCGAATGGTCCTGGAAGTCATATGGTCATCATCATCATCCTTATCATTCTTCACTGGCATGGAAAGCAACAGGAAGCTACCACACTTACAATTCCCTAGTAAAGCTGCAAGCATAGCATGAAAATGCTATGATTGCAGTGAAGGACCTGCCTTCGGGCAGAATTACTATGGATGGATGCCATAAAGTTAGTTCAGTTTATAAAACAACCTGATCATAAGGTTCCACTCAACACTCTTTAAATAAGTAGAAGGTAAATTAATATTGAGTGGAGAACATATTTTTAATAACTCACCTCATACAATTTCAAATTTATTTGAGACCAAATAAATTTGGAATTGTATGAGGTGAGTTATTAAAAAATGTTCTCCACTCTATATTAATGATATAACCTCATAATGGTTACTTCCCAACATTAATTTTAATACTGAAGGTAAATTCCTGGAAATAATTGGTCCTTCTCTTGCTAATAACTGAAAATAAGTGGATTCTTACATCCATATTACCTTGTTAAGATGGATTGACCAACCACATCTTGAGATCTCATAGGAACAAGCTCAAACAACCTAAATCTAAATAAGTTCATGATAATGGTGGAGGTTCTACATTGAAAAGGAAGGGAAGCAGGTGAAAAAAAAGTTTTTTCTGCTTTCTTTTACATTGTCATGGACTTCCACAGCCTGTTTGCAGGACATTTTACACTTTATATCGATTTACAATAAAATATTTATTCAATAATAAAAATGTAATTTTTAATTAAAATATCTATATTTTACAAAATACGAAACAGTATAATAAAACATATATTATGGTGGACTTTTATAGGAATAAATCACTATGAGGTTTAATTTATCTTATATATTATGGTATCTGAAGAGAAAAATTATAAATTATGGAGTTTGAACCCAGGAACGTTTGCATTCTAGGCAAATGCTCTACCAACTGAGCTATCTGAGAAACTCCAATACAAATGCAAATTTTTCTCTTATATGTGCTGTTAATTGTATTCACTTTATGGTATGTGATTTATAAGGGATATGATTAAAAACTTTAAAAAAATTTAAAATATTGAAAAATCAGAAGAAAAAAAAAAGGTGCTATATAGGATGATATAAACATCTTAGGTCTTAATTAATAATAGTTCTAAGTTTTCATTTTTTCTCAGGACTGGAAGCAAGCAGAAAACGAGAGTTTTGGTTAAAAAATATGCTGGCACTCTTTGTGAATACATGATAGAAATGGAAGTGCCATATGATGCACAGAACCCTAGTAGCTACAACTAGAATAAGGTGCGTTTTTTGATAATTAAAATGGCAACATTCTTTTACAAAACACAAAGTAATCATTCGTTTTATCACTTGTGGAGTGAGACACCCATTAAAATTTATTGCCAGTTGGAGTGAGACACATAATAATGATGTCAAGAATGTGAAAAATGTACATTCATGGGTGCAACAGTTCAAAGAAGGCCCATCATCATGTGCCAACAAAACAATCTCGGCCTTGCACCAGCCAGTCACACATTATGGTTGCATAAGGTGGAAAAAGTTGTTTTAGAGAATTGCCGATTAAGTGTGAAAGATATCACCTCCAAAGTTGGCATTTCTGTACAATCTGTGCACGCAATTCAACATCATGATCTGCAAATGCAGAAAGTGTCCTCCAGATGGGTGCCACAAAATAACACAGTAGTTTCTTCTTAACCCTCTGCATGCCACTGGTAAAATCTCTTATGTCAGAGATTTAAATCGCACCAGCCGATGTGATCGGTTTTGCAAGTAGTTTAAGTATATTGTCTGGCAGGTAATGGACAGGAGCACCAGAGCCGATCTGATAGGCTCATGACACCTAAAGGGTTAAAAACAATTTTGAAGTGGTTTCTTAAGCTCCCTACTTACCTGACCTGGTTTCTAGAAATATATATATATTTAATTTTAGGAAGTTATATTTTGAGGTTATTTTAATTATATTACTTTTAGTCTGATCATCTTACCTCAATATTAAATTAAAATTGAGGTAAGATGATCAGACTAAAAATAATAGAATATATATATATATATATATATATATATATATATATATAATTATTTTTCATTTCCAACAATGAAAAATGCTTTCTGTGGCTGCAAATTGTCCAGTTGGACCACTACTGAATCTGCAAATTACTGGTATTTAAAACAGACTCCTAAAGGAGCATTCAAAAGGCAATGAGTATAATCACAACAACATTATAAAAAATTGAGTCTGAGTGTATAATTTTTCTCTTCAAATATGATTTATCCATCATCAAGATGTATGAAATGAATAGTAAAAACATCAAAAGAAGTTGTACTGGCTTTATAATGTAATGTAAAATTCCCAAATAAATATCTTCTAAAGCGGCCCCTACACGATCAATACTTATGTCAGTATATTGCACAGTATTTTGTACAATAGTATTACTTGGCCAATCCACACGGGCAATATGAGTTCATGAGTGATACTTGTGCAGTCAACATGTGGAATAATAAGAAGACAGAACACAGAACTGAACTAGTATTGCGCAATATTGCCAACAGATGACACTATATTTACTAGATTACTTACTTACTTACTCACTGGCACTATCGAACCCGTAGGTTCATGGCCGCGCGGACATAAGCTCTCCATACATCCCTATCCTGAGCTAATGCTTTCCAATCATTCCCTGTATAATCTACTTCCCTCAAATCATAGTTAATGTTGTTCTCCCACCTCATTCTTGGTCTACCAACTGGGCGTTTTCCTTCTGGCTTTCCTACAAGAAGTTTCCATGCACGTATTTACTAGATTGCACAATAAAAATAAAACTGCTTTTGATTGACTCAATATATTGCACAATATTGCCAACATATGATGCAATTAATATTTAATTTTAGGAAGTTATATTTTGAGGTTATTTTAATTATATTATTTTTGGTCTGGACATCTTACCTCAATATTAACCTCAACATTAATATTGAGGTAAGATGTCCAGACCAAAAATAATATAATATGATGCAATATTTACTAGATAGCACAATAAAAATAAAAATAAAACTGCTTTTGATCGACTCAATATAATGCACAATCTTTCAATGTGATCTACACACGCTCAATATTATTGTACAATGTCAATTATTGTGTAATATATTGACATAAATATTGATCGTGTAGGGGCCTCTTTAATAAAGAAGCCGCCATTTGCAAGATAGAAGCAAAGGTTTCATAGCATTTAGTGCATGGGGATTAACAGCGTATATAAGAGTAAATTTGCATTTAGATTTGAACTTGCTCAGGTAGTTCACTCGGTTAGAGCATTTGCCTAGAGTGTGAAAGGTCCTGGGTTCAAGCCCCAGTCTGAGTGTATAATTTTTCTCTTCAAATATTATAAAAAAATATGTATCTGGAAGGAGATTTTGTTGAGAAGTGATAAATTTTTGGTCCTAAGAGTTCGTGAGAAAAAAATTGGGAGATCTTAGGACTTGAACACACCTTGTATATCAGTTGCTGTTCACATTCTAGGAAAATGGTCTCTGAATTTGGAATAAAAGCTTGGAATTCTTTCTGCCCATGAAGTTATATTTATTCATTTATTTATTTTTAGACTACCAAAAACCTAACGAGTGTTATATTAAAAAAAAAAACAGAGGGAGGAAGAAGCAGTTCTCCTGATCGACATAACATCAGTTGACAAGAAATTACTGAAGATGAAGCTGCCCAAGCTTCGAAACCAGTTTAATTAGAAGACTGGATATGAGGTGAGGTATTAAACACTTTAATTCTTAAATTAAACTTCATAGTGATTTTTTCCTATATAAGTTCAACCTAATGAGTGTTTATATATTAGAAAATGATTCATTCAAAATAACACCAGATGGCAGTTTGGAGTGTAATTCCTTCAAAAGAACACCAGATGGCAGTCTAGATAATTACGGCAAAAGAAAAAATTGACAGTCGTGAAAACAGCTGATGATGACGACAATGTGTCGCCGATACTGCAGTGCTGTGTTAAAAAAAACATAGAATTATGAGGTAAGAAGAAATCACGATTCATTAATTATTACTAATGAGTGTGTTTATTTTGAGAACTAAATGTATGATGCAACTTGTATTGGTGCATTAGGTTAGCCTCCTCTCTCTCTGCACATTGCTAATCCCCTCTGAATCTATGTATTGGTACATAAATACTAGCAACACCAATTGAAAAGTCATTTAAGTTTGGTGGCTCAATACACATGAAAGATATAATTTTGTATGTTTTTTCTTTGTGTAAATTAGTTAATTTTTATAAGATTCATATGTTCCGTTGAGATATTATTCAAAATTATTAAATATTTACCTAAATGGTCCGTCTCTCAACTTTATTAGTTATTTATCTGTAGTGCTTTCCCATCATTAGCAGGATTCAAAACTGGTGTTTCACTGAAGATCTGGTAGAGGGGGTTACGTAATGGGTTCATTTTCGTTTATCAGATGGTTGTTGTTATTAACAACATGTACTGGGTTCGTTTTCGTTTATCAGATGGTCATTGTTATTATTATTAACAACACATACTGAATTCGTTTCGTTTATCAGATGGTCGTTATTAACAACGATCTGATAAATGAAAACGAACCTAGTACGTGTAACCCCCTCTACCAGATCTTCAGTGAAACACCAGTTTTGAATCCGGTTGATGATGGGACTAGTCCCGAAAGCGCTACAGATAAATAACTAATAAAGTTGAGGAGATGGACCATTTAGGTAAATATTTCATAATTTTATACTTTAATTTTAAATTAGTTACACTATCGCTGACGATGGGGCTAAGAAGCCTTGAAACATATGTTCGACAAAAACAACTATAAGAGGTAGGAATAAACAGACAAAATGTTTTAATTATTAAACAAACCTCTTAATGTTACTTCATATTGTATTTTAAAACACGTGTTTCTCACTTCTGTGTCTTAATCTGAATTTTCATCATTACTTAAGGCATCAAATTTCTCATCAAATTCTTCTTGTGTGATCTGTAAGGATAAACATAAAACATATTAATTAAAATCATTATTGAAAGGATATTTATTCCATGACGCGACAAGCCTAGAAGGCCCTTCACCTACCATCCGGCTGCTGATCTCACATCCACATGTATTAATTCAAAGAGGTAGGTGATCATATAGCCAGTCTAGGGGTGAGTTGTGGTCAGCATATCAGGTCCCCCAGCTGGTTTTCTCAACCTGGAGCCGCTACTTATTGTAGCTATCCAAATGCCTCATGAAGCTGAGTGGGCACAGGTCCCATACTGGCCGAAATTCCATGAGAAAATTTGTTCCCCCATGAAGACCCAAAACAAAGCAAGTCCCATAGCTCAATGCCAAGGCATCTTGCCGTAACCACTCAGCTACGGATATTTAGTTATTATAAGATTATAATTTATCCTTCTATGAGAAGTGTTAAATTAATAATAAAAATCGTTATTATAAGATTGTTTGTTTATGCAAATGGAATATTATAGTCCCACACCTTGGTCGAGCAGTCTAAGGCATGAGTCCCTAAGGAGGGAGATTTCTTTCCCCATGCAATTTTGGCCAATGTTGGACTAGTGCCTACCTAATATGGTAAGATATTTGGGTAACTATGATATGTAGCAGTTTCAGGCTGAGAAAACCAGCTGCAACAGCTAAGGATCCAACATGCTGACAACATCTCACCCCTATACTGGTAGTCTGACAGTCCACCTCTGTGATGACATGTGCACATGTTTGATCAGCCAGTAGGCCTTCTAGGCCTGTTGTGCCATGGAGTATAATAAATGGAACATTATTTATTGCCCATTTCAAAAGCAACATATATAAAGTCAAGGTTACTCCAGAATAAACATTGGGCAATTTTTTAAAAGTTATGTTTATACAACTGTAAACAATTATATTATTTTTGGTCTGGACATCTTACCTCAATATTAATGTTGATTTGTTCTTGGACATGTTTCAAAACAATTCTCTGTTTTATCTTCAGCTTTCCCAGACTGAAGATAAAACAGAGAATTGTTTTGAAACATGTCCAAGAACAAATCAACATTAATATTGAGGTAAGATGTCCAGACCAAAAATAATATAATTAAAATAACCTCAAAATATAACTTCCTAAAATTAAATATTAACTGTAAACAAGTTATAATGTTGTGTGATTCCGGGTTCTGTGGCGTGGTCCATAGTTGGTGTTGATACCAGACGTTTCGCCCTCAACTGCGGAGGGCATCTTCAGTGGCGAGTGCTTCTAGGCGTGTTTCCTGGTCGGAAGATCTACTTAGAGTGAGCTCTGCTGACGTTGTGGACGTTGTATTGATACTAGTGGTGGGAGCAGGGTGAGTGAGCGTGGCTCTTGCTGATTGGCTAATGGTCGTCTCCTTGTTGTCCCTAGTGTTGATGCATTTATTTTCTAGTGTATGGTACCAGGCCTTAGGCAATTTGATACCTTCCTCTTTTCTGTTAATATTTTCTTAACAGAAAAGAGGAAGGTATCAAATTGCCTAAGGCCTGGTACCATACACTAGAAAATAAATGCATCAACACTAGGGACAACAAGGAGACGACCATTAGCCAATCAGCAAGAGCCACGCTCACTCACCCTGCTCCCACCACTAGTATCAATACAACGTCCACAACGTCAGCAGAGCTCACTCTAAGTAGATCTTCCGACCAGGAAACACGCCTAGAAGCACTCGCCACTGAAGATGCCCTCCGCAGTTGAGGGCGAAACGTCTGGTATCAACACCAACTATGGACCACGGCCACAGAACCCGGAATCACACAACATTATGATTACCGGCCGTGAAAGCCTGCATTCAACTGTAAACAAGTTATTTTCAATGTTTTTATTATTCATTTCATACACCTTAATGATTGATAAATTATATCTGAAGAGAAAAATTATACTCTCAGACTGAGGCCCCAGTCCAAGCGTATATTTTTTCTCTTCAAAGTTACTTTCAACTGATTTAAAAAAAAGTTTTATTATTCATTATACTATGTTGTACATTGTAGACTGAAACAAAAACTGAACTAAGTGCCAAAATATAAGTTCTGAGAAAAACAGTAAAAACTTTGTCCTTATCACAGTTTTTCATAAGCTAGGCACATTCTTATGGCTGAAGTTTGAACTACTTATATTATTTTGAGTCTGTTTATCTTACCTCAATATTAATGTTGATTTGTTCTTGACTGGCCATGATGCTGAAGATAATTAGAAGACTAATCGAAACATGTTCAAGAACAAATCAACATTAATATCGAGGTAAGATATCACAGACTCAAAATAATTTAATTAAAAGAACCTTAAAATATTACTTCCTAAAATAAAACATTAACCCCTAACTGGGGACCTAGCTAGTGCAGTTCTACAGCTCTGTGGGGAGCCTTTTCTTCCTTTAATTTAAAATATTATAAAAAATACAGGGAGTAAACATTTGTAACATATCCATCAAATATTATACAAAACAACCATTCTCTTTCATATGGTCATATTTTTTAATCGAAATTTCATATTTTTATTTTTTCAACTTTAGTACAAAAATGGCACAAGTGTCTTCTCGTGTTCAATTTAAAAGTAATTTGGAAAACATTATTTATATTACATGTAATGAATATTAAAAAGTATGCAAATCTCTTAAATGCAATAAATGTTAACTCTGGCCTTACATGGTGTCTGTCATCAGTGGCGTTATTTCAAGTCTTACATCGATATAAATTAAGCATTTAGGATATATGTATAAATTATTTATATTGGCAATTTACTCCGAAGTTTATAATGTAAATATACAATCTCTTTTAACACTGTGTAAATATTAAAATTTTACGACACATATGACCAGTGGCGTTACTAAATACTGTCAGTTTTGAGTTATTACAAATAATCACAATTTTTTTTATTTTTAGAACTTTAATATACCGTAAAAATATATATCTGTACAATTAGTAGTTTTTATTGTAGTAATAGTGATTATTGACGTCATCAGATATTATCAGTGGCGTTATTGAACACTGGTGTGTTGAGAAGTCACTGGTTATTATTGTTGTTAGTATTATGAATGCTACATAACTTCATTTTAGAAAACACTCATATTTTCAGTAAATTGTAAGTAGCTTATAAAAAAATATGATGAAGTGAAAAAAAAAACTAGAAGCGAAATAAGACGTTTGAACTAGTTACTTCAAGACTGGAGAATGGAGGGTAAAAGTTAGCAACCCCAATTGAATGTTTGTGCAATGTTTTTCTAATGTGATAAAAGACAGACCTCTCATTTAAACGTGTGAATGAGAAGTTACAAGAAACTGTACCAGAGTTATTATTTTTTCATTAACTTAGACCGTTCTTGCATTAAGGTTTAAGGCTAATCTGAGTTGAGAGATATATTATGTTGAGCAAACAGATGGTGTCGGTTTTTTTTTTCTGAACACGTCTAGTGAATAATATTTTATCATGAATGTTATATAGCTGGCCAGTTACCGATATACATTAGTCCGTTGTTGCGCGCATACATGATATGTGATTTTAACTCTCGTAATAACACTAACTCAGAACCCTCCAATATGTCTAACTTTAGAGGAACAGGCAATAACACAACATGAGAAAATGTTACGATTAACAACAACAAAATGGGAAAAAAGGCAGTTACAACCAAGCAAGTTGAAAACACAAACAAGTTTCTTGTCCAAAGTAATGGAAATAAAAACAGATTTGAATCTTCCTAAATCTAAAGAAAATATTTTGATCAGAGATAACCCTCTTACTTTTGAACCAATTAACATTCAGCTAATCTAGAAGAACCAGTTACAAAATCTGAAACTCCCACACTTGTACTAAAAGCTCTAGCATTAGAAGTTGTGAATAAGAGATATCCACCAGAAGAATGGTTACATGTCTACACAGATGGATCTACTATTGATAACAACTCAGGATCAGGAATTACATGTGCATTATTTTCATTTTATCAACCAGCAGGATACCACACAACAAATTTTGATGCAGAAGTAACGGCTATTCATATTTCACTCCAACAATTACTATACAGAATAAATAAATTTCAAAATGCGGTCATACTCTCTGATTCTAAGGCAGCAATATATGCAATAAATTCACACAAAATGAAGTCAATACAAATTAAAGAGTGCTACAAAATGATTCAACAACTCCAAAAACTACAGAAAAGAATTCAATTGGCAATGGATACCTGCACATTGTGGAATTGCTGGAAATGACACTGCTGATTTTCTTGCCAAAAAAGGCTCCAATTTAATTCAGAATACTACTAAAAGCTTACCTTTCACATCCATAAAAAGAATAGTTAAAAACAAATATAAAATCAAACAAAACCAAGACCTATGTAATAAAGCCAAAGACAAAAAATGGAATATTTTAGTAAAGAAACCAGATATTATTCCAGAATTTCCACGTAAAACTACAGTAGCAACATTTAGACTGCTTACAGAACATGACTATTTAGCCAAACATTTATATAAAATAGGAATCTACACGAATCCAAATTGTCCTCTATGCAATAAAGACGAAGAAATGAATGAAGAACACCTACAAACCTGTGAAGTATTACCTGTTGGATCCACAATAGAGAAATATTGGAGAGCAAGAACGCTAATGGCTTCGGTGCCAAGGCCCAGCATTTGAAAACAACAAACAACAACAACAACTCTCGTAATAAGAAACTGTTAAGAGACCGGTCAAAGGGGGTTGAAAAAAATCACACTAGATGTCATACCCATACAGAACAGATCTTCAAAATTTTGCGTTCCTGTATCGCCAAATAACTTAGAAAAAAATATATATATATCTCGTTGGATATATCCGTAACTCCCACCGAGTGAAGGATTTCTTGAGACGGATATTCACGGAACGCCACCCAATGGGTTAAGGTAAAAAATCCTAAGTAAAGCTTGTCTCAAAAAGGAAGTCAAGTTAGGTGATTTAAATTTAGGGAACATAAAAAATCTCAAGGTCTAATAAAAAATTATTGACCTTTTCATGTGTAGCTTTGATTATTATGCTAATGAACCAATAAAAATGTCATTAAATGGAATGCCTAACAACCTTCTAAAGGATTCCAAGGAAATTGTCTGGAAACTAAGATCATACGGAAGAGAACATTAAGGTGTACAGGAAGTGAAATTGGAACATAATGATGAAAGAAGAATTGTATGCAGAGAGAGATCTATGGAAGAGGATTTGCACATATACTACTTTCAGATAAAGAATAGAGTATATCTACATAAAACCTATGTGACCTTAAAGTTTTTCATTAATTTTGAACTCATTGCAAGTTGTAATTAGTTTGAGAGTCAGTGAAAAGCTCCATGATCAGTGATCACATGTTTTATTTAGATACATCCTATTGCCTAAATGAAAGGAGTATCGAAACAGTAGAACCCTCAGGGATCCCATCTAGGGGATATGTAGATGGTGACCACAAAGTGCCCAAACTGAGCAAAACATTGCTTATGCTTACTTGTGTTTTGCTCCTTACATTTATCTTTTAACCAATTTGGTATTTCTTCCTTTTCAAGTAACAGATCCCTCTTTTTATTTTTCCTATCTAGTCTCCCTTAAGTGACCTCTTGTTTTCTTCGTTCCTGAGAGTATTCGAGGCCGAAGGGTTCATTTCTGTCTTTCCTATATCTCTTTTCTTTTAACCTCGTGGACACTCACCTTGAATGCCCACATAAGCTGCATGTTCAAATGCATCCCCATTGCAACTTATAGCATAAGTATACAATGGACTCGTGTCGTCAGCTACGGCTGGATACACATAATGAAGAAAGATAGAAACAGTAGTAAATAAAATCATAAGGAAGAGAAAATTAAGTAGAGCATATTACAAATATTACAAAAGAGAGTGACCAGATAAGGAGAGGGAAAAGTTCTGAGATTGGAACATAGCAGTGAAAATATTTGGTAGTGAAGATCTGATATTGAAAATTAATTAATTAACTAGAAATATGTTATATAATATACTTACTTTCTTTTTCTTCAATTTTTTTATGAGTGCTATATCTTTTGCAAGCTCATCTATATCTTCTTGAGAAAAATTCCTTTTCCGTTTAGTTTTTTTTATACCTGCTGCATTTTGTTGCTCTTTCTTTATTTTTCGTTTTTCTCTTTTAGTTTTCTTATCCAATTTTTTTTGCTTGCTAAGTGACCATGATTCTGTTTGTTTGCATACATTCCGTTTACTATTTTGTTGTGACTTTGGCCAGATTCCAGTTTCTTGGTACTTTTTTAACTTTTCTTGGCGAATTTTTTCCCGTTGGAGATCTCTAAGAGAATTTAAATTATTTACATTATAAAACACAGGGTAGTATGAAAATTATTAAGTTAATGGACTGGGAATTAAGTATGTATTTAATATTTTGCTAATGTGTATTTAAAATTTTGCAAAACAAAATCATACCCAATCCATTAACCACTGCAATAAAGAGAATATATGAACACAATACAATTAAAATTAAATATGAAACTAACATAATCCAAAGAATATTGTTTATTTGTTTCTTCACTCACCTCATACTTCATAACTCCCACGCCAACTCGAGTTTCGTCACTTCATTTGTGACATTCTCAATGCTGTATTACGTAATACAGCATTGAGAACGTCACAAATGAAGTGACGAAACTCGAGTCTGCATGGGAGTTATGAAGTATGAGGTGAGTGAAGAAACAAACAAAATTAAAAAAACCTCATAGTGTTATTTCCTATCTACATAACTTAATAATCCATAGAAATTAAAAAGATGTTAGATAAGAGAGATGAACAGACAGGTGAAAGGAGAAGACTACATAACAGTGAACTACATGATGTTTATAGGAAGCCAGATATAATGAGAACAGTTAAGTCTCATAGACTGCAATGGGCACGACATGTGGCATGAATGGGAAATGAAAGACATGCATGGAAGCTTTTGTAGGAAAACCAGAGGGAAAACGCCCAGTGGTAGACCAAGAATGAGGTGGGAGAATAACATTAACTATGATTTGAGGGAAGTAGATTATACAGGGGATGATTGGAAAACATTGGCTCAGGATAGGGATTTATGGAGAGCTTATGTCCATGTGGCTATGAACCTACAGGTTCGATAGTGCCAGTGAGTTAGTTAGTTACTTAGTTAGAGTTAGATAAGGATGTGCATTATCTCCAAGGCACACTCATCCCTGGGAAAAACCAGATAAATTCAAAACTGGCACAAACAAGAGAAGTCAATATATCTGTTTTTGATGTTCTTATTATTAATTTCATACATCTCAATGATGGATAAATCATATTTGAAGAGAAAAATTATACGCTCAGACCGGGACTTGAACCCGGGACCCTTGTGGTTTTCTAGTCCAAATGGTAGAGCACTTGGACTAGAAAACCAAGGGTCCCGGGTTCAAGTCCTGGTCTGAGCGTATAATTTTTCTCTTCAAATATAAATGTTTTTACCTAGTGAACTTTCTCCTTTTTAGATTTATCCTAAACAGGAATTATCTGTTACAGCTAATAGAATGGAGAATTGGCTTATCTTGTTATTACCAAATGAAGCTGCATAAAGATCAATATCCGTTAAGAAAATAAAAAGATATTGGAAAAAATAGATTTATCTGGTTTTTCCCAAGAATGAGTAATTTTATTAATAAAATTATTTATGATTGGAAGGAAATATATAAAAGGAATAAAAATTTCAAGAGGAAAAGAAATCCAAACATTTATTTTTGGAGATGATCAAGTTATGATACCCGACTCAGAAGATGAATTACAGAAATTACAATTAATAGCAGAGAAATATGGCTTAAAATTTCAAATTAAAGGAATATAAACTTCAGAGATAAATGTAATTACATCACAATTAGTACTTACTTGTAAGGTATGCTATTGAAATCAATTTTGGTTTCTTCAAAATCTGAAACATCTTTGCCTTTCAGCTCTGGCATTCGAGGTAATTTTAGAAGTCCAAATCCTGTGGCTAATTTCCCAAATTTAAATCTGAAACCAACACAAATATAATAATGAGGATGACAGCACAGCTACTCATTTTTTTTTATAAATTATTTATTGTTCAGTAATAGTGTATAATTTAAAACATCACAAATTAGCATTATAGCTACAATAGTGGTGTTAAATCCTATCAATGTCTTCTTGATTTGGAAGCAGCCATATTGTGTTGTGAATGATAGTTCACTGCTGCATGCACACAGGATTATTTAAGAGAAAGAAAAATTTCCGTCTAAAGCATGATAACCAGGTAGCATAACAGTTGATGCACTAATAAGTAGAACTAGAGATTTTGAGTTCAAAACCCAATTTGGGAGTAAATTTTCTTTTCAAAAAATAAAAATAATCAAAGGATATTTCAAACCCAGTTAAGGGGGGGGGGGATGGGTGAAATTTCTATTTTCTACATTTTTTAAGCTACATACTTGATTTTTTGTACACATATCATGCCATAATAGTAATATTATATTGAACTTTCATCCTTCTAGGCTTAAAAGTTTTTGAGCTATTGAAGAAAATCCATTTAAAAAATTGCATATCAAAATTTTTAATTAGTCCCATAATTTTTTAGTAAATTTTTTAAATTTTTTGTACACGACCATTGACTTATTAGAACAACACTATGCATTAACTTTTCTATATCATTATAATAAAGGAAGAAAAAAATATATACATCCACTGCATATGAAAATTTATTTTTTTTATTACTATACATATTTTTTTTTTATTTAAAAAACTATCAACACTGTTTTAAAATGCATGCCTAGAATTGTTAGCCATAGTATGTGGGACACGCAGTGAAAATTTCGTGCTTCTATAATTAAATTTGTCAATGCTATTTTGATTTGAATGTATTGAAAAGCAATGAAAATAAAAGTGTGGAAAAGCCAATTTGAAAGTTTGCATGCAGTTAAATTAGAATGTAGCATACATGCCCTCCTATAGTCATTAGGGAGACGTACAAGCGCCATAGGACACTGAAACTTCACCAACTTATACTTTAAGGTACATAGTATTTTTTAATACAAAAAACAAAAAAAATGCTAAATTTGACCAAAAATTTCACCCATCACCTCCCTTAATGTTTTATTATTGAGATGCTAGATGGAGAATGGATGAAGTTCATAATCCAGAACATTAACAAATAACATCATTTCCCTTCCTTTATTCATCTTTGTAAATGTATATATAACGGGCTTCCAATATAAAAACCGGACCAGCCTCACGGAGTTTACCCGGCATGCAATGCTGTCTCTTCCTCCCGCAATTCACCCTGCCTGCCACCTGTCCTTGAACTGTTTCTTACCTTATAGAAAATGCTGGAAATGTTGTCCTCCCGCACACGTGCTATGGGATCACCTTGTTTAGACAATGAACACGTGTACACTTGTAAGGTTTGAGTTTTAACAATTTTGTTGCTGTATGTGCAGAAGATAATGAAATCCCAACTTGTTGTGCTAATTTTGGTAATGATTTTTGTGGTGAACGTTCCAAATTTTCGCCAATTTCATCTAATTTTTCTTCAGTGAGAACCGTACGCCTTCGCGTGTGTTTCTTATTTTGTACTGAACCAGTGGTCTCAAATTTAGTCACAAGATCGTGGATTGTCGATCTGGAAGGAGGTAATTGTCCAGGGAAGTTCCAAATAAATTCCTCGCGAACGCGATGAGCTGATTCGTATTTATAATAACATTTACCACACATAAATGCGCTGCTCTAATGTCAGCTGACGTCTCATCTTGTCGAACGATAGTAAACTGACTAGTTCAAGGACGAGCGGCTGGCAGAGTAAAATGCGGACGAGGAGAGAGCGCTGCCTGACGGGTGAAACCCCGTGAGGCCGGTCGGGTTTATATTGGAAGCCCGGTATATATATATATATATATATATATATATATAGATTATAACACAAAAAAAAGTCCAGAAATCAACAAAACAGCTAATTTACAATTACAGCTTGGTAAATACTACTGAGTCACTTGAAAGCATTGAATGTTAACACTACAATAAAATATGTCTCTTTACTTTTTATTATTATCAAAATAGGAGTATTACCTTTAAGCCTTAGTATTACATTACATTCATGTTTAGCATAAGCTTGAATATGAGAGACAAATGCTCGGAGAGCTTTATCTAGAACTGCACGATCTTCAAGCTGGAATGATTTAACACGGGATACAGTTTCTGGTTCTGAAGGTGATGCTACCATTTCTGACAAACGAACCTAAAAATGAAAATTTATTACAATATTCATGAAACAGAAAAAAAAAAAAAATCATAGACTAACAATGTCCTGTCTTGTAACAGGTGAAGACAAAAGTGGAAACAGAAGATTCTATTGATGTTTTTATTATTACTTTAACACTTCTCACTGAAGGATAAATTATATTTGAAGAGAAAAATTTTCGCCTAGACCGAGACTCGAACCCGGGACCATATATAAGAGAAAAATTTGTGTCTAGATTGCAACTCGCCTCAGTAGCTCAGTTGGTAGAGCATTTGGCCCGGAAAGCCAAAGGTCCCGGGTTCGAGTCTCGGTCTAGGCAAAATTTTTTCTCTTCAAATACAAGGAAGATTCTATGTTAAGTTGGAACTATAATTTTATCATCATCTTGCATGTGTTAGATCTAATGGTCTAACCATCTTTTCTCTCCCCCCCCCCAATAGTTCCTTTAAACTTTTGGGGCATATGTTAAAATATGTTCTAGTAAGCAATTAAATTTAATTAGAAGGAATTCCTAGCAGCACATTTTTCCCCCAGTCCAGTATGCATAGTTTTTAATTTCACCATGTATAGTTGTATTTAATTTTATTCGTTTCATATCAATATCAAATTTATGTTTTCATAATAATTTAATAAAATATTTTAATTATTTATTGCTTTTTATTATAAATGTTTTGCTATTTCAATCAGATTCATTCAATTTACACTTGAAAAGAAATGGAGTGGAACCTCACTGGAAAGTTAGGACACACAGCAGTGACAGTAATTTTCTGTTTCATCGCTAGATGGATTGTTGTCAGTCTATATCTCTATTTATTTCTGTGAAATGCAAAAGCAGGATAATAACTCTTAAGTTGGAATCAGTTGCTTCCAATGACAAAAATGTCAAATGTTTTTGAAGTTTTTTTAATAGGGCAAACTATCATCAAATCTTTTTGCATGATCAAACAATTGCAATCTTTGTTCTTCTAAGAAAGTAAACAAATTTTATTACTGTATTTACTCGAATACCCCATGTAGGGCCGCTGCAAATACATTAGTCTCTGGTGAGTTGAGTTTCCATGAGAATTAGTGAGTCACTGACTGGTCATGCATGAAGGTAGTTTTTTTTTGTAATATTGACAAGAAATTACCCAGAATTCTCAGCGATAAAACCACTTCCATTATTTTTTGTCTGCTACAGGAATGCATTTACGCTTGCGTCCCGCAAATAATACCGCATACGACGACGTCTGCATCGCGTGATATTACGCCGATTCTCCTGTTCTTCCAGTTGAATTCTTTGGTGGACTCTATCAAATTCCTCTTCTCCGCGTATACCGAAAACATGATCGAAGTCTTCAAGGTCCGACATCTTGGATAAAGCAGCAAAGTACACGGTAAGGTTTCAAACTACATCGGTTACCATTGGGTTGCTCACGATTCGTTCTCTGCAAAGTCACCTCGCCAAGTAGCTTAGGAATTTCGACAATTATTATCGCATGAACAGATTTTTGAGTACGCAAAAACGTGTTTGGATGCAACTTTCTCAGCAGAGAACAACTTTTACAGTCTAATGCGTTCATAGATACGACCCGTAGAGTTTTTCTAAAATTCTTGAAAGTAAAATCAAGGAATGTGGGTCATCTGAAGCATGTTTTGTACACAAATTGAATTTTATCATCTTTGCTGTTACATATTTTTATTTGTTCACTGTATTTTGAATTATACATTACTTCGTACACCTACGAAGTTACTCATGCCCTTGAAGATGCTTTTTGTATTTCAAACCTTTAAGCAGGTATATGGACAATGACTCTGGTATTTAGGTTTTTCCATTTCTTCTTTTGAAATAACGAGAATTATCCGAATGTACGCCATTAGACTACCCCTCATACCTGATCTTTAGTTATTCACACCTGATCAAATGTTTAAAATTATCACATTATCATTTTATTATTTCCTTCTATAGTGTATACTATTTATCTTATGTCTATAAGGGAATAAGATTATGTTCTTTCACAGTAAATGAAAAGTAAAAAACTGTTAAAGTAATATAAGAGACCAAAAACCGTTCTGCAGCTTGCTAGCTTAATGTCAGTGAAAGAATATGAGATGTCTATCTCTGTAGATCCTTCATTCAGTTTTTAAATTTTTCTTCTAAACATTAGAATGCACGAGAGCAAATATTGAACATTAGATGCAAACTTAACAACCATTAATTTAAAAATCATTAAAATTAAAATTATATTTATAGAACTGGACAAAAAATGAAATGAGGAAATCAAATCATATTACATTTCTAAGAGACTTACCTTTTGATTCCTATAAATGAAATCAACATATGCATCTTCGGTGGGCAAGAGAATGACCAATGCTGAACCTTCATTACCAATTCTCGCCGTTCGACCACATCGATGGACAAATGATGCTGCTGAACTCGGTGGATCATATTGTATAACCCAGTGAACCTCAGCTATATCAACTCCTCGCGCCATCAAATCAGTGCATATTAATACACCTGTCAAAAGCCACTTCATATAAATGTGAATATAATAGCTAAAACTTATAAACATAAAATGTTCTTAAATAATTTACATACCGGAGGGACACAGTAGCATAATTGGTTAAGGCAATGCACTAGATGCTGGAAGTCAAGGGTTCGAGTCCTGGCGGATCAGGATTTTTAAAACTAGCCCAAACCTTTTAGTGGCACCATGGTCCTCTGACCCAGCCTCTAATGGAAATGAATACATTTTTTTTCTGGGGGTAAAGGCAACTATTATGCAGGGTTGACAACCCGATTGTCTAGACAGGTGGGAGCCTTAATCCCTACTAACCCAAAGGCCTTGTAAGACCTGAAGTGGGATACTATATAAAATTAGTTAGCTTATTCAAATATGTCTAAATGACACAAAGAGTAGGGTGCATGTAAACAAACAGTTTTAGGATATTTTTGAAACTGACAATGGGTTATAACAAGGAGATCCTATCTCTTCTACTATTCAATTTTTAATAGCCTGTTAGTTTATGCTGTTTATGTAATATTATTAGGCAATAGTGTGGAGATACTAACGGGTAACAGACACACTCCATTAAGTAACACTAGGAAACTGGAACTGGAAGTAAACACCAATAAAACTAAATACATGGTCACACATACAAATGCATTATATACCGTATTTATGCATGTATAGGATGCACTTTTTTACCTAAAATTAAGTTTCAAAATTAGGGTGCGGCTTATACATGAAATAACAAGATAACTGGTACATATCGGAAAGTTTCTGCACTATTTATGTATGCTGCCGAATTACAAGGCCATGACGTGTCATAAATTGCCTTGCCCAGCCATAACTTTGATTAAATTCATTGCATGGGATTTCTATATTCTTGGCTATCTTAAGGCCTTCTAATTGTATCATTTCGATGGCTACAGAAAATCCATCTGCCCTTGTTTTCCGTATGTAATCTAGGAAAATTCTCTCTAACTGTGAATATTTCACTTTCTTTCCATGGAAAGATTGTCAATGTTGTGAATGTGTTTTTCAAATGCATGTTTTATTTGGATCCACCATCGCACATTTTTTCGTCCACATCAAATGTTCTTCTTGCTGTCCTATTTCCGTGTTCTGCTGCACAGCGCACCACTTGTAGCTTGGATTTGGAGGTGTAACTTGCTCTGCATCGTCACACAGTGAACAGGAATGACAATGAATACTGTCATCATCATCATCATCATCATCATCCTGCCAGGTATTAGTCCTGAAAGAACTGTTACGGCCTGAGAAAGCGGTTTTTGTGCCATCTTTTCATAGGTCGATCAAGTGACCGTTTCCCACTTGGACAGTAGTTCATTATTGCCTAGGGAATCCTGGATCTAGCCATTCTTGAGACATGTTCCTTCCAGTTTAGCTGATATCTGGAGATGTAGTCCAGTATTGGTGACACATTAAGTTCTTGAAGGATTTCTACATTTTTCTTTCGATCCCATTTGGTGTAGCCAGCTGTTCGGTGCATAAATTTCATCTCTCAAGCTGTTAGTCTGCTTTCATCTCTCGTCCTTATAGTCCATGCTTCACTTCTATAACATAGGACTGGTCGAGCCATTATTTGATAAAGACGAGTACGAATTGATTTTTGCACTAATGAAGGTTTTAAAACTCTATTAATGATTCCTATTGATTTGTTGAATTTCACAATTTTCTCTGGTAAATCCAAATTTTCAGCAAAAGAGAGTTTATATCCTAAATAAGTAAACTCATTAACTCTCTCTAAAATTTTGTTATTTAAACAAATTTTGCTTGGTATTGGGGATTTTCCACAAAAGGCCATTATTTTAGTTTTATTGGTAGATATTTCCATTGAATATTTCTGGGCTATCAAATTTAAATTATGTACTGACCATTGTAAATCATCTTCAGATGTTGCTAGTAAAACAAGATCATCTGCAAACATTATTATATCTAATTTTAAGTTTCTATTGATAGTGATACTTCCATGTTTTGTTTCTCTAAAGTCTTTTACAATGGCATTCATATATATGTTAAAAAGTAGAGGGGAGAGGCCACAATGAATACTGTACCTTCATAAATTAATGAGTCATTTTTTACATCTTACCTCATATTTCATGTTTTCTTTAAACACGGGAACTAGTTTTCAAGAGAAACATCTCTCTCATTTTCAACCAACATTATGACATTATTTCCCATATTTAAGTATGAATACTGTACCTACCAAATGACCGTCCCTTTTATCCTTGTGTTAATGACTGAGTCACAGTCTGAATGTACCATTACATAACCGGCAAAAAAAAGCTTTGGAATTTGCAACATTGCAGATTTAAAAATTGTGTAGGCCTACTTCTTTATTTTGCACTGCTTCTTATCGAAAATATAAGACAAATATTTTTCCCCCCAATTTATTATCGCAAAACTTGGGTGCGGCCTATACACACGTAAATACAGTAATGGAAATTGACTGTTAATGACAAATGAGGGCAATTTTGAAGAAATGGCTGAATTTAAATACTTAGAAACAATAATTATACACAGGAATGAGATGCACAAAGAAATTAAACATAGGCTTAATTCTGGAAATGTATACTATTATGCAATCAAGGAAACAAATATACTATTATGCATGACAGGGATTCTTGTCGTCCCAACATCTCTCAAAAAACATTAAACAGAAAATATATAAATATGTTATTCTCCCATTATATTATATGGATGTGAAACATGGACCCTGACTTTAAGGGAGGAGAAAAGATTATGAGTATTTGAGAATAGAGTTCTTAGGAAAAAATTTCGAACCAAAGAGGAATGAAGAGACAGGCAAATGGAGAAGACTACATAACAGTAAGCTACGTGAGCTTTATAGGAAATCAGGTATAATAAGAAAAGATAAGTTTTGTAGACTGGAATGGGCAGGACATGTGGAACAAGTGGGAAATGAGAGGGGCATGGAAGCTTTTCAAGAATGAGGTGGGAGAATAACATTAACAATGATTTAAGGAAGTGAATTATACAGGGGATCATTGGAAAACATTAGCTTGTTTATTACTTCATTAAAAAAACTGTTATGTTACATATTTTTATATGCAAATTATGCGTAAAATTTGTTCAGGTAATTTACTTGCCCAACCTTGCCTATTGGAAGATGCATGGAGCAAGTCAAGATGAATGTTAAAATAAATGGGAAAAAGTTGAAGGAAATAATAGACACACAATAATGTTGAAAAGACATGATTATTGCATTGTCTTATCAAAATAGAGACTATAATATCTAAACTCGCAAGTTGATTCCTGTGGGTCAGGATTTCTAAAACTGGCCTACACCTTCTGGCAGCACTATATGGCCTTGGGGTCAATGCAGTCTCTAAAATGAATATGCAGCCTCTAACATAAATGAGTCCACCACTGTGGTCTTGAGGTAGCATGCTGCCTTGTTGTCACGCAGTGGGCCTGGATTCGATCCCGGGTCGGGGCAGTTTTTCTGGGTGAGGTTTCTATCGGGGTTTTTCCTCACCTGTAAGACAAATTTCAGGAAAATTTTAAGGCCCAAACGGTCCCCAAAATCATATGGGCATCATCATCATCCTTCACCGGTATGGAAAGCAATGGGAAGCTACCACACCTACAATTTCCTAGTAAAGCTGCAAGCATAGCATGAAAATGCTATGATTGCAGTGAAGGACCTGCCTTCAGGCAGAATTACTATGGATGGATGGAACATAAATGAGAATCAAATGTATGATCTGGGGGTAAAGGTGACTGTCTTGTTGAGAGCTTGTACTGATTGTCTAGAAAGATTGGAACCTTAACCTCCTACTATTCTAAAGGCTTCCATAGGTATATAGTGGCATCACTTTACTTTAATTGTGATGATAGTGAGAATTGGAGAAATCTTTTGAGAAAGTTATTTGTTTTATTTTGTGGTATTTCAATTAAGATTGTATAATGAACATTACCTGAAGCAGCTTTCCGAAAGGAATCAAATACTTTATAACGCTTCTCTTTCATCTTGCCATGAAGAGCAAAAATTTCAAATCTCTAAATAACCTAAAAAAACAAAGAAAAAATGTACATGTACACAGACACAGTATGTATGTATATAACTATGTAAAATAACCATCCACCACATTTCAATATTTCAAATTCATTACTATACTTCTTTTGACCTTAGTATAGGTTGTAATGTAAACAGAAGCACGTGGTTAAGTGTGATTTCATTGGCCACATGAACCTAATGCCATCATTGTCCAGCGGTGTAGATGGAAACATAGTTCCCTGATAAATCTACATTTTATATAATATAACTACTAGTATGAACAAAATTATCGCAAAAATAATAATAAAGTAATAAAACACAATATAACATATGAACAAATGACAATGGTGAACAGTAAGTATAAATTTATATAAATTTAAATATAACACCATTTCGCGCAGACAAAGAGGGATATTCAGTTATTCCAACATGGCCGCTCATGTTCAATAATTAAACATCATGTGTATTGGTAGCATAACTATTTTGCCGCTTTCCTCTTTTGAAATTAATTGAAAAATGTTTAGGCCTAATCAAGTTTGTTATTTTAAATAATATTTTTATAATTTCTAAAATATGTGTACATGCAGCAACTTTGGTAAATTATAGTTTTTGCCAAAACTTTAGAATCTCACTTCCTGGAAATACCTTGGATTCACTCATTCTCTTTTTCACTCATAAATTCCAATGAACAAAAGGCAACCCTTCTTATCCTGCTTTTAAATACCTGTGAAGAAAAGCAACAATTGTCCTGCAATAAGATGCTGAAATGCTTACATCAAAAAGTTTGAAAGTATCGCTAATAGCCGACTTGAGGTAGTGGTGAGGCAAGTTTAAGTTTTGATGAAACGTATAATACCACCAGTATTTGACAGCAAGTCAGATGGTGCGTAAAATAGTACCACCGCTCCACCAATCACAGATGCCTGTGGAAGGATATCTTTTGTGACTTTGTTTACAGTACAACATAAACTAAGGCCGAAACCAGTATAGTCAGACAAGCTAACCATTACACTGCCATGAAAACTTTACACTGCCTGTTACTATAATACTTACATTTTCAAAATAGTTGCAAAATAGTCAACACATGCACAGGTGGACACAAAGAGCATGTATTTTTGATGACTACCTTGTGACTTCAAGAATCCTACCAATCTTGATAATTTCTCTTCTGGTTCACATACTGTGTAATAATTTGTAAGAGTTGCTGGCGTGGAGACATCTAATTCATTAGAATCCTTAGTAGAACACCTATAATCAAATAAAAAGTGTTAACGAGTGAGAAAAAATTAACCTCAGCCTAGATTTGAATCCAAAATTGCTATCTACATGTACTAAGATATTGTGACACGTTGTAGTAGCGTTGTTTAAAATGCGCAGGCCGGCGAGAGAAACCTCGCATTGGTGGACTGGATTGGCAATAGCCAATTGAGAGTTGAGTGATCCACCGAATTTTCTCGGCTAATAAGCCAGAGAGTTCTACGAACATCTATTCCCCCCATTTGAGAAACATCGGAAGACGAGAGGGTTCCATGTTGAAACATCTCGTTCATGGACCTGGAAATTTCCATCTACTCGCCTATAAATACGTGGTGAGGACGGAAAGTTCCCTAGTACTGTGTTGGATGGCGAGAGGTTAAATTGTAAGTGAAGCTTACAGTAAGGTAAAGGAAGGATTTATGCTTGGATGGGAGGGAAGCCTGAATTAGCTCAATGCTTAAGAGAATCAGCATGGAAAGCTGAAGGTTTCGGGGTTCGGTTCCTGGTTCAGGCATAAATTTTTCTCTTTACCATTTGATTACAATAATTTAGTTGTGTACTTTAATATACTTATTTCAATCATAGTAACAGCTTTAGCTTCTTAATATTAATTTAATAAAATAGTTGGATTTAGCACCTTAACTCACAATTATAGATTTCTTGAAGTCTAGTTTCAATACATCTTCAGCTCTATCTAACCCCAGTTAGATAGAGCTGAAGATGATATGAAGATGTATCTACAGTTATGAGGTGAGGTGTTAAATCTAACTGTAACTATTAATTAAGTTAAAGGTGGTAAATAAAACATATGCTTCATTAGTAAATGCAACAAACCAAGGAATCAAAAATAGCAATCCAAGGATATTAAGAGTTGTGATTACATTAATGCAGAGGTTCCCAAACTTTTAGAACACGAAGCATTTTTCAGTAGAAAAATTCATCCCAGAACACCAATTTTCACCTAAAATTTATATGACTATACCATTTAATAGAAGGTAAATATTCAGAATTTAAAACTTCATGATCTTCCAATCTCTACATGGAGCGTTAGGAGATGTTTAGAAACCACTGCTTCAGTGGATGACTCTAAACACTAAAACATTATCAACCTAACTTTAACTAACTATAACATGCTATATGTAGGATTATAGGAATCAACATGCGACTTAGTAGATTAGAAAATTAGTAAAATATATCTTCTTCTTAAATGGCACTACAGCCCAATAAGGACCTTTGCCTCCTCCAGACATCCCAATCCTTCCAAGGCTTCATATTTGGGATCCTAATAAGACAATTTTACAGGATGGGTCATGTCACATGCCTAACCCCCAACCTGGAGGGCAAGAGAGTCTTCTATTGGGGTTCCATATGCTAGCTGAGATGGCCTCGTTTGAGGGCACTAGGCTTCGCCCGAACCAATTCGCATGGGTCTTGGCTTGCTGGTCAGGTGGCTGTTGTAATGCCTTCTGTCTTATATCTAGGTATTCATTAGTAAGAAAAAGAATACATAATTAATGTTACAATAGATAAAGGTTATGAAGAAAATATGGTACACAAGAAAATAAAATAAATTTAAAAGACAAAAATTAATTAATGCAAGCACACTTATAAAACAAAGAGAAATAATAAAATGCAAGAAATTCACTTACCTCCATTGAAACACCACAAGTTTAAAAAAAAATTTCAAAAAGTTTAATATAAGATTGGCACCGAAGAATGAATATAGTCTTAATAGGATAATTAAAACCAATAAAAATAAAAAAAAAATTGAAGAAGAAAAGAAACAAATCGGGAATTATCAGATCAAATGCAGGGATTGTGACAAATTTATATAGGAAAAACAAAAAGAAATTTGAAAACAAGGGTGAAAGAACATCTTAGAAATGTAAAAAATGGAGAAGTGGAAAAGTCAGCAGTAGCTGCTCATGCTTGGTCCGAAAAAACATCTAATTGAATCAAAAGCTAGTCTAATTAAACAAATAGATAAACAAAAGAAACTCGCGGTTTGGGAAAAAATCCACATTCAGAAAAACAAAGAAAAACTTATGAACTTCGAAATTCCCGTGAATTCTGACCTGATTCAGAGGTTTATCGGTCCACCAACAGAGGGAAGAAGAAGTGGTTCTTCCGATCGACATAACATCAGTCAGCAAAATGGTACTGAGGATGGGTTTGCCATGAACCCGAAATCGCAATCTACTTAGAAGATTAATATGAGGAGAGGAATGAAACATTTGATTTTATCTTATTTATTAGTGCATCTACTCAGCATTGATGCACCTCCTAGTTCACTGACCAGCAGTAGTTATTTGTATAAGATGGATAATTTAGGAAAGGTAACTGGAGATTGTCCCGCGCCGTAGCTGAGTGGTTAAGGCAGGAAGCCTTGGCGCAGAGCTACGGGACTTGCGCTGGTTCGAGTCTCCATGGGGGAAGAAATTTTCTCATAGTATTTCGGCCAGCATGGGACCAGTGCCCACCCAGTATCGTGAGGCACTTGGGTAGCTACAATAAGTAACGGCTCCAGGTTGAGAAAACCAGCTATAACGGCTGGGGGACTCGACATGCTGACCACATGTCACCCCTACACTGGCTGATGATCATCTACCTCTGTGATTAACACATGCAGATGTGAGACTAGCAGCTGGCTGGTAAGCTAAGGGCCTTCTAGGCCTGTCGCACCAGGAGTAAACAAAACTTTTGGGGGCACGCCATAGCGTAATGGTTAAGGCACTGTGCTACAAACCGGTAGTCGAGGGTTCGAGGTCCCGGTGGGGGTCAGGATTTTTAAACTGACCCAAACCTTCTGGCAGCACTATGGCCCTGGGGTCGACTCAGCCACTAACGGAAATGAGTACCAGACGTTTGTTCGGGGGTAAAGGCGGCCGTCATGCAGGGCTGACATCAAGTGCCAATTGTCCAGAAAAAAGTGGGAGCCTTAACCTCCCACTACCCCAAGGGCCTCCTGAGGCCTGTAGTGGGAATACTTTACTTTAGGGGCACGCCGTAGCGTAGTGGTTAAGGCATTGAGCTACAAGCCGGAGGGTTGAGGGTTCAAGTCCCATTGGGGTCAGGATTTTTAAACTGACCCAAACCTTCTGGCGGCACTATGACCCTGGGGCTGACTCAGCCTCTAACGGAAATGAGTACCAGACGCTTGTTCTGGGGGTAAAGGCGGCCGTCATGCAGGGCTGACATAAAGTGCTGATTGTCTAGAAAAAGTGGGAGCCTTAACCTCCTACTACCCCAAGGGCTTCCGGGCCTGTTGTGGGATCACTTTACTTTTTTTAACTGGAGATTATGAGCTACTCAGTCCACCCAGAATCCCCACGGGTTACGAAGGTTATGAAATGAAAGGATATTTGGTTAAGGACAGCAGTTGGCTGCTTCTAGTCGCCTTTTACAACAGAAGGAGGTCCCATGGTGCTATTCTACAACCCGGCACCACAAGGGGTAGTAAAATATATCTACAAATCTAAATAATTGTAGATAAATTTCAATATTGTTTAAGAACCAAAGCTACATTAACTGAAGTGTACATAAAAAATTATTACTTTTTAGAAGCTTTCTCATGGACTGCAACAAGAACAGGATTTCTCAGACCAGCTCGAACCAGTTGTTCCACTTCCTTTGTTTGTGTAGCTGAAAATAATCCAGTCCTCCTCTGACGTGGCAAGTATTGGAGAATTGTTTGTTATTGTTTTCTCAAAACCTAAATTCAGGAGATGATCTGCTTCATCTAATACAAGTAATTCCTGAAAAAAACAAACAAAATTTCATAAAAAATATACGGTATAACAACTCCAAAGAGCCAATGTTTAGTCAGATGGCTGCAGTCAATGACCATCAATGACAATACAGGGAGTCACATGGTTAAAAACAACCACAGACAGCTAATTTGGATGAGATAATTATCATACTTACCAAATGACTAATCAAATTATGTATTTGGTTATAATTCAATTTATATATGTATGTTTTAATGTTAACTCACCATACTTTTCATACTTCAAGTTCTACACTTAGCAAACAGAAATAAAGTGATCAACAGCAAAAGTATTGTTTATTTTTTATTATTTCACTCACCTCATACTTCATAATTCATAGCAGACCCTGGGTTTCTTCACGTAATTTGTGACATTGTCAATGCTGCGTCACGTTCACAACTGACATCCAACGGCCTTCTATCCTGCAGACTGACCTCCGTGCCATCTGGTGGCCGACCGAAGAATTTCAAATCAGTCCTCTTTCTTTATAACCGGGTATTTCAAAATTCATAGTTGTATTTTCATTCTTGCATATGTAAATTTTTTCCCAAATTGTGAGTTCCTTCGGTTTTTCCAATTGTTTAAGTAATTTTGTTTTGGTTTCTATTCTATGTTTTTCTGACCAGGCATGTGCAGCTATTGCAGATTTTTCGGTTTCTCCATTTTTAACATTTCTGAGGTGTTCTTTTAATCTTGTATTTAGATTCCTTTTTGTTTTTCCTATGTATATCTTTTCACAATCTTTACAATTAATTTGATAAATTCCCGATTTTTTGCAGTCTTCAATTTTTTCATTTTTGTTGGTTTTTATTAAATTACCTAAGCTGTAATCATTTTTCGGTGCTAATTTAATGTTGAATTTGTTGAAAATTTTTTTGAAACTTGTCAAATACGAAAGGATGGTATGTGAACTTCTTGAATTTTTTGCCTATATTTTTATCTGTCTGAAGAGTACTTTCATTGATGACTTTTTGTTCTTTGAATTTATTTATTTTCTTGTGTATCATTTTCTTGTGAAAACCATTACCTTAGCAATTTGTATGATGTGTTCTTTCTCTTTATTGTAATTTTCTTTGCTCATGGGGACATTCACAAGTCTGTGTGTTAAACTATTAAATACTGCCTGTTTGTGTGAAAAATGGTTAAATCCAGTAGCTTTTATATAATTGTCGATGTTAATGGTTTTCACAAGAAAATGATACACAAGAAAATAAATAAATTCAAAGAACAAAAAGTCATCAATGAAAGTACTCTTCAGACAGATAAAAATATAGGCAAAAAATTCAAGAAGTTCACATACCATCCTTTCGTATTTGACAAGTTTCAAAAAATTTTCAACAAATTCAACATTAAATTAGCACCGAAAAATGATAACAGCTTAGGTAATTAATAAAAACCAACAAAATGAAAAATTGAAGACTGCAAAAAATCGGGAATTTATCAAATTAATTGTAAAGATTGTGAAAAGATATACATAGGAAAAACAAAAAGGAATCTAAATACAAGATTAAAAGAACACCTCAGAAATGTTAAAATGGAGAAACCGAAAAATCTGCAATAGCTGCACATGCCTGGTCAGAAAAACATAGAATAGAAACCAAAACAAAATTACTTAAACAATTGGAAAAACCGAAGGAACTCACTTTACATATGCAAGAATGAAAATACAACTATGAATTTTGAAATACCCGGTTATAAAGAAAGAGGACTGATTTGGAAATTCTTCGGTCGGCCACCAGATGGCGCGGAGGTCAGTCTGCAGGATAGAAGGCCGTTGGACGTCAGTTGTGAACGTGACGCAGCATTGACAATGTCACAAATTACGTGAAGAAACCCAGGGTCTGCTATGAATTATGAAGTATGAGGTGAGTGAAATAATAAAAAATAAACAATATTAAAGAACCTCATAGTGTTATTTCCTATCTACATAACTTAATAAGCAAAAGTATTAATCATAAGTAATGCCACGAGTGATTTCCAAATAATCGATAAATTCGCGACTCACAAAGTGAGGAGTGAATTTATCTAGAGAATTTTGAAATCAAGAGTGGCATTTCTTAGGATTATTCAACGAATAAAATTAAGCTGTTTACTCACAAATCATTATTTAACTACAGTTATTTTAAAATATTTATATATTTAATGTAAACGGCAATGTTTGAAAACAAATGAGAAACAATTGGCACGCTTCATTTGTTTCTTTTGTTCATCACTGCAACCAAATCATATTATTTATTGCCAAAGGATCGCAATATTGTAAGAATGCACCCTAGTGGAGAAATTTATAACCAACATTATAGGTATTAATTAATTTCTGATATCCTATGATGTAAATATGTCAATTACATTTTTCTGCGTCATTTCCTGGAAAATAATTTGTTTAAGAAAGTGCAAAGAGTGGATTCTTTTTTTTTTGTGGTATAATCAATTGCTACAAATGTTTTTATATTATCTCCCGCATGCGCTATGTGCTAACATTCATGCACTATATATATACAATCTGGTAGCCGTATTTCTTAAGGAGAGTCAGTCACTGCAAAATAATGCTATGACCTATTCAGAATGTTAAAAAGGAGGTGCTTTCTTTAATATGATAAACTTTGGTTGATAAATTCGAGGCGAAACATGATTGTGATTGGTTGTAAATAAAAGATCATTGAAATGTATTTGGTCATTGACTCCCATTTGGGCATGAGTTAAATAGTCATTTGAAAATCATTAATCCAAAACTAAATTAATAAGTCTGATGTTTTTATTAATCATTTCATACATGTGTATATAAGAGAAAAATTTGCCTTTAGATTGGAGTTTCTCAGGTAGCTCAGTTGGTAGAGTATTGCATAGAAAGTGAAAAGTCCTAGGTTCAAACACCAGTCTGAGCATATATTTTTCTTTGAAATTCATCAGAGAACATTTTTTGACAACTCACCTCAAAATTTTGTGTTTTTCACAATACCGTGGTTTCAAAAGTAATCACGTTCATCTTCAGCCACAACTCTGACAGATGAAATCTTTTGACCATTAACTCTTCTTTTGTCACCATCTTCAGCACTACCATTTATGATTGAATTTATGAACTTCGAAATCAAATTTTGTTTGTTAGGAATAAATTCAACCAGAGATGGCAACGTTGAAGATGGTGACAAAAGAATAGTTGATGGCTGAAGATGAACGTGATTACATTTGAAACTGCATAACGTGAAAAACATGAAATTTATGAGGTGAGTTTTAAAAAATGTTCTCTGATGAATTTCAACAATTATACATCATAATGTTTACTTCCCAACATTAATTTAATGTATATTTTCTCTTCAAATATAATAAATGCCCCTCAAAATCCAACCTCAGTGGTCCATGTCCCGAGGGGTGGGCAACGGGAAGTACGGAATAGCCTCCTTGGCTTTCCGGGCCAAGTGCTCTACCAACTGAGCTACCGAGGCGAGTTACGATCTAGACGCAAATTTTTCTCTTATGTACGTTGTAATTCCCTCGCGCCAAATGCTTGAAACCATAGCTTCTATCTTTGCAAATGGCGGCTTCTTAGTTAAGAAGACATTTATTGGGAATTTAACACTACTTTATAGCCAGTAGGGCTTCTATTGACGATTTTATTATTAATTTAACACTTCTCATAGAAGGATAAATTATATTTGAAGAGAGAAATTTTCGCCTAGACCGGGACTCGAACCCGGGACCCTTGGCTTTCCGGGCCAAGTGCTCTACCAACTGAGCTACCGAGGCGAGTTACGATCTAGACGCAAATTTTTCTCTTATGTACGTTGTAATTCCCTCGCGCCAAATGCTTGAAACCATAGCTTCTATCTTTGCAAATGGCGGCTTCTTAGTTAAGAAGACATTTATTGGGAATTTAACACTACTTTATAGCCAGTAGAAGCTATGGTTTCAAGCATTTGGCGCGAGGGAATTACAACGTACATAAGAGAAAAATTTGCGTCTAGATCGTAACTTGCCTCGGTAGCTCAGTTGGTAGAGCACTTGGCCCGGAAAGCCAAGGGTCCCGGGTTCGAGTCCCGGTCTAGGCGAAAATTTTTCTCTTCAAATATAATTTATCCTTCTATGAGAAGTGTTAAATTAATAATAAAATCGTCAATAGAAGCCCTACTGGCTATAAAGTAGTGTTAAATTCCCAATAAATGTCTTCTTAACTAAGAAGCCGCCATTTGCAAAGATAGAAGCTATGGTTTCAAGCATTTGGCGCGAGGGAATTACAACGTACATAAGAGAAAAATTTGCGTCTAGATCGTAACTCGCCTCGGTAGCTCAGTTGGTAGAGCACTTGGCCCGGAAAGCCAAGGGTCCCGGGTTCGAGTCCCGGTCTAGGCGAAAATTTTTCTCTTCAAATATAATTTATCCTTCTATGAGAAGTGTTAAATTAATAATAAAATCGTCAATAGAAGCCCTACTGGCTATAAAGTAGTGTTAAATTCCCAATAAATGCCTTCTTAACTAAGAAGCCGCCATTTGCAAGATAGAAGCTATGGTTTCACAAGCATTTGGCACGAGGGAATTACAACGTACATAAGAGAAAAATTTGCGTCTAGATCGTAACTCGCCTCGGTAGCTCAGTTGGTAGAGCACTTGGCCCGGAAAGCCAAGGGTCCCGGGTTCGAGTCCCGGTCTAGGCGAAAAATTTTCTCTTCAAATATAATTTATCCTTCTATGAGAAGTGTTAAATTAATAATAAAATCGTCTATAAATTGATCGTCGCAAATCATTTTCGGAAAGTGCCAGAAGAGCTAAATCATCTGCAAAAAGAATAGCATCGAGTTTGAGGTTCCTACTGATGGGTATATAGACTATATTAATTGCAAATATCCACCTAACATGAAAACCAAAACACAAAAAATGCTGTGGATGGCATTTTCTCTGTATGAATAATTTATATTTTTTAATTAGATTTTTAAAAGTAGATACAACTTTTAATGCAGGTAACATTCAGTAACTTATATTTGAGAGAAAAATTATATGCTCAGACTGAGGTTTGAACCCAGGACCTTTGGGCTTTCTAGACCAATGCTCTACTACTGAGCTACCTGAGAAACATATCACGAATCTTATAAAAGTTGAATATTAATTAGTAAAAGAAAATGTTTCTTTGCAAATCATCTTCTGTCAAGAAAGCAATACTTGGTTACCTGCAAATAAAATGTTTGCTATAAACAAATTTTAATGCTTTCTCAACATATGTACTTGCAAGATCTGGAATTTGAGCCACCAAAACTTTAATGTCCTTTCTATTGGTGTCACTACATAAAGATGCTACATTGATGCAGGAAGAAAGAAGGCAACCTTAATGCACCAATACATTTGAGTAATACTTTCAGTTCTAAAAACGAACGGCGTTTAATTTTTGGTAACTTACAAGTGATTTAACAGCTGCTGGTAAATTGATGTCACCCTTTCGAGTAAGCAAATCCTCTAATCTGCCAGGTGTAGCAATGATAATGTTAGCACCTTCCCTTTTAAACTTCTCTATGTCAGATGCCACACTGTTCCCACCTACAAGAAGCATTTGCGTCAGACCATCAACATGATGAAGAAAATGTTCCAAAACCTGACTTGTCTGAGTTGCAAGTTCTCTAGTTGGTGAAATTATAATTCCACCAACTTCATGCTGCTTCAGTTTTTCATTTCTATTCTAAAAAATAGGAAAAAAATATTAACATAACATAACACATGTTCAACAAACAAGCTATTTAGTTTAATTTGTTTAAAACAACATTTAGTAATGCAATAAATTTAGTCAAATTTTAATAAAGTAACAGATACCCTGCTTAAAACACTATTAAAAGAAAGGGCTATAAATTAAAATGAATGCCTCTGTGGTGCAATGATTAGCATGCCTGATTAGTATCCTAGGGGTCCTACATTTATTCCTAACTGTAGGTATCTTAACACGTATACTTACTTACTCACTGGCACTATCGAACCCGTAGGTTCATGGCCGCGCGGACATAAGCTCTCCATACATCCCTATCCTGAGCTAATGCTTTCCAATCATCATCCCTGTATAATCTACTTCCCTCAAATCATAGTTAATGTTGTTCTCCCACCTCATTCTTGGTCTACCAACTGGGCGTTTTCCTTCTGGCTTTCCTACAAGAAGTTTCCATGCACGTCTTTCATTCCCCATACGCAACATGTCCACATGTCCTGCCCATCGCAGTCTACGAGACTTAACTGTTATTATATCTGGCTTCCTATAAAGACCATGTAGTTCATTGTTATGTAGTCTTCTCCATTCACCTGTCTATTCATCTCTCTTTGGTCCAAAAATTTTCCTAAGAACTTTATTCTCAAATACTCGTAATCTCCTTTCCTCCCTTAAAGTAAGAGTCCATGTTTCGCACCCATATAATATAACTGGTAGAATAATAGTTTTATATATTTTCAGCTTAACGTTTTTTGAAAGGAGTTGGGACATCAAAAGTCTCTGCAATGCATAATAGCATGCATTTCCAGAATTGAGCCTATGTTTAATTTCTTTGTGCATCTCATTCCTGTTTGTGATTATTGTTCCTAGGTATTTGAATTCAGCCACTTCCTCAAAATTTCCCTCATTTGTCATTAGTTGTCCATTTCCATTATATACTGAATTTCTACGTGTGACCATATATTTAGTTTTACTGATATTTACTTCCAGTCCTAATTTCTTAGTGTTACTCAATAGTGTGTGCGTGTTGGCCTTTAGTATCTCCTCGCTATCGGCCAATAGTACTACATCATCAGCATAAACTAACAGCTTATTAATACCATTCAGTTGTAAGCCTTCCTCATTCTCTAAAGATTTAATGGCATGCTCTAGTACAAAAATTAAATAGTAGAGGAGATAGTGCATGTCCTTGCATCAATCCATTCTGGATTTCAAAAGTGTCTGAAAACTGTTTGCCTACACGCACCCTACTCTTTGAGCCATTTAGACACATTCGTATAAGTCTAACTAACTTTTTAGGAATTCCGAACTCCAGCAGGATACTATATAACTTCTCCCTCTTAATTGAATCATATGCTTTTTTGAAGTCTACATATAGTTGATGTACAGTACCATTATATTCCCATTTCTTTTCTAAAATCTGTCTTATACTAAAAATCTGATCTGTTGTAGACCTGTTATCTTAACACGTATATAGAAAAAATTTGCATTTAGATTGGAACTTGCTCAGATAGCTCGGTCGGTAGAGTATTGGCCTAGAAAGCCAAGGTCCTGGGTTCAAGCCCCAGTCTGAGTGTATAATTTTTCTCTTCAAATATGATCTTATAATTTTCTTTGTGTATAGGATATTCAACAGTATCCACTCAATTAATAAATAGAGTTAGATTTAATACCTCACCTCATAATTGTATATACAATAAGGGGGTTATTATGAGGTGAGTTGTTAAATCTAACCAATTATTAATTAAAATAAATCTAATAGTGTCACTTCCTTTAAATATTAATAAGAATCCACTCGGCCTCATAAGGACTCCACAAAGTAGTTAATAATAATAATAATAATAACAATAATATTATTTGTTTACTTATTTAAATTAGGAGATTCAAGATTCCTCTCAATCAGTAAAAAATTTTAAATGCGAAAGTTTACATAACAAAAAAAAAGTAATTATGAATATATTTGCACAAACTAACTGAAATTAAAATTAATAAAAAAAATAACAGAGACTGAATTAATCTGCTAAGAAACCAATTATGGTACAAAAGAAGCTTACATCTGGCAGCCCTTAATCTCTTGTGGTACGGAGTTCAATGTCTTAGCAATGGATACAGTATAGCAATTATAATACAGTTTAATATCATTTCAATATATCCATATAACATAAATTGTATAATCACACGAAATATGAGGTGAAGTACGATCAGTTTTTATTAATTATTAACTTGAAAACCTCATAATGTTATTTCCCATGATTAATTTATGAAAAATGTTAGGTATTTGTCATGTTAAACTCTTGTATACCACATAACAATTCTACAAATTATTCATTGAAATTGTCCACTAAATGAACTATATGAAGTGAACTATTCACCAAATGAACTACATAAAGTAAATTACTATTTTGTGCGATAGTGCATTTTGTCGTACTTACAGCAATGGTGACCATGATTAAAGTTCAACTTCCTACATTTCGGGATTGCCAACCTAAATAACTATATACTGTAATATTATATTTACACCCACATGTGGGAAGTAAAACCACTGCCCTCTATGTATACTACGTACAATGTATATACAAAAAATATCCAAAAGGTAGTGTTAATATACATTATACAAAACAAATCACTGTATTTTAAATGAACTGAACTTTATTTGAAACAACATAAAACAATAAATACAAACTTGTGGCCATATTATCAATAATTGGTCTCAAGGCCTCCTGTTGTTTCAACTAACAAACATTGCCCACACTGTTAACGTTAGTCAATTGTTTATAATGAATGCAAATATTTCCAATAAAGATGTTATTATTTTACTATTATTTATTATTTTGAAAACACCATCGCGCAAAAAATAATGTACAACGCACGTTTGTAAAGTGTTTTACAGAATCTCGGTGATTAAAAACCTCGCTATTGTTCGGTTTTTTTTTAATTTCCTTGATTTTGTAAAAACCACTTCCCAACCTCTCATCATAATATACAGGGTGGACCGCTCGAATGGACCTAATTTCAATTGCTTGTTACTGGCAAACGGTTGAAGATAGAAACTTAAAACAACGTTCATAGTACAGAAAAACTCACCAAGTTTCGAATCCTGTCGGTAGATGGCACAAAGATACGTTTCTCGTTCTTAGATTTAATTGTTTGTGAAAATGGCGACTCCGCAGATGAAAGCGCAAGCTGTTTTGTGGTATGCGGAGTTAAATCAATCATTAGAGTTCAAAGGGAGTTCCGGCGTGTGTTTAACCGTGATGCTCCAACTGCTAGAAGCATAAAGAAGTGGCGTGATACATTATTAGCTACAGGATCTGTGTTGAAGAAGCATGGTGGTGGTCGCAGAGCATCCGATGAAATGGTAGCAAATGTTCAAGCCGCATTTGAGCGAAGCCCCCGGAAGTCATTAAGAAGAGCTTCGCGGGAACTTCAAATACCAAAATCGACATTACAACGGATTGTCCACAAACGCCTCAAACTGCACGCATATAAAGTGCAGTTAGTGCAACGTCTGGAGCCGAATGACATGCCGAAACGAGTGGAATTCGCCAATACGATGCTGGACCGTCTCGGCGCTGATCCTGACTTCATGACCAAGATTTTCTTCTCGGACGAAGCCACTTTCCATTTGTCAGGCAAGGTAAACCGGCATAATGTGCGGATCTGGGGATCGGAGAATCCTCACGCTATTCAAGAGCATGTTCGTGATAGTCCGAAGATGAATGTTTGGTGCAGTTTGTCACATAATAAGGTCATTGGACCGTTTTTCTTCGCCGAGAAAACTGTTCGTGGTACCACATATCTTGACATGCTGGAGCAGTTCTTCTTTCCACAAATTGAACAACTGCAGCCTAACATCGTTTTCCAGCAAGATGGTGCTCCTCCCCACTGGTCCAATGAAGTTCGTACGACTTTGGACAACATTTTCCCTGGCCGTTGGATTGGTAGGGGAGGACCAATCGCGTGGCCCCCGAGATCTCCCGATTTAACACCACTGGATTTCTTTCTCTGGGGCTATGTCAAAGATAAAGTTTACACCACCCCAGTCAAAGACCTTCGTGATCTTCGTGAGCGCATCATAGAGGCTATTGAGAACATTCCAGAAGACATACTCCAACGTACTTGGCAAGAAATTGTTCATCGCTTTGATATCGTCACAGTGACTGCTGGGGCTCATATAGAGATGTGGTGATCTGGATATCAAAACTTGGTGAGTTTTTCTGTAATATGAACGTTGTTTTAAGTTTCTATCTTCAACCGTTTGCCAGTAACAAGCAATTGAAATTAGGTCCATTCGAGCGGTCCACCCTGTACTATTTTTACCTGTAGTAATTCCAACAAAGGGATCAGAAAAGCTAAAGTTTTTCCACTCCCGGTCACTGCTTCAGCTGCAACATCTTTGTTTTTCAGAAGTAATGGAATGCAAGCAGCCTGTAAAATACATCCAATTTATTAGATAGATACAAATATGAAAATATTTTATAAATTGAATGATTATAAAATCAAGAATCTGGCCTTGTTTTTTTTACTAATTGATATACCCTAATCAGATCATCATAGTCTATTCATGAATTTAAGACATTTGTTAACCTGTTTCGGCCTAAAAAGAAACACCATGCAAAAGTCTTTTGAGTGGACATCCTGGTCTTCTTTTGCTACAGGTTGATAGCTTAACATTTGTTTGGGTATCCTTGATCCTTCATTTGATGAACATATTCATCTTGACTTATAATCAGAAATTTTGTTCTCTAAAGATCCCATGTGTATTTCTTCTAAGATGTCTTTATTTTTTTATTATGATCTAGCCCTGCAGTCCTTTGAAGATTCTCTTAATATTTCAATTCCTTTTAGATTTCTTTATGTTGAGACTTGTAAGTAAAGTTGAAATTTCTTAGGATGGGTTACTGGTCCTACTCTAAGTATTCCAGTGGTAGGGCTACTACCTTTTAGTCTCTAGACAGACACTAGGATACCGCACTTACTCAGTATCCAATAGAATTATTATACCGCCAGGACTCGGTCCTCAGATACTAGTTTGTTAAAATGGGTTGTATCACTAGAAGGTGAGGATGAGAGTTGAGTAGGAGAGGTTTTGTTGCACATCACTACCCCTTACAACTCCCTTGTCAGTTCACTGTACAAAATAATTGCTTACCTATATTTGTGCATCCAAATTGATAAAACTTTTTTTTCTATAATGCAGAGTTATATTTATGCAATGTAAATCATATGTTGTAATGTGTACTAAGAATGTATCATATAATCTCAATACTTAAAAGGAAAGGTAAATAATTTCAAATTGCTAGATAGTGCACCAGATGCTGAATTAAATTCCAAAGTATTCTGTTCTATATGTGAATATTTGTAAATTATGGAGAAACGATGTATGAATAATGAGAATCTTGTTGTTTTTATTATTAATTTAACACATCTCATTGAAGGATAAATTAAATTTGAAGAGAAAAATTTTTGCCCAGACCGGGACCCAAACCCAGGATCTTTGGTTTACCGTACCAATGCTCTACCAACTGAGCTACCGGGGCAAGTTCCAATCTGGATGCAAATTTTTTCTCTTATATACGTTGTAATTCCCATGCACCAAATGCTTCATCTTTGCAAATGGCGACTTCTTGATTAAGAAGACTTTATTGGGAATTTAAACATTACTTTTAAAAGCCAGTAGGGCTTCTATTGATGTTTATATTGTTAATTCAACACATCTCATTGAAGGATAAATTAATATGAAGAGAATTTTTTTGTTTTCATCTGGGCGAAACATCACGATCACATCACTAATAAAAGAGTTCAGTTCTCATTCTGGAAAAAATTTAGATAAATTCAACCAATGGATTTTTTCCCAAGTTCAGCAGAATCATAGTGTGCATGCGCAAACATTTAAAGAAACATCCACTAGATAGCAATGTGAATCTTGATGTTTTTATTATTAATTTAACACATCCTGGTTAATACTAAGAAATGCAGGGGCAAAAAAGCAAACACATGTGTAAAATCAGTATGACCAACCTTTGCAATAAATTCCCAAACATGTTTATAAGAAATGGATGAACACCAACTTCCCCTTCCGAACAAAATAAATTACATGCATATTATTTAAGGAAGTATTATATTAATCTGATGTATACTAACTTGTCCCATTGGAACCTGACTAAATGAACATCCACTTCTTAAAACATATTTTCGAATGCTGGTCAATCTGATTTGGGAGTCAAAGGGGCAATATGTGGTCTCAGGAGTGTGCGTCTTGCTGGTGGGTACACACTAATAAAACCCGAGAAATGCCATTTATTCCTGCCCAGCTCAATGCATCATGTCCTCGTCGTGGCTCCTGGTTAATACTAAGAAATGCAGGGGCAAAAAAGCGAGTTCCTGACGCTTAAAAATTGGGACATATCAGCTAAGGGAGAAAACCCCAACAGCAAATCATCGACCCCCCAGGATTGCTGGAGGTTGGACGTGGAGTTGACATCCCTACCCCGTAAAAACAAATACGTTCAGAAACCCAACATGACTCAGAATGATGGTCTACAACAATGAAGGCCGAAAAAACAATGGGAGGATGGTATTAAGGAAGATGCTGCAAACCTACTTAAGTGTCACAACTGGAGGCTTGCTGAGCAAAATAGAAATGATTGGAAGCAGAAGTTAAGGTAGGCCAAAGCTCGAATTTGAGCCAGTCAGCCATTGGATGGATGGATGGATGGATGATCAATCTGATTTCACAGATATCCCTGCTATCTAGCAGAAGTTCGCACATGTGCACGATTCTGTAAAACTCTGGAAAAATCATTTGAGATAAATGTGACAATTTGTGTTCGTAGATAAATATTTAATAATTGTAAAAAAAAATTAAATGGTACGAAATGTTTGTAAAGATGAAAAAAGGGCTCAACTGCACTTCTACTAGCGCTTGAATTTTCAGTTATATTGTTGTAAACTATAGCTCTTCTTCTGTATTTACTAGCATTATTTAATATTTTATACTTTTTCAAACAATTTTTATAACATTATTAGACAATTTTTAAGTATTTATTTAAATATGCAAATCGCAATATTATGACACTGTTACACAATATTGTGATGCTAACTGCTATTTTCTCCACAGAGTATATTACTTAGTCTATGATTTTTCTATCGCTGTTTTGGGTTATTGCTGGTTGGATCGGTGTTAGGGAGTGATATGTAAGTATACACCCATTTTTAATAAATGTTTGGTAATTTTAATATTATTCATATTTTTTTAACATAGATTTGGGGATTTATTGCAAATATTGATCATTTAAATTTCATAGTGACAGATAGTAATCAAGGATGATAATTGATATGTGGTTCAATTGTGGGTTTTTGCTGGCTCTATAAACTCTGGCGCATGCGCACTGTTGTTCTATAGGACTTTGAAAATATTTCACGCTAGTTTAAGTGCAGTTTTTCCGAAAAAAGTATGTAAAGCAATAAGAATATTGTATTCAAAATCGTAGGTCAAGGTATTCTAAACTTGAGGCCTCATTCCTTTATTACTGCAGCATTTCTTAGTAACTAACAAATCATACTATAAATATAATGTAGCAACCAAATTTAGAGAAAAAAGAACAAAATAAGATTATAACGGTTTTCTTTAAAAGTAATGTGAAAGCCTTAAAATTTAATGAAAAGTTCTGGTAAAACTAACCTAAAACTTGCCATATTAACAATGGAAATATATCTATTAATCATTGCTTCAACAGAAGAGCGTAGCCAATTTATGAAAAACAAGCTTACAAAAACCAAAGTTATAAGTGCCTACCTCTAACCTGCATAAATATGTTGGCAACTGGCTATAGCAGAAACTTCATGATACTAGCACGAATGTTATCCTATAACTATCAATAACTTTTGATAGGCCTATACTGATAGTTACTAACTAGTGGTCCAATTCAGGATTGCATCTCACATAGAACGGTCCATATATTATGTTTATGAGGATATGTGGATATATTTATTTCTGTTGGATAGGAACAATTAAGTCTAGCAGCCAGTTAGTTTTTGACAGAAGTAAGATATACCCCTACACCAGCATGAAGTTTCATTTTTTTTTTTCCTTGTCTTCATCATCCTCATACATCATACTTAGAACTACACAAATATACTCATCCTAATTTAAATTATTTTATCTATACAAAACAAATACAATTCAACTACAAAATGTGACTTGCTAACCTCAACAATGAAAAGTGTAATAAATTGGCATTCGACACACTCACAATCTTCAGTAGTTTAAAAACATGCATCACATTTCATTTTCACTTTGGATTCGACAGCAACCTATGTTTATAAGAGAATTAAATTACAGTTTCAGTATATTCCTATAGTAGCTATGATCCAAATTTTGTGTAAACATTGTATAATTTATATTTATAACACATTTCGAAATAACTAATATTGATGACAGACACTCCATTCAATATTTGGTACGTATAAAATAAAAAGACGATAACATTAACGTAGATTCGTAATAATCTAACCTTACCTGCACTGGTGTCATGGTCTTAAAACCCATATCTTTTATTGCACGCTTAATACCATTACTTAGATTAACATCCAATTTATCCCATTTTACGTCCATGTTTATAGGGTCTATGAAACTATATATATACCAAAATGTTTATATATTACCAAACTATAATTCAAATATACTACTGAACCCTACTGAATCACAGACCATCACATGTATCCACATGCCCTGCACATAGCCGAAGCAGCGATAACCGTTTCTCTATGGCGATAACCCACCAGATCAGATGGCAATCCGCCATTTTTAGTTTTTTCTTCAAAGCAGGTTGGCCAACAACAGTCAATAATAAAATATGTTAAATTGCAGAAGATGGGGGGGGGAAATATAAATTATTTAAATAGTAATATCGTTACATTAAAATGTTTTAACAATATCTTATAATAATGCTATGTCTACACGAAATATGTCTATATCTCTGTGGGCTAAACTTATTTTACGCCGTTGTCCCCCCTGCCACGTACTACTGAAATTAATTTGAAATACCGTATTAATATTGCCATTATTCATTTGTGATATATATATATAATAAATAAATAAATATATATATATATTTATTTATTTATTTATTTATTTATTTACTTATATCGACAACTTTAAAGTTATTTTTCTTAGTGTTACAATTTTGATCAACTGGTACATTTCAACTTACACCCTCCTATCTAGCGGTCAATTTGAAAGCTAGCGTGTTTACTAAAAATTTTGGTTGGATATTGAATCTATTTTTTATTCATAATTGCATTATATTACTTTTTTATATATTACGAAATAAATAGTGTCGATGTATGGGAGCATCAACCTCAACTCAAATGATGATAATATGTCTTCATGTTTAGTATCTTTTGAAGTTCATCAATTCTCTTATTAATTCCTAAGTGTTTATTTCAGCATGTTTTTACACTACATTCGTAAAATAAAAATTTCAGTTACATATTAATAACATAGGAGTAATGGATAATGATAATGAACTATCTGACGATTTTAATAGGATTAAATACAATTTCTTCAAATTTCAGAAGGTTAAAATTATTTTGAATTATTAATCATTGGTACCTTAATACAAAACAAACTTTTGTTTTTAGACAGATGTACTAGTTCTATAAAGCACAATAGAACAAAGTTTTATAATATAACCACTAATATTGGTTTGATACATTGTTTATCTCGAATAATACATTTTTTCTACATGTAAAAATGTACCACTTTTGAAGTAGTTAATTTTAGTTAATGATTTAATTATAGTGAACAATTTAGTAATCGTCACATCATTCACTTATTTAGTAATTTTTTAATATTACTATCTCATTCTACAAAATTTCACCTACTGCTACTTACATATGTGATGTTTAAGGCATCCAGTGCTATTATGGTTTGAGTTCCCATAAGGAAAGAAATTTTCTTATGGAATTTCAGCCAGTACAGAACCGGTGCTCACCTAGCACCATGAGAAATTTAGGTAGATGTAGAAAATAGTGTCTCCATGTTCAGAAAAACAGCTATAGGATGACTGAAAGACTCAACATACTGAACACATGTCACTCCTATACTGGCTGGATGATTGTCCACCTCTGTTATACACGTGGATGTGAGTATAGTAGCTGGCTGGTAGGTCAAGGCCTTCTAGGTCTGTAACGTCTTGGAATTTTTATTATTTCTTTTAGGGTTTATCAAACAGTTAAAATGGAGCCGAGGGGGGGCCGAAGCTCTCCATATATTCTGGTTCTAAACACAAAAATATTATAATTTTGAACTGTATTATAAAGGCGTACTATGTCAGAAACAAAGCCCAAATCATTCCACTTTCTACATATAAGCAATGATATTTTAATTTTGTTTCATCTCATTGGGAGCTTAAAGGTAGAAGTCTGGTGAATTAAACCAGAGGTCTCGGGTTCAAATATCAGTTCAGGAAAATTTTTTTCTTCAAATATTAATTTGTCCTTCAGTGTGAGTGATAAATTTAAATAAAAACATCAAAATTATATTTTATATTTGAACATATCTTTATTTGTAATACATTTCAGACCTATCTGAAGGAACAAAACCTTCGAAAAAAATATCTTCAAGATGTGAAGAATTTAAAAGAGGAAAATAGAATTATTCAAGAAGTAGAAAAAGCTGAACAGAACAAATTAAAAATTACTCGACAGCTAGTCGAACAACAACAAGACAACATTTCTAATCTTCTGTCTGTGAAGAGTATGGTTTAGATATTTTCAATTAATATTTTCATATGATATTACTTATTTCATTAATAACATTATTACTTTTCATTATTTATTTCATTTTTAGGTGAAAATATAAGATTAGCTTCTCTTATAAAAGATCTCAGTGATACAGTACAAGAACAGAAAAAAGTAAGTTTTTTAAATTCATAAACCATAATTCTTCTTGCAAGGATGTTGTCTCTCATGGAAAAGGAAACCCCTTTAAATTTTAACAGTGCATTCTTTGTGTTAAAACAAATACCCATGTAATATTATATTTTTCAATGTTTTGGAACAATAGCTATGGGGATTCAAAGTTTGCAGAATTTTCTTCTGAATGTTTTTATTATTAATTTAACACTTCTCACTGAAGGATAAATTATATTTGAAGAGAAAAATTTTCGCCTAGACCAAAAATTTGCGTCTAGATTGCAACTCATCTCGGTAGCTCAGTTGGTAGAGCATTTGGCCCACAAAGCCACAGGTCCCGGGTTCGAGTCTCGGTCTAGGCGAAAATTTTTCTCTTCAAATATAATTTATCCTTCAGTGAGAAATGTTAAATTAATAATAAAAACATCAGTAGAAGTACTGGCTTTATAAAGTAGTGTTAAATTCCCAATTAATGTCTTCTTAACTAAGAGGCTGCTATATGCAAAGATAGAAGCAACAGTTTCAAAGCATTTGGCGCGAGGGAATTACAACGTATAAAGAGAAAAATTTGTGTCTAGATCGCAACTCGCCTCGTTAGCTCAGTTGGTAGAGCATTTTACCCAGAAAGCCAAAGGTCCCAGGTTCGAGTCTTGGTCTAGGCGAAAATTTTTCTCTTCAAATATAATTTCTTCTGAATGCCTAACATATATTATGCAAACTCTCCAGTAATACATAACATTCCAGTGCTGTACTCTCACTTTATTACAAATAGAAGATTGCTAATTTCTTTATTTATGTCTGCACATGTTTGTACTGATGCATTTCTCATCACCTTCGGATTTATTACTATCACACCATAAAGTAACATCTTCATAAACAGGGGTCAGCAGAACATTTACAGCAAGTTTTTCATTGACCACTGTAGGCCATTTGTTTTTGTATTGGAAATTATGAACTTTTTCTTTCATAAGTACTGTAGTATATTATCCCCATCTATTTTTTTCATGTTCTGGAATGGATGGGGGTCAACATTTTTGAGCTCATCTTCATTTCCCTCAATTAACACTTTCCCCTATTTTACACCATTTTCCCCATGGTCCCTTGAAAAGTGTAAAATAGGGGTAATACTATAACTGCACATAGATTGTATATATTATAAACTTACCCAGTTTCTGCACATGAAAATACAATGTAAACATACTACAAATGTATAATAAATTTGGAAATTTTTACATTATGAGGTTTCTTAATAAGAATCAAATGAATATTGTTAATTCTTCTTACCTCCTACATCTATGTTTTTTAACACAGAACTGCAATATCGGGAAACATATCATTCCCATCTTTAGCTGTTTTCATGACTCTTATTAAGAAAACCTCATAATGTAAAAATTCCCAAGTTTATTATAAGAGTCGTGAAGTTCAAATCAGATTCCCAAAGCTGTTTATAATTATATACCAAGAGGACGAAGATTTTTGGGCCATCCTATGAAATGCTAGAGAGAAAATTTTCTATAGGATCGTAACAGGCCTTGGCCTAATACTTGGAAGGAAGAAGAAGAAGTGAAAACAGTTGAAGATGGGAATGATATATTTCCCGATACTGCAGTTCTGTATTAAAAAACATAGATATATGAGGTAAGAATAATTCACGATTCATTTGATTCTTATATTACAAATGATTAGAGTAATTTATAATGGAACTTGAAAATGTTCAATCATTTCTGCCCAAATGATATACAAACTACACTAGACAAAGCAGCATACACCATTAAAACATTACAGTAAAAAATTACTTATTATCTGCTGTCTTTAAACTGAATTACACTGGAAATATGCCCTTAGTCTCTCTTTTTTGAGAGCTGTGTTTGAGAAGTTAATAGTTTGTACTCACCAGAATATGCTGAAATTGAATACAATATCCTCTAATACTAAGTCATTGAGCTCGGCATGAATGTTTCATAAATATATTTAATGTGAATACATGAATACCAGGCAATCTTAAAACAATTTTTTTCAAACTTTGAGGTTCCACAACTCATGTTGCAAAAATACTCCAAAATTCCACATTACATGGGCATTTGTTTCAAAACTCAAAGAATGCACTGTGAAAGTTTAAAGGTGATTCCATTTTTCCATGGGAGACAGTTCCCTTGTCATTTCAGTTATCTTATCAAGATTACAGTTTGTTTCTCATAAGTGTGAGCATCTGCATCAACAGCTTTCACAAGTTTACTTGAAGCATATGTTTCAAATGTTGTAAAAATCAGGGACCGCTATTGAAGGGGGTTCAGGTGTATTGCCACCCAAGCACTCATATTTACACTGAATTATTTAATAACTATATTTAATTAAAAATAGCAATGAATTTTTTCACCAATAAATTGTCAGTTTGCGAGCAATCTTTTACCAATTATTATTTAATTACTTTTACAATTTGCAATTAAGTTTTGAAAATGTGTAATAGGCTAACTAAGAATAATAGGAGTGGTAAATTTAATGAAAAAGCCAAAAAAAATGTGAAAATGTTGTGTGTGTTCCATATTGAGTAGCCGAGTTTTTATTGAATTAATTGTGTTTTATATACGATAACCTTTATGCAAAAATAATAGTTTCTTAAAACTTATGAGGCTTTCACATTAATAAAATTAAAATGGGTTGTACATCTCGCCTCATACATTCCATATTCTTTACAGTACAGTATCATGGTTTCAGGAACATTCATTTCTATCTTCAGCCATCTTTTCAGGTGAACATCTATACCAAATAGCACGATTTTCATACATTCAATTAATTGCCATAATCTCACTTTAAATAAGAAACATTCATTTATAGTTTTTATGATTTTTGCATATCTTATTAAATTAGTTTAGGACTTTGGAGATATTTTAGAATTAAATTAACCATCATGCAAAAAAAAAAAACCTCCATGGTATCTTTATCATGTCGTGGTGGAGTAACTTGTATGCTTAAATGATCCCGAGAGCTATGCCGGCGGTAGTATTGCTGCCGATAGGGTTACCCATGCCGGACTGGTCGAAGGTGATAAGCCAGATGAAAAAAGTACCTTGGTTGAAAGAGTGATGATCTTTCACCATAAAAATACAACCGTCAAGAAATGCGGACATGGGTTCAATGGGGGTAAAATTTTCCGGAGGTCAAATAGTCCCCCATTCGGTTCTCCGGGCAGAGACTACTTCAGGGAACCCATTCCAAAGAAAATGAATGGAGAAGACTGCATAACAGTGAATTACATGGTCTTTATAGGAAGTCAGATATAATGAGAACAGTTAAGTCTCGTAGACTGCGATGGGCAGGACATGTGGCACAAATGGGGAATGAAAGACGTACATGGAAGCTTTTTGTAGAAAAACCAGAGGGAAAACACCCAGTTGGTAGACCAAGAATGAGGTGGGAGAATAACATTAACTATAATTTGAGGGAAGTACATTATACAGGGGATGATTGGAAAACATTGGCTCAGGATAGGGATATATGGAGAGCTTATGCCTGCGCAGCCATGAACCTACGAGTTCGATAGTGCCAGTGAGTTAGTTATCATGCAAAAAAAAAAGTAAAGGTATTCTTATTAACAGGTCATGAAGGTCATGGATGGAATGATCCATGATTTTTAGCCAATAGCACAAGGAGATGGTATGGAGGCTAGTCCTATATCCTGGATAATTTTATCTCCTCATGAAAGTCTAGTATCGCATTAATTTTACAGGAGGTCAGCCTTTATATGAATGAGTGAAGGAAAACTCCACCATCCCAGTGCACAGGTTCAGCCACCTCATAACACTGAGCAACAAAAAAGAAACTTTTTTTTGTCTCAGAAAGAAAAATATGTGATTCTGATAGTATTTTTTTTTTTTCCTGAATTCAAATATATCGGTTTTTCTCCATCACACAAGGTTTCTGAGAGACAGGAATTTATAATTTCAAACACTTTAATATTTTCTACATTCATAACTACACAATATTCAAACATTCGGACTCACCTAGAAAGTAAGAAATGATGATTTTCTGCTATATTTTTCCTGTGGAGCATCCTACTTGATGGACCAACAATAATCGGCCAGCATATTAGGATTCCATTTGCCTTGATATCTCTTTTCCATAGCTGAAACCATTTGAGTTAGCTCATTTGGTTCTATTTTACAATGGATAAATGGACGAAAAAATGTTTATTAAAAAAATAATTATTTAAATCCATTAATTGAAATTGAAATAAAAAAAACTGTGGGTGATGGAGAAATTCTGAATACATGTTTGAAAACATGATAAAAAACTGCATTAAGTACAACTATTGGTACTCATGAGACAAAAATCATGTTGACCAGTGTAATCAGAGAAACAATAACCTAGGAAACCAGAATCCACCTCTAAATTTTGTATATTACATTTTCTTGCTATTAAAAAAATGTAGTAGAAAAAACACAACCACAATGAAGAAGGGAAATTTATTTTTACAGAAAATGGTAGATGAAAGAAAAAAATGGGAAACTGATCAAGAACAACTTGAAGCTAAGCATGTCCATGAAATGAAGGAAATGGAATTAAAATATCAAGAAAAAGGTATTTGTTCATGCAACAAAATATTTCTCATTATTACAACATGTTTTCAATTACTATTTGTCTTTCAGTGAGTAGTGATATATTCAATATCTAAGATCGAAATGTTACCAATTTTAAAGTGAGATTTTAAATTTAACATTTTCCATTGCTGGACATTATTATTTTGAAAAGAAAAATTAATGCTTGAACCAGGACTTGAACCCTGGACCTCTCATTCTCCGTGTTATCCATTACACTATGGAAAATGTTAAATTAAAAATTTCACATCAAAATATACTTCAATAGAAGCTGGTTGTTGGCCATTGGTAATGACGTCTACGTGAGGATTCAGAGGATTTGAGAATTGTATATGAATAAAGAAATGTTAACGTTTGTATCATAGCTTGAATAGTGTAATGGATAGCATACTCGTATGGAGAATGAAAGGTCCACGGTACAATTCCTGGTTCAAGCGTTAATTTTTCTTTTCAAAATAATAATGTCTAGAAATGGAAAATGTTAAATTTAAAATCTCATATCAATATATTAAGCTTTACTGCTTAAAAAAGGTAGTGTAAAATTCTCATTAAAAATAGTTCAATGGAAGCTGGCTGTCGGCCATTGGTAGCGACATCTATCTGCCTTCAGACAATTTGAGAATTGAATAAAAGATGTTTTTATTAATTTCATACATCTCAATGATGGATAAATCATATTTGAAGAGAAAAATTATATGCTCAGACCAGGACTTGAACCCGGGACCCTTGGTTCTTTAGACCAAGTGCCCTACTATCTGAGCTACCTGAGCAAGTACCGATCTAAATGCAAATTTTTCTCTATATACGTTGTAATTCCCGCCAACCAAATGCTATGAAGCCTTTGCTTATATCTTTGCAAATGGCGGCTCCTTTGTTAAGAAGACATATTTGGGAATTATACATTACATTATAAATACCAGTACGGCTTTTTTCGATGTTTTTATTATTAATTTCATACATCTCAATGATGGATAAATCATATTTGAAGAGAAAAATTATAAAAGATTTTTAACATTTGTATCATAGCTTGAATAGTGTAATGGATAGCATACTCGTACAGAGAATGAGAGGTCCAGGGTTCAAGTACTGGTTCAAGTTAAATTAATATTAAAAAGAAGCTAAAGCTGTTACTATGATTGAAATAAGTATATTAAAGTACACAACTAAATTATTGTAATCAAATGGTAAAGAGAAAAATGTATGCCTGAACCAGGAATCGAACCCCGAACCTTCAGCTTTCCGTGCTGATGCTCTTAACGACTGAGCTAATCCAGGCTTCCTTCTCATCCAAGCATAAATCCTTCCTTTACCTTACTGTCTTGGTCCCACATTCAAATGCTATGAATCATCATTCACAAATACACAATGAATGGCTTCTACCTGAAGAAGACATGAAGGGACTCCACATAGCTATAGCATTATTTATTAAATTAATATTAAGAAGCTAAAGCTGTTACTATGATTGAAATAAGTATATTAAAATACACAACTAAATTACTGTAATCAAATGGTAAAGAGAAAAATTGTTGCATAGTTACAGTTATTATGTACTAAAATAACAAAATTCATTCATTTGTAATCATGTCTGAAGAAGGTATAAAGTACTAAAACAGCTGTTACTAATTTATATTTTAATGAATATGGAAATCACATAAAACTTTAAGTTTTACTTTTATTTAATTAAATGAATGTTTAATATTTAAAGGAAGTAACAGTATGAGGTTTATTTGAATTAATAGCAGTTATAGTATTCATGACTCACCTCATATTTGTAGATAATATGTGCTACAAATATGAGGTGAGTCATGAATACTCTAACTCCTATTAATTAATTAAAATATTTTTAGCAACAGAGATGCATAATGCTATTGTTATTTTTTCTTATATTATTACAATATATATACTATCTTGTAACAAAAAAAAAATTAAAAGATATAACAAGGATTTGAACTAGAGATCTTGATATTTAAATGACGATTGTCCTTCCAATTGAGCTTGTATTACCCGTTCAAAGTATCTCTGCAGGTGGAAGAATCAGGAAGCTCTGTTTTTTTGGTACACGTGACGTCATATAAGGCATTGTACACTGTCAGCGTCCCACGTCCCATTCCCCTTTGCACTCGTAGATAGCAGTGTCACGTGGTCTATTCCTGCATAAACACGACTGCAGTGCCCTCCGTCAACAACTGCGCTTACTCCTTAAACGGGTAATATTTATGCAATTCAAAGCATTTGTATAAACATTACAACTTAACATTCATTTGTTATATTATGATTAATTAAAATAATGCTGTAAAATATTTCGTAACAATAAGGTTTTGACATTTGTTGCTATAGTAGTAGAGTATTTTCTAACTTAAAACCATAGCAATGATTAATGAATCTTCAAGCTGAATATCCTATAAAATTTCTTACGTCTGCTGGTCTGCACCTGTTTTAAATCTAGTTCAGGTAATGGTCTGCCAAGCTCCTTTATTTCAGACTTATCTTCTAAACTTAAATTTGTAAAGCTGATTTCTTGAAGGAAATGAACACTATTCACTGTTTATAATTATAATTATTATGATTTTATTTGATCCATCTGAGGCTTGGTTTGAGACTTGAAAGCATATGTAAATTTTTTGCCCAATGGGTTGCTGGCCCAGAGGGGTAATATTGTGGGATTCCCACTAATGTAGCATTTCCTCTACATTAAGGTGATGTGGTTATACCGCCAGTACTCGGTCCTCAGAGCCTCATTAATAATAGCAGGTTGCACCATGAGCAGGTTGAGGATGAGATTTGGATATGAGAGGTGATAAAATGCACATCACTATTTCCTTTATGATCCCACTTTGTATAGCCTGCTGTACGGCGAATAAATCACATCTCATTTGCTGCTATTTAGCTTTCATCTCTTCTTCATATTATCCATACTTCACTACCTTATCTTAATACTGGTATTGTGAGAACCTTATAAAGCAGTAATCTTGTGTTCTTTTCTACTAAAGATGGTTTCATTATACTGTTAATTATCCCCGTTTTTATGAAATTTGTGATTTTCTTTGATGTATCAGCTTCATCTTAATGTTAAGTAACTGGAAAGCCCTTCTTCAATGAATACCATCTCACAGAATTCCAAGAGCCATGCTTCGTTACTGCCTCAAGGCAAAAGATCGCTGGGATGTCAAAAAAAGCGCTGGATGAAAAATGCCTCTTTGAGACCATAACAGGCTGCATGGCCTAATACTTGCATGGGTGATGATGATAATGATGATTTTATATTTAAAATCACAAGAAAACTAAATATTTAGTTTGTACACTATAAATACTATTATTAATTATGTCATACTGTATTAAAACTGAAAACAATGTTATACTTGCTCTCAATATAAAAATAATTCAAGATTGACGATTTTATTATTCATTTAACATTTCTCATTGAAGGATAAATTATATTTGAAGAGAAAAATTTTCGCCTAGACCGGGACTTGAACCCGGGACCCTTGACTTTCCGGGCCAAGTGCTCTACCAACTGAGCTACCGAGGCGAGTTGCGATCTAGACGCAAATTTTTCTCTTATGTACGTTGTAAAAAAAAATTGCATCTAGATCGCAACTTGCCTCGGTAGCTCAGTTGGTAGAGCACTTGGCCCGGAAAGCCAAGGGTCCCGGGTTCGAGTCCCGGTCTAGGTCAAAATTTTTCTCTTCAAATATAATTCAAGATGTTTAGATTAATTTTATTTTAGAAAGAAATAAAATGTTCAAACCGGGAGTCGAACCCCGCACTTCTGACTCTGTACGTTAGTGCGGTAACCGCTATGCCATTCGAACTTCCGATAGGAATGTCAAATTTCTTTCTACTTATACAATTAATTCTCCTTTCATCCAAAGGCCGATAGCCATCGCTATCAACAACATCATTTGACGACTTCTTTTCAAAGTATTTTTTATTGAGAATTTAAACAATTTTTAAGCGATTGAAGTTACTATTTTGATATATTTTAAATTAAAATATAACATCAAAATGTTTAGATTAACTCATTTGGTTCCATGAGAATTTGATTGTTTGCGATATTCAAAATGCTGACTTCGGATTTACTTGTCGATACCACCAGCTTCATGTTTTTGGAGCTGCACGATTTGCCAGCTCCTATAGGTATTAAATCAAGCATATGTCACCTCATCTCTTGCACATGCAGAAGCTAGCAAATTGATATCCAGGGGGTTCATACACTGAAAATGCACCTGCCTATTTCTAAAGCTTATATATGCGAGATCTCCATGGCAGAAATACATTTCTGATTCAAAACATCTGGATATTTTAGAAAATCATTGAAAAAAATTACAAGGATATTATTTATCATTACAACTATTCTCATTTTTCATAAGTTTAATATTTCTTGGGGGTTCAATGAACATTCAGGACGTGCTGCCTTTGTCCGCAACATTACCATTATGCTACAATATTAACGTGCAGAACTCTTCCATTATAACTTTAGATATCAAATCATGTCAGATTGAGATCCAACAACATGTAGCATTATCTTCTCTGAGTAGCAGCAAAAACAGTCAAACAAACCTTAATTTTTAAGAAAGTATCCTCTTTCATGTTTGTCAGGTGTGCAAATTGCTATCAACAGTATCACATGCCTTCTCAACATGTGTACTTATGTAAGGGTTTGGAATTTAATTTAGGTAACCTGATACACAAATTAGTGTGCATATCACCACAATTCCTAGCCCCAAGTTTAAAATTTTTATAAATTAAATTTCCAACCTCACTAACTATTGAACCTAGACTCAATTAATGGGATAGCTGAATTTATTGATACAGCATAACTGAATTTATCTTCTGAAGAGAATAAGTTAAAACCAGAAAAATCATAGGTGTTTGATATGAAAGTTGATCCAGAATTTAATAATGTTTTCTTGTAATTGTATTAACTATCATAGAATATATTTTCAGCTTTGGAAGCTCGAAGATTATCAGAAAACTCTATAGCACATTTTAAGTTACAAATAACTGAACTGTTGAGAAAAATAGGAGAGAAAGAGAGATGAGCTTTCTTCAAGAACATGTAAATATGAAGAAAGATTAAAGGAAATGGAAGAGAAAAAGAATTTGATAGAAATGGAGACTCAAAAAATTAGAAATCAAGCTGGCTCGTGACATTGCTTTTCATAAAGAGGTAAGTCCCAGTATTATTTTAATTAATAAAAGTCAAGTTAATAAAAAGTAAATTAATAAAAGATAAATATTAGCCTTCGCTGAGGATTAATCAATTCTTCTATCCATCTTCTACTAGGATGTATTTTTCTATTACTGTGTTTGGTTTGTATCTTCTAACATATAAAAATAGATGTTTGTTTGTTTGTATGTATGTATGTTCATATTTTATGTGCTGCCATACCGTTCATCCAATTTTCATGGGGCTTTTTGCAAAATGTTTAGGAGATTCCTGGGATGAACATAGCTTATAAGAGAGTTACAATACTCAACTTCTACACCTTTAAAAATCACTCTTTGTAGTGAAGAATGTGAAAAGTAGCTGTTTGGACTCTTAAATGACCAGACCTGACCTGTACTATACTGACCTAACCTGACTGAACATGAACTATACTGACCGGACCTGACCAAACCTAACATGAACCAAATTGAACCTAGCCTCAACATAACCTGAACCTAACTTGAAATTAACCTAAATCTAATCTGAATCTAATGAACCTGAACCTAGCCTGAATCTAACCTGAACCTATACTGAACCTAACCTGAATCTAACATCAACCAAACTTGAACCTAACCTGATCCTAACTTCAACCTAGCCTCAACCTAACCTGAATCTAATCCAGACCTAACTTGAACCTAGCCTAAACATAGCCTGAATCTAACTTGAACCTAGCTGGAACCTAAACTGAACTTAACCTGAACCTAGCCTAAACCTAGTTTGAACCTAACCTGAACCTACCCTGAATCTAACTTGAACCTCACATGCATGAGCCTAGTTTGAACCTAACCCTGCATCTAACTTTGAACCTAGTCTGAACCTAACCTGAGTCTATCCTGAACTGAACTTGAACCTAGCCTGAAACCTGATCTGAACCTAACCTGAAACTAACTTGAACCTAACCTCAGTCTAACCTCAACCTAAATTAAACCTAAACCTAACCGAACCTAAACTGAACCTTCACTGAGGCTACACTAAATCTACACTGGCCTTAAACTGAATCTAACCCAAACCTAAACCTAACCCAACCATGCCTAACCTAATCTAAACCTAACCTGAATCCAAACCCAAACCCAGACCTATAACCAAAACTGAAATAAAAACTGAACCCAAACTAAACTCTAACACAAATTCAAATTAAACCCAAACCCTAACCCGGCCCAAATCCAGAACTAAATCTGACCTAAACCAGACCTAACCCAAACATAACACTATCCTAACCCAGACCTAACCTAACCTTGACCTAACCAAACCGAACCTAACTAAACCTAACCTAATCTATTCTATCCTAACCTAATCAAATCCAACCTAACCTAATCTGACCTAGCCTAACCTGACCAATACCTGACCTAACCAATACCTAACCTAACCCAGAAACATAATCTAAAAAGTCCAACAGATCCAACCAAACTACCCAAAACCAATGAAATTACCTCTATAATGACCAGTAGCTAATCAAACTACCTCTATAAAGATCACAAACTACCAGTAAATCTATTAACTACCTCTAAAATGAGAAACTACGGTACCCATAAACCGATGAAGCTACTTCAAAAACGATAAAATTGCCCTTAAACCGATGAATCTATCTCTAAAACGATCAAATTACCTGTAAACTGGCCAGCAATTTACCTCTAACTGAATTTACTCAACTGAAATTCGAGAGAGAAGAGATGCTGCATTAGCCATTCATAATAGTAGTCTAGAATTTTCTGGTGTACTGTTTATGTCCACTGCGATGGATACTTGATAAATCGATATATCACATCGATGGGGTTTGGTGGGCTTAATATTTTTATAATTTACTTTCTACATATTTTTAACACTTTATACCTACTTTTGGACAGAAGAAAATCTTATTCTATCTGGTATTAATTGGTTGAAAATCACCCACCTTGCTATGTCCATGCCATAGAGTATATTTCATTTCCATTAATTCCGTAGATGGGAAAAGCAGTGCTAGGGCAGTTTGCCCTCCCAGTTAATAAGACACAACATATAAGAATAAAAAATAAACAATATTAAAAAAACCTCATAGTGTTATTTCCTATCTACATAACTTAATACCTTTTCATTCCTATTTGTTTTACAGAGATCAATGCAAATGGAACAAGAGTATAACAGATTGCTAAGACAACTGCAGGAACAAACTACAGCACAATCAATAAGAAAACATTTGATAATATGACACCAAGATCTGCCACTTCAACGTATCTGAGTCCAGCAAACATTCCAATAACATACAATTCACCTAAGATAAAACTACAGCCGATTTTAAAAAAGACATCTGCTTATAATTTAAGTAATTTTAATATAAGAAAAACATTTGTTTCTTCTCCAGAGAACTTCAGTAATTCTGTTTTAGAGAATAATAATAATAATAATAATGATGAATTACCACCAGCCTCTCGTGTTCCTAACTCTACCATCAATACTTTAGACTCTGCACCAACATTGCCTAAAATTTCTGAAAACAATTCACCTAATCCAGAAAAATTAAAAATTGGGATCATAAAGAAACGGAAATTATTCCGTTCTAATGATCAAGATATGGAATAACTTAATGTTAGATTCAACTTTTTTTATAACTTTCTTAAATTAATATTGTGTCATTAGCACTTACTTATTTGATTCTGCATAGTTACATGCATGGGCCAGGTAGTTCAGACAGCAAGGCATCTGACTATAATTTGGAATGCTCAGGTTCAATCCTGGATAGCAGAAGGATGGAAACTCTCTTCACTGATTTGTGACCAGACTAGTTCTATAAAACAAGTACCAGGAACTGTTGATTGAAGCATAAGGATAACCATTCTTTATCTCTTTCTTATGGTCTTGACAAAGAATATTATTTTGGAATCTTATGTCCACATCCCATGGATTTTCATTGTCTGTTTTACTGGGGTACCTTCACTTTTACAGTTACATCTGCTTTGCAAGGTGGAAGAGTTTTCAAAAAATGTTGAGGGATGTTTTATGAGTGTTGTAATATAAGAAATCCATGCAGTCAATTGCATAAACAAAATCTAAACCATGACTGCAGTTTCACAATATTTTATGTTCCAATAACAATTGAAAATCCACAGTAATAGTTATGTAATCATGGTTGGGGTTCAGACCTTGTTTTTACAATTAACAGCTATGGGTTTTCAAATTTCTTACAGACGTTTTACAAAAAATAAAAAAATTGTGAAACCGAGGTCTTGGTTCAGACTTTATTTCTGCAATCAATTATATGTTTTCATTACCTTATCACAAAGTAATTTGATATTAATCTGTCAGGTATGTACTATGTTCCTTGCACCACAGTATTTGCTGTTAAATATTATATCTGACCCCCTGAAATAGAATGTTTCTAAAATTTATTCACTGTACTGTATGTTTAGGCCTCTTGTCAATGAAAAAAAAAAAAAAGATAATTAATCATCATCATCATAGTACATTCACGAATTTAGGCCATTTGTTGACCTGTTTTGGCCTCAAGAGAAACACCATCCAAGTCTTTTGAGTGGACGTCCTGGTCTTCTTCTTCCTGCAGGTTGATATCTTAACATTTGTTTGGGTATCCTGTGATCTTCCATTCGATGAATATTTTGCATCCATCTTGACTTATAATTAGAAATTTTGCATCCATCTTGACTTATAATTAGAAATTTGTTTTCTAAAGGTTCCATGTGTAATTCTTCTAAGATGTCTTCATTTTTTTTGTGATCTAGTAGTGTGTATCCTGCAGTCCTCCAAAGGTATCTCAATTCAGCAGATCTAAGTCTCTGTATATCCTTCTGTTTCAACGTCCGTACTTCACTACCATACAAAAGAGCTGGAAGAGCTTGTGTTTTATACATTGTTAGTCTTGTGAATGTTTTTGGACTAACTGTGACTTGAAGATAGAATTTATTAACCCTAAAATTCTTAAAAATGCAGATAATTAATATGATTATAAATATCATATTCAGGAATTTAATGACTTTTTCATGAATAAAAATTCCCAGAAGAAATAATACTATTATTACATCTCTTTGGCATGTTTCCGCAAGACAACTGAAAATGTATTAATGTAATTAATATTTAATTTTAGGAAGTTATATTTTGAGGTTATTTTAATTATATTATTTTTGGTCTGGACATCTATATTCAGAAGAACAGAAACAGAGTTATGAATTTTGATATTCCGATGGAGGGTGACCTTGTTTGGAGGTTCTTTGGCCAACCACAGGATGGAGCTGACATCGACATCCAGGTGGTGCAACATAATGCAACATAAATAAAACCAGTCTGGGAAAGCTGAAGATAAAACAGAGAATTGTTTTGAAACATGTCCAAGAACAAATCAACATTAATATTGAGGTAAGATGTCCAGACCAAAAATAATATAATTAAAATAACCTCAAAATATAACTTCCTAAAATTAAATATTAATTACAACTTCTTAAGTTACAAGGAAGAAACAAAACCAGAAATTGTGTTTGTGTTATAAATTACGAAAAACAAGATGGCGTCCTCCATACTCAACTTCAATAACAATTTTTTCGAAACAAAATATGAAGTCAAAAAGTTTATAAAATTAAGAGAGAAGAAATTTAAAAGATTAGCAGACATTAAATTCATCAACCAATGTCTAAAATTAGAATTGGTTCCCATGTTCATTAGAAAAACCGTTAAGCATAACAATAACAGCAAACAACAAAAAATTTTGGAGAACAAATTACTAAAACTAGAAAAGAATAAACACTTTGAAATGATCAGTAATCTGGATATTGAAATTTATTTGTTACATATCAAATTGTCTAAAATATTAGGAAACATCATGTGGGAAAACCTAGAAAATAAATTTTTCACTTTTTTGAACATAACCATGAAAAAGAAAATTGAGAAACAAAAGACAAAGATAAATAATTTGTTAACTAAATCAAAGGGAAAGAAGAATACATCAAATAAAATCAAACATCAGAATAAAACCAGAAATGAAGAAAAATCAGAATCCACCAGAAATTATGTTAAAAATTTTTCAAAGGCAACCTTTAACCTAAAAGAGACAAAATTGTTAGAAAACGGTCTAAAAACAGCAATAGATTATTCCAATAGAATAGAAGAATACATAGTGGACATTGAAAATTCAATAGAAGGGTTAGTTACAGAAGAAAAAATAATCATCAGAAAAAAATGTGAAGAAATTTTGAATAAAATAAAGAATACAAATAAAAACCCAGTTTGTAAGGAGAATTTAAAAACACTCAAAGAAATAAATAACAAAAATGTTGTATATACAAAATCAGATAAGGGTAACCAAATTATAATTCTGGACAAAGAAGATTATCAAAATAGAATGGAAGAACTTTTGAAAGAAAAAGAGTATGAAAAAATTAAGAATGACCCCCTACCAAAAACCATAAAAAAAGTGGAAAACTGTTTTAAAAATGTTAAAATTCTATCCAAGAAAGAAAAATTTCAATTAAAAGTAAGCAACCCAAGAAACCCTAATATACATGGACTTCCAAAAATTCACAAACCGGGAAACAAAATGAGGCCAATAATTAACAATATTGGATCACCAACCTACAAAATTTCGAAATGGCTGAATAATCAATTTAAAAGAATTAATAATTTTGAAAGTCTGCAGATTGAAAATTCATTGGAATTAGTTAACAAATTAGAAAAAGTGGAAATTGAACCCACAGATAGGTTGGTTTCGTTTGATGTAGTTTCACTATTCACAAATGTACCGAAACAAAAAACTTTGGAGATATTGAACAATTGGTTAAGAAAAAACAACATAGACAGAGAGATCAAAGAAGATTATTTGAAATTAACTGCGTTATGCATTGATCAAATGTTTTTTACATTCAATGGGAGTTTCTATAGACAAAAATCAGGGCTCTCAATGGGAAACCCATTATCACCCTTCCTGGCAAATTTATTTATGAGCGATTTTGAATGTAAAATCACTAAAGCACATCCCACAATGTTTAAATTTTGGAGTAGATATGTTGATGATATAATTTGTATTGTTAAAGAAAAACATGTAGAAGATTCCCTAAAACTATTAAATTTACAGAGTACAAACATTAAATTCACCAAAGAAATAGAAGACAATAAACAAATACCTTTTTTGGATCTTAAATTGGTCAGAAACGAAGAAAAAAGAAAAATTGAATTCAGGATTCATAGAAAAGAAACTCATACGGAAAATTTTATAAAATCAACAGGGTTCAATCCAATTGGACATAAATTAGCAGCATTTAATAGTTTAACTCATAGATTGGTAAACTTACCCTTAAACGAAGAAGATTTCAAACATGAGAAAAAACACATAATCAAAGTAGCAAGAGAAAATGGGTTTGATGAAAAAATGGTACATAAAAGGATAGAAAAGTATAAAAAACAAAAAATGATAAACAGAAGTAATCTTGAAAAAGAAGAACCACCTATGAAAAAATATAGGAAATTCACATATCACCCCTGGGTACATAATAAATTTCAAAATATATTTGAGAAGTTTAATATTAAATTAGCACCAAAAAATAACTACAGTTTAAATAAACTAATAAAAACCAACAAAAATGAAAAAACTGATAAAAATAAAAAGTCAGGAATATATCAAATTGAATGCATGGGTTGTGAAAAGATATATATAGGGAAAACAAAAAGAAACCTAAAAATTAGAACCAAAGAACACATAAGAAATATTAAAAATGGAGAAATTGAAAAATCTGCAGTTGCTGCTCATGTTTGGTCTGAAAAACATAATATTAATTCAGACACTAAATTATTAAAACAGTTAGAAAATACAAACGAGCTGACTATTTGGGAAAAAATTTATATTCAGAAGAACAGAAACAGAGTTATGAATTTTGATATTCCGATGGAGGGTGACCTTGTTTGGAGGTTCTTTGGCCAACCACAGGATGGAGCTGACATCGACATCCAGGTGGTGCAACATAATGCAACATAAATAAAACCAGTCTGGGAAAGCTGAAGATAAAACAGAGAATTGTTTTGAAACATGTCCAAGAACAAATCAACATTAATATTGAGGTAAGATGTCCAGACCAAAAATAATATAATTAAAATAACCTCAAAATATAACTTCCTAAAATTAAATATTAATTACAACTTCTTAAGTTACAAGGAAGAAACAAAACCAGAAATTGTGTTTGTGTTATAAATTACGAAAAACAAGATGGCGTCCTCCATACTCAACTTCAATAACAATTTTTTCGAAACAAAATATGAAGTCAAAAAGTTTATAAAATTAAGAGAGAAGAAATTTAAAAGATTAGCAGACATTAAATTCATCAACCAATGTCTAAAATTAGAATTGGTTCCCATGTTCATTAGAAAAACCGTTAAGCATAACAATAACAGCAAACAACAAAAAATTTTGGAGAACAAATTACTAAAACTAGAAAAGAATAAACACTTTGAAATGATCAGTAATCTGGATATTGAAATTTATTTGTTACATATCAAATTGTCTAAAATATTAGGAAACATCATGTGGGAAAACCTAGAAAATAAATTTTTCACTTTTTTGAACATAACCATGAAAAAGAAAATTGAGAAAAACAAAAGACAAAGATAAATAATTTGTTAACTAAATCAAAGGGAAAGAAGAATACATCAAATAAAATCAAACATCAGAATAAAACCAGAAATGAAGAAAAATCAGAATCCACCAGAAATTATGTTAAAAATTTTTCAAAGGCAACCTTTAACCTAAAAGAGACAAAATTGTTAGAAAACGGTCTAAAAACAGCAATAGATTATTCCAATAGAATAGAAGAATACATAGTGGACATTGAAAATTCAATAGAAGGGTTAGTTACAGAAGAAAAAATAATCATCAGAAAAAAATGTGAAGAAATTTTGAATAAAATAAAGAATACAAATAAAAACCCAGTTTGTAAGGAGAATTTAAAAACACTCAAAGAAATAAATAACAAAAATGTTGTATATACAAAATCAGATAAGGGTAACCAAATTATAATTCTGGACAAAGAAGATTATCAAAATAGAATGGAAGAACTTTTGAAAGAAAAAGAGTATGAAAAAATTAAGAATGACCCCCTACCAAAAACCATAAAAAAAGTGGAAAACTGTTTTAAAAATGTTAAAATTCTATCCAAGAAAGAAAAATTTCAATTAAAAGTAAGCAACCCAAGAAACCCTAATATACATGGACTTCCAAAAATTCACAAACCGGGAAACAAAATGAGGCCAATAATTAACAATATTGGATCACCAACCTACAAAATTTCGAAATGGCTGAATAATCAATTTAAAAGAATTAATAATTTTGAAAGTCTGCAGATTGAAAATTCATTGGAATTAGTTAACAAATTAGAAAAAGTGGAAATTGAACCCACAGATAGGTTGGTTTCGTTTGATGTAGTTTCACTATTCACAAATGTACCGAAACAAAAAACTTTGGAGATATTGAACAATTGGTTAAGAAAAAACAACATAGACAGAGAGATCAAAGAAGATTATTTGAAATTAACTGCGTTATGCATTGATCAAATGTTTTTTACATTCAATGGGAGTTTCTATAGACAAAAATCAGGGCTCTCAATGGGAAACCCATTATCACCCTTCCTGGCAAATTTATTTATGAGCGATTTTGAATGTAAAATCACTAAAGCACATCCCACAATGTTTAAATTTTGGAGTAGATATGTTGATGATATAATTTGTATTGTTAAAGAAAAACATGTAGAAGATTCCCTAAAACTATTAAATTTACAGAGTACAAACATTAAATTCACCAAAGAAATAGAAGACAATAAACAAATACCTTTTTTGGATCTTAAATTGGTCAGAAACGAAGAAAAAAGAAAAATTGAATTCAGGATTCATAGAAAAGAAACTCATACGGAAAATTTTATAAAATCAACAGGGTTCAATCCAATTGGACATAAATTAGCAGCATTTAATAGTTTAACTCATAGATTGGTAAACTTACCCTTAAACGAAGAAGATTTCAAACATGAGAAAAAACACATAATCAAAGTAGCAAGAGAAAATGGGTTTGATGAAAAAATGGTACATAAAAGGATAGAAAAGTATAAAAAACAAAAAATGATAAACAGAAGTAATCTTGAAAAAGAAGAACCACCTATGAAAAAATATAGGAAATTCACATATCACCCCTGGGTACATAATAAATTTCAAAATATATTTGAGAAGTTTAATATTAAATTAGCACCAAAAAATAACTACAGTTTAAATAAACTAATAAAAACCAACAAAAATGAAAAAACTGATAAAAATAAAAAGTCAGGAATATATCAAATTGAATGCATGGGTTGTGAAAAGATATATATAGGGAAAACAAAAAGAAACCTAAAAATTAGAACCAAAGAACACATAAGAAATATTAAAAATGGAGAAATTGAAAAATCTGCAGTTGCTGCTCATGTTTGGTCTGAAAAACATAATATTAATTCAGACACTAAATTATTAAAACAGTTAGAAAATACAAACGAGCTGACTATTTGGGAAAAAATTTATATTCAGAAGAACAGAAACAGAGTTATGAATTTTGATATTCCGATGGAGGGTGACCTTGTTTGGAGGTTCTTTGGCCAACCACAGGATGGAGCTGACATCGACATCCAGGTGGTGCAACATAATGCAACATAAATAAAACCAGTCTGGGAAAGCTGAAGATAAAACAGAGAATTGTTTTGAAACATGTCCAAGAACAAATCAACATTAATATTGAGGTAAGATGTCCAGACCAAAAATAATATAATGTATTAATGTCTTTTCATCAATATCAAATTACTTAGTAATAAATAAGGTGAATCAAGTCATCTTAGCTCATAACTTTTTATGTTCTACTTGAGCTTGTTTCAGTATATCACGTATACCATCATCAGCTTTTCAGACTGTTGAATTTTAGTATCGGTCCTAGATATCAGCCCTCACTCCATCTTTTGGTTGACCAAAGAACTTGTAAATCAAATCTTTTCCCTGGAAATTCCAAAATTCATAATCGTGTTTTTATTCTTCTGTTGTAGATCTTCTCCCAAAAGTTGAGTTCTTTTTTATTATCAACTTTTTAAATAATTTTGTGTTTACATCGATTTTATGTCTTTCGACCAAATGTGAGCAGCCACTGCAGATTTTTCTATTTCTCCATTTTTTAAATTCCCATGAAAAAAAGATTTGATTTACAAGTTCTTTGATTAGTCAAAAGATGGAGTGGGAGCCAACTTCCAGGGCCGACAACATAAAATTCAACAGTCTGGAAAAGCTGACGATGATATACATGATATACTGAAACATTTTCAAATAGAACACCATAAGTTATGAGGTAAGATGACTCCAGCCAGATTCACCTTATTTATTAAGAACCTCGCAATGTTACTTTCTAAAGTAACTTATTAATATATTACTTAGTGATAATATACCAAAGATCATAGACTTTTTATAATTTGTTGATAGAGTTTGTTTCCAACCATTACATACTACAGTGCTTCAATATGAAATCAAAAAACATAAAAGGTCATGGTAGTATAAAATCATATCTTATTTTTATGTGTTACATGACACCATATGGATTTCATTGTAAATTGTTACAATTATAAATAGTTTTGATTTACAAAGACCTATTGGTCTAATGTACATGGCTTCTACTTCCCATGCAGATCATCCTTGTAATAGTTTAAATGTTAGACAGCAATTTATTTTATGATTTAAATTCAAATTCTTTACACATCACCTCATATCCAATCTTCTAATTAAACTGGGGTAAGAAGCAAATCTCCTAGACAACAGAACACCGGTTGTGAAATTACTGATAATAAAACTGCCTAGATTTTGATACTGGTTTAATTAGAAGACTGGATATGAAGTGCGGTGTAAACAATTTTAATTTAAATCTTAAATTAAACCTCATAGTGATTTTTCCTATAATCTTCTTCTTCTTTACTTCCTGGTTTAGGCAAGAGTTGCCTGTTCCATCTTCACTAATAGATCTAAGACCATCTCTTCCGAGGACGTCCGACATCTCTTCTTCCTCTCGGAAAATAATGGAAGATTTTATTTGGTAATCTACTTTCTTCCATTCTTTCTACATGTTCTTTCCACTGTATCTTGTTGTTAAATATCTTTTCTTTTATGGAGTAGATCTGCAGTTCTTCATGGATATTCTCGTTTCTTATCTGGTCCATTCTAGTGCAGTCTTTTACTCTTCTTAAAAATTTCATTTCGGCTGCTTGGATTTTACTTTCTTGTTTGGTAGTGGTAATCCAAGATTCACTCCCATACGAAAGGACAGGGACAGCCATTGTTTTATAAAATTTTAATTTTGTTTGTTTATGGGCTTTATTATTCAATGTTCTATTTATTGTACCACAAATAGCTTGAAACTGATGTGTTTTGTGTTCAATATCTTTATCATACCCATAGCTGATGTCACATCCTAAATATTTAAAGTGGGATACTTGTTCAATAATTTCGTCTCTAATTACTATTTTTGCACGCAGAGTATTTCTTCCACAAAATGCCATTACTTTTGTTTTACTTATTGAAATTTTAAAATTATAATAGCTACATATTGCATTTAGTTTGTAAGCAGCCAATTGTAACAGATCTTCATCATGGTGTAGTAAGACTAAATCATCGGCGAAAAGTAAGTTATTAATACTTGAGTTATTGTTCAATCTAAGGCCATTGTCCATTATAATTTTCCATTGTTTCATAATGTCGTCGATATATATATTAAAAAGAGTGGGCGATAGACTACACCTTGTCTAACTCCTTGATTTATTAAAATTTCTTCTGACCTTTTTCCATCAGTTTTTATCACAACTTTAGTTTCTTCATATAAGCCTTGGACTGATTTTACTAGATGGTGTGGATATCCTCGTTCCTTCATTATTTCCCATATTTTTCCTATAATATAAAATTTAATTAATTTTATGTTTAAAAGTATAAAATATGGATCCATTCCCTCAGTCAAAGAATAATGATTGTAAAACATGCATGCATACATATACTTACTTACTTACTTACTCACTGGCACTATCGAACCCGTAGGTTCATGGCCGCACGGACATAAGCTCTCCATACATCCCTATCCTGAGCTAATGTTTTCCAATCATTCCCTGTATAATCTACTTCCCTCAAATCATAGTTAACGTTGTTCTCCCACCTCATTCTTGGTCTATCAACTGGGTGTTTTCCTTCTGGCTTTCCTACAAGAAGTTTCCATGCACGTCTTTCATTCCCCATACGCGCAACATGTCCTGCCCATCGCAGTCTACGGGACTTAACTGTTCTTATTATATCTGGCTTCCTATAAAGACCATGTAGTTCGTTGTTATGTAGTCTTCTCCATTCACCTGTCTGTTCATCTCTCTTTGGTCCAAAAATTTTCCTAAGAACTTTATTCTCAAATACTCGTAATCTCCTTTCCTCCCTTAAAGTAAGAGTCCATGTTTCGCACCCATATAATATAACTGGTAGAATAATAGTTTTATATATTTTCAGCTTAACGTTTTTTGAAAGGAGTTGGGACATCAAAAGTCTCTGCAATGCATAATAGCACGCATTTCCAGAATTGAGCCTATGTTTAATTTCTTTGTGCATCTCATTCCTATTTGTGATTATTGTTCCTAGGTATTTGAATTCAGCCAATTCCTCAAAATTTCCCTCATTTGTCATTAGCTGTCCATTTCCATTATATAATGTATTTCTACGTGTGACCATATATTTAGTTTTACTGATATTTACTTCCAGTCCTAATTTCTTAGTGTTACTCAATAGTGTGTGCGTGTTGGCCTTTAGTATCTCCTCGCTATCGGCCAGTAGTACTACATCATCAGCATAAACTAACAGCTTATTAATACCATTCAGTTGTAAGCCTTCCTCATTCTCTAAAGATTTAATGGCATGCTCTAGTACAAAATTAAATAGTAGAGGAGATAGTGCATCTCCTTGCTTCAACCCATTCTGGATTTCAAAAGTGTCTGAAAACTGTTTGCCTACACGCACCCTACTCGTTGAGCCATTTAGACACATTCGTATAAGTCTAACTAACTTTTTAGGAATTCCGAACATATACACTTATGAAATCATAAAATGGTTATCTAATATTTCTAGATTCAGACTTAAAACCCACAATACAAATATGAAATGGAAACTATACACCTCATCTCATAAAATATAATCCACTTGTTAAGATGATACTGTGATATATTACTCAAATGACTGCCTTTTACCGATGGTAACCGATGTAGTTTGAAACCTTGCCGCATACATTGCTGCTTTATCCAAGATGTCAGACCTTGAAGACTTTGATCATGTTTTCGGTATACACGGAGAAGAGGAATTTGATAGAGTCTACCAAAGAATTCAACTGGAAGAACAGGAGAATCGGCATAATATTGCATGACGCAGACATCGTCGTATACGGTATTATTTGCGGGACGCAAGCGTAAATGCGTTCCTCTAGCAGACGAAAATAATGGAAATGGTTTTATCACTGAGAATTCTGGGTAATTTCTTGCCAATATTACGAAAATGACGACTTTCATCCATGACCAGTTAGTGGGTAGCTAATTCGATCTTTGCACTTGCTCACAGAAAGTCAGCTCACCAGTGAATGTAAGTAATTTGAGTAGAGACTAATGTTATATTTAAATTAATATTGGATTTATACATAATTAGGAATGAAAAAACTCAAAAAATTGAATTTGTTGTATATAGGAAGGGTACACATACTGATAATTATATTAAATCAACGGGTTTCAATCCTCTGGCACATAAACATGCAATATTTAATAGCCTCTTATATAGATTGATAAAGGTCCCTTTAAAAGGAGAAAATTTTAAAAAGAATACGAAAATATCCTAAATATAGCCAGATTAAATGGTTTTAATAAGAATATAATATCCAACAAATTAAAGAAATTCAGAAAGATAAAACAACTTAAAGAATGTTCTACCCTACAAATGGTTAGTAAAGAAAAGAAGAATTTCAAGAAAATTACTTACCATCCAATAGTACAGGGGAAATTAAAAAAAATATTTGACAAATACAACATTACTTTGGCACCAATTAATAAATTTAGTCTGGAAAAACTTTTAAATAGCAATAAAAAAATCAACATCCCAGACAGTAAGAAATCTAGAATTTATCAAATTAATTGTAATGATTGTAGCAAAGTACACATAGAAAAAACAAAAAGGAATTTAGAAACACGCACTAAAGAACATTTTAGAAATATTAAAAATTGTGAAATTGAAAAATCAGCAATTACTGCACATAGTTTACTAGAACATCATAAAATTGAAAAAGAAGCGAAACTTTTGAAACAATTGGATAAACCGTTGGAATTGACAATTTGGGAAATGATATTCATTCAGAAGAATAAATATCGATCTATGAATTTCGATATTCCGGTGGATAAAAATTTAATTACAAAGTTTATAATCCCAACGAAAGATGGCAGCACAAGAGGTGATGTCACTAAAGAAATCAACAATCACGGAATTTCATCAGTGGATGCCATGACTGAAGAAGGAAATGATATTGTCTGAAACCGTCGGTATCAAAGAAGTTTGAAAATGTATGAGGTGAGTCGATTAAAATATGTTCTCCACTCACTATTAAAGAGACTAATGTATTTACATGTGGCCCTAAAACTTTACCTAAATGAATATACCTCATAGTGTGAATTTCTAAAATAAGTAATGAACATTTAATTCTACTCTAACATGACTCAGACAATTCATCTCAATGATAATTTTATAATATAATTATTATTCAATAATGATATTATAAAATTATCATTGAGATTCAATAATTATAAACAGGAATGTGGTGCAGAAAAAATTAAAACATAAGTTTAATTCTGTAATGCTATTATGCATTACAGGGACTCTTGTCATCCCAGCTTCTCTAAAAAACCATTAAACTTAAAAAATATAAAACAGTTATTCTTCCAGTTATATTATATGGATGCAAAACATGAACTCTTGTTTTAAGGGACAAGAAAAAAATAAGAGTAGTTGAGAATAAAATTCTTAGGCAAATTTTTGGACCAAAGAGAAATGAACAGACAGGTGAATGGAGAAGGCCACATAACAGATACATGTTCTTAATGGGTAACCAGATGTAATAAGAAAAGTTATATCTCAGACTATGATGAGCAGGACATGTGACACAAATGGGGAATGAAAGAGGGTAGAAAACCAGAGGGAAAGTGCCCAGTAGGCAGGCCAGAGGCAGGCAAGAATGAGATGAGAGAATAACATAAAATATTAATTAAATTATTTTTAGTCTTTTATTTTAAAATCATTAGGAAGTTACATTATGAGGTTTAATTTAATATTTGAGTTTGTATCCTATAACATTCTTACCTCATATGTTTATTCTGTTGGATGATCGTTTCAAAGCTATTGCTCCATCTTCAGTTTGTTCACAAACTGTGAGTACAAACTCAAATATTTTTAGTCTGTTCATCTTACCTCAATATTAATGTTGATTTGTTCTTGAACATGTTTTGAGGAAGGTAAATTATACAGAGAATTATTGGAAAATATTAGTTCAGGATAGGGATATGTGGAGAACTTATATCTGCATGGTCATGAACCTCCAGGTTCAATACTGACAGTGGGTTAGTTAATTATTATCAAAGTAAGGTTGGCAAAAATATTCAATTTCATAGTTTATAGCTGAAACTTTATTTACATATGGATTAAAGTATTTTATAATATATTCACATAAAATTACATTTTTATGCTTCAATTATCCCCGTCTGACTTTTTACAAATTTAATTTTTCTCTTTGAATTTGAAATGCTTTGTAACACTTCAAAAAACCTTGTTGCCTTGTACATAATCATTTAAGAAGAAATTTGTCCATCATATTTTCATTTTGGTAATTATGCATTTCATGAAGATACAGAACATAAATTAATTAAAGTTGGACTTTTATAACAATAAAAAATCTAGTCTTGTCGTCTGCCAATATTCTACCACATGGAGAATGGTGGTAAAACATTTTAATTTGCCAATGCAATTTTTTTCTCCTTGTTTTGCCATTAGAGATCTAGCATTTTTAATGAAGAAAAGTAATTGCAAATTCACAAAAAAAAAATTATTAACGGATTAATTAAAGTTGTCATCATCACTAATTAATAAAGAGGTGAACGTAACTAGAATCTATTCCTACATAAAATGATTAATATAATTAAAACTACATAAAAATATGCTCTCTTCATATTTTACATAGGCTACAAACAAATTTTAAAATAAGAAAAATAAAATTGCAGAGCCTTTAAACTGATTTAAAGTTTTTCTTATTTTAACATATCTAAATTATATATATATATATCCCACAAGTAGCCAAGTGGTTAAGGCAAGATGCTATATCCTACAAGTAGCCAAGTGGTTAAGGCAAGATGCCTTGGCGCAGAGCTATGGAACTTGCACTGGTTCGAGTCTCCTTGGGGGAAGAAATTTTCTCATGGAATTTCAGCCAGTATGGGACCGGTGTCCACACAGCATAGCGAGAAATTTGGGTAGCTACAATAAGTAGCAGCTCCAGATTGAGAAAACCAGTTATAATGGCTGGGGACGCAACATTCTGACCATATGTCATCCCTACACTGGCTGAAGTGAAGTTAATAGACGGCTGGTAGGACAAGGCCTTCTAGGCCTGTCGCACCATGGAGTTATTTTTATATATACATATGTGTGTGTGTGTGTGAGTGTTTTCAGTCCATCAGAGTTCCATTGTAGCCTTTTTTATTCTTTGGACTAAACTTTCTTTAGAATATGAAGATGAGGAATGGAAAACTGAATCGATAAAAACTTCTAAAATTATTTCTTAAAAATACAATGGGAATCTTAAACCCTGTATGCCATATAGATATGAAAAGATGTATTTAACATACTATATCGGTATAATGTTTTCCTAACCTCTATGTATACTAAATACATATATAGCTACTATTTTAAATTTAATGCTATAATTGGCATAATTTATATCTATTGATGTTTCTTATACTCAAAGTTTTTATAAGGAAACCAACATAATATCTTGCAGATTTGAACAGATGTACTGTACCTCTCAAAACCAAATGTTCTCAGTTATAACTTATCATTAAAAATTATTGTATTATATGTGTAAAACTTTGTATTCACATATTAGTCCATTGCAATGTACCTGTCAAGAGAATTCCAACTAAAAGAATAATCTATCTTGAGATGTCCATACTTGCTGAGACCAAATCGCTGAGGTGCTATCATGTGAAAAGGTTTAGAACAATATATATCGTAGTATGGGTGGTTTATGTCATCATATGAAGTCATCATGTAAGTTGGATCAACATCAGGAAAATCTGGTGCCTCTCCTGGATAGATGTCTGGACTTATTCGGCCATACATCATTCTCCTTGATCTGAAATTATAAACAAAACAGATCAAAATTTTTATCAACTCATTGTTATTTTACTTTAGTTATATTTTGAGACACGTAACATCTTAATACAAAATATGTCTAAGAATTTTTGGATATGTACTAGTACGTTATTAAAAAAAAGTCTGGCAATAATGCTGAGGATGATTAGAAGACTAATTGAAACATGTTCAAGAACAAATCAACATTAATATTGAGGTAATATAGTACAGAGTCAAAATAATTTGATTAAAAGAACCTCATAATATTACTTCCTAAAATAAAATATTAAAATCATGTTAACCGATTTAAATTTTTTATTATATGTGAAATGATAAATGATGAAATTATTCTTCATTCTGTCCAAAACAATGTTTAGGAATAATTCTTCACAATTATGATTAAAGCCCATTCAGATATTTATTTAGCAAGAAGGAAATTCTAATAGTTATTAACTTTACATATTTCAAACTTGACCAATGTTAAAAAATCCAGGTAATTTAATTGTAAAATCTGATATTCTACAATATTTAATTATTATTTATATAAATAATTGAATGTATGAATGGTATATGACCTAGATATTAAAAAGGTCTTTAAAAAATAAGAAAAATATTAATTAGACATGTCTAATAAAGATTAAATAAATTCCAAACTTGGTTTTAGATTTTGCCAGTAAATATGTGCAGTAAATTGCCATCAGAGGCCTTTAAAATCAATTTATATAGATTTAGGATTTGTTAATTATATTTTGTAGAATTCATAATGTTATTAATAAAATTTTAAAGTAACATTTTAATATTGGTACTTGATTTATTTTTTTGTAATATCAATTTTTACAAATGTGTGTGTGTGTATATGTAATGTTTTGTGATTACTCACAGTTTTACACTATGCTTATGTTGAAAGAAGGAGTAATCGATGAAAATATATATACAAGGTTCAGAAACATTTTATTTCATTATGAGTCCTTTTTTGTCACTAGTTCCGTTTAAAACACATAGTACACAACTTTCTTTTGTGTTATATCTTATAGCTCCATGCCAGAACAAACTAATTGTAGGTTTTTAACACTATATATTCTCCGCCACTTTTAAAATTAAAAATGTTGAAATGATATGTTGACAAAAATTTGAACAAATTGCTAAAGAGGAATGGGAAAATGTATACAGTAAAATTGAAGACCATGAACATTAGTACCAGTACTAGGAGAAAGATCAAATCATGGAAGAAAATTACAGAATGATATGAAAAACAATGATGAAGGGAGTGATCATGAAACTGACAAAATAATGCAACATGAAGGTAATATGTCAGGTATTGAAAAAACTCCAAGACTATTAATTGTTTAAATTAAATGTAACAATAGTGCTTATTTAAAACATTTTATTTGATATAAAATGTATATATATATATATATATATATATATGACAAGATAAGAAAAATAAATGCCTGGACGGGATTTAAACCCAAATTTTTAAATTGCTTAACTGTTATGTTAGCCACTAGATATCAGTCAGAACGAATTTCTGCTACCTCTTGTGTGAATTGAGAATACATATATAAGAAAAAAATGTATGTTTGAATTGGAATACTTAGGTAGCTCAGGTCATTAGAGTGCTAAACATACAGAGTTTAGAGACTTGTGTTCAAATCCTGACTCAAGCATTCATTTTTATTTTCATATCATATATATATATATATATATATGTAAGTGTGTGTGTATATCAAATTTATTTTGTCCACGGGTAAACATACACTTATTTAAAACTTTAACAGACTATCATTATTTTTTTATATAAAACATAATATTTATCATCACCATGGTCTTCAAGGATTACACTTGTTGGTCTGTTCTGATTCAAAATTGCTCACCATCTCTTTAAAGATTGGCCTATATTTCTTGTCTCTCTCAAATTATAGTATAAAACAGTTCTTGCCATCCTAGTGTTTGGCATTAATAGGACATGGTAACTTCAATTTAAGATAAATTAAAATGTTTCATACCTCTCCTCATAACCAATCTTCTAAGTAGTTCAAAACTCCAATTTATTTTATATTTTTCTAGTAATGTTGTGATTGGTTCTATGTCCAGTTCCTTTCTGATATCAGTATTTCTTTTGTGATCTAATAATGTATTTCAAGTTACAAAGCGAAGAAATTTCATTTCAGAAACTTTAATTGTCTTAATTGATCAGAGGTAAGTGTCCAACATTCACATCCATATGATAAGAATGGCAATGCAACCATTCTATATAATTTTAGCAGTGTTTCTCGTCTTACATTGTACCATGTGATCCATATAAACCTGAACCATTTTAATATGCCATAATTTCTCTCTGAAAGCTCGTAGAAATGTGAAATTTGTTTTAATGATCTCAATGGCTCAGGGAGAATCGACAACAATTGATCAATCATGGCAACAATCAATCAATGCCATTTGTGGACTATATTGTTGATTTTGATGGTAATTATGAGCATTTTCAAGGGTATTTTAGACCGTCTTTAGTTTGCAGTCATAACAGCAATATGCAGTACTCACTTCGAGGGAGTGTTTTATTGTGAAAATATATTGGAATACAAATTCCTTGGTAATAACACAATGGGAAAGAGAATTTCCGACAAAGGCAACAATTTTATCACTAGCAAGAAAGCCGGAGACAACTGGCACATGCCAAAGAGCTGCGAAGAAAACAGGATTACGACCATACAGAGTGCATATGGTGCAACAACTGAAAGAAGCAGATTATGAAAAACAAATCCGTTATTGTCAATATGTAGATGCTAGTGGAGGACACTTCCAACATTTGTTGTGAGAGGTAAACAGTGTAATGTAATCTCCCAATTATGTGCAATGTAATCACCCAATTGTGTATTATATTCTCCCAAAGTTGCACATGTGTCTTATTATTGGTTCAAGACGTATGGCCCCTTAAAATGGTTCAGGTTTATATGAATCGCATTGTATTTTAATATTTGCTGTATTGTACCGGAGAAATACCTGAATCTCTTCAATTTAATTTTGACATCTTGTGATTTTCTTTATCCTAAAGAATATCCCAAATAACTGAATTGATTTATTTGTTCTACAGTTTTTCCATATATAACAATTTTAGCTCTATTAGGTTCTTGTCCTTGGAATGCCAATATTTATACATATCAAATGTATATCATCAATGGATAAATATGTACATTTATATTATTTAATAATTATTCCATCCATAGTAATTCTGCCTGAAGGCATGTCTTTCACTGCAATCATAGCATTTTCATGCTATGCTTTGCAGCTTTACTAGGGAATTATAGGTGTGGTAGCTTCCTGTTGCTTTCCACACCGATGAAGGATAATGATGATAAGATGAATGATAATGATTGCGATGGCCATATGATTTCGGGGACCGTTTGGGCCTTAAAGTTTTCCTGACATTTGTCTTACAGGTGCAGAAAAACTGTCCCGAGCGTGGATCGAACCCAGGCCCGCTGTGTGACAAGGCAACATGCTACCTCGAGACCACAGCGGTGGACTAATAATTATTGTGGGAGTTAAAAAATGGACAAAACATTTGTATTATATTTAGCAGTGACTGTACTTTCACTACTGGTCTCTTATCAATGATGTGTGGTCTTACTTTCCGCTTGCTAGACACATTCTTGATGAGTATATCAAACCCCATATTTATATTCCTATTACAAATTTCATTCGTTTAGAATGATTGTTATACCCAGGCAGCCATGTAAATTATCTACAAAAGGGAAAAGTTAAACTAAAGAAAAGAAAAAGTGAGAGTAATAAAATTATTATAAGTAAAATAAATGAATAAATTTTTATTATTTTCATTTTCTTGCACATTAAGTAGTGACATTGTCCTGTTGAGAAACATCCCATTTCATAATGTTGTGCTAACCATGAAATGGTAAACACGTCAACTTATCTGGTTCTGCTTGATAGTCGCAGTCAGTTGTTAATTGCCTCACAAGGAACCACAGGGGCATGAAGCATGAAATTCTTAAGCTTGCATTCTGGATGCATTGCTCTATATACAAACCACAGCCAATGCAACTCAACTGCCTATAAAAAGATCATTCTATTAATTTTTAGAAATCTTTAATTATCCACTAACAAATATAATTCACTAACAAGTTTATTGGCTTTCTACAGACATGGCTGAATGAAATCAAGGTTTTCCATTTCAAAACTGATATTACATATAATTAAAATTTTAAAGATTTTTAAATTAAATCTGAATCTGATGTGATTTTATAATGTAGGTATATGGGATTTACAGAATGTGGCATAAGTCAACCATTGCACATGGTTTCAGGGGAAAAAATGAAGATATGGTAGAATTAGACAACAGCCCTATGTTTGAAGCAGTAACAAAACAACCTTGTTTGTCAGCAAGATGGTGCCCCACTGCACTATGGATTAATCATCCATGCATTTTTGGATGACCATTTTGAAGAGTGGATTGAAAAGCATGGTAAAATCGATTGGCCACCTAGATCACCAGATTTCACGCCATGTGATTTTTCAATGTGGGGAAATTTGAAGGACAAAGTTTTCAGTACACACCCACTAAACCTGCAACATTTGAGGGATTTGATTGGACAGGAATTTGAAAACACTTCTGGTAATAATGGGAAAATTATGTGATAACATCTGCAAATCAGTATGAAAACCATGTCATAAATGCTTAAACAACAATGGAGGTCACCTTGAACAATTTCGGTAATTGTTTTTTGTACAGATGCTGTAAGCTACAGAAAGTAATATATTTGACTGATGCTGCACACTCTGTATTTTTCCCATTCAAGATTAGGATATAATTAATACTATTAGAATAAAAAAAAATTGATTGAACAGATTGTTGCAATGAATGAACTGTATCCAAGAAACAACCACCGCTGTGGTGTATTAAAAAAGGCTCTATAACTACTAGTTTTACAGAAATATCCAAACATTGTTTAATAACATGCAGATCAATAAAATAAATAATGTATAAAATTATTCATAGTATGGGGAAATGCATGCTATTATGCATTACATGGACTCTTGTTATCCCAACTCCTTTCAAAAAAAGTTAAACTGAAAATATATAAAACTGTTATTCTTCTGCTTACATTATATGTATGCGAAACATGGACTCTTACTTTAAGGGAGGAAAGGAGATTACGGGTATTTGAAAATTATTTTTTTAGGAACATTTTTGGACCAAAGAGAGATGGACAGACAGGTGAATGGAGAAAACAGTAAGCTACATGGTATATATATATAGGAACAGTGAATGGAGAAAACAGTGAGCTACATGGTATATATATATAGGAACAGTGAGCTGCATGGTACATATAGGAAACCAGATATAATAAGAACAGTTAAGTCTCGTAGACTGCGATAAGCAGGACATATGGTACAAATGGGGAATGAAAGAGGTGCATAGAAGTTTCTTGTAGGAAAACCAGAGGGAAAATGCCCGGTTGGTAGACCAAGAATGAGGTGAGAGAATAACATTAATCAATGATTTGAGGGAAATAGATTATACAGGGATGATTGAAAAATATTAGCTCAGGATAGGGATGTATGGAGAGCTCATGTCTGTGCTGCCAAGAACCTACGGGTTCTATAGTGTCAGTGAGTTAGTATGTGGAAAGAAAATTTAAAATGCATTACTTTCCTTAAGGAGAACGGAAATCTCTAAATAAACAGCTCAGCTTATGAAGTCGGCCGCGGTAGACTAGTGGTTATGCTCCTAGCCGGTCCCGAGGGTCGCGGGAACAAACCCGGCCGGGGTCAATGGATTTTTAGGAAGGAAAAATATAAGAAGCAAGTCCTCCGGGAGGGACTTTTAAGCCGTGGATTCCGAGATTTTTAGGCTCGTAAAATATCCTAAAGCCTGAATAAAAGGCCTCTAAGCAAAATTTACCGACTTCAACATCCTAGTAATACTTTAGTTGTCTGCTAGATGTCTTATTGAGTCGGTATGTTTATCGCATGCCTATATACAGGGTGTATCAAAAAGGATGGCGCAAACTTACAAGGTTGAAAGTACACGATAATAGAAGCAACAATGTCCCAGTAAACATGGGTCCGCAAACGAGCCGTTTACGAGATAATTACGAATGTATGGTTACAAGCCGCCACTGAATTCATTGTAGTCCTAGTTAGTACAAATTAATTTGAATTTAGACTTTACTATTAATTTTTCATCTCATTTAGTTCACTTCACTTATGGGTTACCTGTTAAAGGAGATGTTAAAGTGTCTTCCTTGCATCTGGATGCAATACTGAGCTCGTCTCTGCAATGAATGTCGAATTCTTTCGAAAACCCCTGGATCATTTCTGAATTTTTGACAAGCATGTACAACTCTCTGCTCCAGTTCTTCAATAGTGTTAACGGGTGTGCTGTACACTTCGCTTTTGAGGTGACTCCAGACATAAAAATCCAAAGGATTTAGATCAGGTGATCTTGGAGGTACAGATCCGCCTCGACCTATCCACCTTTGGCCGTATCTGCGCGTTAGATGCCGTCTCACAGCAGCAGCAAAATGTGCCGGAGCTCCATCATTCACGTACCACAAACTCCGACGTTGCTGAAGGGAAACATCCTCAAGCAATCCTGGAAGATGACGCCGCAGAAACCTAAGGTACCTCCGTCCATTAAGTTTTCGTGGAAGAATGTGTGGCCCAATGAGATAATCACCTAGTACGATGTTACAAAAATGACGTCAGTGGCGGCTTGTAACCATACATTCGTAATTATCTCGCAAACGGCTCGTTTGCGGACCCATGTTTACTGGGACATTGTTGCTTCTATTATCGTGTACTTTCAACCATATAAGTTTACGCCATCCTTTATGATACACCCTGTGTATATAGGCAAATAAGGTAACTAAAATTAACTTATCTAACAAAGATGAAATATAAGGTTCCAATATATTTATGATTATTGAAAATAATCAAAGTTTCAAATAGTAGAATGACTGAGGGTTAGGTGAAAGATTGTAAATCTTTTAAGGAGATGAAACTCTTCTACTAGAAAAGCTCTATATTAAAAAATAAGAGGCTATGGCTCAACAATGGGCTACGCCATTATAGATAGATCAGCTTATGAAATTGGCGCCTCAAGTATTTTATGAAAAAGCTACACTTCACCTATTTTTATACATTTTCATGGATGAAAAAAAAAAATAACATTCTCAGTAATTGTAAGATATTAAAATAATAAAAAGTCAATACATTTCTAAGTAAGTCATAATTTCACGCTAAGATCTTCCAGTTACTTTCGTCTTCGTAACTTTCACTCCCCTCGATCATAGCTATCAGATACGCTAAATTATTTTCCCTGATTTCTATAGATAATCGAAACTAGTACGAGTATATGAAGTTTAATTTGTGGTCGCATACTACGTTTTATCTCATAACTTACGTTAATAGTTTTGGTGTGAACCAGATAGTTCAGATGGCTGAACGGTCCTGTTTCTAAACTGGTCAGTGGAAAGCTTAAAATTGTTCTTCACTCAATCGTCGGAAGAAACTTTTGACTAATCACTTAACTTCCTTACCGTGCCATTAGCTAAGAATCTTGGATTTTTTAGTACATTTCTTCATTGCCTGTTAATGAAGCATTTTATTTTTTATATAGTCTTTGTAAATAGGGTCTTAAGAGAAATGGATAACCGGCCGCGGTGCTTCTAGCCTCTAGTTCCGAAGGACGCGGGTTCGATAGATTTTTAGGATGGAAAAATCCAAGAAACAAGTCCTCTCGGTAGGGACTTTGAGTCGTTGGTCACGAGTCTGAAAATTTTCAGGCTCGTAAAAGAACCACAAGCCTGAATAAAAAAAGGCCTCTGTGTAAAATTTACCGACCGTTTTCCATCCAGTAATATATATGTTACTCACTGTATGTCTCATCGAGGTGATAGGCCGACCCCATAAATCGCTGACATCTATGGGCAAATGAACGAAACTAAATTAAGTTGGTCAACAAGTTCCTATTAGGGAGCGCCCTAAACTCGGCACAGGGAAGGAAAGGGCTTAAGAAAAAGAAGAGGAATGGACGAAGCTTCACAACGAGAAAATGTATAATTTATATCGTTCACCTAACAGAGAGTTATTAAGTGTACGAAATCAGGCAACATTTGAATTCTTTGCATCATTTTTTTCCCCTGAAAGGTCTCAAACTGTACATCCCTCGGGACTATTTCTGCTGTTTTCTTGAAAATCTGATAATTATTTTCCATATATATGTAAAGTTCCATGCTACTTGGGCGTAATTAATGGAAATTAACTAACTCACTAGCACTATCGAACCCGGAGGTTTATGACCGCACGGAGATAAGCTCTCCATACATCCCTGTCATGAAATAATGTTTTCCAATCATTCCCTGTATAATCTACTGCCCTCAAATCATATTTAATGTTATCATCCCACCTCATTCTTGGTCTACCAACTGGGCGTTTTCTCTCTGATTTTCCTACAAGAAGTTTCCATGCACTTCTTTCATTCCCCATTCGTGCCATATGTCCTGCCCATCGCAGTCTACGAGACTTTACTGTTCTCATTATATCTGGCTTCTTATAAAGACCATGTAGTTCACTGTTATGTAGTCTTCTCCATTCATCTGTCTGTTCATCTCTCTTTGGTCTAAACATTTTCCTAAGATTTTATTCTCAAATACTCGTAATCTCCTTTCCTCCCTTAAAGTAAGAGTCCATGTTTCGCATCCATATAATATAACTGGTAGAATAATAATTTTATATATTTTCAGTTTAACGTTTTTTGAAAGGAGTTGGGAAGTGAAGAGTCTCTGTATGCTCTGCAATGCATAATAGCACGCATTTCCAGAACTGAGCCTATGTTTAATTTCTTTGTGCATCTCATTCCTATTTGTGATTAGTGTTCCTAGGTATTTGAATTCTGCCGCCTCCTCAAAATTTCCTCTCATTTGTCATTAGCGATCCGTTTCCATTATATAATGTTTTTGTATGTGTGACCATATATTTAGTTTTATTGAATTAATATAAATTATTGAAACTATTTTAAATGCTTAATTTGAATTATGAAAAAGTTACAATTCTGTGCAATAATAAACAGCCTAATTATTTCTCATAATGTTTAATTAGGCGGACAGTTAGCGGCTTAAATGACGACCAAGTACAAGATTGTGATGTGTAGGTCACTTAACTAAAATGAATGATATTGTAAACTGTTTTAATATTATTGAAAACACTTTCTGAAGCTATCATTAAAAAACCGGAGTAGATCAAAGTATAACAATATTCAGATGCAACTTAGAAAAGTGCCTATCAACACATTTTTAGCCTCTGATATAAAAATATTTCCTGAGTGTGTTATTGCTTTCTCCAGGAAGATTAGAAATATGTTACACTGTGTTTCTCATACATTTATTAAGTGCAATTAAATGGAAAGGATTTCCCGGTATTTAGGAAGCTATTAATTTTGTCTATAATATAGTATTTTCTCCCATCGGTACAGCCTGCATTATTAACACTGGTATATAACAACTTGCATAATATCCGGAGAGTTTTCAATTACGAAATTAATTTCACATTATATCTGGAATTTGAAGTGAAATGTTTTCATCCAAGAAAGTGGTTAATGGAGAATTCTCCAATCTATATAACGGAGATGTGTCTCTTTTTACAGGTGCCCAGAAATATGAAAACCTAATTAAAAATCCTGTAGAAGTAAATGTAACTAGAAAGAAAATTGTGCATCTGAGCGGAAATCTGAACCAAATACTTTACGCGCTTGTGTTCTATAAGATTGAGCAACAAAAAATAAACTTTTTTTTTTGTCTCAGAAAGAAAAGTGTGTGATTCTGACAGTATTTTTTCTCCTGAATTCAAATATGATATCGGTTTCCGAGAGACAGGAATTTATAATTTCAAACACTTTAATATTTTCTATATTCGTAACTACACAATATTCGAATATTCGGACTCACCTACAAAGTAAGAAATGACCATTTTTTTCTATATTTCGCCTGTGGAGCATCCCTCTTGGTGGTCAAACAATAATCTGCCAGCATATTAGGATTCCATTTGCCTTGATATCTATTTTCCATAGCTGAAATCTCCTGAGTTAGCTCATTTGGTTTTATTTTATAATGGACAAATGGACGAAACAAACATTTAATAAAAACATAATTATCTAAATCCATTAATGGAGAGTGAAATAAAAAAACTGGTGGGTGATGGAGGTGTTGATGGAGGATAATTCCCAAATACATATTTGAAAACACCGATAAAACACTTGCATTGAATACAAATATTGGTACTCATGAGACCAAAAACATGTTGACCAGTGTAATTGAGCTATTTAGGCCTGTGACCAAATTTTTTGTCTTATTGATCATCGACGCCCTAGTAAATAGATGCTTGGCCTTGAAATATTAATTTCAATAAACAAACTCTATATGCCTACAGCTTCGAAAATTAGTATGATTCGATTAAAGATTAACTCTCTCTATAGGAAATTGGTTAAGAATAATCATTAATAATAATAATAAGTATTAGTATTATTATAAGTAATAATATTTTTCATTAGGATCTTGATATCACAACATTCAGAAAACATCTTCCTGAAAATGTGTCGGTGAGCTCATTTCTCCTGTATATGGTGAGTATATACAATTTATATAAGGCATATTTTAATAGTGTTCTGTCTCTTGGTAGGTCCTTTCACTGCAATCATAGAATTTTCATGCTATGTTTTGTAGCTTTATTAGGGGAATTCCTAATAGTGTGGTAGCTTCCCATGACTTTTCCACATCGGGGATGAGGATAATGATGATGACGGTCAGATGATGTTCGGGGACCGTTTGGGCCTCAAAACTTCTTGACATTTGTCTTACAGGTGAAGAAAAAAACTGAAAAAAAAACCTTACCCAGGAAGCTTGTCCAGATCGGGTATCAAACCCAGACCCGCTGCGTGACAAGGTAGCTCACTACCTTGAGATCACAGCGATGGACTTATATAACGATATAAATCGAAAAAAAAAAAAAAAAAAAAAAACAATATGTTGGACGACTCACTCTAGGGAGAGATTAAACTAACAAGTAAACTGTCAACCATTGCAAGTCGAAACCTACCTTGAAATCTCACCCAGAGAAGCGTTGTGATGTACCAAGGCTGGGTCAAAAAAAAAAATATATATCTGCCGTTTTTAATTGCAAGTCATTAAAATCCAGCACCAAATATCTCATTTAAACTACATGGAAGTAATACAACTCCTCACTGGTTGTATTGGGTAACCCACACTACCTGCCGTTCGCGCAGCACTCGCCTCACTTCCCTCCGCTCTAAGTCATGCAGGGAGTCCATCTGCTACGCATTGCGGTTGCCATTGCTGGATTATGGTTTCGATTTCTGTGTCCTGCAGTTAAAAACGGCAGATAATTTTTTTTTTGACACGGCCCTGGTACATCACAACGCTTCTGTAGGAGAGTTCAAGGTAGGTTTCGGCATGCAATGGTTGACAGATCCCTTGTAAGGAAGAGAGAGAGAAAGAGAGAGAGAAAGAGAGAGAGAGAGAGAGAGAGAGAGAGAGGAAGAGAGGGAGAGAGGGAGAGGGAGAGAGCAAGAGAGAGAGAGAGAGAGAGAGAGAAGAGAAAGAGAGAGAGAGAGAGAAAGAGAGAGAGAGATAGAGAGAAGGATATATATATATATATATATTCTACAGAACTAACCTGTAATTTTCTGAAATGTGGTGACTGTTGGTGCTATTTCTGCGCATTGGAGGTGCTGGCGTGTTACACAGATTACTCTTGGGTAAAGCCATTTTCCTTTTCCTGGACCCTGTCTCGTACACATAAACAAGTGATTGCTCGGACTGATGGCTGGGTGCTCGACGTAACATCACAGAAGGTGAGTATAGCTGACAGTCGAGCCTTGGGTTGTATACTCCTGTTGAATCGTCCGAATAAATCGCTCCAGAATCTTCTCCATACACATCGTAATCTTCATAAGAATCTCCAGTATCTGGAAGCAAGTTATTCAATATATTTGGGCATTAAATGCGGCCAAAACAGACTATAGAAGAGAGAAAACTTTTGAAATATTTTAATATCATAGGTGGACACATTGTAGATGTATACTCTTTTTTCCGACATCACAAATACTTTTTATTTCACCTCTTTATAGACTATAATGATACGGACATGTACGTAGAATGGGAGAAGGAAGAATATCCAGGATTATACAAGAATGGGAAATTAAGAGAGGAGGAAGAGATCGATCTGCTGGTACATGGTTACAGAATGTGCATATGTCAATGGAAATATATGGTATAGTGGAGGATGATGTACAAGATATAGACAAATGACTAGAGTCCGGATGTTAGGGAAAATGTCTAGATAGTGTAAAAGTGGCTTCATATAAGTTCATACCGACGACCCTACAGTTATTTTCCATGAACATAATTTTGCCTATAAATGCTTATTTAGTTTACAATGCCTATAAATGCCATTTTTTCTCGAAATTAATTTAGTATTTCAATGAAATTAATTTAAATGGACAAACTTCATGACACATGTCATTGCATAGAGTGACTGACAATATTATTTTTGATGTTGGTAACACTGAATTCTGTCTGTAGTCCTCGCTCACAGACAGGTTCTTCAAAGACAAAGTGGTGCGACAAGTGTATGTGGCTTATTTTTTATTTATTTATTTATTTATTTATTTTGACCTTTAGAACAGTTTTTTTACGATGTCTAAAGAACGGACAACAGTACGACAAACTGACCAATTTCGTGAAAGAATTTGGTGCGGAAATATTCTCAACTGACGTTCAATATTGTTTTGCGAAGTGTGTAAAATTCCAATGAACTGCGCGAAGAAGTGTCATGTTTCACAGCACGTACACACTGCGAAACATACGTATGGTCTTTGTAAAAAGGCAAAACAAGTTCCAAAATTATCTCTGATATCTTCGTATGCTATTGATAGCATATGTTTATATTCTTTACGTAAGGCTGAAAACATTTATGTTGTAGTCCACTTTTTGTAAGAGCCTATTTTGAATTTTTGAATGCATATATTAATGATTTTTAGTGTTTTTTTTTGCCTGCCTATTTTGAATTTTTTAAGTGCCTAACATCCTGACTCTACAAATGACGTAACATCATCATGAACAGTGTAAAGTTCTGAAAAGTTATATCTAATTTTGTGTATTTTAGATGTCAATATTGTAACCTATTTTATATTTTGATATTGTTCAACTGGAGACAAACCTCTGTATTGAGGAGAATTCTCATTAGTAAAATAATTATAGATGATTTAAAATCAATGTCATATCGTGTCTAAGGATACTTAGGAGTAAGCATGTTATTCTATCGTGTGTTATAATGCGATTATGGTGGCCAGATGATATTCAGAGACAATTTGGGCCTTAAAATTTCCTGACATTTATCTTATATGAGAGGAAAAAAACCGGAAATCGAACCAGGGTCCGTTGCGTTTGAGGAAACGTTGTTACTCGTAGAACATAGATATGGGCTACCATGATTATTACTAAGCTGGAATTCTTAAGTTCTAACCTATTCGGTTCCTTTCTAAATCAAAATGCCCTGAAAATATCAGTTTTGTATTATGTAACGAAGACTGGCGTAAAGTCTGTAGAATCTAAAAAAGGACTGATATAATTTTAGGACCTAAAGTGACATACATCCTTCCATGATGTATTTACCTTGTGGTGAAGTGGCTTCCTTGCTTAAATGACCCCGAGAGCTATGCCGGCGGTAGTATTGCTGCCAAAAAGGGTTACCCATGCCGGACTGGTAGAAGGCGATAAGCCAGACGAAAAAAGTACCTTGGTCGAAAGAGTGACGACCTTTCACCGTAAAATACAATCGTCAAGAAACGTGGACATGGGTTCTACTGGGGTAAAATTTTTCGGGCGGAGACTACTTCAGGGAATCCATGCCAGAGCATTACAGGGAATCGTGTCGTCTTAACTTCTTCCAAAAAAAAACGTTAAAACTGAAAACATATAAAACTGTTATTCTACCACTTATATTACATGGATAAGAAACATAGATTCTTACTTTAAGTAAGGAAAGGAGATTACGAGTATTTGAGAATAAAGTTCATAGGAAAATGTTTGGACCAAAGAGAGATGAACAGACAGGTGAATGGAGAAGACTTCATAACAATGAACTACATCGTCTTTATAGGAAGCCAGATATAATAAGAACAGTTAAGCCTCGTAGACTGCGATGGTCACGACACGTGGCACGAATGGGGAATGAAAGAGGTGCATGAAAGCTTCTTGTAGGAAAACCAGAGGGAACACATCCAGTTGGTATACCAAGATGATGTGGGAGAATAACACTACCATGATTTGAGATAACTGGTTTATAGAGGGAGTGATTGGAAAACGTTAGCTCAGGATAGGGTTATATGGAGAGCTTATGTCCACGCGGCCATGAACCTACGCGTTCGATAGTGCCATTTAGTTAGTTAGTTAGTTTAAAGTGATATACATAAACTGTAACTGTGTATAGAATCTGACCATCTGTTATGTTATTAAATGAAATAGATAAATAGTTCCTTTAAACTGTCAGTCCGAGAATCTCTGAGCTGATGAGATACTACCTCTAAACTATAAGATTTCGAAATTTACAGAATAACTTTAGATTCATAACATTGATACGAAGACACAACTGATTTATTTTCAATATTTGACATGTTTTACCAAGATAATCGGGGGTTACGTGCTCGAAAAAAATTACCAAATGGAAGTACTTTATTCTAACGGAAACAGTGATTACTACTCTCTCTTTAATGAACCACAGAGAGCACTTTTCAGGTGTCGTTAAGGTCAGGATTTCTTGGAGGTCAGTCAAAGGAAACTGCTTATGCTTACGGCGTATTGCCACTTTCTCTTCACTCTATACTTGAGGGCGTCGGGTAATAACGTAACACATTAAAACAATACATAAAATCTTGCTTCTAACAGATTTCCAAAACAATATAAACAATAAAATTAAATAGTGACCTAGACTCAATTTCCCAATGGTCGAAGAAACATGGACTTAATCTAAATACTGACAAGACACAGTGCATAATTATAGGACATCGGCGAATCCAAAGCATTATAAATTACGAAAATATCCCTACCATTCTCCTAAATGACAAAAATATCCCCTACAGCTCAGTAGTAAAAAATCTGGGTATCTATATGGACCAACACCTAGACTGGAAAATCCAGGTGAATAATACCTGCAAGAAAGTGTTCTCAATTCTTCACTCCCTAAATAGTTTTAAAAACTTCCTTCCTACAAAATTAAAACAAATACTTGTACAGACTCTTATAATGCCACACTTCGACTACTGCGACATATTACTGACTAATCTTACAACTGATCTATCTGACAGACTACAGCGTGCTCATAATGCGTGCATTCGATTTATATTCAATCTCCGTCGTTATGACCACGTGTCTCCTTCATTTCAGGCCTTATCATGGCTACGCCTAAATGACAGAAGAACTTTACATTCACATACCTTACTATTCCAAATTCTGCACACATATTTACCAACTTATTTAACAACACGTTTTCAACATTTATCGGCTCATCACAATTTAGGAACAAGATCACAAGACTCTTCTTTACTTTTGATATCACAACACAGGACCTGTCTGTACTCTGAATCTTACACAATATCTATGGCTAGAGCATGGAACTCACTTCCCAGTCATGTCAGGGATTGTCAATCGCTATCATTATTTAAATCCAAATTAACTGATATCTTAAGTTCGACACAATGAAACATTAACTACATAACAACTATATAGAGCATTCTATTAATAATCATGTAGGAAGCTACTTACTTTATTTTATATAATTTTAATTTTATTATATTCTATGTTTTTGTTAGCATTAGCTAGTATTAGATCCATCATCATTGTATTTTGTTTAGTCTGTATTTTAAAATCTTAAAATTGTAATATGTACGTAATTTTTTGTATAATTTACTATTCGCTGGTTGAGTGGAAGAGAAGGCCTTATGGCCTTAACTCTGCCAGCTAAAATAAATCATTATTATTATTATTATTATTATTATTATTATTATTATATTATTATTATTATTATTATTATTATTATTATAAAATTATTAAGGGGACCGACTGGTAAAAATGATGAAAAAATCACAAAAAATGAATTTTTTGTTTATTTACTTTTTAACAAAATTGATTCTTTAGGATCATTTTCATATAAGAATTTTTATTGTAGGAGCACAATTGAGTCCGTGACGTAAGAGTTTAAAGACCCTTGCACGTGTGGTCAGCATTAGTACCTAAACTTTAATATGCGTTTTTTTTCGTTTCCATTTTTTTTTGACATTTTCAAAAACTTAAAATGCTACTTACGATGCAATTTTTTATACTATCAAAGTGGAATTTTGTGGTTAGACTCCCCAATATATGCTAATTCATATTTGTTATGCAGTTACTAGTCTAAGACACATGTGTTCTTTTAAACTGAGATGGAAAAAATAATGACAGTGATAACATTTTTTTTTCAAAAATGAAAAATAAGCAGCATCCTCTCTTTATGATTTTTATGTTTGTGGAATCATGAAGACTCTGAATCTCAAATTTTATCAGAAAATATTAAAAAAATGCATCGTAAGGAGCATTTTTAGAAAATATTTTAAAAAATGTTAAAAAAATCATAATTCTGAAACTATACTTATAAACATCAAACATCACAAAAACGTTTCTATAAGCACATAATGTATGTGATAAAAATTTCGAAACAATCAGATGAAAACTAAAAAAAAAAAAAAAAAAAAGAAAAGAAATGAAATTCACCATTCGGTCCCCTTATTACGGTTATCAAAATTGAAGTTATGTAGCAATTTTTTAAAATATTAATTTTAAGTACCTTGATGTATCATTCTTCCACAATTAAAATGGATTTTTGTTTTTAAAAAATCGTTAATTAGTTGAAATCATGTAGGCCTTTCAGAACATGTTCTATATTCTGCAAGTAATTTGGTACTGATGTTGGCGTATGTGATACATTTTAAAACGGGTTCAGGTCTGTGGGCGTGTTGTCGAGCTACAGTAAGATTGACAGTATTAATATGATGCAGTTTTCAAATCAGTTTGTACAGGAAAAAATGTCGAGTTTTGGGATAATGATTTGATTATAGACGTAGTGACGGGCGCTCTTTGGTTTGGAGAAAGCATAACACGGAGCTGGAAAAGACTAATCTACATATTAATACGTGGAGAAAAAACGTTGTATCCCTTTTTAAGCACATTGCGCGCACAGAAGCGTATGTTATTTGGCATAATTAAAGTTCATATAGAGAAGGAGTGTAGAAAATTAAATTTTATGTATAATATGTTACAAATAAATTAAATGAAACGAAATAAAGTAAATTGTCTCTAAGGAATTTATGTGCATTACTCATTCATTTGTTTACGTTCATACTGAAAGTGCATTGTTTACTTTGTATATTTTGTCTAAAAGGTATTTATATATCATACTACCAATACCCTATGTGCGCTGCTACACCTAATTGAATTAAATGTGTTTTTATGTTTAGTTATATAAGTAAAAAAGAAAAATGGTTATAAATATGTATTGCAATTATCAGTTTAGCGGTTGTTTGGTCGATTTAAAGGCAAATTGGCCGGTTTACGTGTAATTTGATCGTTTTAGAGGTAGATTCATCGGTTTAAGGGTAATTTTATCGTTTTAGAAGTAGCTTGATCGGTTTACGGATAGTTTCTCGTTTTAGAGGTAGTTTAATCGGTTTACTGGTAGTTTTGGTCTTTATAGAGGTAGTTTGATTAACTACTGGTAATTTAGTCGTTATAGAGGTAATTTCGTCGATTTAGGGATAGTTTGGTCGGATCGGTTGGAGTTTTTAGAATTATGTTTCTGGGTTAGGTTAGGTATCGGTCAGGTTCGGTTAGGTTATGACAGGATAGTATAGGTTAGGATATATTAGATTAGGTTAGGTTTATTAATATTCGGTTTGGTTCGGTTAGGTGATGTTAGGTCAGGGTTAGTCCGGGTTAGGATAGTGTTATGTCATTTTGGGTTCGGGTTCAGTTTGAGTTCGGATTCAGTTTTGGTTCAGGTTGAATTCAGTTTGGGTTTTAGTTTTTCCTTCAGTATTGGTTTCGGATTTTGGTTTTTTGGGGTTTTGATTTCGGGTTTGGTATTCAGGTTAGGTTTAGGTTAGGTTAGGCACGGTTGGGATAGGTTCAATTTCGTGTTAGGTTCAGTTTAGGGTCAGTGTAGGTTCAATGTAGGTTCAGTTTAGGTTCGATGTGGGTTTGTTTTAGGTTCTGTTTAGGTAAGGTTTACGTTCGGCTTAGATTCGGTTAGGATCAATTTAAGTTGAGGTTAGGTAAGGTTTACGTTCGGCTTAGATTCGGTTAGGATCAATTTAAGTTGAGGTTAGGTTAAGGTTATGTACAGGTTATGTTAGGTTAATTTAGTTAGGTTAGCTTCGGTTATGTTCGGTTAGGTTACGTTAGGTTCGGTCAGTATAGGTCATGTTCGTTCAGGTTGGTTCAGTATAGGTCATTATAATACTGGTCAGATCATGCCATTTAACCATTAAATTGGCAAGACATATATCTGTCTTTCTGTGGGAGTGTTGAGTGCGGCCTGTGAGGGCGGCTACAAACATCCCTTTTGGGTGACTAATAGATTTTATTAGACATCCGCGGGTTCCAAAGCTTTTGCCTTTTAGCCCCACTAATTTTGAAAAGTGGGCCGAAAAGTTTAATGTTGAAAGTGTTGCTAATAGCAGTGTCGACTAGATGTTTATTGGTATATTTGGTATATTTCGGAGCGGTGAGCAGCTGTGATGTAACTGGTGTCATACTGTATATGAGTATATGCCTAAATGAATTATCTCGGTCTCTGTGCAGTGATGATTTACTACGGTGTGTAATTTTGTTATTTATATTTAATTTAACGTTGTATTTTAATTATTATTGGGTTAGTGATGCTATTTATACGAGTAAGGGGAATGGCCGTGGACTCTTGAGTAATGTTTGATGGTACCGACTACCTTACGGATCATTGACCTTGTCTTCATGTGTTTTTCTTGGGTGTTTGTGTAAGTTTGTATCTTCTCTTAGCCGTGTGAGGTATATGATGAGAATTTCGCTTAAGCTTTTTGGTCTTAAAAATGAGTCACGAAGTGTTTTTCTTGGATGTTTAAGATAGTTGAGTCATGTTTGTCAGAAGTTACTACAGGACATTTTAATAGTTCTGTTTGTGGATTGATGGATTTACAATGCAGGTTTTGCAATGCAGAACATTTCGAATCTGAACTCACTTTAGGTGAAATGACTGCATTCACTTCTTGTTGTCATAAGGGTAAAGCAATATTACCGGCCTTAAGTCAAAATGAATATTTTAAATTACTGTATGATGGACTTACTTCAAATGAACTATTTTACCATTTAACTTTCAAAGAACTCTTCCACTTCACCAGGTTAAATTATACATAGGCCTATATTAACAATTATGAATTGTGACAAACTTAAAAATGTAATGTATTTTGGTCGAATTTCGTTGACTGGGCGATCACTAGTAAGAATAATCTCTTCACGACAGTAAAACATGGGGAGTAGCTTATGTCTGCCTCAGATGTAAGGAAATTGGTTTTCATTGAAGGAAATATGGACAAATACATGCAAAGGTAACGTGACCTCACTATAGGTCATAGGAGACCCTTGAGGCAGTAGGAGGTTAAGGCACCCACTTTTTCTAGACAATCAGCACTTGATGTCAGCTGGGTTGTCAGTCCTACGTGATGGCTGTCTTTGCTCCTAGAACAAGAGTTTGGTACTCATTTCAGTTAGAGGCTGAGTCGACCCCAGTGGCACGGCGCCATCAGAGAGTTTGAGCCGGTATAAAATATCTGACCCCACCGGGACCCGAACCCTCGACCTTCCGGTTTGTAGCGCTTTGTCTTAATCAACTACACTACAGCTGCAAAAATTGAAAATGGCTCTTGTCAACAAATGTAAGGTTCGTTCGAATGTTTTCGCTACTACTCGTAACTTGAACTCAGTCTGAAGCGTTCTGTTATCTACAGTTATAATGGAAGAGTACCGCATGTTAATAGTCTTATAACGTTGCGTTTAAACGTGACCTAGTGCTTTATTTTTATTCATTTTTTAAAGAGAGAAAGTATAATTCCTCCTGCTTCCTTTATGGCTGTTTCAATAATTAATACCGTACCAGGTTTATGAATTTATTATGTCATTACTAGAGACCGGATTTTATGCAACATAACAAGCTCGAAATATGCATGGAAATATGCACGAAAAATGCTTAAAATATGCATGAAAATGTCAATATATGCAATACCAAATAATGAAAAAAAAACAATAATTATTACTTTTTTATATATTTTATTTCTAAATTAACATAATAATTAGTATTTATAATATATATTTATTAATATTATCACTGATAAATGAAAAATTATCAATCAATATCAGGCAAAAGTATTGTTCACAAATTAAAATATTCTACATTTTGATACCATTGTAAACAGAAATGATCAGGTACTGTTCCAAATGTTCAGTAGTAAGGTTGAGTCTTCGATCGCTCAAAATATGTTTACAAACGATGTCAACTGAAATAATTGGGCAGTATTTGAATTTGGTTACTATTTTGGCACTTATTATTTCTGGTAAAAGATCGCCCGTCCCATTTATAAAACTATTAATTTGACACAAAGGTTCAAAGCCTGGGTTATCGTTCAAAATGTTTTCAAACTTTTTCTTCAAGTTTGCTCGATAATACTTCGGCAATAAGGAGTTCAGTTGTCGGATTTTATCCATTTACTGAATAGATTAAATCAACGCCAAACCTTGAGTTTCAAGCTTTTTAATAGTTGCAGGTATATGGGAAAGATGAGTGCTAATCACAGCTATATTTTTTATATACTGGTATCGCTAAATGCTTCCTTGCACTGACGAACTGCCAAAGTTTCTGCACTATCGAATTCGTTTACTAGACTTTTGATGGCATCGAAATGTTCATTGATTGTAAATAAACAACACAGATTTTTAAAATGTTGTAAATATAGCGCGAAAATATGCGTTATTACTAGTTTTTAGTTAAAATATGTAATAACAGGTGAAAAAGTCTAAATATACAAATGCATATAATCCGCTCTCTAGTCATTACCTCATCATAGACAATCCGTTATAATTAAAATTGGTCAATAAATACTTCATCAATAATTAGATTGACCACAGTTTGTCCGTCGCCATGGCGTAGTCGGTAGAGTCCCTACCATCTACTTCGGCAACCCGGGTTCGATTCCCAGCGGGGTAGGGGATTTTAAATCTCCACCTTGGGTGTCTAGGTGTGTGTTATGTGCTTGTGTGAGAATGTGAGAATGAAATAAAGTTAACAAAAAAAGGTAAAACAATAAGATAAAACAATGAAGTAAAAATAAGAATGAAAAAACAATGTAAACGAAAAGGAGACAAAACAATCATTATTTATTTCTACATTACTTACTTACTTACTCACTGGCACTATCGAACCCGAAGGTTCATGGCCGCGCGGACATAAGCTCTCCATACATCCCTATCCTGAGCTAATGCTTTCCAATCATTCCCTGTATAATCTACTTCCCTCAAATCATAGTTAATGTTGTTCTCCCACCTCATTCTTGGTCTACCAACTGGGCGCTTTCCCTCTGGCTTTCCTACAAGAAGCTTCCATGCACGTCTTTCATTCCCCATACGTGCAACATGTCCTGCCCATCGCAGTCTACGAGACTTAACTGTTCTTATTATATCTGGCTTCCTATAAAGACCATGTAGTTCATTGTTATGTAGTCTTCTCCATTCATCTGTCTGTTCATCTCTCTTTGGTCCAAAAATTTTCCTAAGAACTTTATTCTCAAATACTCGTAATCTCCTTTCCTCCCTTAAAGTAAGAGTCCATGTTTCGCACCCATATAATATAACTGGTAGAATAATAGTTTTATATATTTTCAGCTTTACGTTTTTTGAAAGGAGTTGGGACATCAAAAGTCTCTGCAATGCATAATAGCAAGCATTTCCAGAATTGAGCCTATGTTTAATTTCTTTGTGCATCTCATTCCTATTTGTGATTATTGTTCCTAGGTATTTGAATTCAGCCACTTCCTCAAAATTTCCCTCATTTGTCATTAGCTGTCCATTTCCATTATATACTGAATTTCTACGTGTGACCATATATTTAGTTTTACTGATATTTACTTCCAGTCCTAATTTCTTAGTGTTACTCATAGTGTGTGCGTGTTGGCCTTTAGTATCTCCTCGCTATCGGCCAGTAGTACTACATCATCAGCATAAACTAACAGCTTATTAATACCATTGAGTTGTAAGCCTTCCTCATTCTCTAAAGATTTAATGGCATGCTCTAGTACAAAATTAAATAGTAGAGGAGATAGTGCATCTCCTTGCTTCAACCCATTCTGGATTTCAAAAGTGTCTGAAAACTGTTTGCCTACACGCACCCTACTCTTTGAGCCATTTAGACACATTCGTATAAGTCTAACCAACTTTTTAGGAATTCCGAACTCCAGGAGGATACTATATAACTTCTCCCTCTTAATTGAATCATATGCTTTTTTGAAGTCTACATATAGTTGATGTACAGTACCATTATATTCCCATTTCTTCTCTAAAATCTGTCTTATACTGAAAATCTGATCTGTTGTAGACCTGTTTTTCTTCTAAATGCACATTGATGATCTCCTAGAATGTCATCAATATAGGGAGTAAGTCTGCTTACTAATATATTTGTTAGAATTTTGTACGAAGTTGAAAGTAATGAGATTGCCCCTGTAGTTGTTGCAATCAGTTTTATCTCCTTTCTTATAAATTGGTAAGATAATTGATTCCTTCCATTCATCTGGAAGAGCTTCTTTTTCCCAAATCATACTAAGCAACCAGCGTATCTTGTCCATCAATTTTTCTCTCCCCTGATTTTATCAGTTTCTGCTGGGATCTCATCTGAACCTGATGCTTTATACATCTTCAATTTTTCAATCGCCATTTCAACCTCTAATGCACTTGGCTCTGCGACTAGCATTTCTGCTGTCTGTAACTTATCCTCCTCAATGTCCTGTTCTGTATGTACATTTAATAGCTGATTAAAGTAACCTTTCCATCTATTTAATATACTCCTAGAATCTGCAATCATATCCCCATTTTCATTATTTCTACATTATTGCTGTAAATAAAAACTAAGGAAGATTTTATTCTCAACAAATATAACTCTTGTAGCATTAAAAAAAACATACAGGTGTATGATGATCTTGAAGATTTTCGGGCAGTAGGCCGTGCTCTTGAGGCTTGTAGTTCCCCGACGTTTCGCCAGAGACTGCCCGAAAATCATCAAGATCATCATAGCAACTCCGGCCGTGAAAGTCTACGTGAATATATACAGGTGTATGCTTTAGAAAATTCAAAGAATTGGAGATGAAAGAGCGAAAATTATTTACTAAATAAAACTATCAAAATGTTATATGATTTTCACTATTTATTTTAATCAACATCCGTAACAGCTGTTTCAATACACTGTATTTTCTTCAGACATGCATTGAAACAGCTGCTATGAGTGTTGAATAAAATAAATTATGAAAAACATAAAACGTTGATAGTTTTATTTAGTAAATAAACATCATAGACTTTCATCAAGTAAACACCACATCGATTGATTATAAAGAGAGTGGAGAAAAAAAGCAACTGGTGTTTGCTTTAAAAATTTCAAACAATTGGAAAAGAAAGAGAGAGAAGAAGAGAGCAAATGATACAATATATATATGATATAATATCTATTATATATAAGAGTGAGATAGAGATAGATAGATAGAGAGAGAGAGAGCGAGAGAGAGAGCGAGAGACATGATTTAATATTCAGTCCATCTTCTTCCTAACTTAATCACATCATGCAATCGAGTGGGCATGGGAATCGACTAGTTATTCTTAAATAATTATGACTGTTCTTAGCCACGACAACCCCACTCACGTAACTTATAAACCCTAACCAGCTTTCGTCGGAAGAGAAAATAGTCTCCAGGTGCATTCCGTTCTTCGACTTATACGGGAGTTGGGGACAATTCGTTAGAGAAATTTGGCCACATAGTCCATTGGGCTCGTAAATGAAATTCGCCATTTATGTAATTCGTTATAATTAAGACGCGCCACAGAGATGTTCGTTATAAGCATAATTTTTCATACGTTTAAAATTGGTCATATAAACAATCCGTCACATAATTAAAGTTAACTACAAGAGATAAAATGGCCATAGAGATAATTCGTTAATGTAATTAACTTAATTGGTCAATCAATAATTCGTCATATAATTAAAATTAAGTACAGGGATAATTTGCCATATAAGTACAATTGAGCACAGAGATAATCCGTTATAATTAAAATTGGTCAATAAATACATCATCAGATAATTAAATTGACAACAGGCGTAATTGGTCATATAATTAAAATTGGTCACAGATGCTGGAGGTCGAATTTGAGTTAAATATCACCAGGAGTGGCACAAATGGGCTTAGCGACCACGAAAATATGATTTCGACACAAATATAATTCGTTTTATATTATTTCTAGATGCCACTCCCTCTCATCCCTAAAAAGGGATCTCTTATCTCTACGGAATATATTCAAGATTGTAAGTTATATACGTAGGGGTAAGTTGGACAAAACAAGGTACCTACCTAATAAGCTTTAATTAGTTATTCAGAAAGATAAAGTAGGCACAAGAAAGTAATATTTTGCAGTACTATGTAAGAATGCTTTGTTAATCCACAGACATTTTTTAAATGTTAATAAACAATGTATTTTCCCCGAAAATAAACTATTTCTTAATTGAAGAATAGTACCCTGTTCTGTAGGGCTGGTAGGATAAAACAGGGTACCATCAAATTAGTTAATAATAATTGATAATACCTTGGTACAAATTATAAATTATGTGTAATTTCGTGTTACAATAAAAATTCAAACACTTTAGCTACTGATTTTTGCAAGTGGCCAAAATGTGACAGTAAGTTTTGGAATGAACTTATAGCCTTGTTGTTTTTCTTTGGTATTTAGAACTCATTCTGTGTTTCTTGATATCTGTACAGAGAAAAACAAATGTGTTACCAGAGGGGAGAATAAAATCAAACTAAACTCAATGGGACAACAGATCTTTAATGTCTTTGACCTACCAGCCTGCTGCTGGTCTCACATTCACATATAATCACAGAATGAACGATTATCCAACCAGTTTAGGAGCGACATCTGATCACCATGACGGGTTCCCCAGCCGTTAAAGCTATTTTTCTCAACCAGGAGTCGCTACTTATTGTAGTTACCCGAATTCCTTACGAAGCTGATTGAGCACTGGTCCCATAAGGTTGACCAAATTCCATGAGAAAATGTCTTTCCCCAAGGGGACTCGACCCAGACTAAATCCCGTAACTCTGCTCTAAGCAAGGTGCCTAAAAATCGCTTGGGTACGGCGCGAGACATGAAGGATACATTGGAGTACCCCATGTGCGGGGGTCTAACTCGGTAATATGATTATCGGTAGAGCAATGGGTTCTAGGGGACTATTAACTTGAAGATATATATTTATTCTGAGTCTTTATTAATTTTATACTTTTTGCCTAAGAAGAGGTGAGGTTTTCCCAACTAAGTGAGAATAGTAGAGGTCACTTAGTCATTATAAACAAATTACGGGAGAATATAGTCAGTTCCCGTTCGAAATAAAGTTTGTGCTATTTACAGGTCTAAGTTCTAGGGATCGTGAAGATTGAAAGATCGCTCCAGAATACCTATTGTTTCGAGAGTCTCAAGGGCGATAATTTAAAGTGAATTGATAAATTTTCATGTGAAATAATCTACAAGTGTTCCAGTTAATTATACAAAAAATAATATAAAATAAAACCTACAATTAATTATATTGGTATCATCAAGTTATTACTACCCTAGTTGCCTTTAAGTTGATCGTGATTGTCCCCCGAGAACCTCAATCGCTCTACCGAATCTCATCGCACCGGGCTAGACCCCCGCACATTTTAGAGAACTGTTTGCTACCCCGTTTTGTACAACCACGCTATTTTATTTTTTAAACAATAGCATGCAAGGGATTCAGAGGTTAGAAACGCGATTATTGTGAATTAATATACAATATATGCATTAAATTATAATATAAACTTACATTGTGAAAATATCGTTGAGAAAAAGATTATTAAGGCCCCCTTTAACGCAGAAATATTAATATTCACTGCTTGGAAATACGAACATGCGATACAATTTTTTTTCACTTACTTACTTACTCACTGGCACTATCGAACCCGTAGGTTCATGGCCGCGCGGACACAAGCTCTCCACACATCCCTATCCTGAGCTAATGCTTTCCAATCATTCCCTGTATAATCTACTTCCCTCAAATCATAGTTAATGTTATTCTCCCACCTCATTCTTAGTCTACCAACTGGGTGTTTTCCCTCTAGCTTTCCTACAAGAAGCTTCCATGCAAGTCTTTCATTCCCCATACGTGCAACATGTCCTGGGCCCATCCGCAGTCTAACGAGACTTAACTCTTCTTATTATATCTGGCTTCCTATAAAGAACATGTATTTCACATTGCTTAGTAGTCTTTTTCTCCATTCACATGTCTGTTCATCTCTCTTTTGGTCCAAAAATGTTCCTAATTCTTTTATTCTCAATAGTCCTACTTGTAATCTCCTTTCCTCCCGTAAAGTAAGAGTCTCATGTTTCGCACCCATATAATATAACGGGTAGAATAATATTGTTTATATATTTTCAGTTTAACGTTGGTTAGAAAGGAGTTGTTGGGACATCAAGAGTCTCTGCAATGCATAATAACACGCATTTCCAGAAATTGAGCCCTATGTTATTTCAAATGGCAACAACAAAATCGGCACTAATTGAAATATTTTATCATTTGGACAGTAGTTCGACACTCCTTTGAAAGATGACAGCTGTAATAATGAAGATATAAGAGAGTATACCCCGTTTTGTCCAACGCCACCCTCTGTTGGGCTTTACTTTCCCCTACAGTGTTTGATTGAAATTTATCCGGGTGTTTAGAGTTATGCTGGAACATATGTAGATCGCTGTCCATCATTTTTTCCGTTTCAACATATTCTCACCCTCCCTAGGATGCTAGGGTATGTTACCCGTTACAGCCACTTTACCACATTGTAATTAATACGTGTATGTACGTGGTAGTGTGCGGACGTGTTTCTAGCTCTCGAGAACAGTGCGGTCTTGTAAAATCGTAAAAAAATGCAGGACATGAAGAAAATGCTACAAGAGATGAGGAGAGAGATGACCCAGGGATTGCGAAGGACGGAGGACATGGTGTCTATGGTAAACTCTGTTGTGGAGAGGGTTCAAGAAATGGAGGTAGCCTGGAGCAGTATGGAAGACACAGTTAAGTGGATAAAGAAAAAATGACTATCTAATACGTGTACCAAATTATTTGTTAAATTGCTCTAGGTGACTAATAGCCATTCAAACAATATTACTTTGACCTTGACACTGAATGCATCATTCCACAATCTGCTTACTCATATTTAATGAAGAGAGAAAGTTATAAAATCTACAACACAGGTGTAATAATTCATATGCGAATGTGAATATCATTATTCTTAATTTAATATTACTGTCATATTCATCACGGCTGTCTCTAAAAAATACTCCAATAAAATTTTAAAAAATCATGGCGCAACATCCTTAGAGGGCTCTTTTCCTACCAGGTGGCTGTTAGTCTTGTATCCACATGTTAAGGATACTTTGTAGTTAGTGTCCTCTGTTCGATAAGCTTTCTTACTTAAAAAAAAAACGTTTCTCTAAAACTATAATACAGTAGATAACAAAACAAAAATTTCACCACTTATTAAACAGACCCTGGTGAGTTGGTTGATACCCAAATTAAGTTATTAGTAATTTTTTTTATTACTTGGCAATCATTATTACATTGAAGTGAAAATTATTGAAAATCTGCATTTTGTGTTCATCTGATACCATTTTCCCAGAAACTGTTTGTAAGAACTACATTTTCTTTTATTCATACTTTCTAAAATTGCCATCGCTGCCATTAGAGGATCAATTTCAATTTTAAGAAACCATCTTTACAAATGTATTGACGTAGACTTTCACGGTCGGAGTTGCTATGTTGATCTTGAAAAAGATTTTTGGGCTGCAGGCCGTGGTCGTGAGGCGATGCCAGACGCAGTCTCTGGCGAAACGACAGGGAACTACAAGCCTCACGACCACGGCCTACAGCCCGAAAATCTTCTTCAAGATCATAACATATTTATAAAATTTCTACTTTATAGTATGTATACTTAAATTACAATTTGAAATGTTGTAATGTATTTACAAAATGTATTTGATCAATTTCGAAAATTAATTGTCAGTATCACTTTGTCCTTGTGGCAATCCCCTAATGAGGAAAGTTGTATATAATAAAAAAATAGTTTATGAGTAGTTTGCGGTTAAGAAGTTTTTGGAAGAAAAGCCTTCATTCAGTTTCTGAAATGTCTTTAAAAAGTTTATAATTTTTATAATTTTTTACGTAATTTGTTTTTCTTAATTATATTTCAATTTATCAATTTAATTCTTAACCTCCCATATGTAAAAATGTGAGATATAAAACCCCTGAAAAAATTACATTTCTTTCTACAGTAGTTCCTGTGAAAAGTACTGTAGGCCCTATCTAAAATCTGAAAAATCAAAGTTACGGAAAAAGTTTAATTCAATGTTATAATTATTGCCAAGTAACAGAAAATACTAATTACTTAATTTCGGCATCAATCAACTAAACAGGATCTGTTTAATAAGTTGTGAATTTTTGTTTTGTTATATATTATTATTTTAGAGAAACTTTAAGCTATTTTTCAAGTAAGAATAAGCTTACCGAACAGCAGGCACTCACTACCAAGTGTCCTTAAGGGCGACACGTGGTCAACAAGTTAAGACTCCTAGTCGTTATTGCTGGTTTTCTCAATCTAGACTGAATAACCAACTAACTAACTCACTGGCACTATCGAACCCTCGCGGACAAAAGCTCTCCACATATCCCAATCCTGAGCTAATGTTTTCCAATTATTCCCTGAATAATTTCATTCCCTCAAATCATAGTTAATGTTATTCTCCCACCTCATGTTTGGTCTACCAACTGGGCATTTTCCCTCTGGTTTTCCTATAATAAGCTTCCATGCAAGTCTTCCATTTCCCATTCGCGCCACATGTCCTGCCCATCGCAGTCTACGAGACTTAGGCCTAATTGTTCTTATTATATCTGGCTTCCTATAAAGACCATGTAGTTCACTGTTATGTAGTCTTCTCCATTCATCTGTCTGTTCATCTCTCTTTGGTCCAAAAATGTTCCTAAGAACATTATTCTCACGTAGGTACTCGTAATCTCCTTTCCTCCCGTAAAGTAAGAGTCCATGTTTCGCATCCATATAAGTATTATAACTGGTAGAATAACAGTTTTATATATTTTCAGTTTAACGTATTTTGAAAGGAGTTGGGACGTCAAGAGTCCCTGTAATACATAATAGCACGCATTTCCAGAATTGAGCCTATGTATCTAGAACTGTTATTTATCATAACTACTATAATTTCTCAAAGTTAATTTATAATTATTCCTTGGGCATAGTGAGTAAGTTTATAAAATATAAAGAGTGCTCTAAAATTGTCCTTACAAACTTCTGGGACTTGTAGAGGGGACTGAGTTGATAATATCTAGAATTGGAAACCATGTCCGGAAACTGTTTATGCGCTACAGCCGTTTGAAAACATGTTTTTAACACGACCACTATTACAAGTAATTTATTATGAGGCGTGACACAGTACATCACTTGTTTTACAATTCAACTCATTAATAATAACCAAAGAAACAAAATGGAAACTGTTTCGTGACTTGCATTAATAATCCCGGATACACTCTCCACAATCAATTTTTGCAGTTTTCAATATTTCGAAAAAAAATTATATTTCTTAAAAAAACACCAAGTCTTGGAATACTCGATAGGGAAATTTTCGTTTTAGACGAATCGCGAAGCTATTACTTGTTGAGACACATGACGTACGTTCAGGCAACGCTTGTTTTCAAACGGCTGTAGCACGGAAACTGTAAGTTTCCGGACATGGTTTCCACTTCTAAATATTAATAACTCAGTCCCCTCTACAAGTTCTAGAAGTCTATAAGTGGAATTTTAGAGCACCTGTATAGTGGATATGTAGATTTTCATTGTTCGTGAGCACAGATCCCGTACACTGACTAGTTTCCTTTCCACTTGGGGGCTTTATCCAACGCGTGTCCCTTAGCTCTGTACCATGGCATGACATTTACACTGTTCTTACCATCGTGCAGTAGGGCTACTGCAATAAAACTAGTGTTTTATTTTATGTTTACAGATGTACCTACCATGCAGTCTATTATCTACATGCGTTCGTGTTCTTTTAAGAAACTGCGTCCTGCGATATACCCACAGGGTAAAACGCAGGTTGCAAAACTTGTTAAAACAAAAAAATAAAAAGAAACTGCATATATAGATATTTAGATAATAGCGTCCACGTGACGGCTCATAATAACTAACTGCAGCATGCAATAAGATGGAATTATATCTACTTTCAAAAAGAAGAGAGAGTGTACAAGTTCCTGGCCATTCTAATAACAGTCTTAACTAGTTGGATTAGGATTTACGTGCCTTGAGGAAGCGTAGGAGAGACAAAACTTTCATTAAACTGGTTTGTGCTATTATTCCTAAACTTTCAAGGGGAGAAATCTCCTCGCGTAATCAATAAACCTGCCTTTTTATCTTTATAGGTTAGGCCTATATAAATTGAGTGCGAGTGTGTCTGTTCTTTATGGACAAAAAATATTTGGCCGATTTGAATGGAATTTTTACAATCATTTAGAGATTTTTTCTGGAACAATTCAATTAACGTATATAACATTACCGTAGCAATGAGGTGGGAGAATAACATTAACTATGATTTGAGGGAAGTAGATTATACAGGGAATGATTGGAAAGCATTAGCTCAGGATAGGGATGTATGGAGAGCTTATGTACGCGCGGCCATGAACCTACGGGTTCGATAGTGCCAGTGATTAGGTAAAGGAAGAAGTAATATTACCGTAGCACTATAGGGCCGGAGCTTAAAAAAAGATCGGTACACTAAAAAAGTAACATTTTGGACCCTTAAATAGCTTACTCTGCCTAACCACCAAATTAGAAACATAGATGTGAAATTCTGGGCAGACGAGGTTAGGAGAGAACACCAAAAGATTGGGATGGGTTGGGTATGGGAAAAAGGGACTGAAAATCGCAAGAATGTTTGGAGAAAAATAAGGAGGAGGTACTTAGATATAAACCAACAAGATATTTTCGCCGAATGTAGAATGTTTTTACAAAGAGACCGAAAACATGTTTAGGGAAAAGAATCTTATATACTCAACCTAGGATTTAAAGAGAGATCCGGGCTTGCTTGGTTTAGGCTAGGAGCATGGAAATTTCTAAAAATTAGCGACGATCACGAAATGCGAATATGTCCAATGTGCGGAAGCTTTGAAGACGAGATACATATATTAGGAAAATGTAACGATTTAGAATATTGGAGGCGTCAATTATTACCGGAAGGATTTCTAAATTCAAATCGTGAAAGATTGGCATGCTACGAGTAATGATAAATCCAGTAAATTGGATAAACTAGGGTAAATTTCTGGACAAAACGCGAAAAATAAGAACATCACTCATTCATGAATAAATACAAATTATCAAAATGCAATACCATTCATTCTTAATAATTCTACATAATTAATGTATAATGTTATTGTATTATTATGTAATTGTAATATTATTGTTTTCTTTTTGTTTTTTTCTTTATACCATTATCAAATATTACTTTATTGTAACGTACTGTCAACAGCACGTACGGCTTACTGCCCGTTCGACCCATATTTGTGAATAGCATTGTATATAATCTTACTTGTAGTCTAATAAAGCCATATTACTACTCTGCCTGAACCGTAACAAGTACACTGGATTAATGCATACGAAATTGAATAAGAATTCTACAAAAATGTCAAAAACATATGTCTATCTTTTACGGATAACTCAAAATACTATTTTTGTATTTCAACTCATTGCTGAATGCCGGGTAATCAGCACGGGGTATCTAAAAATAATTAGGATATGAATAATTATTTTCCTTTTTACTTATTCAATTATACATAAATAATACCCTCAACTCGTGTCCAACTCAGGGTCGGGTCGAGGGATGAGATGAGATGAAGCCCCTTATATAGAGGTCTGTGAATGACGAGAGTGCCGGCTAACTATGCCTGGCACACGAACAGAGGGGCAGATGAATTAAATCAAACGGAATGGACGTGATGAGTATGGAGAAATGGTGAAATGAAATTGTGGCAGGGGAACGGGAGAAAACCCCGAAAAAAATTGCCCATGCTTCGTTTCATCCATCACGAAACCCACATGGAGTGGCCGAGACTCGATCTCGCGATCCAAGCGGTGAGAGCGAGCGTCTAACCGCTTGTGCCATGGAGCCGCCTTCAATTAAACATAAACACACTTAATTTATTTAGGCGTAGCAGCGCACGGCGGGTGTAAACCTGCCTTTTTATATCCATATAAAACTGAAATTAAAATTATTTTCTTCGGAGAAGAACAATTAGATTCGAAATGAATGGGTCGACTTTATTTGCTTACAATTTACTTGGTATTTTATTGTTTCTCTCTTCAGAGGTTCTAATGTATCTAAAATCTACTATTCAATTTGTGTGGTTTGGTGGTCCGGGGAGGGGGACATCCGTATACTGATCACGACTCTAAGCCTATGTGACAAATTAGGGGAGAATAAAGCCAAAAGGATAGTTGTAACCCCTTCTCGACGTCCTGTGCCCAGTCCAGAAAATACCTATACGAGTCGTGTTTGAATGCTTGATGTCTAGAAACTAGGAATAAACTGCATAACACCATAGAATATACTTCATTTCCATTCATTCATATCAACAGTGATAGGTACTATAATACAATGCGTTCGTAGCTCGGCCGGACTGGGTGAGTATTGGCGCGCCTTCCGCTAGATTTACATGTACACGAACGGCAAATCATTGGTACGGAGCACTATCTACTTGCTAAAATTACAAATTACTACTCTACTAACTTACATTAGGCTTACCTGCATTACAACAGATGTTAAAAGTGATGACCTTGAAGGCGAACACATTCCCTATATCTCCGAAAACAATTATGGTTTACTCGCAAAAGTTCATGTTAACTTATTGCCTGTATTTCTCTCGTGATGTTGTTCTTCAATTCTTGTAACGTGTGCGAATTTGATGCATACACTTTATTATTTAACATTCCCCATAAATAAAAATCACATGTCGATAGGTCAGGGGAACTAGGTGGCCACAATCCTCGACTAATTATTGTCACCAAACACACTTCGCAATTCATGCATAGAATTCGCAGCAATGTGCGCTGTCGCTGAATCCTGCTGAAACTAGCCACACAACCGTTCAATTCTTGTTAGACGCGAAAAAAAATTGAAGTTACATAAACGTGTGAATCAACTGTTGTGTCGAAAAATTTAGACCGACTGATGCGTACCAATGACTTGCCGGTCGTGTACGTTTAACTTTGGCGGAAGGCGCGCCAATACTTACTCAGTCCAAGGCCGCGCTACGAACACATTGTACCTATAATGAATCTGCATGGTTTGTTGGTAACCCAAGCCCATACTTTGTTCTAATGGAATCTACCATTAAATCTTATTACACTCATGACTATGGGAATCTTAAACCTAATAAATAATATTATAATTGTTTAATTTTGTCTTTTTTAATCCTCATGTTTCATAGACGTTTTAAAAAAAAATATTTTGGCAGCAATTCTACTGCCGGCATATCTCTCAGAATCATTTAAGCATGCAAGAACTCTCCACCGCAACAAGGCAAAGATACCATCGGATGGAAATTACAAAATAAATAAAATAAAAAAATAAAAATAAAAACATTGTAAACAACGAAGTCAGTGAGCCTGTTGTCATTTCTGTTACAAGTATTTTCGCCGAATATTACAATATTCCGTGTTTTCAAGGGTGTTTCCGAATCTGGCATTGAAGTCTCCTACTATAATAATGTAGTCATTTTGTTATTTTTGTTTTAAATTGACCGAAACAAGTTAACATTGGCCTATATTCATGAATGGTGTATTATGATCAACTATCGGATGGAAATTACAAAATAAATAAAAATAAAAAAATAAAAAATAAAAATAAAAACATTGTAAACAACGAAGTCAGTGAGCCTGTTGTCATTTCTGTTACAAGTATTTTCGCCGAATATTACAATATTCCGTGTTTACAAGGGTGTTTCCGAATCTGGCATTGAAGTCTCCTACTATAGGCCTAATAATGTAGTCATTTTGTCATTTTGTTTTAAATTGACCGAAACAAGTTAACATTGGCCTATATTCAAGAATGGTGTATTATGATCATTAAAAACAAAAAGTGAACCTAAAATAAATATATAAATAATATACCGGTCAGTTTAAAATTAATTACATAATGTAAACATGTCAGGAAGACGTATGGAGTCACTAATTTCAGGACATGGCAAAGGTTTCGAACCAAAGTATCTGACTAGAAAATTTAACACCGTGGATTCGAATCTATTATATGCATATTGATTTTTTTAAATAAGCATTTTAGTACACGCTAACAATTTTTTTAAACCAATTGGGACATACTTAATAAAAATAAATGAAAATGCCTTAATGTTATGATTCGCATATAGGCCTACTTCATATTTTGGGAAGAAGAGGGCCTCAAGTGTAAAAATATCATAAATTGAGTTAAGACTACTATTCGTTAAGAAAAATGGTTACAAATTTATTTCTTTATGGTCACAAGTCATGTGCCAGAAACTGAAGACAGAATAAAATTGTGTCCATACCAAAAATTGAATTCACTATAACTTTTTTAAAACTTTAATTGCGAATAACTATGAACTAAAATTTTTACACTTGTGGCCGTCTTCTTTCAAAGGTGCTAAATGTTCCTTCAAGTTTTTCTTGTCACAAAGAGAATAAAGAGAGACAGCAAGAATTTAATTATCCAACCTGTCAAAGTGCGCTCTGCATTCTATTGCACCACTCCGTTATTACCATATATTTATTAAAGCATTGCCTTCAGTAGATGGAATATTTATACAATTGTTTTATTTAATTAATATTTATAGAAGCTTTAAAATCAAGATCATATTGCATCTGCTTTTTTTTTTTTTTTTTTTTTTGCATCCAGAATGTTGTGTATGTCTATTGTGTTCAGTCGTGTTTGCAACAAAAAAATTCAGAGATCATATGAATTCAAGATTATGATGAACTGGATTATAGGTATGAAATTATAACCCAGTATATGGTTTGATGATTGAGGGAAACCGGGCAAAAACTTCAGTTAGGTCTATTTGTCCCTGGATTTAAATTATGGATTTTATGGATATGAGATTCAAATGTTACTTCGAACCAATTCATTCAGAACGTTTTTCTTGTTTGCTGTGTATATTGTTTAATGATCATGTAATAATAATTTACTTTTTTAATTATTGTCATTGTATGTTTGGGTTTTAATACTACCTACAATACTTTTCATCCTTTTGATTCCACTAGTCGGAATGTTATTGTGAACTATTTTAAATGTACATTCCACTTCGGCAGACTACGTTATGTAGATGATGTAGGCTTGCACTTGGTGGTATCATTATTATTCTTGTTGTTATTATCATTATTATTCTGGTTGTTATTGTTATTCTTATTATTCTTGTTGTTATTGGTATTATTATTCTTGTTGTTATTGTTATTCTTATTATTCTTGTTGTGATTGTTATAATTGTTATTATTGATATTGTTATTCTTGTTGTTATTGTTGTTAGTTATTCTTATTATTCTTGTTGTTATTGTTATAATTGCTATTATTGTTATTCTTGTTGTTATTGTTATTATTGTTGTTATTGTTATTGTTGTTTATTGTTATAGTTATTATTGTTGTTATTCTTATTATTGTTGTTATTGTAATTGTAGTTATTATTGTTATTGTTATTATTGTTATTATAATCATTATCATTATTATTATCATTATTATTATTATTATCATTATTATTATTATTATTATCAATTATTAATTATTATTTTTATCATTATTATTATTATTTTTATCATTATTATTATTATTTTTTATCATTATTTATCATCATCATTATTATTTTTATCATTATTATTTTTATCATTATTATCATCAAACATTATTATTATCATTATTATCATCATCATTATTATTATCATTATTATCATCATTATCATCATCATCATCATCATCATCATCATCATCATCATCATCATCATCATCATCATTATTATGATTATTATTATTATTATTATATTATTATTATTATTATTATTATTATTATTATTATTATTATTATTACAAATGTTTTCCCATCTCTTTTTCTCTTTCCATTTATCCCGATCGACTATCTGCTACTGTGCATTTGAACTAGAGGCCAGCCATGGGTTCAAAAAAATCTCAATTCTGAAATGAGAGACTCATGACAAAACTTTTTCAGCCATTTAACATCCAACTCCAAATTTCATTGTTGAAATTTTAAAGAGAGCCATTTCGTAAAATATAGTAACCTACTAATTGTTATTGTTTTCCCTATTATATAGATTCCAATCACAAATCTAAGACAAGTTTGAAAAAAAAAATCGTGTATAGCTTACCTACACATTCAGATTTCTAAATAGTTTATTTATTACATGTGAATTATGATTGTCCGTTACATTTTCTGTGATGTTGGCAACAAAATACGGAACCGTAAACTTAACTACTTGATACCGTTCAATATGTTGACAATTACCATAAACAACACAAACGTATCAGTAGCCGTAGGACTGGTGTTGGTAACTTCGTGTATTCACTTTTTTTTTAAATTACAGTAAAAATGTAACTACACCGTCCATCTGTGAGAGAATACAGTGTTATACGGTATGCAATGAGAAGTAGAAGTGTTCTTATAACCTGTAAAAGTCCCCAATGTTATTTCTTACAGATGGTCCACCGCTGCGCTGTGGTCTCGAGATAGCACGCTGCCTTGTCATGCAGCGGGCCCGGGTTCGATCTCCGGTAGGGACAAGTTTCCTGGGTGATGTTTTTTTTCGGGGTTTCTCCTCACTTGTAATGTCAGGGAATTTTAAGACCCAAACGGTCCCCGAACATCATCTAGCCATCATTATCATCATTAACATATTCATTAAGTTTAGGATTAAGGCCTCTCCTGGCGCATCATTACCATCATCACTTATCATATATACCATTGGGGAGCGTAACTCCGCCTTCCAGACGCCCCAACCTCAGAAGTGGGTTACAATAACGCCATGCCAGGAGAGAATATAAAATGTCGAAATTACAACATGGTGGCATTGAATAAAAAAAATCATTTAGATGAAAAGCAAAACCGTTGGACCAATTTCTGACATGAAAAAGAGCCTAAAGTCTAAACTACTCTATGGTAAAAAATTCATCCTTTAACAATAAACTTTGAATGATGACGCATATGACCTGAAAATGAAATGTCGCTCTCGATGGACAAGTAGTTATACAATCCTCGTCTATACTTCAGGTTCAAACCGACTGAGGCCAGTATTGTTTCCTTGAGAAGATAGGTAAAACAGTAAACTCTGTATCATAGATTTATGGGATATCAAAGAACCTTGTGCTAGAAATAAGAGTGTTTTGAGGAAAAAATTGCCTGCTTTTTTACATCCAAATTTGAACTGTTTCTCTAATGACTAGAGATGTTGAGAGTTTTCAATTAGAAATACTAAGATTACTGACAGTTGGCTGGCAAAGAAGATTGTTCAATAAAATATTACCTAAAATGTTGTAAGTAGCCAGAAATGCACTAAAACTTCACCTTGTTTATTTTTAAGAAAGTTTGAAACACTCTTGTTATAATACGAAGTAGCCTAATACAATGTATTTAAAACTTTACTCCATTGCGCGACAGGCCTAGAAGGTCCTTGGCCTACCAGCCGGCTGTTGGCCTCACATCAACTTGTATAAATCACAGAGGTAGATGATCATCCAGCCAGTATAGGATTGAAATGTGGTCAACATGTAGGGTATCCCAGCCGTTATAGCTGGTTTTCTCAACCTGGAGCCGCTACATATTGTAGCTACCTAAATGCCTCACGATGCTGTGTGGGCACCAGTCCCATACTGGCCGAAATTCTATAAGACAATTTCTTCCCCCATGGAGACCCGAACCAGACCAAAAGTTATTTGTCTTCTTCTCATTCTTCTTCTTCTTCTTCTTCTTAATCAGCACAACAGTCCAGGCGGACCCTCGCTTCCTCTATGTATCTCTTCCATTCATCCTTGTTCCTCGACAGCTGTCTCCAATTTTCCATTTTTGCCTTCTTCATATCCCGCCACACACAATCCCACCATCTTGATTTCGGTCGACTCGTTAATCTTGTTATCTTTGGATATCTGTTAAAAATGGATTTAACATTCCTATTAACCTCTATTCGATTCACATGCCCCATCCATATCAACCTTGACAATCTGATGGATGTTATGTCTACTTCTTTATATAGTTGATAAGTTCACTATTATATTTTCTCCTCATATGCTCCTTGCCTCTGGTCCCGAGGATAGCGGGTTCAAACCCGGCCGGGGTCGATGGATTTTTTTAGGACGGAAAAATCCAAGGAGCAAGTCCTCCGGGAGGGACTTCAAGCCGTGGGTCCCGAGTCTGAAGATTTTCAGGCTCGTAAAAAATCCTTAAGCCTGAATGAAAAGGCCTCTAAGCAAAATTTACCGAATTGTCCCGTCCTAGTACTACCTTGGTTTCCTAGAGGTCAGTATGAGGCGGAACGCTGACCACGTGCCACTCAAAATGACATCTATACGAAAACAAGTGTAACTAAATTAATATGGTTCAAATTCTTCCCTGTAGGGGAAGAGCGCCTAAATCCCTGTAAAGAGAAAACATGGGCTTACAATACAAATGCATATCCATATTTGACTGCACCAAAAATTCTACTCAGAATCTTTCTTTCAAACGTGGCTATATGATCACGGATATGCTTTTTTAACTTCCCACCCGAAGGAAATCCTGTCTTCGGATTTTCTTTACCGGTAAAATTACTGCAGATTTGACCAGGATCGAACCTATGACTCTTGGTTTCGGAATCAGATGCGATAATGTTGTCGATTTTTCTGTACAGTACATCGCTTACTAATACCAATGGATGTAGTTAATGACGTAACAAAGGTTATTTAAGTTTAATTGTAAAACATTCACGCGAGGCTTTTGTATTGTATCTACGTATTTTTTACAACTTCCGTTCTAACAAAGAATATAATGTTTATTGAGTTACAATCCGCATACAGAATAGATTATGATCACCTTCTACCAAAACATCCTATTGTTTGTATGAGTATCACATCGTCAAGGAATGAACAGAATTAAAAAAAAATACTGCATTCCTTCTTTGATTTAAGATGTAAACAAAATATCTATGCTCATTTAATTACATAAGTCAATCACAAATAAAATGTTTTTAGCTCAAAATGTGTTCCAGGCGTTAACGACCTGAATGGTAGGCTCCGGTAATCTAATGGCTACTGTGCTCGCTTCTGGATCCGAGGTTCACAGCTTCAAACCCGGACGTGATCACCATTCACTGCACGTAATCTTACTACGAAGCTTGAAGTATAATTTTCATAAATTGGCTGAAGAAGATTTGTTTATTTAATTAAAAATATTACAAATGTATTACACATCTAATATATAAAAATGAATGTTTGTTTGTTCGTACTTTATGCGCGGTCATACCCTTGATCCGATTGTGATGGGGCTTTTTTGAAAAATGTTCAGGAGATTCCAGGGATGAACATAGGTCATAAGATAGTTGTGATACTCAACTCCTACACCCTTAAAAATCGCCCTTTGTAGTGGAAAACGTGAAAAAATAGCTCTTTGGACTCTTAAATGGCTTACGCTGCCTAAGCCATAACAAATACACAAAAATAATGTACACAGAATTGAATATCTCAAAAATCTCTAAAAAAAAGTCCGCAACAGCATATGTTTATCTCTTACGGATAACTCACAATAACCATTTTTGTCTTTCATTGATGCCAAGAAGATCGAAACAAGTACATAGATTCCTGTGCAAGCATAGCAGCATATGGCGGGTATTCTTTTACGGATAACTCACAATAGCGAATTTTGTCTTTTAGCTCATTTATGCGAAGAAAATCGAGATAAGTAGATTCCCGGACAACGCCGGGTAATCAGCACGGGGAATCTTAAAATAATTACGATATACATTTATAATTATTTTTCATTTTACTTATTCAACTAATCATAAGAAGTACATTAATTTTCGTATTTCAGCTCATTTACGTCAAGAAGATCGGGATAAGTAGATTCCCGAGCAACGCCGGGTAATCAGCACGGGGTATCTAAAAAAATATAAATTTATAATTATGTTCTTTATATTTATTCAACTAAACATAAAAGCACGTCAATTTTCATTTATATAGGCATAGCAGCTAGTTATCAATAAAACCCAAATCACCAAACCAAAATATTAAAATATTCAACGCGTTTTGATAGCGAGGCTATCATTATTTATCACGCCGCTTCATCAGACTATCCGACACACATAATCTTGACACTCGATCCCATCAGCACATTGTCCTTTATATCCCTCCTCATCACACTGTATATTATTCATTATATTTTACGGTCTCACTTACCAAAACATGGAATTCCCTTCCGCCCTATGTCAGAGACTGTCAAACTATAACATCCTTCAAAAAAAACTAAAGAATTATTTAATAACAAACTAACTTATACACCTCACTGATAATTTTATTTTAACAATTAAAATAAATTCAATTATTTACGAAAACAATATTAAGAATAATAAATATTTTCATTTGTTTTGTTTCAAATATTGTATAATCGTAAAATTAGTTTTCTATATCTCATTATTTTCCTTTGTTTTTTATATAGGCCTACACTAGACAGGGACAATTTAATATGTCTTGCTTGTATACATTTTATTATTAGTTTTAGTCTTAATTTTAACTAACATTAACTGGTTGTATTATAGATCGTAATATATTAGATATTATCTTTTTGATCAAATTTTTACTTAGTATTTAATATTAGAGTTAATTGAGATTGTTATATCCTGATGTAATATATGTTTGTCCTGGTGAGTGGAAGAGAAAGCCACATGGCCTGAACTCCACCAGGCTAAATAAATCTAATCTAATCTAACAAGACTAGTTACTGATGCAATAAAACACAGGCTAAAGTATATAAACACAATATCAGTTACAATTCTAATTATGACACATTACATGGCTGACAGTTTTAAATTACTTGTTAACGTCAACTACATAATTCTTTCTTTTAATTAATTCGTCACGAATTAGGCCTTTGTAGACCTGTTTCGGCACCATCTAGCAGTCTTTTAAGCGATCTTCCTGGTCGACGATGTCGTTTTGAACTTATATTGCATCATCATTTTTTGGAATTCTTGAATTATCCATTCTTTTTTTTAATGGTCTAGCCTGTTTAATTTATATCTGTTGAATTTTTCTTCTACTGATTCTACTTATAATTGTTCTAAAATTTCTTCTTCTTTTTTTTTCGATCTAAAAGAGTGTATCCTGCTGCCCTTCTGAGAAATTTCATTTCCGTTACTTTGATTCTGCTCCAGTCTCTTTTTCTTAATGTCCAATTGTCACTTTCGTATTAAAGGGAGGGTAATGCCAAAGAATTATATATTTTTATTCTTGTGGATTTTTGTACTAATTTAGCTTTTAATGTGTTGTTTATTATTCCTAAGATTTATGTAAATTTGGTGACTTTCTTGTTCGCATCTTTTTCATTTTAATAAGCTAAATAGTTGAAATTTTGTACTTGTTCTAGGCATTGGTTATTGTGTATTATCTTACTTCTGTTTGGATCTTCTCCTAAGAATGTCATTACTTTTAACTTTTGAACTGATATTTCCATTCTAAAATATTTTATTTAGTGTATAGGGAGTCCTATTTGTAATTTATTCTCTTAATTGGAAATTATAACTTGTAAAGTCCCTGTCATTATTGATAATTTTTTCTTTGTTTTTATAAATCTCCAAACTCTCAAGGACGTCAAAGGATGTAAAATTAATTATTGATATAACCTGTCTAAGATTAATATTGTCAATAACATGACCGTAATTAGAAATATGTAGAGCAACCCCAGATGTGTCAATTATATTTAATCGAAAGTGGGCAATATGCTCTTTGAATCTAATTAAAATAAAATTATAACTGAAATTGTGTTTATACATTTTACCATGTTTTTATCCAATCAGTAACTAGTCTTGATAATGATACCCTCGCTATCAAAACGCGTTGACTACTTTAATATTTTGGTTTGGTGATTTGGATTTTATTAATCGTGTATAATACATTTTTATTATCACCAAGATGATCATATTCATTTATATAAAATATTACATTACAATTTAATTAATTTTAGTCAGTGGACTTGTACATCTATGCAAGTTCAACGGTCAAATAAATTAACTATCATAAGAAATTAGAGGTAGTGCTAACATAAACTTGTTAAACATTTATTTTTCTTTTACGTGTAAAATAGCAACAACTAAATTATTTTCTAATAGTATTTACATGTTTTCAGAATCGTATCAATATTTCGTCGCCTATTTCGATTAATCATCAATTATGTGTGCGATCCAAAAGTTAAAATCCTCCCGACAGGTCATGCCACGGTAAGCATGTAAAAGTGATAAGATGAAAGTTTAAACCACTATGGAGAAGAAGAAGAATCTCTACAAAAAAATTAAATATACTGCATTATATAGGTTAACTAGCTAATACCCGGGGTGTGCTGCTACACCTAAATAAATGAATGTGTTTTTATGTTTAGTTGAATAAGTAAAAAGAAAAATAATTATAATTTTTTATCTAATTATTTTTAGATACCCCGTGCTGATTAACTGGCGTTGACCGTGAATCTACTTATCCCGATCTTCTTCAATGAGCTGAAAGACTAAAATGGTTATTGTGAGTTATCCGTAAAAAGATAGAATATGCTGTCGCGGACTTTTTTGTAGAGTTTTTTTTTCAGATAATAAATTCTATATATATTAATTTTATGTTTTTGTTATGGTTTAGGCATAATAAGCCATTCAAGGGTCCAAACAGCTACTTTGTGTACTACACCTATGCTTTCTTTTTAGCTCCGGCCCTATAGTACGTACGGTAATATGTCATATACATTAATTGTCCCCATAACAATTCTCTAAATGATGGCGAGAAAAAATCTCACTCCAATCGGCCAAGTGCTTTTTGGAGGTCTATAAAGGATAAACAACAACAGACATACAGACAACAGACGACAGACAGACAGACCGACAGACAGGCAGACAGACAGACAGACAGGCAGGCAGGCAGGCCGGCATGCACTCACTCAATTTTTATATAGAAAGAAGATTTCCGCAAATAAATAGTGCTTATCATAGGTAATGCTACGAGTGCATAATCCACTTTATCTAGAGGATTTGCGACAAGCAAGAGTGGCCTTTTGATTGGACAATTTTACAACGAATAACATTAAGCTTTGTACTCACAAATCATTATTTAAAAATGACTTTGTTAAATGAGTTATCTTTCATGTAGACGGCAAGGTTTGAAAACAAATCAGAAATGTTTGATTATGTTTCATTTGTTCATCACTGCAACCTGATCATATTATTTATTGGCAAATAGAATCGCAATATTGTAGGAATGCACCCTAGTGAAGAAAAAATGCAACACATCAAACTGTATATTATAACCAATATTATAGGTTATTATTTGTTTAGGAAACAACTCAGTAAAATCAGCATTTAAAAACACAATTATTGAACACACAATTATCACATGTTTAGGTCGAGGAAATCTGTTCATTATTTGCTATATTCAGCGTATGTGTTATAGTCTAGTCACGGCAAAATAATGCCTCTCACCTGTTCAAAAGATTAAAAAATAAATAATAGTTTTAAAAACTAAAAACGCACTCTTTATTAGAAAACAGAACTCACAAATGAAAAATAATTTTAATTTCCAACATGCTTGGGATAAATTTAAAGGTGGTACCAAAAAAAAATCATCTCCAACACATATAGCATAAAAACTAGAGTTATCACCAAAAAGAAAATAATGTTACCATCAAAAGCGTGGGGTTCTCTATATCAATTAATATATTTGAGAATAAACAGATCTTGGTAAAAGTAAATCCTCTAAGAAGAGCATGTACAAAGCATAAACAGACGCACCCCACTTTTTTGATGGTAAAATTATTTTCTTTTTGTTAGATAAGTCCTAGTTTTATTCCTAAATGTGTTGGAGATGATTTTTTTTGTTGACCACTTTAAATTTATCCCAAGCGTGTTGGAAATTAAAATTATTTTTTCATTTTTTGAGTTCCTGTGTTCTAATAAAGCGTTCTGTTTTAGTTTTTTAAAACTATTATTTATTTTTTTTATTTTTTATTCATATTGTACAGAATAAGATAAGAATGTAAAGATCTTTAAATTCCATGCTATTGTAGTATCAGCTAAAAGTATTACTCTGCTAAAAAAACATCCTCCCCCGCCGGATTCGAACCAGCGACCTATGGATTACTGAAATTTCATACCACTAGTTCACCGCTCTAACCAACTGAGCCTCGTAAAACGATTGACTAAATCGTCGACAAGTCCGTAACCTAGTATACCAGTTTTATATGTATTTTTTAATTATTTTTCTGATTTGTCTGGCCAGGAATTTAGAAATAAAATATGACATTATTGTATTGTCACTGGTTCTTTACAAGTATACAAAGTTTAAAGTCGATCCAATGTCTCTAAGTGGGTGAAAATCGTGTTCAAAGATTCCGTTACAGAAATACAAAGACACTTTTTTTTATTTTCTGATAATTCTGGCCAGGATTTTAAAAAATAAATAAGAAATTATAGTATTGTCACGGTTCCTTTACAAGTATACAAAATTTCAAGTTGATCCAATTATTTTAAGTAGGTGAAAAACGCGTTGAAAGATTCGGTTACATAGATAGATAGATAGATACAGGTCAAGCTAATATAAAGCGTGTAAAAAGGAGGAGCTTTCTTTATTTTGGTAAACAAATTCGATAAATATCGACGTGAAACACGACTACCATTGGTTGTAAAACCAAATTCATTGGAATGTCATTGACTCCCATTTGGGGCATGAGTTAAATAGTCTGCAAATTTACGCTTTATACATAGGTCTACTTTGTACATTACTTACCTCAGTTTAGTACAGCATTTCATAATATTTCCTTGAAAGAAATTATGTGATAAAATAGGCCTATAAAGTAGCCACATATAAATTTAGGAGATTTTTTCTTCTCTCAGAGAATTTGCGAATATTTCACCAACCTTTTGAGAACAAATGCCGCTCTCTACATTGTGCTAATCTGGGTGTCTTTTCCTTGGTAAATGTAGTCCTGAATATTTTGTTTGTAAACATTTAAATGTTTTAGAGACGTTTATTATACTAAATGTTTTTATAACTTTCTACAGTAATTAAAGTAATGCATTCCCTTTTACTACAAATGCAATACAATTAAAAATGCCATTGGCCTGAACAGCGAAAGTTGCAATGGTCCATAGATTGCTACAACAGTTATTTGTGGTCTAGGTACCTGTTTGTATAACATAGTTCTCATTTTAATAACCTTGAACTCAAGTGAGATAATAAGAAAAAAAAGTTAAAATGTCTGAACCACTAATAGGAATGAATAACAGCTTTAAGAGTTCACGAAACGAAGAGAGAAAGTTGTGAGATGTTCCGGTTTGTTGACTAATTATTTTACTCTTGAACAGAGTAAAAAGTAACGTGGCGTACAGAAGTAAAGTAAAAGGTGGCAGTCCATGTGGAAAATAAATAAGTACAATTTATTCGTGAAGTAAGATTTCACCTAAAAAGACAACACAATGCAATTGAAATTACTTTCCAATCAGTTTGGAACTGATCATCCGAAGTATAGCAGAGCAATTACTCATACTTTGCTTCTTTTCGTAACTAGTTCTATAAAATCTGATACCATCGCATCAACTACTTATATACAATATTTTTTAATCGAGTGATTTGATTCAGACGATAGAATTTTATACTATTATTCAGAAGTCCTGGTTTAAATCTCGAGTCTAATAAATTTGACTAGAGTTTCCCCTTGATTTTTCTAATTTGTTACGCCAAATGCGCTTCTTACAATCACTGTTAGGAGTTGATTGACTGGATCACCAAACGAACACTATTATCTGAGAAAACTTGGAGTACCAAGTTTAAATGAAAGTATAGAAAGATACCAAAAAGAATGGAAAAATCATCTGAGAAGAATGGAAAAAAATAGACTTCCAAAATTGGCATTCCAATATACTTCAACTGGACATAGGGACCAAGGAAGACCAAAACATCGGTGAAAAGATCAAGACCATCTTCGTTAGGTGTAGAGTTACAGGTCACATGGTCTAAAACGGATTTATTCAAGATGATGATGATGATATGTTTCAAGGGTTAAAATTTCGTTACCACAACCTAATTGCATTTGCCCATGGCACACGAATGCATAATAATAATAATAATAATAATAATAATAATAATAATAATAATAATAATAATAATAATAATAATAATAATAAGATAGATAGATAGATCATCGGTTGATTAATGTCTTTGACATCGTTCGATTCTCAACAGCCAATTTTATCGGTCCATCCAATCTCTTAGTTGTAGATGTTTCTTCTTCATGTATAAATATATTCCCTGACTCCAGGAGATTTTAGGTCTTCCTCTGCCTCGTCTTCCCTCAGGTTTCCATTCCAAAACAGATTTTGGTAGACGATCCTCTTCCATTTGCTGGACATGTCCGTACCATCTTAATTGCTGAGTTTTAATATAATCAATAATAATAATAATAATATATTGCACCCTATTTGCATATACCCAAAGATTATAGATGGGATATGATCAAATATATTCAAGCGCCTATAAAAAGTTAAAATCTGATATCATCTAATTGAAAATCTTTACAACGACATGTTTTGAACATGCGATGTTAACGTTTTAAACTCTTATTTTCAGGAAATTCTGGGTTAAAATCCCTCAGCAAACCAACCAGACTGTATCTTTACTGAGTGAAGTGTTTGTAATTCCATTATCACGGTCTATTAGATAGTAAACTCTCGTTTCATAAGGTATTAAAATTGAATATTAGTTGCATTTGCACAAAATATTTTTAGTGGTGTGTTTCAAATTATATTCGAAAACTTAAACTTATAACTTAAAATTCAATGTGACATAATTACATTTTGCAGGTTTTCAGAATAAAAAAAACTCTTTTCTTTACTATAAACATCATCTGGTAGACCTACGTTATGACATCTTGACGCCAAAATCCAAACATGGCATAATTGCCATAACAGATAATGTTAAAGTAATGAAAAAGGTTTTGTTTTTATTTTTAAAAAATTGAAAACTTGGCGAAATGAAATTATGTCATTTTGGCATAGAATTTATTTCAATTTTTCAAGTGTCTTTAGCAACAAAATCCTGTGTTATGTCTACCGTAAGATGTGCAGTATCACAGTAATTTATAATCTTGTATCATGGTGACCATCTGTTTTACAACAAAAGAAATATTTAAACACACGCAGAGTATGTGACATGATGAGAAAATTCTCGCTATAGATAGCGTGACACCTGATCATCTCGACAGATAACTCTCTCTCTCTCTGCTCTGAAACTACCAACACGAAATTCATCAAAACTTAGTTCTCGTGATGTTATCTATATCTCCACATAATTGTAAAACCGATATTTGTGAATATTATACACACTATGATATTTTTGTTTTTATTCTATTACAATACTAGTTTTTCGTTTATATTCTAATTATTTTAATTTATCATAAGTAATGCCACGAGTGATTTCCAAATTATCGATAAATTCACGACTCACGAAGTGAGGAGTGAATTTATCTAGAGAATTTGGAAATCAAGAGTGGCATTTGTTAGGACTATTTAACGAATAAAATCAAGCTGTTTACTCACAAATCATTATTTAACTATAGATATTTTAAAATATTTATATATTTAATGTAAACGGCGATGTTTGAAAACAAATGAGAAACGATTGTTACGCTTCATCTGCTTCTTTTGTTTATCACTATAACTAGATCATACTATTTATTGCCAAAGGAACGCAATATTGTAAGAATGCTCTCCAGTGGAGAAAAAATGAAACACATCAAACTGTACATTAATTCATTTCTGATGTCGTATGATGTAAATATGACTATTTAACTCATGCCCCAAATGGGAGTCAATGACCAATCACATTTCAATGATTTCTATTTTACAACCAATCAGAGTCGTGTTTCACCAAATATTTATCAGTGTTATAATTACCATATTAAAGAAAGCTCCTCCTTACAATATTGCGTTCCTTTGGCAATAAATAGTATGATCTGGTTGCAGTGATAAACAAAAGAAGCAGTAGAAGCGTACCTATCGTTTCTCATTTGTTTTCAAACATCGCCGTTTACATTAAATATATACATATTTTAAAATAACTATAGTTAAATAATGATTTGTGAGTAAACAGCTTAATTTTATTCGTTAAATAGTCCTAACAAATGCCACTCTTGATTTCCAAATTCTCTAGATAAATTCACTCCTCACTTCGTGAGTCGTGAATTTATCGATAATTTGGAAATCACTCGTGGCATTACTTATGACAATTATATTTTTCTGCATTATTACCTGGGAAAAAATACATTTAAGAAAGTGCAAACAGTGGTTTATTTTTTGGGTGGTATAATCAATTGCTACAAATATTTTTATATTAACTCCTGCAAGCGCTATGTGTTGACATCCATGCACTATATATACAATCTTGTAGCCGTATTTCTTATAGTATCAGTCACTGCTAAATAATGGTCAGACCTGTTCAGAATATTAAAAAGGAGGAGCTTTCTTTAATATGGTAAATTTAACATTGATAAATATTTGGAGAAACACGACTGTGGTTGGCTGTAAAACAGAAATCATTGAAACGTGATTGGTCATTGACTTCCATTTGGGGAATGAGTTAAATAGTCTTTGTTAATAATAATTAATCTTCTTCTCTGTCACGGTTTAGGCTTTTTGCTAGCCTGTTCCGGCTCCAAATTGCTGCTCTTTCCATCTTTTCTTTGGTCTTCCCAAACTTCTTCTCCCTCTTGGTGAATAGTTGTATGCTGCTTTTGGTATTCCGTTCTCAGTCATCCTTGCTAAGTGCTCTTTCCAGTTTGTTCTGTATTTCACTATTGTTGTGTTTAATTCTTCTACTTTTAATCGCTGTCTTATTTCTGTGTTGTGTCTTTTGTCTGTTCTTTGATATCCTGCTATTGGTCTGAGGAATTTCATTTCAACAGCTTGGATTCTGGCAGATTGTTGTGTTGTCACTGTCCACGTTTCGTATCCGTAAGTAATAATAGGAACTGCCGTTGTCTTGTATAATTTCATTACAGAGTCTTTTCTGGGTTTATTTACAAAATTATTTTTAGTGTTCCTGTTATATAGGTCTAATTACAATTATTAAGTTTGTTATTTATATCTGTTTCCGTTATGTGTGATATTTCGCAACCTGTAAAAGTGTAAAGTGATCCCACAACAGGCCCGGAGATCCTTGGGGTAGTAGGAGGTTAAGGCTCCCACTTTTTCTGGACAATCGGCACTTTATGTCAGCCGGGTTGTCAGCCCTGCGTGACGGCCGCCTTTACCCCCAGAACAAGCGTCTGGTACTCATTTCCGTTAGAGGCTGAGTCGACCCCAGGGCCATGGTGCCGCCAGAGGGTTTGGGTCAGTTTAAAAATCCTGACCCCAACGGGACTTGAACCCTCGACCCTCCGGCTTGTAGCTCAGTGCCTTAACCACTACGCTACGGCGTGCCCCCATTTCGCAACCTAGGAAGTTATATTTTGTCACTTGTTCTATTGGTTTATTTTCTAATAGGCATAGGCCTATTATCTATTATTTTCTAATATTAGCTTTGTCCGAACTAATTAATGAAAATATATTTTCTTGTTTTATTTTGATGCGTTTTGAACATATTTGATTTTATCGCCTCTGGTTTTTTTTTCTATTTTAATCTAGAAATTTTAGATATACTTTGTATTATATTGACTATTTAACTCATGCCCCAAATGGGAGTCAATGACCAATCACATTTCAATGAATTTTGTTTTACAATCAATAACATTCGATATTTATCGAATTCTGTTTACCAAAATAAAGAAAGCTCCTTCTTTTTGACATTCTGAACAGGTCAGTGCATTATTTTTCATAACAAATAATGAACAGATTCCTTCGAACTACACATTTGTTAATTATGTGTTGAATAATTATGTTTTTAAATAATGATTTTACCGAGTTGTTTCCTAAAAAAATTAATTAGCTATATATAATTTTTTTTAAATGCCCCTGGTTTGTCTTTCGACATTCCTGGTTTCTCTCCTGGCATGGCGTACTTGTAACCCACTTCTGAGGTTGGGGCGCCTGGAAGGCGGGGTTACGTTGCCCCGATGTTTATGATGGGTGATGATGATGATGATAATGGTGCGCCAGGAGAGTCCCTAATCCTAAACTTAACCTAAGATGAATATGAATGATGATGATTGCGATGGCCATATGATTTCGGGGACCGTTTGGGCCTTAAAGTTTTCCTGACATTTGTCTTACAGGTGAGGAAAACCCCCGATAAACCCTCACCCAGAAAAACTGTCCCGACCGGGGATCGAACCCGGGCCCACTGCGTGACAAGGCAGCACGCTACCCCGAAACCACAGAGCGGTGGTTATAATATACAGCTTTGTGCGTTTCATTTTTTCTCCACTAGGGTGCATTCTTACAATATTGCGATCCTATTTGGCAATAAATAATACGATCAATTTGCAGTGCATGAACAAATGAAACATAACCAAACATTTCTAATTTGTTTTCAAACATCGCCGTTTAAATATTTTAAAATAACTATATTTAAATAATAGGAGGGTGTTGGACAGGGATGCGTGGAGGAGTGTCCTAACAGCAGCCAGAGCTCATAAGGGCTGTAGAGCTGGAAGAAGAAGAAGAAGAAGAAGAAGAAGAATATTTAAATAATAATTTGTGAGTAAACAGCTTAATTTTATTCGTTAAATGCTCCTGACAAATGTCACTCTTGATTCCCAAATCCTCTAGATAAATTGGAAATCACTCGTGGCATTACTTATGATAAGATTTGTACGTCTATTGTGTGTAGTCAACTGTTTTTAATATATGGTCATTGATATTATTCTTTAATTAATTGTGAACAGATAATTAACGAAGACTAGGAAAATCATGAATAAACCCAGATTTCCGAATGAAGTCCAAAATATCAGAACAGAATGAATAAACTTATTAAACCATGATTTTTAAATGTATATAATTATTGGGTTTATTATTATTATTATTATTATTATTATTATTAATAATAATAATAATAATAATATTGACGTATGTAGACTATATTTTCATATTTATCACTACTAAAAAAGATAAAGTGATCCCACTACAAGTCTTAGGTGGTCCTTGGGGTATTTGGAGGTTAAGGTTCCCAACATTCTAGACAATCAGAACAAGATGTTAGCTGGATTCTCAGCCCTGTGTGACGGCCGCCTTTATCTCCAGAACAACGTCTGGTACTCATTTCAATTAGAGGCTGAGTCGGCTCCGAGGCTATGATGCCGCCAGATGATTTAGGCCAGTTTAAAAATCCTGACCTCACCGAGACTTGAACCCCGACTATTCAGGCTTTCAGCATATCACCTTAATCAATTACGCTACGCCGCGCCGTGACTCATTTATCATAAGTAATGCCACGAGTGATTTCCAAATTATCGATAAATTCACGACTCACGAAGTGAGGAGTGAATTTATCTAGAGAATTTGGAAATCAAGAGTGGCATTTGTTAGGACTATTTAACGAATAAAATAAAGCTGTTTACTCACAAATCATTATTTAAATATAGTTATTTTAAAATATTTATATATTTAATGTAAACGGCGATGTTTGAAAACAAATGAAAAACGATAGGTACGCTTCTACTGCTTCATTTGTTTATCACTGCAACCAGATCATATTACGTATTGCCAAAGGAACGCAATATTGTAAGGAGGAGCTTTCTTTAATATGGTAATTATAACACTGATAAATATTTGGTGAAACACGACTCTGATTGGTTGTAAAACAGAAATCATTGAAACGTGATTGGTCATTGACTCCCATTTGGGGCATGAGTTAAATAGTCATTGTTAAATTAATACTCTCGAGAGTCTTCGTCTTGTCGCGACGGGAGTTGAAAACTTCCGCCGTATTTTAAAAAGACTATTTAGGGAATGAAATAAAAATATTTAGCGAATGAAATTTTAAATAAAAACATTTATAAAATGGAAATATGATTGGTATTTTATAAATCAATTGAATTTATTGTGTAACAGTGTTTTGGTAGAACGGCCTTCTATTTTCTGTGGCATATAAATTACAGACATTTTCGAGTCAGGTTCGACAATTTCATTTCGACACTATTTCAGGGGAAAACATTATTTGATAAAGTACACAACACAGGAATTAGGGACAAATATCATATTCAAGACATATGCAAATTTATTATAGATAGACGAAAATATTGGAAGGGTCATAAAGAAAGAATGGAAGAAAACCGACTTGCAAAACAAAAAGTTAAAGAAGATAGACCAATGGACGGGAGAAGAACAAGAGGAAGACCAGCCAAGAGATGGATAGACAGTGAATGAACATCCAATACGTCTTCTTCCTAGGAGTGATTTTGGAAACAAACAGGATGAAAATCCTACCAATTATGTTTAAGAAGAAGAAGAAGACTATTTCAGTGATAATCGACCGTGATCGATTCAAACACACGCGGGGTGTAAATCAGTAGGTCACAAAAATTCAATGTTTATTTTATGAAGAAAATAGTAAAATAAATTACCAAAATATGAAAATATTTATATACATGCACCTATACTAATACCGAGCTGAGTTCAATTTTACCTTAAACTTGGATAAGGTATTACACAGCCGACTCAGTCTATTGCGGAACTGTGATACTACTTTTACCCCCCCCCCCAATGAGACTGAAGTGTGTACGGAACTGTCAACGATAGAAACACTGTTTTTAGACAACATCATATTTACGGGAAATAAGATTGAATACAAGGTAAGATGGTACCAACAATTAGGAACTTTCTCCATTTATTATATATTTATGACAAAGAAAAAAAAAAGTATGACAAAAAATTATATATGGGCCTACTTGATCAGACGGTTATGCTTTTTTTTTCCTGATGTCGATAGATATCTTTATTTACAATTTGATTACGAGCAGTATTTTTCGCTCCGTGCAGACACACATCTAAATGTTGCTTTCTTTTTGTTTTTACCACATCCTGAATGGCTAATGTGTAATATTTTTCACTAAACTGTTTGAAAACATTCAACATAATTTGTTTGTCTCCGTTTTTCAAACGCTTTCCTTTCCGATATTTTAGAAATTCTATAGAAGCGGTCATCTTGAAACAACTGAAATACCGACGTATTCTGCATTGAGCACACGTAAGAATAAATGCTTATTTAATTTATTAAAATTATAAGTATATAGGGTGATTTACAATAAGTATTAAATACTTCTAGGAGTTGTAGAGGGGCTTAGTAAATAAAGTTTTGATAAGGAACCCATGTCCGGAAACGAGACATTTTGACGTAAAATAAGTTTGGAGATCGAAACACAATGGGCTGATATCGTGTGCCTTGTGTTTCAGAATAAGTATTACAGACTTCTAGGAGTTGTACTACTCCTGTCGAGTCGGAGGAAGATCTTCTTGCACGAATTCTGGCGGCAGCAGAAATTATTGAGCACACATCAGGTCTTGTGAGGGGTGTGTATTAAAACGTGCGTCGCAGGTACACTTTATGCAACGAACAACATGGTCCCCACATGGAACCACACCTGTAGTACAACCCCTAGAAGTCTGTAATACATATTCTGAAACACAAGACACGCGGTATCAGCCCATTGTGTTGCATCTTCAAACCTATTTTACATCGAAATTGTACATTTCCGGACATCAAAACTTATCTACTACGCCCCCTCTACAACCCCTAGAAGTCTGCAATACTTATTGAGAATCACTCTGTATGTTTTAAGATTCTCCTATATAACTTATATAGACACGTGATAGATAATATACACTTTTATTATTTCAATTTTATTTGTTTCGAGTGTTAGAGAGCGAACTACATTTTCTTCCACCAAAGTGGCGCGAAAATAGAAAACTGGTCACATTAAAGCCCTCTATCCACCTAATGGGAAACTTAAAGGACGAAAAGTACAGCATTCTAGAATATAACTGCAGAACTCTACATTTCGAAGTTAGTAAAATATTATTCAAATATTACTAATTATAAAATTTTCAATTTCGGGGGCAAAAGGGGATGGTAAACAATTTTTAATCCCTAGAATGTGAGCCAGGTTCTTGCATTTAATTGCAAATCCTTCCGCGATATATATGTTAAGAAGGTATGTTGTAATGTTGATAGCGATTCAAATATCGGTTGGGGACGTTAAGCCCGGCGATCCCCTTGGTGTTTTTCGACAGAAATGGACTACATGCCGGCATCGGGTTTCATCTTCTCCCTTTTCTTTATCATCATCCCTCATACAGCACATTTTACACTACACAAACACGAATATACACTCATCCTATACTACTATCTGTACATAATACAAGAATACATAATCTACGTAAAGCGGTCTACCGTAGTGGTGCGTAAATTGAAAATAGACCACATTAACGCCATCTAACAGCCCGGCGCCGAACTGGAGAGCGTAAAGTGCAGTGGGCGGTATTTTGAAACACACGAGCACACTATCCATACATATTAATTCTGCCCGAAGGCAGGTCTTTCACTGCAATCAAAGCATTTTCATGCTATGCTTGCAGCTTTACTAGGGAAATGTAGTTGTGGTAGCTTCCCGTTGCTTTCCACACCGGTGAAGGATGGTGATGAAGATGATGATAATGATAAGGATGACGATGACGGTGATGGCCATATCATTTCGGGGACCGTTTGGGCCTTAAAGTTTTCCTGACATTTGTCTTACAGGTGAGGAAAAACCCCGATAAAAACGTCACCCAGAAAAACTGCCCCGACCGGGGATCGGACCCGGGCCCGCTGCGTGACAAAGCAGCACGCTACCTCGAGACCACAGCGGTGGACGAGCACACTATATAGAGCGTTGATTTATGAATTTCAAAGTTTACATTAAAACAATAAATTGTTGAAGTTTATTATTTATCTGCGAGGAAATGCAGAAAAAATACCACATGGGATAGCTATCCACTTTAGGTTACATAAAATATTCAACCTACTTATCGATGCGAAATAAAAGTTACTTAAAGTAATCAAAGGAATAAACGCCAAATGAATTAATTTATTTAAAAAATAGACAGCAATTCCTACATTAGGGCAAGATGTTTTAAAAGCCAGTTTACAACATTTCAGGTTGATAAAGGAGGTCAAGAAGAATATATTCATTCAAGTCGAAAGTATGATTGAGTGACATCATTTAGAAACTGAGATCTAATAAATAACTCCATGGAGCGACAGGTCTATAAGGCCCTTGGCTACCAGTCGACTGCTGGTCTCACATCGACATGTGTTAATCAGATAGGTAGATGATCATGCAGCCAGTGTAGGGGTGACATGTGGCCAGCATGTCGGGTCCCCCAGCCGTTATAGCTGGTTTTCTAAACCTGGAGCCGCTACTTATTGCAGCTACCCACATGCATCACGGGTCCCATACTGGTTGAAGTTTCATGAGAAAATTGATTCGCCCATGGCGCAAGTCCCGTAGCTCTGCGCCAAGGCATCTTACCTTAACCGCTCTGCTACGGCGCTGGACTAGGCTAACTAACATATTCACTTGCAGAATTTTTTTTTGAAACTACCCGCCAGTAGGGGACGAAAAAATGGGCGCATCTGCGTGTCGGTGATTATTTTGTTCAAATATGTCAGGGATTGTGGAGACTATTCCAGTTTCAGTAACACGAGAACTCTGCAGTATTGACAGTATGTTTCACAAATATGACATTTAATCCCTCTGACCAGCCTCATGGGCTAGTGGTAATCGTTTCTTACTACTGTTCATGAGGTCCCGTATTCGATTTCCGGTCAAACATAGGAATTTTCCTTAAAGGGAATCGTTCCTGTGGTTGCCCATGGTTTGGAATTTAGGTTAAGTTTAGGTTAAGAACTCCCCTGGCGCTTCATTATAATTTATCATATCATCGGGGTAACGTAACTTCGCCTTCTAGGAGCCCCAATTTCAGAAGTGGATTACAATTAAGCCAATGCCAGGAGAGGACATCAGAAATGTCGAAATGACAACCTGGGGCATTAAAAAAAATGTAATCCCTCTCCATTATAAAGAGTATAGTGTAGGGACGCCTAAACTACGGCCGGCGGACCGATACGGCTCTCCATCACTTTCTATTCGGCCCCTGTAGGCCTGTAGTATTCTAATAAATTAAAATATGCTAAGGGTAGGCCTATAATATTAGTCTATCAGTAATGGAACAAGAATTTGTGAAATATAACGACATAAGAAGAAAAGTAGCAAATCAACACATGCTTGTAATAATAATGATAATAATAATAATAATAATAATAATAATAATAATAATAATAACAATAACAATCAATAAAATGGTATGGTCATGTAAAATAATGAGAGAAAACAGATTCCCAAGAAGAATACTAGAATGGCTGCTACTTGGTAGAAGAAGAAGAGAACGGCCAAAAATAATGCGGATTGATAGTGTTTAGAGTAACATGAGAGAAAAAGGATTGGACGAAGGAGATTGGAATAACAGAGAGGTGTGGAGGAGAATGATAGTAGATTATTTGGGCGCAGGGAGATGTTGTGAAACATGCTAAATAATAATAATAATAATAATAAAAACACAACCGCTATAATTGGGCCTATGATCCGGGCCACCTTGATGTTTGATACATTTGGCCCGCGATACAAATAAGTTCGGGCGGCTTTGTTCTAGCGAGACCGGGAGATTGAAGCGACCAGGATACAGGCATTCCCATGATCATTCATCATTTGTGGAACAGTGGCAAACAACAGAATACAAATGGGAGATCACGGTATAAAAAAAGAACGATCCTAAACTTCTATATTTTACGTACGTGTACTATCGCATTTTTTAGTAAAATTATGGATCTGCATAGTTCATATCAATTATCAGCGCATTTCGCAGAAAAGAATTTTAGTACATAAAATATCCCTCAAATGTAAAAATAATTCTGAAGCAACCTTTACAAAACACACACTAAATGACAATGTACAAGCGTATATTATAAAGAAAAAATGTCAAGTTGAAAATAACACAATGTTGTATATGAGATGAAAATTGTAAATTTGCGATTTCAAGATAATTTTTAAATGCGTTTTCAAACACATTCTTAGAGAAAGCAGAAAATAGTAAATTAGTTTCTAAATTCAAGGATGTTATAACTATGAATAAACAAATGACATCCTTAAACGTATTTTCGGTATTGCAACATTACAAGAATTTCTCGTATATGGTAAACAGATTATATTATAAATTCCAATGTTCGGTATTTGAAATTTCTAGGTATTTGTGTGAGAAAAATACTGGAAACAAATGTTGTATATTTCTTACATAATGCGGAAATTTAATTTTATTAAAAAACAAAGAAACCTTATTATACAAAAATGGCATTATTATTAAACAATTTAATTATTTAATAATAAATAACTCACTGGCACTATCGAACCCGTAGGTTCATAGCCGCGCGGACATGTATCCCTATCCTGAGCCAATGTTTTCCAATCATACTCTGTATAATCTACTTCATTCAAATCATAGTTAATGTTATTCTCCCACCTCATTCTTGGTCTACCAACTGGGCGTTTTCCCTCTGGTTTTCCTACAAGAAGGTTCTATGCACGTTTTTCATTTCCCATTCGTGCCACATGTCCTGCCCATCGCAGTCTACGAGACCTAACTGTTCTCAATATATCTGGCTCCTATAAAGACCATGTAATTCACTGTTATACAGTCTTCCCCATTCACCTGTCTCTTCATCTCTCTTTGGTTCAAAATTATTCCTAAGAACTCTATTCTCAAATATTCGTAATCTCCTTTCCTCCCTTAAAGTAAGAGTCCATGTTTCACATCCATATAATATAACTGGTAGAATATTAGTTTTATATATTTTCAGTTTAACATTTTTTGAAAGGATTGGGAAGTCAAGAGTCTCTGTAATGCATAATAACACGCATTTCCAGAATTGAGCCTATGTTCAATTTTCTTATGCATTTCATTCCGGTTTGTGATTATTGTCCCTAGGTATTTGAAAATTATTTAATAATAATAATAATAATAATAATAATAATAATAATAATAATAATAATCATCATCATATCGTCATTTCACGAGTTAAGCGCTTTTAAGGCTAGTTCCGGTCTCGCATATTTCAATTAAAAAGTTGGATCCATCTCTTCTTGGCCAACCAACATTTATTTTACCTTCTGGCCTGTAATCTAAAATAATATTTGATATCATGTATTTTATTGTCCACGGCTGTGGTCTCGAGGTAGCGTAGGCCTACTGCCTTGTCATGCAGTGGTCCTGGGTCATTTCCCGGTCGGGACAAGTTTCTTGGGTGAGGGTTTTTGGTTTTTTTCCCCCTCACCTATAAGACAATTATCAAGAAGCTTTGAGGCCCAAACGATCCCCGAACAGCATCTGGCCATCATCATCATCCGCCGGTGTGGAAAGCAACAGGAAGCTACCACACATACAATTCCCTAGTAAAGCTGCAAGCATATATCATGTTAACGCTCTGATTGCAGTGAAAAACCTGCCCTAGGACAGAACACTATAGAATAGGTATTTTATTATTTAAACATGCTCCTTTCAATTGTTCCTATATTGCTCAATTTTACGCGGTAGCGTAATGGTTAAGGCACTGCGCTTACAAGCCGGAAGGTCGAGGTTCGAGTCCCGGTGGGGTCAGTATTTTTAAACTGACCCAAACCTTCTGGCGGCACTATGGACCTGGGGTCGACTCAGCCTCTAACGGAAATAGGTACCAGACGCTTGTTCTGGGGGTAAAGGTGGCCGTCACGCAGGGCTGACAACCCGACTGACATCAAGTGCCGATTGTCCAGAAAAAATGGGAGCCTCAACCTCCCACTACCCCAAGGGCCTCCTAAGACCTGTAGTGGGATTACTTTACTTACTTTTTTTATACATCAGTTTAAAAATGTATTTAATTCATATTGTACAATTTTTTTCCTTTTATCCAAATGTATGCAACCGGCAACACTTCTTAAAACCTCATTGCTGATTCTTAGATTTTCTCTTCTCTTTTGGCTAAATCCAAACACTTAACAACCATAAAGCAATGTAGGGAGAGTCATTACCTTGTATAACTTTAATTTAGTTTCTATTCTAGTGTATTTTAATTATCTGTTATCTATGACACATATTAAGTTTATTTATTTGCCTTAGTTTAACCTATCCCTTTGTAGATACTTTTACACGACCTAAGCCATGTGGGCTCTACAGGGACACGACCAGTCGGGGGATAATTTTAAACTCTCAATCACTCAGGATTGTTTGACTACACAAAGACATTGAGAGGGCTCTCTGGATGAGTGTTCAACTTAATGCCAGGACTACCTCCGAGACAACACAAACATTTAAGACAAGACACACCATTCACTCACACAGTTATACTAAACAATGGAATATGATACGGATTATTGTGATGGTCAAATGGTGTTTGGGGATTATTTGGACCTTAAAGTTACCTGACAGTCCACCGCTCTGGTCTCGAGGTAACGTGTTGTCTTGTCACGCAGTGAGCCCGGGTTCGATCCCCGGTCGGGGCAAGTTTCTTGGGTGAGGTTTTTTCTGGTTTTTCCTCACAAATGTCAGGAAACTTTAAGGCCCAAATGGTCATCATAATCATCATCATTCATATTAACTTTAGATTATGTTTAGAATTAAGGACTCTCCTGGCGCACCACTATCATCCATCATATCATCGGACAGCGTAACCCCGCCTTCCAGGCACCCCAACCTCAGAAGTGGGTTACAATTACGCCAATGCAATGAGAGAACAGCAGAAATGTCGAAGTAACAACCTGGGACATTGAATTAAAAAAATCCTGACAGTTATCTTACAGGTGATGAAAAACCCTGAAAGAAATCTCATCCAAGAAATTTGTTCTGACCAGGGTTCTAACCCGGGCTCGCTGTATAAGAGCCAACAGCGGTGGATACACGAAAATTTATATTACACGCTTTATACTAGCTTGATCTGTATCTATCTATGTAACGGAATCTTTCAACACGATTTTCACCCACTTAAAAACATTGGATCGACTTAAAACTTTGTATACTTGTAAATGACCAATGACAATACAATAATTTCATAAATAATATATAATAGGTTGCGGACTTATCGACTTGTTAGTCCATCGTTGTAAGAAATTAATATTATATCCTCTGGTAGCTCAGTTGGTAGAGTGGTTGACTGTAGTGGTATATAATTTTAGTAATCCATAGGTCGCGGGTTCAAATCCGGTCCGGAGAATTTTTTAGAAGATATTATAATAATGTTTGATAATAATAATAATTAAAATATATATATATATATATATATACACAATTATATTCGTGTCTAGACTAAATTGTCATGGGATTCCGGTTTATGACAATCAATTAAACTAAAAATAAAAAATAAATAATAGTTAAAAACTTACTTATTTTAGGAATTCTCACTATGAGGTATATTCATTAAGGTAGAATATGTTTATCACTCACCTCATATTGTTCATACTTAATAGTTAAAAAACTAAAACAACACGCTGTATTAGAAAACCAAAATAAAAAATAAAAAATTAATAATAGTTAAAAAAACTAAAACACGCTTTATTAGAAAACCGAACTAAAAAATGAAAAATAATTTTAATTTCCAACACACTTGGGATAAAATTAAAGTGGTCAGCAAAAAAAATTATCTCCAACACATCTAGAATAAAACCAGAGTTATCTACAAAAAAATTACCATCAAGAGCGTGGGGTGCTTTTTATGGTTTTCATGTTTTCTTCTTAGAGACTTTACTTTTACCAATATCTGTTTATTATCAAATATATTAATTGACTATTTAACTCATGCCCCAAATGGGAGTCAATGACCAATCACGTTACAATGATTTTTTATTTACAGCCAATCACAGTCGTGTTTCACCTAGCTCTTTATCGATTTATCTTTATCAGCTCCAGCTTTTGTTATAATGAAAGCTCCTCCTTTTTAATGTTCTGAACAGATCAAAGCATTATTTTTCTCCAACAAATACATAGAATATAGCATATAATGAAAATATTCCTTGATTTTACTGAGATATTTACTAAAAAAATAAATGAATAACCCGTAATGTTGATTATGATATATAGTTTGATGTGTTACATTATTTCTCCACTTGGGTACACTCTTACAATATTGCGATCCTATTTGGCAATACATAATATGATCGAGTTGCAGTGAATATACATAACCTCACATTTATAATTTGTTTGCAAACATCGCCGTTTACATTAAATATATAAAGATTCTAAAATAACTATAGTTAAACAATGATTTGTGAGTGAACAGCTTAATTTTATTCGTTAAATAGTCCTAACAAATGCCACTCTTGATTTCCAAATTCTCTAGATAAATTCACTCCTCACTTCGTGAGTCGTGAATTTATCGATAATTTGGAAACCACTCGTGGCATTACTTATGATAAACAGAACCCCACGCTTTTTATGGTAACATTATTTTTTTGTAGATAACTAGTTTTATTCTAGATATGTTGGAGATGATTTTTTTGTTGACCACTTTAATTTTATCCCAAGCGTGTTGGAAATTAAAATTATTTTTCATTTTTTAGTTCGGTTTTCTAATAAAGCGTGTTGTTTTAGTTTTTTAAACTATTATTTATTTACTATTTATTATTAGCTCATCGTCAGTCTATAATAAAGGTAATAATAATAATAATAATAATAATAATAATAATAACAATAATAGTTTTACTAACTGTGATTGAATATGTCCGTCGCTGTGGCGTTGTCGGTAGAGTCCCTACCTTCCACTCCGGCAACCCGGGTTCGATTCCCGGCGGGGTACGGGATTTTAAAATCTCCACCTTGGGACTGGGTGTGTGTCGTGTCCTTGTGTTTATATGTGTGAATAAGGAAAAAAAATGTTAAAAAAGTAAAACAAGAATGTAAAAAAAAAGATAATAGCTAAATATTGTGTAAACAAATCTTGGTATGTTTCGAATATATCTAATTACAACACTGATGAAGTATAGGAATGTGAAAGGCGGAGATGTACTTTGTTTCACCCTTTCACATCAGTAATTAAGTTGAAATATTAAATAGATATTTGCGTGAGATCTGTAACACGTATACTATGCGAAATAACACGAACCACTGTTTATATATCAGATAACAATGGAGTAGATTTTGATCGTTCTTTGAGTTTACGTGTATAGTTGATTTCTACCACTCCACAATGAAAATACCTTATTAATGCCCTTTCAATTCCTTTCAGGCAGGTCATTCCTACATTTTTTTTTAATTTGTAGTCTCCAATTAATTATTATTATTTCTAAAATGCATTAAGACATTGTCAACTAATACGCTACAGTATTTTCTCTTTTAAATTATTTTTACTTTCTCTCCTTTTATAGGAATTAGTATACCCTTGGAATTAAAAGCCAATGCCTTTACATAGGAAGCAGATATTCTGAACCGTACATTAAAAAGTACACATTGGTGGTCTCTCTGGACAGTTGCTCCAATGCAGATTTTATAAATAATTTCATTTCATAAAGAATATATGCTAACAATATATTCAAGTTCTTCCTGACCGTCGGCAATTGTCATAAGTAATGCCACGAGTGATTTCCAAATTATCGATAAATTCACGACTCACGAAGTGAGTCGTGAATTTATCTAGAGAATTTGAAAATCAAGAGTGGCATTTGTTAGGAATATTTAACGAATAAAATTAAGCTGTTTACTCACAAATCATTATTTAAATATAGTAATTTTAGTCCACCGCTGTGGTCTCGGGCTGTGGTCTCGGGGTAGCGTGCTGCCTTGTCACGCAGCGGGCCCGGGTTCGATCCCCGGTCGGGACAGTTTTTCTGGGTGATGTTTTTATCGGGGTTTTTCCTCACCTGTAAGACAAATGTCAGGAAAACTTTAAGGCCCAAACGGTCCCCGAAATCATATGGCCATCGCAATCATCATTCAATCATCATTATTCATATTCATCTTAAGTTAAGCTTAGGATTAGGGACTCTCCTGGCGCATCATCATCATCACCCATCATATCATCGGGGCAACGTAACCCCGTCTTCCAGGCTCCCCAACCTCAGAAGTGGGTTACAAGTACGCCATGCCAGGAGAGAAACCAGGAATGTCGGAAGACAAACCTGGGGCATTTGGGGGAATATATATATATATATATATATATATATATATATATAGTAATTTTAAAATATTTATTTAATGTAAACGGCGATGTTTGAAAACAAATGAGAAACGATTGTTACGCTTCATCTGCTTCTCTTGTTCATCACTGCAACCAGATCATATTATTTATTGCTAAAGGAACGCAATATTGTAAGTGGAGAAAAAAATGAAACACATCAAACTGTATTTTAATTCATTTCTGATGTCGTATGATGTATATATGACACTTATATGTTTCTGGATTATTACCTGGGAAAAAATACATTTAAGAAAGTGCAAACAGTGGTTTCTTTTTTTGGCGGTATAATCAATTGCTACAAATGTTTTATATTAACTCCCGCATGCGGTATGTGTTGACATTCATGCACTATACATGCAATATGGTAGCCGTATTTCTTAGTGAGTCAATCACTGCAAAATAATGCTATGACCTATTCAGAATGTTAAAAAGGAGGTGCTTTCTTTATTATGATAAACTTTAGTTGGTAAATTCTAGGCGAAACACGACTGTGATTGGTTGTAAATAAAAAATCATTGTAACGTGATTGGTCATTGACTCCCATTTGGGGCATGAGTTAAATAGTCACTGTAAAGCTGTTTTAAAATACATCACTCTAATTCAACCCAGGAAATTATTACAGACCTTATGGGCTACGCCAGTGTACCCCTACGTACAGGGGGTAGATGTTGCCAAACTCATAATAATGGCATTTGTTTAGGGAGGGGAGGAGGGGCAAGGTTAGCAGTACTTTTTCCAAATCTATATACTATACATTGTCCACCGCTGTGGTCTCGAGGTAGCGTGCTGCTTGTCACGCAGCGGGCCCGGGTTCGATCCCCGGTCGGGGCATTTTTTCTGGGTGAGGTTTTTATCGGGGTTTTTCCTCACCTGTAAGACAAATGTCGGGAAAACTTTAAGGCCCAAACGGTCCCCGAAGTCATATGGCCATCATCCTTATCATTATCATCATCATCCTTCACCGGTGTGGAAAGCAACGGGAAGCTACCACACCTGCACAATTCCCTAGTAAAGCTGCAAGCATAGCATGAAAATGCTATGATTGCAGTGAAGGACCTGCCTTCGGGCAGAATTACTATGGATGGATGGATACTATAATTTAAAAAACGTAGTTTTTACGGCATGCAAACTAGTTTTATAGTAAATATGAGAGTTGACACTTTCACACAGGATAGTACAGATCCATACGAGCTCAGTGACAAATGGTAACTGTTTTTTTTTTAAGGGAGAGTGGCTTGGACGGCTACAACTTACAACTATGTATCTGCTGTGTTGCAATCTTCAGTTTTATATAAGGATTTCTCTCAAGAAAATACTGTTAAAATGGCAACCCAGTTCCCTATTCCAAACACACAGTAACTTACTGAGTTGAATCTGATTTGTAGCAGCATGCCAAAGCCAACCGTTTAAAACAACACATGATAGCACAAGACCAGGGACATACAACCAGACCCAGATGTAATATTAAAAATATCCTACCCCACTGCGAGACGAACCTATGTTGCCAGTGAGGATGGTAGAGACTTTACAGTCACGCCACGACAAAGTCTAACCTATATTTTTTTCAATATTTTTAAAAGTCAAAGGTTTAAAAATATTAAAGTATATACCTGAGATCACAGTCATCCCAAACTAATTACAATTTATGTTAAAGCACTTAATAGGCCTTTCAGAACATGTTCCATCATCAGCTTTTCAAAAGAGTGCCTTTTGAAATGCTGATGATTAAATATATGTTCTGAAAGGCCTATTAAGTGCTTTAACATAAATTGTAATTAGTTTGGGACGACTGTGATCTCAGGTATATGAATTTTCGATGATGAATTAATGTTCGGATATTCACTATTACTACAAAGTATTAATAATTACGCGTAATAATATTGTAAGTTTCCTCTACAACCTCCAATAATAAATTGTAAAATGAATGCTCAATCAGTTTAAATGCCTGGACGGGATTCAAACCCGGAACTCTGGGTCGGTACCTCAGCGTGTTATCCATTACACCACCAGGCGAATCCAATTCCAACACTTATTTCTCTTACATATATATATTATATTCTCCATTATTACTAGATGTCGCGAGAACTCGGTCTTCACTGCCACCTAGAAGCTGACTAGAATAAGTAAGCAAATTAAAGAGAATATTTTTACTTTATAACAGTGACGCTTTATCGATGTTATAATTAAATTTTTGACATTGAGCAATGCAAGCTTAATATGACATGATAAGAAAAGTAAATGCCTGGACGGGATTCGAACCCGGAACTCTGGGTCGGTACCCCAGCGTGTTATCCATTACACCACCAGATGAATTCAATTCAAACACTTATTTTTCTTATATATGTATTATACTCTCCATTATTACTAGATGTCGCGAGAACTCGGTCTTCACTGCCACCTAGTAGCTGACTATAACAAGTAAGCAAATTAAAGAGAATATTTTTACTTACTTACTTACTTACTCACTGGCACTATCGAACCCGTAGGTTCATGGCCGCGCGGACATAAGCTCTCCATACATCCCTATACTAAGCTAATGCTTTCCAATCATTCCCTGTATAATCTACTTCCCTCAAATCATAGTTAATGTTATTCTCCCACCTCATTCTTGGTCTACCAACTGGGCGTTTTCCCTCTGGCTTTCCTACAAGAAGCTTCCATGTAAGTCTTTCATTCCCCATACGTGCAACATGTCCTGCCCATCGCAGTCTACGAGACTTAACTCTTCTTATTATATCTGGCTTCCTATAGAGCCCATGTAGTTCATTGTTATGTAGTCTTCTCCATTCACATGTCTGTTCATCTCTCTTTGGTCCAAAAATTTTCCTAAGTACTTTATTCTCAAATACTTGTAATCTCCTTTCCTTCCTTAAAGTAAGAGTCCATGTTTCGCATTCATATAATATAACTGGTAGAATAATAGTTTTATATATTTTCAGTTCAACGTTTTTTTTAAAGGAGTTATATATATATATACAGTTAAGACTGATCAACCGTGGGATGAGCAGGGTCTCACATTTACTATACTTGCTTATGACGTACGAATCGCCAAGCCATCTTTGTTCAAACATCAACCTACGTTTGTTCAGTAAGGGAACTTACGTAGGTTCCCATAACGCTATAATAAAGTCTTACAGGTGTTACTTTAATCAGGAAGTATTACGTAAGTTATAATTGCACTTCCCACACTATCGCCATCTTTCTGTAACAATGCCTGAAATACTTGCAGATTTCCTGGTACCGTCCATGGTTTCATGGGCTGATAGCTGGGCGAAATCAATGTCTATCAGCGCGTGAACCCAACTCCGCCTGGTAAATTTATTCCTGAATATATTTAATTTCTCTCTAAAGCGTGAATTGCCGTACATCCGCTAGTCTTTTATTCATATACACTACAATTAAGCTTGATAATTAAATATTTTATATAGTCCACCGATGTGGTTTCGATGTAGCATCGCTTCCTCATACGCAGCGAGCCCAGGTTCAATCTACCGGTCGGGAGAAATTTCCTGGGTGATTTATTTTTCCTTTTTTTCCCCCCTTATCTGTAAGACAAATAACAGGAACTAAGGCCGAAACAGTCCCCGAACATCATCTGGCCTTCATAATCATCAATATCATATTCGCCGTGATCAGTATGAATGTGTGTGTGTGATTCGTAAATGTAGTATTGTCTCGTATGAGGTCCTAACATTGAGCTGATCACACAATCGGGGAGGCCTTCTATGTCCTTAGGCCGTGTGACTGTAAGGCCCGGGTGTCGTGGAAATGCCTATAAGGCGAGAGGTTAAACTGCGTTAATGAAATGGAAAGCGTGTTTTGGAAGTATGTAGAAAAGAGTTCAATCCCAAATTGATTTCATTTCATCCATCACCGGGGGTAATCGGCAGACCTTTCGCTCAGGTCGATTTTAAATCTCCAGCTTATGCCATCATGTGTGACCCGTATTTCTAACGCGATTGAGATTCGTATTCGGATTCAAAGCCTGGAGCCGATCAACTTAACTTCCTTATTCGTCAAGACAAATTCTTGGTTCGAACAGGACTACAGAAACCATTTAATCAAAATCACTATACCATAGTATAATTAAAGTTAAATCAGTGAGCGCCTTCAGGAAACAAAAAAAATCAATATAAACTCACACTCCACTGGAGCATAGACGCGACATGAGCTTTTTGTTAAAAGTACTATAAATAACTATGAAATAAAAATACATAATTTATTCAATAATTCCTTGCTATTTGTTTCATAGCAATTTAAACATACTCACTAAATAATAATAATAATAATAATAATAATAATAATAATAATAATAATAACAATAATAATAATAATTTCAATGCATTAGCTCAGGATAGGGATGTATGGAGCGTTTATGTCCGCGCAACCATGAACCTACGGGTTCGATAGTGCCAGTGAATGAGTAAGTAAGTAAGTAAGGAAGTAAGTAAGTAAGGAAGTAAGTAAGTAAGGAAGTAAGTAAATAAGTAATAATAATTTCAATTAATTGAAATTAGGAAAATTGTGAAAGTTGAAAGAAATGTATAACAGGCAATAATTGCCTGTTCAGATGTCCATACCACGTTAATTGTCTATCCTTAATTATTGAGGAGAGACAATTAAGGTGGTATGGACATCTGAAGAGGATACATTCTAATAGAATCCCTAAGAAGATCTTCGAGTGGAAAATAGATAGGAAAAGAAGAGAGGGTTGACCTAAAGAAGATTGGATGGACATTGTGAGTAGAAAGTACGAGTGAAGTGGGAGTACAGACGAGGATGTTCAGGACCGCCACAACGGGAGAAGACGAATTTCTTGAGGGTGACGGAAAACCATTGTACTGTGGATGAATTCAGATATAAATAATAATAATAATAATAATAATAATAATAATAATAATAATAATAATAATAGTAATAATAATACAATAATAATAATAATAATAATAATAATAATAATAATAATAATAAAAGTATTGAATTTAGTAAAACATTTAGTCAATTATTGGATTCGATTGAAGATAAATCGCGTGTTAACTGGCTCAGGAAAAAGGCGTGTGATTATGGACTGGACAGTCAAATTCAATCTCTGGCAATGAAGGGATACAGATATATTTTCACTCAATCGTATCCATACCGGGGCTGGGACGTATTCAACCTTCTATAAATGAATAGTGAGAACTTTCCTGTGTATTAATTTGGTCAGAGCATAGCCTAAGAATCATGTATCTTTATGTCCACACCTCCGTCATGACCTATTAAAAAATAAACCTCAAGGGAAAATATATATTATTACAATAAAATTAAAATATAAAAAACTAGAAATATCTTGGATTTCTTTAAAAATATTAATGTATAAGATTAAGAAATGTGAAAATTAAGAATATAGCTTACACGATTTAACACAATATAATGTTAATATCAATGCATTTTATGTCTAAATTAATGTATACTAAAATCTGTTCAAATAATACTGGGGAAGAGGAGAATTTCCTCTTAACTCCTGATGTACGTGATTTCTTACTCCGCAACTATTGAGGAATCTTGCTCCGAATCGAATTGTTGGATACTTGATGATGGCTGGTCGAAGTAAATACTGGGGCTGAATTCAATTTTCAAGAAATTTCATAATTATGCTATCATTGTTTCATAATACTGTATCGTCAATTTTTTTTCAATGCCACCACGTTGTAATTTCGACATTCTGGTATTCTCTCTTGGAATGACGTTATTGTATTCTGAGGTTAGGGCACCTGGAAGGCGGAGTTCCGCTGCCCCGATGATATATGGTAGGTGATGATGGTAATGATGCGTCAGGAGAGGCCTTAATGAATATGTTAATTATGATAATGATAGTCAGATGATGTTTGGGGACCTTTTGGGTCTTAAAGTTTCCTGACGTTTGTCTTACATTAGAGGAAAAACCCCGGAAAAAACCATCACCTAGGAAACTTGTTCCGACCGGGGATAGAATCCGGGCCCGCTGCGTGACAAGAAAGCACGCTACCTCGAGACCACAGCGGTGGACGTGTATCGTCAAAATTAAAATGCGTAACGTTTTTGTAGAAAACACATGATGAGCGCAACAATAAAATACACTCTATTGGATATGCTCAAAAATTGCAGATATGATCATGGATATTAAAGAATCTATTGTTAAGAACAAAGTGAATAATCGGACAACATTCCTAAACAAACTCTGAAAGTTTGTCGGCGAGTTTATTATCCACCTGTATGGGTAATTAAAGTAGAGAGCGAGTCTGTTGGAACTAATAGTTAAGGCAACACCTCGCCTTGTATTTGTCAACTGAAGGAAATGCGCAAGAGACTTTTCCATTCCGAGGTCGTCTCGAGGACTATCCGGTCGGATGTTCAGTGAAACTACACATGTAAATCCATGTCATACAACAAATTATCTCTTGTAGTCAACATGAACACATGCGAATAAAAAAAAACTTAATTTAATGTTCTATAATTTTCTAAGCTGATAATTCATTAATGGGAGATTTCATCATTGCAATGTCGGATGAAACAATCAAACTTTGAAAGTGTCCTGTTAAATAAACAACTCTGTGAACAATATCAATTTAGAAGGTTGATTCTGTCTCCAAAGATGATTCTAATACTGGGGAAGTCTCGAGTTTACGATAGGTCCCCGAGCCAATTTAATTGGAGGTTTCCATTGTTATCTTCAGAAGAAAAAGCAAATTCTTCATCTCTTTTAATCGGGATTAGACTCTTAAGCCTGTTCCGGCTTCACAAATTTTCCAACCAATGTTTCCGTGGTCTTTCCAAATCTCTCCTTCCTTCAGGTTTATAATCAAGAATTCTTGTAGGAATACGACTGCAGCTCATTCATTCTTTCTGTGTGTTTAATCCAATTTATATAATGATGAATCCTTTCCCCTAACGTAATTATTTTCTTACATCCTCATTTTCAATTTTATCCAATCTAGTATAACCTCATTTCTGTAGCCTGCAATTAATCAATATCATGGTCCAAGTTTTTGATCCATAAAAAATGAAGTGAAGTAATGTAAAATGTTTCCACTACAAGACTCATGATGCCCTTTTTTTAGACAATTACCATGATGTGTAAGCCGGGTTATCACCCCTGCATAACGATCGCCTTTATTCCCAGAATATACGCCTGTTACTCATTTCAGTTAGAGGCTATGTCGACTCGAGGACTTACTCATTGGCACTATCGAACCCGTAGGTTTATGGCCGTGCGGACATAAGCTATCCATATATACCTATCCTGAGCTAATGCTTTCCAACCATTCCCTGTATAATCTACTTCCCTCAAATCATAGTTAATGTTATTCTCTCACCTCATTCTTGGTCTGCCAACTTGACGTTTTCCTTCTGGTTTTCCTACAAGACGCTTCCATGTACCTCTTTTAGTATAATAATTTTAAAAAGTTAGACGATTTAGACTAGTTTAAATTCCTGGCACCATCGGGAATCGAAACCTCGACCTTCTGGCTTTTAGCGTATTGCCACAGATCAAATGTATAATAATAAATCTATCTCTCTATAATGGGGTAGCCCATTGTTGAGCCATAGTCTCTCCTTTTGTAAGGAGTTACTAAACCAAGTTAATTTTTAGTTACCTTATTTGCTCATAGATGTCATGGATGGCATATGGTCAACACACCGACCCAATGAGAAATCTAACAGGCAACTAAGGTATTACTAAGACGTTGAAGTCGGTAAATTTTGTTAGAGACCTCTTTAGGCTTAAATATCTTTTACGAGCCTGAAAATCTTCAGACTCGGGAACCACGGCTTTTAGTCCCTCCGAGAGTACTTGCTCCTTGGATTTTTCTATCCTATCGACCCCGGCCGGGTTTGAATCCGCGACCTTCGGAACCAGAGGCAAGGAGCAAAACCACTAGTCCACGCGGCCAACATAATATATAATAATGCTTGATATTACTTTAAACTAAGGTATGATGTGTTCGTCTAAATTAGATTTTCATTACAAGAACCATTCAGCATTATCATTCCATAATATCATTAAAATAAACCAGAACATTTCTACAATAAACATAATATGGCAAACATAAAATTATTATAAATACACAGTTTACTGGATACACGAGATATAACTGTTGAAGTATCTATAAATATGAATGAAATAAAAAATCGACTAATGTCATTCTGAAAGCAGTGAAAATATTAATACAGTTGTTGACCTACAGAAAAAAATTCACACGTAATTCCAAAATGTAGGTTCCGCACACAGTCCTAATTATAGAATAGCCCGTAGGTAAGTGAGATGTGTAGAGTAGGTCATGGCGGATGGATCCACGTGATTATAACGACAATAAAAGCGCTGGCCAACATTATTATTACCATGATGGGATGTGGGACAACTTCAATTAAATATGTAATAACTAAAACTTTTATACCAAGACAACAAACATCAACATGATGTCAACATAGCATTCTTCTCATGTCTTTTGTTTTGTTATTGTATTACATAATATTATTATGATTTTGTTAAAATATTATTATTATAAAGCACTGAAAACTATGTCAGTCCATGCATTTCCAGACGCAGCAGCACCGGGTTCGATCCTAGTAACCTAACGAAAATACGTTTAAGGAAATATTCAATACAACAATGAAAAGTTTTTTCCTTCTCCTACGATATTTTTCGTTGTTCCGATGATCAGTTTTTTGTAGATTCATACGTATTATTATTATTATTATTATTATTATTATTATTATTATTATTACTATTATTACTATTATTATTATTATTATTATTATTATTATTATTATTATTATTATTATTATTATTATTATTATTATTATTATTATTATTATTATTATTGGCTCAACTGCACTTCTACTAGCGCTTGGTTTTTCAGTTACCGTATATTGTTATAAACTATAGCTCTTCTTCTGTATTTACTAACATTATATATTATTTTAAACTTTTTCAAACAATTTTTATAACATTATTAGACAATTTTGAAGTATTTATTTAAATATGCAAATCACAATATTATGACACTGTTAGACAATATTGTGATGCTAACTGCTATTTTCTCCACAGAGTATATTACTTAGTCTATGATTTTTCTATCGCTGTTTTAGGTTATCGCTGGTTGGATCAGCGTTAGGGAGTGATAAGTAAGTGTACACCCATTTTTAATAAACATTTGGTAATTTTAATATTATTAATATATTTTTAAAACATAGATTTGGGGATTTATTGCAAATATTGGTCATTTAAATTTCATAGCGACGGATAGTAATCGAGGATGATAATCGATATGTGGTTCGATTGTGGGTTATCGCTGGCTCTATAAACTCTGGCGCATGCGCACTGTTGTTCTATAGGACTTCGAAAATATTTCACGCTAGTTTAAGTGCAGTTTTTCCTCATTAATATAATTATTTTATATCACAAATTCAGTTGTATTATTTGGATGCGAAACATGGTATCTTACTGTAAGAGAGGAGAAAGTATTACAAGTAGTTTGAAAATAAAGTTTTTATAAAAAAAAATTGAAACAAAGAGACGAACAGACAGGTGAGTGGAGAAGATTTACATAAAGGAGTTACATGATATTTATGAGAAACCAGATGTATAATAAAAACAGTTAAGTCTCATAGACTACAATGGGCAGGACATATGGTACGAATGGGGGAATGAAAGAGGGACATACAAATTTACAGGGAAGCCAGAGGGAAAGCGCCCAAAGAATGAGGCGAAGAATGAGATAGAATAATATTAACCATGATCTGAGGAGTAGAATTAAACAGAGAATGATTGGAAAACATTACCTCAGGATAGGGAGATATGGAGAGCTTACGTCCGCGCGACCATGAACCTCGGATTCGATAGTGCCAGTGAGTTATATGAAAATAATATATACAGGCCTAAAATAGACTATATTCTATATATAATTTCGAAAAATATAATACTGTAAGACTAATAATAATAATAATAATAATAATAATAATAATAATAATAATAATAATAATAATATTCAAATCAATTCGTATGAGAGATTTTTTGTTCCCTTATAAGCAAATGACAGGAATCTCGAAGGTGAAAATAGTCTTCTAACACTATGTGGCCATTAAACTCGCTAAAATATTGTATTCGCCGTTTAGTATGAATGTAGGTCTATGGTTGAATGGTGTGTCGTGTCTTAAGTGTTCGTGTTGTCTTAGAGGTTATCACGATTTTGAACTGATCAATCTCGGAGGCCCTCCATTTTCCTAACCGATCAAAAAGTACGTATTTGCCCAGAGTGAAAAATCATCCCCCTGCAGATCAATTTAAAGTCGGAAGGTGCGACGTACCTTCAAAGGGAGGGGTAAACTATGACAAAGCAAGTCAGTTCATGTTTCAAAAACATATATCTAAAACAATTATGAGCAGGGATAGGATTTATACGATCGTATCTAATAAAACATGGCTAAATATATACATACATATGGACTAATGATTCTCAAAATATTAAATAAAATATGGACTAAACATGTTTATGAAAATGGTGCAAACGTTTTCTGGCAGGCATTACAAAAATTATTTTACCATTCTCTCTCTATCTATCTTATCTTCGGGTTTTTACAGCTGCCGCCGTCTTCCCGTGCCAGACCTCCAAAGTCTACGGTCTTGGGCATCTTCGATGCTTAGCCCTCTAGCTTGCATTACTGTCTTCATGTTTTCCTTCCAAGTTAACCTTGGTCTTCCTCTTTTCTTCTTTCTGTTCGGATGCCATTCATATAGTTGCTTCGGCCATCGCTCATCTTCCATTCTTAAAACATGTCCTAACCACTTTAATTCCTTCTCCTCAATTCTTTGAATTATGCTTTCTTCTGCTTCCATTATGTTTCTAATTTCCTTATTTGTGACACGTTCTAATTTAGACTTTCTGGCACTTCGTAAATAATCCATTTCTAGAGCTATTAGTCTATTCTTGTAGTACTTATTGATTGTCCATACCTCACTTCCGTACATTGCAACAGATTCCACCAATGTTTTACCAATATATTTTTTGTGTCTTTCCAAATATGCTTATCCCACCATATGGAATTTAATGATGATATTATTTTGCTACTCAATTCAATTCTATGTTTTATGTTCTCTTTGCCTATCCCTTCGATGTTATCCATAATCATTCCCAAATATTTAGTTTGTTTCACTTGCTTTATTTGGATTCCTTCTTCCAATATTAAATTTTCTCTTTCATTGCTATTTATTTTACCATTCTCTGATATTCAAAATCAATTCGGAAAATCATTGTCATACAATCGTAATTTTACAGATAATGGTGTTATATATATATATTTTTTTTTCTTTTAAGATACCGAATGAATAACTATATGCCTATAAACCACATTGAAGATGCATTCAAATCTCATATGCAATTTTTAAGTTCGTGAACTACAGAAGATGTTAAGCTAAATCTTCAGACTCTCTGCTAATTGCCTAGACCAACCCTGCTGTGGCCAGGTACAAGAAATTATATTGTCACAGGGCGTTTATTGACGAAGCTTGACAATGAAGAAAATAATGTGCATAAAGCATAACTTGTTTTTAAAATTCCATAATTTAAAAAATTCGGCTTTGAAATACAGATACTGGTAAAATAAATTTAAAACGTTCATCTGGCAAGAATAACTTTTAATCCACCGAAGAAATAGAAGTTAATAATAGTATTAACTATCTAGATTTATTTATAACAAAAAAATTATACAACAATAAACTAGAAATCTGCATTTACCGGAAACCCACAAGTAATGCTCTTGCCATAAACAAAAATTCTATACACTCTTTAAAAAGAAAAGTACATTAACAGCTTAATTAATAGAATGTTAAAACTTCCGTTAAGCAGAGAAAATTATATTCAAGAATTTAACTTCATTAAATATATGACAAAAATCAACGGCTACAATGGACAAACTATAAACAAAATCGTAATTAAACAAAAAAATAAAATAATACATTTAACATAACTAAACTTGAAAGAGAATCTGATAAAAAAAAACATGGATAACACATATACTGGTAAGAAAAATCAAAATTGGCCAATTCATTAAACAGAGCAGACAAAAACATGAAAATAGCATATAGAACTAATAAATTAAATAGCATAATGAGCAATAACATCAAAGAAAATAATTTCAATAGTAGAGCAGTGTATATATTGACGTGAAGAGATTGCAATAAAGTTTACATAGGAAGAACAAGCAGAAGTTTTAATATCAGATTTAAAGAACATTTTCGTGACTTTGTTAACGCAGAAGGCAAATCAAGCCATGCAAGACACGTTGTTCACTCAGGGCATCATGTGTTAGATATTGACAACACTCTATAAAGCAGGATTTTAATATCATAATAAATATGGAAGTTAAAGTCATTAATTTTATACTTTAAAATTATATTCATATTTAAATATAACTTAAATAAAGAAAAACATCTAAATAATTCATTGTTGTTCATTGTTGAATAAAAATGTCTCAGTAACAATTAAAGAAATTGTATTACATAACAGTCTTTCTAAATAATGCTTTTAAAAATTGTTTTAAGTCATTGTTGTCAGAATTATAAAGCTTTCTGTTATAACTGTAATAAGAATACCTGCTTAATTTAATATTTTTTAAATAAAAGTATACTTGGATGTTAAAACAATTAACTTTTTTGATTTAACAAATCAAATTTAAACCTTATATATTTAATGGACCATTAACCAATAGAATTTAAACTTAACATCATGTGATGTAATAATGTTCTTTAAAATTATAGAAGAATTACACTAGTCATTCTGCATATAACTTCCAACAAAGATAGAAGCAAGAAGAGTTCTCAAGATAAAATGTAATATTTAATACTAGAATAATTGATTCCAGAAAAGAAAATAATTTATTTTAATTGACGGTGAAGAATAATACCACCTAATCTGCTGGGAACCTACAAAGTGAATAAATTTACAACTATTTCTACAAGAAACAGTTTTCAGTGATTTTAAAGTGTTTTCCTATCCAGTGTACCAACTTCCGACCTTGAGAAGAGATTCCAGCTCTACCGAAAATTAAACCCAACTTGAACCAGTAATTCTTTTTGGGACACCAATCCTTCAAAATGTTACTACAACATCGGGCATGAAGAGAGTTAGCTGCTTCAAAACATCACCACAACGTGGGTAAAGAATTACTTCTTCGCCTAACAATACTACACAAGGAAAACAATCCAACTAAAATAAACGTACTCGAGGAAATGGAAATTTTGAAGGAAATTAGAAACGACCATCTGTTAAATGAGAACACACCCAGTAAGTATAATCCCCTGTACCAGATTTTCAGTACAACATCAGTATCGAATCAGAGGTCAACTGATAAGAATCCACATCCTGTTACTTCTGCTGATGATGGGACTAGTCCCGAAAGCGCTACAGGCAAAAATTTTTATGTTGAGGAGACTGACCTTTTGGGTAACTGTTTTATAATTTTACATTATAATTTTTAATTTTATAAACCATAAAATATGGAATATATTTATAATAAAACGTTTTGTTATGTAAATATATGTAATGTCTTCTTAAATATGTAAAAAAAAAGTACTATATCCAGAAATATGGACAAATATGGAAAAATAATTTATCCGAGGGCATTCTTATTATATTCCATAAGGGATTAGCCGAAACCCTACTAAATAAAGGAGGACAAATAAATGAAAATGAAGAAAAACGTAAAAAAACTCCAAGCGCGACAGGCCTTCTAAGCCCTTGGCCTACCAGCCGGCTGCTGGCCTCACATCCACATGTGTTAACAGAGGTAGACGATCATCTAGCCAGTGGGGACTCGAACCAGCGCAAGTCCCGTAGATCTGCGCCAAGACTCCTTGCCTTAACCACTCGGCTACGGCGCAATAATTTATAATTTTATTTTCAATAATTTATAAATGTTTTCTTCTTTCAACCATTGCATGCAGAAACCTACCTTGAAGTTTCTCTCAGAGAAACGTTGCGATGTAGTAAGGCCTTGTCCAAAAAAAAGTATCTGCCACTTTTAACTGCAAGGCACATAAATCGAAGCCAGAATTCATCAATGGCAACCCATTGTACCGAGCAGATGGACTACCTGCTTGATTAGACCGAAGTGGAGTAAAGCAGGGCGCAGGGGGAGCGCGGGTGGTAGGTTGTGAGGGTTATCCAATCCACCTAGTCAGGAGTTTTAATACCTCCCTGTAGTTTAAATGAGAGATTTGGCGCTGGATTTAGTGCCTTGCAGTTAAAAGCAGCAGATATATTTTTATTTATTTATTTTTGATACAGCCTGGTACAACACAACGCTTCTTTGGGATATGTTTCGAGGTAGATATCGGCATGCAATGGTTGACAGTTCTCTTGTTCATCATCATCATCATCATCATCATCATCACAACAACAACAACAAGGATTAAGCCCAATGGCCTGTTCCGATCTCATTATAGGTCGAATGGTCCTTCCATCTCTTCAATGGTCTTCCCAACATTATTCTCCCTTTTGGTTTATAATTACACATTCTTCTTGGTATGCGCTGTTCATTCATTCGTAATACGTGCTGAAGATAAGCATTTTGATAATATTTTATTCTTTCACAGAGATTAAATATATTAAGTTCTGTTCTTATATCTTCGTTTTTCTTTTTATCGGTTCTTTGGTATCCTGCTATTGCCCTCAACATCTTCATTTCTCAGCCTCTATTTGTTTACTATCTGCCTTTGTTAATGTCTAGTTCTCTTGTTAATAAAATTATATTACATAATATCGAAATTACGTAAGTTTGACGAAATTCTCTAAAAATAGTAATATATGACATGTTATAGAAATTATAATGTTACTTGTAATAAAGTTGTTCATTTAATGTCCCAGTTTCTTTATTAAACCGCTTTTTTAAGAGAACAGTGAAATTCTTTTTGATTAAAGGACAATAATAAAAGGAATGTATATTTAGAGAGTCGGCCTTGAAGCTTTGAAGCCTTAGAGAAGAACAGGATGTGCCTCAGAAGTGATTACAATTAAAACAATCAAATCACTGAACCTTCAGCTGTTCAGGAAGAATCTTGTAACGTCCAATGAATTGTCGATTTCACCGCCTAATTCAAATGCATGCATTTATATGCCTACACGAATCTTATTAATGAAAAATAAATACATTTAGTTTCTTTCTTTTCTTTAGTTTAACCTCTTCCTTTGTATGTACTTCTACGTATCCCACGCCACCCAGGCCTTACAATAATACAACCTGTCGAGAGAGGATAGGATTGTTTTTAAAACTCTTGGATAACATTCTTTCTGACCATGCAAGGATTGGAGAGCCTCCAAGAGTGGTGATCAGCTAGAAGCCAAAGTCACCTTCGAGACAACACGAATATTTAAGATAAGGTACAAAATTCTCTCAAACAACGTTTCTCAACCTATGGTTCGGGAACCCCCAGGGGTTCACCAAATATTTCAAGGGGTTCGCCAAAACTTTTCCGTAACGGCATGTTTCGAGGTTAGGTCGATTATTGTTCCCTTAATTTCTGCAGCACTCTAATAACAATAATGATAATATTAATAATAATTATATTATTATTTTAAAATTAAATTAACCCTATAATGCCCCTTGTTACATGTGTGTAACATCGGAAATTTATCACAATATTTCCACAATAAATTAATATTTACCGCGAATGCCTGATTTACAGTTAGGCCTATGTAACAACGTTAGGAATGCATTTAATTTCGCTGTAACTAGGCCTACATGCTATGTAACTTTTAAGCCGTAACTAGAGTAACTTTAGGTTTTAACCGTTAAGGGTTAAGTTAATTTAAGGTTATTAAACCTTTTGCTTGGAATTACATTTTATGCGTGCCTATTGTATCTATATTTAAAAGTGGTTCACCAAACTCAGATCGCTGTTGAAGGGGTTCGCGAGTCGAAAAAGGTTGGGAACCGCTGCACTCATACATTAATACCAAAAAAGCCGAATATGATGTGGATGATTCGATCACATTCTAGGCTACTTGGGCCATTAAGTTTCTTGACATTTGTCTTACGAATGAGAAAAAGTCTCGAAAAACATAACCCGATCGAAGATCGAACCCAGACCTGCTGCATCCTAGACCACAGCGGGGGCATAAATAACTACATTTAAAAATTCTCTCATACCGAGCGAGCTGACTCATGCAGTAGCGTTTGAGACTCGTGTTAGGGAGATTACAGGTTTAAATCCCGATGCCGACCAACATATTGAGTTTTCTCAATCGTCAATTTTGGGTTGGAATTTCGTTGCCAAGATTCATTTTATCATAATCAGTATACTCACTGACACTGTCGAACCCGTAGGTTCATGGCCGCGCGGAAACAAGCTCTCCATACATTCCTATCCTAAGCTAATGCTTTTTAATCATTCCCTGTATAATCTACTTCCCTCAAATCATAGTTAATGTTGTTCTCCCACCTCATTGTTGGTCTACCAACCGGGCGTTTTCCCTCCGGCTTTCCTACAAGAAGCTTCCATGCACGTCTTTCATTCCCCATACACGCAACGTGCCCTGCCCATCGCAGTCTACGAGACTTAACTGTTCTTATTATATCTGGCTTCCTATAAAGACCATTTTGTTCATTGTTATGTAGTCTTCTCCTTATTATCATAATCAGTTCTTAATGTAATTAAATAGTATTTTTCTTCAGAATAACACAAAGCAACCAAAGACACCCAAATATTGTGCATGAGATATTATCTATGCATTACAGAGACTCTTGACTTCCCAACTCCTTTCAAAAAACGTTAAACTGAAAATATATAAAACTATTATTCTACCAGTTATATTATATGGATGCGAAACATGGACTCTTACTTTAAGGCAGGAAAGGAGATTACGAGTATTTGAGAATGAATTTCTTAGGAACATTTTTGGACCAAAGAGAGATGAACAGACAGATGAATGGAGAAGACTGCATAACAGTGATTTACATAATCTTTATAGGAAGCCAGATATAATGAGAACAGTTAAGTCTCGAAGACTGCGATGGGCAGGACATGTGGCACGAATGGGGAATGAAAGACGTGCATGAAAGATTCTTGTAGGAAAACCAGAGGGAAAACGCCCAGTTGGTAGACCAAGAATGAGGTGGGAGAATAACATTAACTATGATTTGAGGGAAGTAGATTATACAGGGGATGATTGGAAAACATTGGCTCAGGATATGGATATATGGAGAGCTTATGTCCGCGCGGCCATGAACCTACGGGTTCGATAGTGCCAGTGAGTTAGTTAGTTAGTTAAAGCGATATACGCTGCAAGAATGAAAAGAAAGAAATATTCTCATTAAGACGATATAAACATTATAAAATTAAGTACCGGTAACCCTTTAATTGCAGTCTCTCAACTGATCAAACATTTAAAACACAGGCCTTTCAGGACCAGTCCCATCCTCACAAGATTGTAGGTAGCAAAACAACCTCCATCTGAGGATGGGAATTATCCTGAAAGGCCTACAACGTTTAAATGTTTTATTAAAGGCTATCGGCTCTTAAAGTGATCCTCGTCAAAACAAAACCACGTGACCTGCTCGCTTTTCATTGGTTATTGACACCGACGTACAATGTAGAAGCAGTAAGTATGCGAAAAAGTAGTTCCCTTTATTCTTCTTCTTCTTCTTCCTTTCCAGGATTAGGTCAATGCGACCTGTTCCGGTCTCAGGTCCATCGTTTACTTGGCCGTCCCAAATATATTTTTCCATGTGGTTTGTACGCGTTGATCTTTTTGGGTAATCTTGTATTGTCCATTCTGTCTAAATGTTCTTTCCATTGGTATTTGTGCTCGTCTAGTTTATCGAGTATTGAAAATATCTCCAGTTCATTTCTTATTGATTCATTGTGTATTCTATCCATGCATGTACATCCTTTTACGGATCTTAAAAATTTCATTTCAGTGGCTTGAATGTGTGAGATATCTTTTTTTGTAAGTACCCAAGATTCAGGTCCATATAAAAGAACAGGAACAGCCATAATTTTATGAAACCTGAGCTGAGTCTCTTCGAGTCTTTCGGAGGGTTCTTCTTATGGTGCCACACATCATTTGATATCGGTTAAATTTATTGTGTATTTCCCAATCGTAGCTATATGTTATATCTAAACCCGATTCCGATTGAGGGTCTTTCCACTTTTCAGCGGTTGCCCTTTTACCAGCCGGCTGCTGGCCCTTCACATCCACATGTGTCAATCACAGAGGTAGATGATCAACAGCCAGTGACATGTGGTTAGCATGTCGAGTCCCCCAGCCGTTATAGCTGGTTCCTCAACCTGGAGCCGCTACTTATTGTAGCTACCCAATTGCCTCACGATGCTGGGTGGGCACCGGTCCCATACTGGCCGAAATACCATGAGAAAATTTCTTCCCCCATGGAGACTCGAACCAGCGCAAGTCCCGTAGCTCTGCGCCAAGGTTTCCTACCTTAACCGCTCAGCTACGGCGCGGGACTCTAAACCAAGATAGTTAAAGTGTGCTATCTGTTCTATTATTTCATTATTGATTACTATTTTTGCTCTGACTGGCACTATGCCCTGAAAAGCCATAATTTTAGTTCCCTTTATTAAATTAAAATATGTCCTTTGAATATACTTGTTATTCTTCGTGAATGAAAATAATATTCAAAAGATAGAGAATATTCTAAAACATATCCAATCAATTATTACAACTAAAAATAGTTTATTACAAATGGATGATACAGTTGAGTCATGTTTCAGTCGATTCTGATGCATCAAAATGGCTGAAGCTGTCGAGTCTTCTGTTGCTGTGTCGCCGTTTAATTTTTTAAACCACAAGTCTAGCAAACCTTTGACTAGTGGTCAAAAAAACAGTTATTTTAAATGTATTTCACAAGTTCAGTGGAAAATCTCACCAGCTTTCTTGTAATCTACAACATTCAACGATCATTTGTCTTATATACTTCACACGTGCTCCCTGTCAAAGTCCCCAGTAATTGTGGCGCGAATGGTGGAATGATACAATTGACGTTTGTTTATGTTAGGATCACTGTAAGAGCGGATAAAGTATAGTTGAGGAGACTGCATTTACAAGGCACTTAATTTTCATCATCATCATCACTTCAAGCGTAGGAGAATCTCCTGTTCCGGCCTATATTTACAGTTAAAGAGACTAACAACGCTTCCTTGGTCGTCCCAGATTACGTCTTCCTGTTGCTTTGCAGTCATAATATTACAATTTTATATTGGGAGTTTTATACTGTAACTGTCCACCGCTGTGCTCTCGAGGTAGCGTGCTGCCTTGCCACGAAGCGGACCGGGTTCGATTCCCGGTCGGGACAGGCTCCTGGGTGAGGTTTTTTTTCGGGGATTTTCCTCACCTATAAGACAAATGTCAGGAAGCTTAGGACCCAAAGGTCCCCGAAAATCATCCGGCCATCATCATCATCCTTATCATTATCATCATCATCATTCTTCATCGGTGTGGAAAGCAACGGGAAGCTACCACGCCTATAATTCCCTAGTAATGCTGCAAAGCATAGCATGAAAATGCTATTATTGCAGTGAAAGACCTGCCCTAGGGCAGAATGACTATGGATGGATGGATGGATGGATGGATGGATATTGTAACTAAAACATCAACAACATTTTACCATTAACTTTTGCTATTATTGCAGTGAAAGACCTGCCCTAGGGCAGAATGACTATAGATGGATGGATGGATATTGTAACTAATACATCAACAAAAAATTACCATTAACTTTAATGGTACTGAATCTCATTAATGATATCTGAAATGTCTTATGTCGCTAATTTTTACAAAGTACAAATTTTCTTATGATCTATTCAAGAGGATACAAATTGTATTGACTATTTAACTCATGCACCAAATGGGAGTCAATGACCAATCACGTTTCAATGATTTTTTATTTATAACCAATCACAGTTGTGTTTCGCCTAGAATTTACCAACTAAAGTTTATCATAATAAAGAAAGCATCTCCTTTTTAACATTCTGAATAGGTCATAGCATTATTTAGCAGTGACTGACTGTAAGAAATACGGCTACCAGATTGTATATATCGTGCATGAATGTCAACACATAGCGCATGCGGGAGTTAATATAAAAACATTTGTAGCAATTGAAAATACCACCAAAAAAAGAAACCACTGTTTGCACTTTCTTAAATGTATTTTTTTCCAGGTAATAATCCAGAAAAATATAATTGTCATATTTACATCATACGACATCAGAAATGAATTAATATACAGTTTGATGTGTTTAATTTTTTCTCCACTAGAGTGCATTCTTACAATATTGCGTTCCTTTGGCAATAAATAATGATCTGGTTGCAGTGATGAACAAAAGAAGCAAATGAAGCGTACCAATCGTTTCTCATTTGTTTTCAAACATCGCCGTTTACATTAAATATATACATATTTTAAAATAACTATATTTAAGTAATGATTTATGAGTAGGCCCTAATCAGCTTAAATTTTATTCGTTAAATAGTCCTAACAAATGCCACTCTCGATTTCCAAATTCTCTAGATAAATCATTCCTCACTTCGTGAGTCATGATGTTATCGATAATTTGGAAATCACTCGTAGCATTACTTATGATAATTTATGAAAACCTTCAACTTTATCACTGAAATTATTTATTTATAAATATAACATTTTTTTTCCCCTAGCTCCATATGTTATTTTTTTAGAGGAATTAAACCCAATGGGTACATCTAGGACACGACACACACCCAGTCCCAAGGTTGAGATTTTAAAAATCCCTTACCCGCCGGGATCGAACCCGGGTCGCCGGAGTGGAAGGTAGGGACTCTACCGACTACACTACAGCGACGGACTTTGTTTTGCAATTTCAACACTGTTTTATACATAATACAATAGTAATAACTTCTAAGAGAAACGATTATGTTAAATTAAGCACGAACATTTGTCAAAACCCCCCTGAAAATTTAAGTAACTCAGTTCAATATATCGTGAGAAAACATCTGATGAACAGTGTTACAAAAATAAATAAAAAAACCTTGACCTCGAGTGAAAATATGTGAAATAAGATCAGATACACTATTATCTAACATAAAAACAATCAAGAACAGGAAACGATGAAATTATGATTTCACATAGAGAACTGTATATTATATTATATTTTTACAGTATTAAATCTTTGTGGCTGTTACAGAACCAGGCCGAGAGATACTTAGACTTGAAATCTAGTAACAAAAAACCAAGAATTATTCGCGGGGTCACTATTGTTTAGATTTTGATGTCACAGTAACGGATAAATAAATAAAAAAAAGCAAGAACCAAGCTTTCTCACTATTGTTATATCTTACGAGCAGTATATAGCCTACATGTGCAATTTGTAAAAGAGAACCGCTCATTTCCATATTGTAAAGCGAAACATCCACAAAATAAGATTACGACACTTACTTCTCAGTTATAGTTCCCAGACCATGCATTGCTTAACTACAGAATATATTTTAATTCTAGAAAATGTTTGTCAGACGCTCCGCCATGAATTTCTATCTTTGATACCGTCTCGGTCCCGCGCCATAGCCGAGTGGTTAATGCAGGAAGCCTTGGCGCAGAGCTACGGGACTTGCACTGGTTCGAGTCTCCATGTGGGAAGAAATTTTCTCATGGTATTTCGGCCAGTATGGGACCGGTGCCACCCAGCATCGTGAGGCATTTGGGTAGCTACAATAAATAGCGGCTCCAGGTTGAGAAAACCAGCTATAGCGGCTGGGGGACTCGACATGCTGATCACATATCACCCCTACACTGGCTACTAATCATCTACCTCTGTGATTGACACATATGGATGGGAGGCCAGCAGCCGGCTGGTAGGCTAAGGGCCTTCTAGGCCTGTCGCGCCAGGAGTTTTCATACCGTCTCGATAGGCGGCTGGCCCTACCGGGATCTCAGGTTCAAATTCTGGCGGTTCCGGAGGGACATTTTTCGGAGTTTTTCTTAGAGTTCTCCCGTTTCCCGAATTTCATCCCACCAACACTCTCCACTTCTTTACCCTCCCCTATCATGTCATTTTATCATAAGTAATGCCACGAGTGATTTCCAATTTATCTAGAGAATTTGGAAATCAAGAGTGGCATTTGTTAGGACTATTTAACGAACAAAATTAAACTGTTTACACACAAATCATTATTTAAATATCCATCCACAGTAATTCTGCCCGAGGGCAGGTCTTTCACTGCAATCATAGCATTTTCATGCTATGCTTTGCAGCTTTACCAGGGAATTATATGTGTGGTAGCTTCCCGTTGCTTTCCACACCGGTGAAGGATGGTGATAATGATAAGGATGATAATGATGGCCGGATGATTTTCGGGGGCCGTTGGGCCCTAAGCTTCCTGACATTTGTCTTACAGGTGAGGAAAAACCGCGAAAAAAACCTCACCCAGGAACCTATCCCGACCGGGAATCGAACCCGGGCCCGCTGCGTGACCACAGCAGTGAACCATGGATGAATTTTAAATGTAGTTATTTTAAAATATTTATATATTTAATGTAAACGGCGATGTTTGAAAACAAATGAGAAACGTTTATTGTGTTTAATTTGTTCATCACTGCAACCAGATCATATTATTTATTGCTAAAGGATCGCAATATTATAAGAATGCACCCTAGTGGAGAAAAAATGAAACATCAAATTGCTTATAACCAACATTATATGTTATTAATTAATTTCTGATGTCCTATGATGTAAATGTGTCAATTATATTTTTCTGGAACGTAAATTCCTGGAAAATAATACGTTTAAGAAAGTGCAAACAGTGTTTTTTTTTTTTTTTTGGTATAAGCAATTGCTACAAATCTTTTCTATTATATCCCGCAAGCAGCATCTGTTTACATTTGTGCACTATATAAGCAATCTGGCAGCAATTTGCATTATAGGATTCTTACATCTTAATATATAAATTGTTATGTTCAACGTATTTCTTAGAGAGTCAGTCACTGCAAAATAATGTTCTTACCTATTCAGAATGTTAAAAGGGAGGAGCTTGATTTTAATATGATAAAATTAAATTGATAAAATCGAGGTGAAAAATACTGTGATTGGTTGTAAAGCAAAATTCATTGAAATGTGATTGGCCATTGACTCCCATTTGGGGCATGAGTTAGTCTTCATATATTCATTCATAACAATATAATTACGGAACAGATTATACATTACAAGCCACTAGGACGAATAAATGTGGAAAGACCCAGTAAAAGATGGACAGACCAATTCTAATATAAGATCGGAACATACCTTAATGTCTAATCCTTGATGCTGATGATATTTAGGCCTACACTCTGATCTGGCAAACCACAAGTGTTTAAAATATGTGGTTATAGTGATCCGGAATGGACACATGCATGTACTTCCTCATGATTCTGATGTATGTGAAAACTTAGGGTTTGTTTCACCAACGGAGGTAACTATATTACGCCAGTTTTCCCCATATATGATACACAGCTTAAACAGGCGTAATACAGTTACCTCTGTTGGTGAAACCGACCCTTAGAGCAGAATAGGGTCAAAGGGAGGATTGTAGCCCCTCCTTGAGGCCCTAGACCCAGCCCAGAAAATATCGATACGAGTAGTAGTGAATTCCTGACGTATCGAAACCAGGAACACTATAACAGACTACGTAACATTGTAGAATATATTTAATTTCCATTTATTCCAATAAACAAGGTTGGTCTTATAATTAAATCAAGGTTGCCGTGTTACTGGCAAAATAACCCGAACCCATTTGTTGTTCTAAACTATATTCCATTACGGCGGGCAGGGTTCGATTCCCGGCGGAATATGTTAATATAGTCTTTGGTTTCTAGTGTGTGTCACTCGTCATGTGTCGCCTTTGACGGCGGCTCTAGCTTCCTGATAACGACGGATTCTGGAAAATCCGCTACTGTTTGTCTATTATGTATGTTCTACTTATTCGTGACCCATCAATGGGATTTTCTTGCAAGTCCCATGGGGAGGTGTAAGTCCTAAAAAAGTAGGGAGGATAAAATAGGAGAAAAAATAAGAAAACATAAAACGAATATTTTATAATTACATTGTTATTTAATTCTTATTTGTAGATTTTTAGTCTCCAACGACTACAAAGTCGGAAGTAGCAACCCTTTCTGCGGGGATAATACACAGAAGAGCATGTACAGAGGTTCTAAGGTGCACTAGACTTGCCCAACGCTCGTAACGTGGCCAGGAGACATTTATATTACTGACAATCTTCAATGAGTAACCGGACTGATCAACCTAAGATTACACTGAGCAACAAAAAAAGAAACTTTTTTTTTGTCTCAGAAAGAAAAAGATTATATTAAAACTCAGCAATTAAGATGGTACGGACATGTCCAGCGAATGGAAGAGGATCGACTACCAAAATCTGTTTTGAAATGGAAACCTGAGGGAAGACGAGGCAGAGGAAGACCTAAAACCTCCTGGAGTCAGGGAATATGTTTATACATGGAGGAGAAACATCTATAACCAGGAGATTGGATGGACCGACAAAATTGGCTATTAGGAATCGGACGATGTCAAAGACATTAATAAACCGATGATCCATTTAAAGAAAAAAATGTGATTCTGATAGTATTTTTTCTCCTGAATTCAAATATGATATCGGTTTTTCTCCATCACGCAAGGTTTCCGAGAGATTCCATCCTTTTAGCCGGGAACCAAACATTTCAGACTGATTTTTGGATAACTTTAAATCTCGTATGTGATCGTTAAGATCTTCTTGAGTCAATAAATGAGGCTCAGATGAACAGCTTTGTTCAAAAGTTGTATCACTAAAATCGGTTTCTTCTTCTTTCTTACTTCCATCAGATTCTGAGCTCTCTTCATCTAATGTCACATGTTCTGGAGGCTTTGGTATGGGCAATTCTTCGCAGTGTGGAACTGTCTCATCGCAGATTACAAGTCAGGGTACACCACTGTATATTTTGATTTTGACGTAATCCCTTTAATGTTTGTTAAGCAGAAAATAATTACTATTGTATTATATTATATTACTCAACTATAAATAAGGACACGATTTCCAACACACAGCCAGTCTGCAGCCAACATTTGAAGAGTTAAGAGGTAAAAGAACACGCAGGATCGCCTGAGGATGTCTACCGCAGTAGTAGACGAAACGTCGAGTGTTAATAAAATCAGACCACGGTCATTTAGCCCGAAAGACATAAAATACATGAATCAAAATACCTGCCGTGAAAGTCTACAATTTATAGTAAATAATTATTTAAATCCATTAATTGAAATTGAAATAAAAAAACTGAGGGTGATGGAGAAATTCCGAATACATATTTGAAAACACAATAAAAAAACTGCATTTAGTACAACTATTGGTACTCTTGAAACAAGCATCATGTTTACCAGTGTTATTGGGCGCCCATTAACTATATGGGAAGATTCACTAAATCCACTCGATGTGAAAACAGGTCAAAACACCTCATTTCATGAGGTAGAAGAAGAAGAAGATTTTTCATCATATTGTAAGATCGTATCATAACATATATTATGCTGTATATTGATTTATTTTTTATTCAATACCCCATGTTGTTATTTCAACATTTCTGGTGTTTTCTCCTGGCAATGGCGTAATTGTTACACGCTTCTGAGGTTGGGGTGCCTGGAAGGCGGAGTACGTTGCACCGATGATACGATAGGCGATGATGATAGTGGTGCACCAGGAGAGTCCCTAATCCTAAACTTAATATAAGGCGAATATGAATGATGATTTTTAAGATGGCAATTTGAAATTCAGGGGCGGTTTGGACCTTACAATTTTCTGATATTTGTCTTACATGTGAGGAAAATCCCGAAATAATCTCACCCAGGAAACTTGTCCCGACCTAGACTTGAACTCGGGCCCGCTGCGTGACAAAACAACACGCTACCTCGAGACCACAGCGATAGACGATGCTGTATATTGTAATGTTTAGAATACTTTACTGTAACCAGCAGATTGTTTGCATATGTACTTTCTGGTTCAATTTTAATTGATTTTTATTCCATCAGGTTTTCTTGTATGATATTTTTGGCTTTCTTCCCTAGCATTGGTGGAATTGTAATCCATTTCTTAATTTGGGGTACCTGGAAGGCGGAGTTATGATGTTCCGATGATATGATGGGTGATAAAATGATAATGAAGTGCCAGGGAAGCCCTTAACCTAAACATTTTAATTAATATTATGAAATTTTCATTAATGGATGATGGTAATGAAATGTGTAACATTTTTGACATGAGAATTGAAAATTTCCCCACAAAAAAAAAAAAAAAAAAACAAATGGTCAGCACTGGGATTTGAACCTGAACACGAAAATTTGTGTTACCATGGAACCATTTCGCTCGAAACAATTTTAATGAATTTTTGGTAATTATAAAGAACTAAATTTTGCTCACCTTACTTAACGAAGTTAATTGACAAAACCTCTAATCTTAGTTCTGCCATTTTTTGACTAAAATTAGATTAGATTTTTCCTAGTATTTATAGTTCTAAATAATTTATGGCATTTCCAGTGTACATTAATAATAAACAATTACAATAATACAATTTGGAGTGATTATACAAAAATCGATACCACAACTACTACTACTACTACTACTAATAATAATAATAATAATAATAATAATAATAATAATCTTCATTTATTTTCCTTGGTTTAATATTTTTGTTCCAAGCTTCCCGGACCTTACAGCGACACAACTTACAGGTGAGGATTTTTAAACTCTAGATCACATACGTACTTTTTTTGTTCACTCAAGGACATGAAGGAATTCCCCGGATGAGTGGTCAGCTAAATGTCAGGCCCACCTTCGAGACAACACGAACATAAGACACAACATTCATTCATACATTCATACCAAACAATACGAATGTGGCAAGATGTATTATGATGGCCAAATTGTGTTTGGATTTTTATAGCTTTCCTACATCTGTCATACAGGTTAAACAAATTATAATAATAAAAATCTCACCTAGGGAACTTGTCCAGACCGAGGATGGAACCCACCGAGTTCGAGGCAACTACATTACCTCGAAACCACATCAGTGGACATTAATAATAATAATAATAATAATAATAATAATAATAATAATAATAATAATAATAATAATATATAATAATAATAATAATAATAATAATACTGGTGTTATGATAACGATCATGATGATGATGATGATAAATAATAATAATAATAATAATAATAATAATAATAATAATAATAATAATAATAAAGGATTAAGCTCTGTAGGTGATTAAAAAACACTTCTCTCTAAGATCAGAGTTGCCTTTAGTTAGTGCATGATCCTAGTAATTAGCCCACCAAACTTTTAATATAAAATAAAGTTTTGCATACCTGTTCTGGAATGAAGACAGCTGCCGGGCTTGAATTGTTGTCTGCACAAATTCCGGGGTGAGTATCTACTGTATAGCTCGTATCTCTCGTTGTAGAAGTCTTCTTCTTCAACTCCATTCACAAGTCCAATAGAATCATCTCTCGGTATATATTCTTCGTGTTGTGGTGGAGGTGGTTGCGGTACGTAGTAGAAATCAGATTGACTCGATTCCAGAGCTGGTGTTGATGTCACAACATATTCTGTTTCTGCATCTGTAGTACAATGTCTTCTCATAAATGCATAATTTTCTAAATCCCATGGGTCAACATAATTTCTTGATGTTGCAGTCGACGAATCATCTCCGGGTCTACCGAAATTTCTATCGCCAGTTCTGGATAATGCAGAATAATTTTTACTGGAAGATGATGGAATTTCAGATAATCGACGTTGACGATTAGAAGGAGGTGTCCAATATGTTGAAGAAGCTGGTCTCGAAATTGGAGGCATTCTTGTATTTTTTATTAGTTAATACAATCTTCAAAACTGAGCTTTAGAAGTATATATTCAATTTACCATGTATCAGAAATAAAGACTACCTTCGTATACAAAGATGTCACAATAAACATTTACTTATAAAGAAATGTCTAACTAAAACACATTACTCACAAGCAATTTAGTGTTTTGAATATATTTTCTTTATAATCTGCAATATCTATAAATTTATACGAAAAAGCATAGAAGAAATTCATGCAATTTGTATGTCGAAATAAATGTTTTTATAGATAAAGACGAGAGTCTTTGGTCAATAGCTACTTCAATTAGGTGTTGTATTTATATTACCGTAAGTTACAAATATTTCTATAAACTATTGTAAAATATTATAGATAATATATAAATGTTTTTATTCTAAGTAGTGAATTATAGAGTTAACCTTAAATCAAAACCACGCATTAATACACTGTTTTATTCAATATGATCCAATTTGTAAATTGTTTTCAATTTACAAATAACTAAGTAAACTCGATTGCTTTTAAGAGTTTCGTTTATTGGTACTCACAAATTGTAACTGTAACACGATATTTACTACATGCTGACCGTCAAACAACTGGATTCAACGGTATAAACACACTCTCACTTGATCCTCACTGCTCGGCCGTCACTGCCCTACTGATCCTACTACTGTAGTATTTACTGCACTTCATTGTTAGCTTTCACCAATACTGTGGTTTAATCTTTCAAATAATATTCCTTATTATCTATAACCAAAAACATTCAAACATGACATTTTCATTTCAAATATTATACTTATTTAAGAGTGCAGAACAATTAGGGCAATGACAAAACCATAAATGATCGAATTTAAAAGAATGTAACATTGAAAAGATGTTTATAGAACTTTCAACCCACTTTCTTAACATACCTCTTATTTTAATTTCTCCAAAGAAAGCTGAAGTTTAACATCAGGTATTCCTAATAAGTTAATTCAAACTATTTTTTGATAAAAAACATAGTACAGTATAGTATTTATTCCATTCCATTTAACGCAGTCACCATATAGGTACTTTTACGTGCCACACATCACCCGATCCCTACAGTGACACGACCTGTCGGGAGAGGGATTTTAATTATGGATCACATAGGCCTACTACTTTCTTGACCACTAAAGGACGCGGAGGGCCTCCCCAAATGAGTAATCAGCTCAATGTCATGGCCTCCTCCGAGACAACGTAACGTTAAGACGAAACACACCATTCACACACACACACACACACACACACACATTCATACTAAACATGGCGAATATGATAATGATTAACAGTATTTATGAATGATAAAATTCATTCATTGCCCCGCGAATTGAACACATATTCGTACTTATGCAGTGACTCTAATAGAAAATCTGACAGTGGTTGCAATTAATTTCGCAGTGTTTCATGATGAATAATATATTTATTAAAAACACTAGTCCCTTAACCTTCGAACAGAGTATCAACAGCAGTATACAGACTGTTTAATCAGTACTCCCGGTACTGTCTAAATAAAAAAAAAGACGAAAATATGATTCCAAAATACTCTTGAACAAACAATTCGTAATTTATCATTAAGGAAATTTTGAGAAATAGCAAAAATCGTTAATCTGATCAAAGCAACATTTACAATATTGATATTAAATAAATAAATATAGCCTATATATATATATATATATATATATTACTCATATTATCAGCGTCACAATTCATATTTGGGCGTGAAGGAGCCGACAAAGTTTGATCAGTAGTCTCTTCTCAGGCTTGAAGTTACATTGCCTGGCTTAAATTTATGATACGGGACCACGACTTTTCTTCCATTCCTAAGGAAGCCATGTTCAGGGTTTTTACCCCGTTAAAATTCCATTGACGTCGGCTGGCTTTGAAATAACAAACCTCCGAACTAGAGACGAATATATTGCAATAATAATAATAATAATATAATAATAATAATAACTGAATGTTCCTAAAATCTGATGAGAGTCAGTAAGAATTTTAGAAGACAATAATTAACACTGAAACAGTAATAAGAGTTTTAAGAAATAAGGTTTTCATTAACGCATAGCCAGAATAAAATCATACATCTAACACCACTATTAAACTTCTTCTTTTTCCTTCCAAGTATTAGGCCAAGGCCAGTTACGATCCTATAGAAAATTTTTCCTCCAGCGTTTCATAGGACGGCCCAGAGATCTTCGTCCTCTTGGTATATAAACAGCTTTGGGGATCCGATTTGAAGTCATTCTTTCAAGATGGTGTTTCCAATTTAGTTGGAATTATTAAACTAATGTATGTATATTTAATGTGTATATACTAATGTATTACTGCTAATATGCATTTGGGCTTGGGTAAAATAAGTCCTTACCTCTGCTAGAATAAATAAAATGCTTAATATTAGTATTATTATTCTAAAGATTGATTCTTGGGATAGAATGACAATTTTTTAAAAATTTGAATTTTCTCATCAGATCAGCCTCATGGGCTAGTGGTCAGCGTTTCTGACTACTGTTCATGAGGTCCCGGATTCGATTCCTGGTCAAACCATAGGAATTTTTCCTTAAAGGGAATCATTCCTATGGTTGCCCATGGTCTGGAATTTAGATTAAAAACTCTCCTGGTGCTTCGTCACCATTTATCACCCATATCATCGGGATAACATAACTCCGCCTTCTAGGCGCCCCAACTTCAGAAGTGGGTTACAATTATGCCAATGCCAGGAGACAGAAATGTCGAAATGACAACCTGGAGCATTGAATAAAAAAAATCTCTCATCAGACTTCTTGTAGGCCTATATCAAAATCCATACTGGTTTCTATAAGCACTGTAGTAATCTGGCCCATTCACAAAAGTGAAAGAAAATAGTTCTTGGATTCAAACCCAATACTGAACTATCCATTATTAATCTAATATTGGAGATCCATTTTTACAATTTGGGAGAAGAACAAAGAAAATACCTATCAGACAAAGTTGTAGTTAGAGAATAAAATAAAATTTAATTAAGAAAAAATCTTCAGTAGTTACTGGTACCTACCAAAGCTCCAAAAGATTGAGTGGGTAGGTTACTACTGTAACACCAGATGTGGATCTACATGGATAATATTTTCCTCAGGAACTATAAACTTCTCACCATTGAGTATCCAACGAGAGAGTACAGTAAGAGGTCAAGTCACTCATACTCATCTGAGTTGTTCCTGTAATACCATGCCGGGTAGGTTAGAATCTATGAAAAATTAAATTATAGAGATACGTAGGCTATAAAAGAAATATCTAGCCTGGCATTCACTTAAGTGAATTAAAAATAATAAATTATATTAATGTGTAATAGGACTTTTATTCGCAGATGACCAGATCATTGTAGCTTCCTCAGAAAATCAACTACAAAAATCAGTTTATAAATTATGGAAACTAATAAATATTATAATTTAAAGATATCAACAGAGAAAACAAAGTCAATGGCATTTATTGGAACTCAGCATAAAAGGATAAAAATTGTATGATGTTTATATTCAAATATAAAAATTGTAATTGGAACAAACATAATAGAACAAGTAACTTGTTTCAATTATCTGGGATGCATGATATCGTACCTGCAAAATTTGGACATGGAGAAGAAATTAGGGAAATTTCAACAGATATGTGGTTCAATAAGAAGATATTTGAGAAATGAGACCACAAGGGGAACTTAATTAAAATTTTACAAAACAGTAGCCATTCCAACGTTAACATACGGGTATGAGACTTGGCCTTCAATGATCTCTGATAAACATAAAATTGAGACAATAGAAATAAGATTTCTGAGATCAGTTGCAGGTGTATCTTTAAGAGATCAAAATAGAAGTCAAGATATCAGAGATGAATTACAAATATATAATATAAACGAGAGAATATACAGAAATAAATGTAATTGGTTTGAACGTATATAAAGAATGCCAAATAATTGTTTATCAAAACAGCTGCTTCATTATCAACCTCTAGGCCAAAGACGTCATTGGAAGGACGTCCTGCACCTGCAGCATATAGTGCACCGGGGAGCAGAATGGGCCAACAGGCCCATACCTTTAAGATGATGATGATGTAATAGGACTTGAGCAGAATCCAAACTACAGAAATGAAATTCTTACTTGGAATGGTACATAAAACAGGGAGAGAGAGAATATTGAATGACAAAATCAGGGAGACATTAAGTGTAGAAAAATTAACAACAGACACAGAAAAAAAGTAGACTAAAATGGTTTGGACACTTAAAAAGAATGGAAAAGGAAAGACTACCACAAAGACTGTTAAATCTCAAGATACAAGACCATGAGGTAGACCACAAGAAAGATGGATTAACCAAGTGAAGAAAAGTCTACAAGAGAGAGGATATGACTGGGAAGAACTAAAAAGAAGCAAAGCATGGGAAGAAAGAGATGGTTGGAGGCATATTTGGAATCGATCTTCCGAAAGGAGGACACGATAAGAGGAGAACGATGATTAAAGTATAATAACAAAAATAAAGTACAATATTTAAGCAAGATATATGTAGTTTTATTTATTATCCAACAAACAACCTTTCCAATGTTCTATACATTGAGGCTTTTTCCCATTATACAATTTCATTCTATGAAGCTCAACTGCAGACATCTATTATAAACAAAATTTTTACAATCTGAATACAGTTCTCACTATTTTCAATAAATACTATGCATTACAAAATTAAGTCTATCTTTATATACAATTTGAATTTGCTTTCATTAAAATCAAATTCTCACTACAGATTCATACTTCATTTGTCAGTGCCATGTAATTAATATTTTTAATCTCATCGTTATTTTAGAAAATCTCATCTTGAAATAAATTTTGTATATCTACTTTTAATTTGTTGTACTAATTATGAAGACAGGATAAGAGATTAAATGAAATGTGGAATAAATTAAGGCAGTGTTTCTCAATCAATGAATGTCTACCCTCTAAGGGCTTTTGCGAGTTGCAAAATCCCATGAAGAGGCAGACATATACTAACAATATTAATAACTGCAATACAAATACTTTATAAACCTATTCGGTTTTAATAGTATACAACATTTTATTTTCATATTACTGGGTGAAGAAAAACTGGCAGACCACCTCATAAAGTATCTATTTATACGATTTTCTTTGTGAATCTTCTGATTTTGTTAATATAGAACAATATTAAATTAAAATCCATAAAATCAAAACAGTCTTGAGAATGACAGCATTGTTATACGTTTTAAAATGTAATGTTGGTGCATAGGTTTTAATTTAATATAATTTTATATTAGCGAAACCAAATTTAAAAAAACTTTTTAATTCAAGAAAAATTTTGTATGAAAATTAACTTCAAAGCATTAAAATATTGAATATACAGTAATATAGGAGTAAAATATGTACTAAAATTGTGATCTTACAGTTCATAAGAAAAACTCAATTGTACCATTTTGCCACATTGTACCAATCGTTATGCCTTCAACTAAAAAGAAAAAGAAAAAAAAAAGATTACCATCACAGAGAACTTTTATAGATGAAAGATTGCATAATTTTCAAAAGAAAATTTCATACTGTGTGATCATCTGAGAGTGTTTTTTTATTCAACAATTATTTTAATATTTGTTGGTTTGGGACATCAAAAGTTTCAATAAAATATCAGCATATTTTAATTTAGAGATTTAGTTGTTTATTTTTTCACTAGAATGTACTTGATAAGTACTGTAAGTATCATATTCTTTAAGGTAGGTCCCAGACTTCAAAAGATTTGGAAGTCTATCTTAAGAGAAACAAAATTTTTTTTTGTAAATTTATAATCAATTTATGAACATGTCCCTGTGTTTGAGCCTTTGGCATGGGTTCCCTGAAGTAGTCCCCGCCCGGAGAACCGAATGGGGGACTATTTGACCTCCGGAAAATTTTACCCCAGTAGAACCCATGTCCGCATTTCTTGACGGTTGTATTTTTACGGTGAAAGATCGTCACTCTTTCGACCAAGGTACTTATTTCGTCTGGCTTATCACCTTCGACCAGTCCGGCATGGGTAACCCTATCGGCAGCAATGCTACCGCCGGCATAGCTCTCAGGATCATTTGAGTGGCTTGTGTGCTTAAATGATCCTGAGAGCTATGCCGGCGGTAGCATTGCTGCCGATAGGGTTACCCATGCCGGACTGGTCGAAGGTGATAAGCCAGACGAAATAAGTACCTTGGTCGAAAGAGTGACGATCTTTCACCGTAAAAATACAACCGTCAAGAAATGCGGACATGGGTTCTACTGGGGTAAAATTTTCCGGAGGTCAAATAGTCCCCCATTCGGTTCTCCGGGCGGGGACTACTTCAGGGAACCCATGCCAAAGGCTCAAACACAGGGACATGTTCCTAGGAACATGGAATGTTAGGACTTTATACAATAGCGGGGCACTAGAGATATTAACGCGGGAATTGGATAAATCGCCCTTGGATATAGTCGCTTTACAGGAAGTTAGGTGGCCAGGAGAAGGTAGTCAGGAATCAGGAAGCTTTGCATTATACTATGGGGGTGCAGAAAGACCTGCATTTGGAACGGGTTTTTTAGTCAGAAGGAGGATCCTATCCGCTATCCGAGATATTAAGTTTGTTAGTGATAGAATATCATACATAATTCTAAAGGGTAAACGACATGATTTTATAATTGTAAATGTACATGCCCCCACAGAAGATAAAGATGACAAGATCAAGGATGAGTTCTATGAAGAATTAGAATGCTTATTTGATAGCCTTTCACGATATCATATGAAAATTGTCTTAGGAGATTTTAATGCAAAAGTGGGGCAGGAAGATATATTCAAACCAACAATAGGCAAATTCAGTCTTCATGAAGATAGTAACGACAACGGGTTAGATTAGTCACATTTGGCCACATCAAAGAATCTCATTGTTAAGAGCACAACATTTCAGCATAAGGATATTCATAAATACACCTGGACGTCCCCAGATGGAGAGACTCGGAACCAGATAGATCATGTATTAGTGGATAAACGCTGGCACAGTAGCATCATTGATGTTAGATCAGTTAGAGGGACAGACTGCAATTCAGATCATCATCTGGTCAGGGTGAAAATCAGACAACGGCTATCGCTTATGAGAGGAACAAACGCTAAAGATGATTCAGTAAAATATGAATTAAAAAACTTGAAAAATGATGAAATGCGGCAAGAATACCAAATCAAAATTGCTAATAGATTTGAAGTACTGGAATCTTCAGATGACAATGTGGCAAATGAAGAAGAAACTGATATAAATAAAGATGGGAGGCTATAAGAGATACTATTAAATTGTCAGCATCAGAAAGCATTGGTTGTTTAAAAAGAGGCAAAACAAGAAATGGTTTGATGAGGAATGTGCCGACATTGTAAAGAAAAGAAAGCTAGCAAAATGAAATGGTTACATGAGCCAAATGAGGTAAATTTAGAGCAATTGGGTAGTATTAGACAGGAAACCACCAAGTTACTAAAGAGTAAACAGAGGGAATATTTGAGAGAGAAGATTAATGATCTTGAAATGAATGCAAAAAAATAGGAACATTAGAGAATTATATCAGGGAATTAGCATAGAGAAGAAAGGGTTTCAGGCTAGAACAAACATAATTCGGAATGAAAATGGGGATATGATTGCAGATTCCAGGAGTATATTAAATAGATGGAAAAGTTACTTTAATCAGCTATTAAATGTACATACAGAACAGGACATTGAGGAGGATAATTTACAGACAGCAGAAATGCTAGTCGCAGAGCCAAGTGCATTAGAGGTTGAAATGGCGATTGAAAAATTGAAGATGTAGCCTATAAAGCATCAGGTTCAGATGAGATCCCAGCAGAACTGATAAAATCAGGGGGAGAAAAACTGATGGACAAGATATGCGGGTTGCTTAGTATGATTTGGGAAAAAGAAGCTATTCCAGATGAATGGAAGGAATCAATTATTGTACCAATTTATAAGAAAGGAGATAAAACTGATTGCAACAACTACAGGGGCATCTCATTACTTTCAACTTCGTACAAAATTCTAACAAATATATTAGTAAGCAGACTTACTCCCTATATTGATGACATTCTAGGAGATCATCAATGTGCATTTAGAAGAAACAGGTCTACAACAGATCAGATTTTTAGTATAAGACAGATTTTAGAAAAGAAATGGGAATACGAGTATAATGGTACTGTACATCAACTATACGTAGACTTCAAAAAAGCATATGATTCAATTAAGAGGGAGAAGTTATATAGTATCCTGCTGGAGTTCGGAATTCCTAAAAGTTAGTTAGTTACGAATGTGTCTAAATGGCACAAAGAGTAGAGTGCGTGTAGGCAAATAGTTTTCGGACACTTTTGAAATCCAGAATGGGTTGAAGCAAGGAGATACACTATCTCCTCTACTATTTAATTTTGTACTAGAGCATGACATTAAATCTTTAGAGAATGAGGAAGGCTTACAACTCAATGGTATTAATAAGCTGTTAGTTTATGCTGATGATGTAGTATTGTTGGCCGATAGCGAGGAGATACTAAAGGACAATACGCACACACTGTTGAGTAACACTAAGAAATTAGGATTGGAAGTAAATATCAGTAAAACTAAATATATGATCACACGTAGAAATTCATTATATAATGGAAATGGACAGCTAATGACAAATGAGGGAAATTTTGAGGAAGTGGCTGAATTCAAATACCTAGGAACAGTAATCACAAATAGGAATGAGATACACAAAGAAATTAAACAAAGGCTCAATTCTGGAAATGCGTGCTATTATGCATTGCAGAGACTCTTGATGTCCCAACTCCTTTCAAAAAATGTTAAACTGAAAATATATAAAACTATTATTCTACCTGTTATATTATATGGATGCGAAACATGGACTCTTACTTTAAGGGAGGAAAGGAGATTACAAGTATTTGAGAATAGAGTACTTAGGAAATTTTTTGGACCAAAGAGAGATGAACAGACAGGTGAATGGAGAAGACTACATAACAATAAACTACATTGTCTTTATAGGAAGCCAGGTATATTAAGAACAGTAAAGTCTCGTAGACTCCGATGGGCAGGACATGTTGCACGTATGGGGAATGAAAGACTTAAACATGGAAGCTTCTTGTAGGAAAGCCAGAGAGAAAACGCCCAGTTGGTAGACCAAGAATGAGGTGGGAGAATAACATTAACTATTATTTGAGGGAAGTAGATTATACAGGGAATGATTGGAAAGCATTAGCTCAGGATAGGGATGTATGGAGAGCTTATGTCCGCGCGGCCATGAACCTACGGGTTCGATAGTGCCAGTGAGTAAGTAAGTAAGTAAGTATAATCAATTTATCAGGACTATTTAACTCATGCCCTAAAGGGGAGTCAATGACCAATCACATTTCAATGAATTTTGATTTACAACCAATAACAGTCGTTTTTCACCTCAATTTTATCAATTTTATTTTATCACTTTAAAACCAACCTCTTTTTAACATTCTGAATAGGTCAAAGCATTATTTTGCAGTGACTGACTCTCTAAGAACAGAAATTAATTAATAACCTATAATGATGTTTCATTTTTTCTCCACTAGGATGCATTCATACAATATTGCGATCCTTTGGCAATAAATAATATGATCTGGTTGCAGTGATGAACAAGTGAAACAAACATTTCTCATTTGTTTTCAAACATTGCCGTTTTGCCGTTTACATTAAATATATAAATATTTTAAAATAATTATATTTAAATAATGATTTGTGAGTAAACATCTTAATTTTATTCGTTAAATAGTCCTAACAAATGCCACTCTTGATTTCCAAATTCTCTAGATAAATTCACTCCTCACTTTGTGAGACATGAATTTATCGATAATTAGGAAATCACTAAAGGCATTACTTATGATAAGTAATGAAATAAGAAAACTGAATACCTTAAGAAAAATAGCTGTCAGTTCTCTGATCCTCGCCATACCTTAATGCACAAATATTTAAGAATAAATAATTTGCTTAAAAATTATAATAAAATATTCATACCTAATGCTAAGGCAGAATGTCTCTATACCAACAAAGTCAAACTCACTGGTTTGCAGGATGTATCTTATTAGTTACTATAAAACCTCTTATACATCACATATAACCTAAGAGCTTGCCATTTCTGAACCTGCAATTTTTTTTATTGGTTGTGTTCTTATATATTAATTTATATTTATAGTTTTTAATTCAAGATAACAAATAGCATGCTTAGGACTGTGGCCTGCCAGATTTATACACCTATTCTATACAAACATTAACTTAACAAAGATGTAAAATGCAAGCCAATTATTACTAGAAACTGGAATTTTCATATTATATCAAATTTGCATTTTTAAAGTATGTTCCCTCTTTCAATCACACCAATCTTTTCTTGCCCGTTTTTTAAAAATAAATCTTGACAATTTATATTACTTTATTACAGAAACCATAAAAATGGCATAATTTGAACAAAGCTTATAAAAAATCCACTTGTAAAGTGCAGTGATTTGAAGTTCAGAGTCAAAACCCAGAATTCACTCCTGTTTCTGTTCATGTAGAGTGATAATTTCTTTATACAGAGACATTCTACATTCAGAGCGACCAACTTTCAAACATATTGAAATGTTAAATGTAATTAAATTTAATTATTTTTTAATTCAATTAAGTGAAATTGCATGATTATGCATTGCTTTATTTTTTATTTCCTTATGCCCCTTTTTAAGGTATTCTTTTTAAAACCAGATCTCTAATATTACATATGGAAGAGTACAGTGAAACTTAAAGTTATATTTTATTTCAAGTTGATTTAATTATTTTTTGAGGATATAATTAAATAAACCAACATATTTGGAAGTAGTGTACAGTCTTTTTATAAAACCAAAAATATTGCCATATTGACTGGAATAAATTACAATTAAAACTGGGAGCTTACTATCACAACTGGAGGGTCCAGGCAAAGAGAGAACTTTGATGTTTGAGGCATCTGGAGGGAAGTTCTCCAATCATTAAAAGCATTTGATGATGATTGGAGAACTTTCCTCCAGATGACCCTGAATTTCTTTATTACAGGAGCAAATTAACCACTATAGGACCAAAATAGTCTTGATGGTAAGTCTAACTTAATAAATTGTATACAGCAATATTTTTCTTATCAGGCTTATAACAACATAAATGTGGTTTAACCCAAATTCAGACTTGCTAAAATATGCAATTCCATATTATTAGTATTCAACTGTATAACAAGATACCATTTTGTATTAGAAATATTAGTATTCTAAGAGTTAATTTTTAATTTCAGGAAGTGATAATTTGAGGTTATTTTAATTAAATTATTTTCAGTCTGATCATCTTACCTCTACATTAATGTTGATTTATTCTTGGACATATTTCAAAACAATTCTGTTTCATCTGTTTTATCATCAGCTTGTCCAGACTGGTTAGATTTATGTTGCACAACCTGGATGTCAATGTCAGCTCCATCCTGTGGTTGGCCAAAGAACCTCCTAAAAAGGTCTACTCCGTCGGTATTTCAAAATTCATAACTCTGTTTTTGTTCTTCTGAATACAGATTTTTTCCCAAATAGTCAGCTCTTTTATATTTTCTAAATTATTAAAACAGTTAGAAAATATAAAAGAGCTGACTATTTGGGGAAAAAAATCTATATTCAGAAGAACAAAAACAGAGTTATGAATTTTGAAATACCGACGGAGCGTGAACTTGTTTGGAGGTTCTTTGGCCAACCACAGGATGGAGCTGACATTGACATCCGGGTGTGCAACATAAATCTAACCAGTCTGGACGAGATGACAATAAACAGAATTGTTTTGAAACAAATCAACATTAATATTGAGGTATTGAAAATAATTTAATTCTAAGAGTTCTTTGAAAATAAAATATATAAATGTAATCGCTTAAACAAAGGTGCTGCTGGTACATTCAAAAGATTGCATAATTCCAGAAATTTCATACAAAAAAAGGAATGAGTTGAAACTGTCATAGGAAAACATTGCTGCTTTCAAGGATGTGTAACTTTGCACTTAAATTTTGTCAGGTATGGGTTCATAAGCAAAAGATGTTCCATCACTGATCATGTTTCAAAGTTTGTCAATAACACCTAGAAAACACCCACATCTTATTGTTATATTTACATCCTAAGATCAATGGATATGTGATCCCCACGTTCCTTCATACATGATGACAAAGAAAATTAACTTGCTTAATGCCAAAAAAAGAATTCTTCTAAGAAATGTATAAAAATTACTTATTTACCATTATCCATTTTAAAATCAAGAATAAATTCATGTAAGATGAAATTACTCTCTTTGGACAGTTATAAATTTGAGGCATTGCTTCTAACATATATGCAGCAATCTTTCAATTATCATTTCAATGGAGACCTAAAATTATCTAAATAAACAATAAATAACAAAAAAAAAAAGTAAATAGCTTTTCCTGAAATTGAAATACAATGATTTTAATAAGGAAAATATAGATTTGAGGACAAGTAAAGTATATGTGTGCATGCATTTGAAAAAGGATCAGTTCCCGGCTTGTAGTCTATGAAATAAATGAGAGTAAAAGAAAGGTGTGTCAAATTTTGGAATTTTCTTTTTTTGCATTTTTGGATTCCTTTGATTTTGAAATAACATTGTGTAGGTATGAAGGTCATTGGAAAGTGTTAACACATGTAATTAACTCCTTTAAGCTTTTTTTTTGGGAAAAGGGCTAGTTCCCACAGTGTAAGATTTCTTTGTTATAACAGATGTATAAAATTTTGCAAACAGTAGCAGTCCTTATTCCAGATAAGCTGATGTGAGATACTGTTCTAATGCTTGATATGGGGGTGTGTATCAACAAAAAGTTTACAAAAGATATATTAGCAGGAAATTACATTATTTATTCATAATCTTAGTGTTTTTTATGCTTCTGGGAGACAGTTTGAATAGTTCAATGCTGTAATTTTATGTATTGAATTTATCATTATTGTGAAATTAACCACTAGCGTAGTGGTTAAGGCACTGAGCTACAAGCCGGAGGGTCGAGGGTTCAAGTCCCGTTGGGGTCAGGATTTTTAAACTGACCCAAACCCTCTGGCGGCACTATGGCCCTGGGGTCGACTCAGCCTCTAACAGAAATGAGTACCAGATGCTTGTTCTGGGGGTAAATGCGGCCGTCACGCAGGGCTGACAACCCGGCTGACATAAAGTGCCGATTGTCTAGAAAAAGTGGGAGCCATAACCTCCTACTACCCCAAGGGCCTTCGGGCCTGTTGTGGGATCACTTTACTTTACTTACTTTACAATAGTGGTGGCAGTACACTGAAAATTAGCTAATTAAGTGTTTAGTAGAAGATTTGTAGAATTCTCAAGACTGACATAGACATGGGACAGAATAGTAATGCTTACTTTCTGAATTTTCCTAAACAATGCTCAGATTGGGATCTATAACAAGAAATTCATGATGTCTCAAATTATTACTTATACAAATATGTTGTTGAAGTTATATTAACATATCAGATACTGTGGCCAAATCATAACATTATATTTTCATGCGTAGCCAAAACTTTGTAACATAATATTTTAATAAACAAATAAAGTACCATTACATTATAGAGTCTATATATTCTGAGCTAACAGAATTTTTGTAATGTTCTGACAGCTGATGGTCTTCAATTGATTACAAGTGAATTAGAAATCAGCATTAAAAAAATTCATAAGAAGTATCCAACAAAACATTTAAAACTGCAATAGGAATCTAGAATATCTATGGGTCAGGATGACCGTCTGCCTCTGTGAATAACACATGTAGATGTGAGGTCAGCAGCCAGCTGGTAGGCCAAGGGCCTTCTAGGCCTGTTGTGCCATGGAGTTTTTAAATTGACAATGCAGCCAACATTCAAGACAAAAACACTGTAGAAGAACAAGCAGCAGATCAGCTAGAATACCATGTTGAAAATCCTCATTCTAGAAAATGACGAAGAGATCTTCTAATTGGATAAGAAACTCGAGGAAACGTTTGCATCTCCAAGACTAATCCTACACTGACTTGAAGGTAAGGATTACTTCTCCAATCTCATGTCTAGAGTATAATTACAGATAAAAATTTTTAATATTAGGACCAGAAATTCAAGAAACCTTTCAATGCACATATTACCTTTTGACGAGACTGTACAGTATGAAGATTTTTTTGTGCAAGTGTATCACACTGTGAACCAAAAGTACATAGACGAGTAAAGAAAGATACAAAGAAAATATAATATTCTTCTAAATATTCTGTACCATTTGGAGGAAAAATATACGACTTATGTAAATAAGGTCTGTTTTTTGGATTAAAATTGCCAAAATAAACAGTTTATATGAGCTGCTAAATAAAGTATCACAAATTTCAGATAAAAAGGAAAACATAATATACACATCTGAAGAAGCAAAGCAATATATGGGCTTGTTCATGAGAAAATGTCAATTTACCAAATTACTTTGTATCAAACACTGCAGTGAGGAATACTTTTGGACAATAAAAGCAAGTGACAGCCAGTAAGATTTAGAAATGTCAACCATATACTTAAATTTTACATGCTATAAATCAGGAATTTCATTTTAGAATTCTAGAACTGGACTATCTTGTCTCAGAACTTTAGATTCTTTCTACTCCATACTCAATAATAATTGATGCAATTCCTACTATGCAACTGGAACTTATTTTGCAATGCAGCAAGAAACTAAAGGACAATTAAAAGAAAAAGTAATTTATATGACTTCTACAAAAAAATATCCCAAACAAGGTTATCTAGACTACACCAATTGGTTGCTTGAATTTTCTGTTTGGCTCCATGTATGCATCAAGTAGCTTTTCTCCCTCACAAAAATTTTGCAAACCTAATCGCACAAACAAAATGTCAGGTCACAGTTTGCAATCTACAATAAGATTGGTTGTCACAATCTCTTTGTCCAAATTTTGAGAGACTAGTACAGTCATAATAAATCAAGAAATTAAAAAAAAATTAATTGTAATTTATCATATTTTTAATCATTCATTTTTTATTTACAAGGAGCTGGTAATCTTTTTATTTTAGTTTTTACTATTTTTTTATTGATTTCTAACTTCAATGAAATGTTTTAAGTTCAAGATGAAATTTGTAAAAATTAAATGTGTCATAAAAAACATGGATAGAATTGCAATAGCATGTGCTTCATCTTATATATAAAAATCAATGTTTGTTTGTTTCTTTGTATTCTATGCGCGGCCATAGCATTAATCCGAATTTGATGGGGTTTTTTGCAAAATGTTCAGAAGATTCCTGGGATGAACATAGGCTATAAGAGAGTTGTGATATTCAACCCCATCACCCCTAAAAAATGGCGCCCCTTGATAGTGAACAAGTAACATGAAATCACGTCCCTATTTTTGACTGCTGTAAAATGGCTTTATGGCTGCCTAAACCATAACAAATACAACAAATTAATAACCCCAGAATTGGATATCTAAAAAAAAGTCCACGACAGCATACGTTTATCTTTAAAACTGGGAACTCACAATAACCATGGTTGTTTTTCTTGAGGCCAAGAAGATCGGGATCAGTCGATTCCCGGACAAGCGTGCTCTGCCGTACTGTTCATCCAATTGAGATGGGGCTTTTTGAAAAATGTTCATGAGATTCCGGGGATGAACATAGGCTATAAGAGAGTTGTGATACTTAATCCCTTCACCCCTAAAAATCACCCTTTATAGTGAAAAACATGAAATAAAGTCCCTATTTTGACGCTTAAATGTCTTATGCTGCCTAAACCATAACAAATACACCAAATTAATACACACAGAATTGAATATCTAAAAAAAGTCCGCGACAGCATATGTTTATCTTTTACGGGTAACAATAACCATTTTTGTTTTTCATTGATGCCAAGAAGATCAGTCGATTCCCGGACAAGCGTGCTCTGCCGTACTGTTCATCCAATTGAGATGGGGCTTTTTGAAAAATGTTCATGAGATTCCGGGGATGAACATAAGCTATAAGAGAGTTGTAATACTCAACCCCTTCACCCCTAAAAATCACCCTTTGTAGCGAAAAACCTGAAATAAAGTCCCTATTTTGATGCTTAAATGGCTTATGCTGCCTAAACCATAACAAATACACCAAATTAATGTACACAGAATTGAACATCTCAAAAAACTGTACAAAAAAGTCTGCGACAGCATGTTTATCTTCTACGGATAACTCACAATAACCATTTTTGTCTTTCATTATGCCAAGAATATCGGGATAAGCAGATTCCCAAACAGTGCACGGCTGGTGGTAAAAACACATTAACATTTATTTATGAGTAGCAGCGCACACCGGGTATTAGCTAGTTCTTAATAAAGTATAATTTTATTACGGCACGACCATTGCTTTAACATAGATAGGTGGTATATTCTGCTCTGAAGTCTCTACCTGGCTTGCTAATGAGCATGAGAGACACTCTGTGACATCACATAATATTCAGTTGGTAATGGATAATGTAAAACCTTACAAAAGGAGATATTGGAGTACAAAAGAATTTAGCTTCATTAGCACTATATGTTCAGGCATTCAACAAAAACAATATTTTCTTTTTTAAAGCATGTGAATGCACAAAAGTTACAAAAGTTAATCAGTATCGTAATAGCAGAGGAAAGACTTACAGGTTGTGGAGTCTAGTGCTACAGTAAAATAACCTTCCTGTAGAATTAATGTTAATATAGACCAACATAATTAATATATCACTTCATTTTGACAAAATCAGTCTCATTACCTTCCAAAACAAAAGCAGATTATACAAATGTAATACATTTTCACTTCGATGTTTTTATTATTCATTTCATACATCTCAATGATGGATAAATCTTTTTTGAAGAGAAAAATTATACGCTTAGACTGAGACTCAAACCCAGACCTTTGACAAAGGTTTCATATCATTTGGTGCGTGGGAATTGAATTCGAGTCCCAGTCTGAGCATATAATTTTTCTCTTCAAATAAGATTTATCCAATATTTTCACTTGCTTAAATATTCATTAGAGTATTATTTACATCATGATTTTGTCTTTAAATAACAAACATTTATACATTTACTCAACAAATAATTAGATTATAACTTATTTTATAGGCTGCATAATACTGACTTTTACATTAAATATGTTGTACATATTGCATATTGAAAGAAATACACATACTGAAATAGTAACAAAGTAACACTTTCTTTTTTTAGAAGTTGCACAGTACAGTAAAACATATACTAGGGTCCGCTATACTGCCAGGTCAAGGAATGAGATGAGAAGAAGCTCCTACTAATGAAGGATCCCAGCAGACTATGCCTATCACATCATCCCAAAGTTAAATGAAATGATGGAATGAACATTTTGACAGAGGAAAACTGGAGAAAAGCTTAGAAAAACCTACCCTGGCTCCAATTCATCCACAACAATCACCACATGGAAGACCAAGATGTAAACTTGGGATCCGGAAATGGAAGGTAATTGTCTAACTACTTATACCAAGGATCCACAGAAGTTAAATGAGTTGTGAATTAAGTATTTAAAAGAAACACGAGAAAAAAAAAAGATAAAAATGAGAATTCAACTATAAAAATTGAAAGAAGAATAACTGATGGAAGAAGAACCATTGGTATTAATAGTGAGTGGAGAACATATTTTTAACGACTCACCTCATATAATTTCAAATTTCTTTGATACCGGTGATTTCAGACAATATCTTGTCCCTAACTGAAGAGGGACAAGATATTGTCTGAAACCACCGGTATCAAAGAAATTTGAAATTATATGAAGTGAGTTGTTAAAAATATGTTCTCCACTCTCTATTAATGGTATAACCTCGTAATGTTTACTTCCCAATATTAATTTAAATATAATCATTGGTATGTTGAACTCAGTGCTTTGGAATAGAAATACAGGACTATTCAGAAAGGAACAGACTTCAAACATTTATTTCTGTCAAACTACAAAAAACAGAAACACGATTCTAACATTCCTGGAAAGAGAAAAAGTTCAAATTTCACTATGCATTCAATATGAGCACCATGTGTTACACGACAAATATCAAAACGATGGCTCATTTCTTGCCACACACAAATCAGCTGGTCTTTAGTTATGGAATTCACAGCTTCAACAATTCGATGTTGTAGATTTTCAGGCATAGGGGGATAAAAACACGGTCTTTTATGTAATCCCACAGATAAAAATCACATGGGGTTAGTTCTGGTGACCCGGGAGGCTACCGGCGATGAAGTTGAACTTCTGCTCCTCCTCTTCCAACCCAATGTCCTAAAATGGTGTTATTCAGGTAATGTCGGACATGGTTAGAGAAATGAGGCGGGGCACCATCTTGCATTAATATGAAGTCATCCGAGTCATCTTCAAGTTGAGGAAATAACCAGTTTTCAAGCATGTCTTGATAGATTACTCCTGTCACCACTTTCTCCAAAAAGAAGAAAGGTCCATAAACTTTGTTTACAGATATGGCACATAAAGACTTCAGTGAATCTCTTTCATGTTCAATAACTGACATAGGATTTTCACTTGCCTTGATCAGAACTTCAAACTTTTCTCTTTCCACGAACTTTGAAATTGTGTTTCTATTTATATAATATACAAAATGAAGAAACCTATATTTCAAGTTATGTTACAAAGCATTTTATTACATGGGTCTGAAACCTTGACTGGTAAGTAGAAAACAAACCAACAAGCTTTTAGCAGTAGAAATGGATTGGAGGAAATCAACAAGAATTTCAAGAAGGGATGAAGTCAGAAACAATACAATAAGGGAAATTATGCAAGTTGGAAAAAAAAAAAAAAAGTTAGAAAAAATAGAAGAAAAACATTTGAAATGGTATGGACACCTCATAAGAATGGAAGAAGATAGAATACCAAAGATCCTTGATTGGAAAGCTAATGGAAGAAGTGGAGGAGGCACACCTAGAAAACATTGGATATATGGAGTGGGAAGTATGGAAGCTAGAGATTTGAGGGAAGATGCTTTAGACAGGAACCTCTGGCGATGAATCACTTTGAGTTGAAGGAGAAACACTGTATTGTGGAATATTCCTAATAAAAAAAAGAGGGGGGCAAGATTCTTTAAATATCCTCCACATATATATTTTTTTTCTTTTTTATTTCACTGATTGACAATTAAATTTTAACATGGGCAGCATTTTAAAACAAATGGTTGACCAACAAGTATAAGATTTTGCATGTGTACCAATATGCTGTTTTGCTATGGTATGTAGATATTGTTAGATAACCTAGATTCAATCTTGGGTAATGGAGGAATTTTTCATTTATTCATATCCAGGGTCATTCTCCTATAAAATGAGTATCAGGAATGTTTCTGCAGGAAAAGTAGGTCAGAGCATAGGTCCAGCAACATTATCTTCTCTTTGTGCCATTGGCTAAAAATCATTCCTTTCCTCCCTAAGGAGCTTTATGAAATGATGATGGGATAGGCTTCTTCACCATCATCAAGGAATAGACCTTAAGGTCTGTTCCAATCTCATGTTAGAATTGTTCTGTCCATCTTTTACTGGGTCTTCCAACATTTCTTCTTCCTAGTGGTTTATAATGAAGAATCTGTTTCAGAATTCTATTGTTATCCATTCTATTGATGTGGTCCATCCATTCATCTCTATATTGTGCAATTCTATCTAATAGTTTGAATGGATTTATTTCTCTTTGTATATTTTCATTTCGTTTTCGATCTGTTATTGTATAGCTCGCCACTCTTCAGAAATCTCATTTCTGATGTTTCTATGGTAGGCCTACTTTTTTTTTTTATTCAATTCTTATTTACTGACACCTCAACATCTGAAGCCATATCCAATCTAGAATTTTTTTCCTGTATCTAGAAGACCATGAATTTGTCACATGTTATCTGAAAAGTTCACTAATTTAATTTTAACGATACTATGAAATGGTGATTATAATGAAATCCTAATCCATTTGTGTTGATGACTGAGGAAAACCAAGGAAAAAAATCAGGCTGATCAACCATGGGACATGAATCAGGAACCTCCAAAATCCTACATTAAAATAATATTGCCTGACCCACAATTCAATGTTTAATTTTCTTCTGAATTGCAAGATTTTCCTAGAGGACAAATAGTAAATCTTTGTAAATTATAAACACTTTTGTTACCAGTTGAATGCAGGCTTTCACGGCCGGTAATCATAATGTTGAGTGATTCCGGGTTCTGTGGCCGTGGTCCATAGTTGGTGTTGATACCAGACGTTTCGCCCTCAACTAAGTAGAGCTTCCGACCAGGAAACACGCCTAGAAGCACTCACCACTGAAGATGCCCTCCGCAGTTGAGGGCGAAACGTCTGGTATCAACACCAACTATGGACCACGGCCACAGAACCCGGAATTACTCAACATTATACTTTTGTTACCATTTCAGTAGCATTATTTCTTGTGTATATCCATTTACCTCCCCTTGCTGTCCCATAATATAAATACTGTACAATGAAATTTTAATTCCAACACCTATAAAGGAAGCACATTCAAACCTGTATTATTGTAGCAAATATATAGATTTTTACAATGTGACATTTACATTACAATACTCTTTGCACTTTTTATCCATTATTTAAATATTTTGTTCAATTAAATATTTCCACTACTTTTAATAATTTATTTAATCACAGTTAAATATTTCCCCTTATATTAAATTGAGGGGAAGTTATGTGCAATACAAATTCTCAATTTTCTAAGAAATGTATCCTGTAAGATATTTTTGTTTGATTTATTTAATATATGTTTAATAAAATCATAGAAAACAAATTGCTAGAAATTACTTACAATTTGTGCCAAATTACACAAGAATACATGATGATAACAGTATGCCTTCTGCATAAGTTGTTTTCACTGCAATCATATGTTTTCATATGTTTAAATAAGGTAGTATGAGATATTGAATTTCTCCAAATCAAGAGTCAAAGAAAATCACTGGTTGTGCAGACAATGAAAACTTTATAAACAAATATTTTAGTATGTTAAAAAATCAAACGTTTAAGTAAATTCTGGAATAAAAAAGAGAATAAACATTTTAAAGACATAAATTAATTATGGGAAATAAAATTATGAGGTTTTCAAGCAATAATTAATGAATAGTTAATAGTGAAATTTCATAACTTCAAGTACAGAACTGCAGATTTAAGAGGCATCCCTCTCATCTTCAGCTATCATTACTACTATTGAATTTCATTCTACACCTTCATCTTCAAAGTTGCCACCTGGTGTTGATTTAATGAACTTTGGGATCAAATCTTGATAGCCAGGAATTCCAAAATTCACGGATCTAAATTTGTTCTTTTGAATATACATATATATATTAAAGATATATATTCTAACCAACTAACTGGCACTATCGAACCCATAGGTTCATGGTCATCCGGACATAAGCTCTCCATACATCCCTATCCTGAGCCAATGTTTTCCAATCATCCCCTGTATAATCTACTTCCCTCAAATCATAGTTAATGTTATTCTCCCATCTCATTCTTGGTTTCTCATTTGGCTCGTATAACCATTTCATTTTTTGCTAGCTTTCTTTTCTTTACAATGTCGGCACATTCCTCATCAAACCATTTCTTGTTTTGCCTCTTTTTTAAATAACCAATGCTTTCTGATGCTGACAATTTAATAGTACCACTTATAGCCTCCCATTCTTTATTTATATCAGTTTCTTCTTCGTTTGCCACATTGTCATCTGAAGATTTCAGTACTTCAAATCTATTAGCAATTTTAACTTGATATTCTTGCCGCGTTTCATCATTTTTCAAGTTTTTTAAATCAAATTTTTCAGAATTGTCTTTAGCATTTGTTCCTCTCATAAGCAATAGCCGTTGTCTGAAAGATATATATTCAGAAGAAAACATTTAGATCCATGAATTTTGAAATTCCTGGAGAACAAGATTTGCTCTCCTAAGTTCATCATATCAACACCAGATGACAATTATTATGAGTTAAGAAATTAAGACAATATCACAAAGGTGTGAAGAAATTAGTCTACAAGAAAAATAAGAAAATATGAGTGAGTCTAAATTCTTAACTCATAATAATGAAAATAAACCTCAGAGTGTTATTTCCTTCAAATATTAAACCAGTTGGCAACTTTGAAGATGAGAGGGATGCTTCATGAAACTGCATTTCACGACTCACTATTTATTAGTTATTTTTAAAGATATTGAAGTATCAGAAATGATAATATCACAGCAAAATTACATAAATGATAATTATTGAAAAAGGATGAATATATGGGTAACAATGAAAGAAGGAAACAATGCAAATAAAATAACTGCCAACTACAAGACTAAGTACCATCTTAAAGGAAGTTCTAAAAGAACTGGTGGGGATTGTTGCTAGCCAGTCTTACAGAGGACCAACGTCTATGTCGAGGTCAACTTGAGCCTACAGATTTACATAAAATGTGAACTGCTTCCTTTCTCATTATTTCCCCAACTTAAAGATGACCCTGAGAGATTTTCCTAAGAATTCTGTATCATATCTGTGAAAATTAGTTAGAAACAAAGAATCTGTCAAACAATGACTTTTGATGGAATCACATATTATCATTAGAAAACATTTAGATGCAATAAATGTTTAAGAGAATTATTAATAAATTCCAATAGGAAGTATTAATAAAATTCATGATAAAATTCTGTTGAGGTACTAGTCACAAAATTAAAATTATAATATAAAATTATAAAATTGTTACCTTATAGGTCCGTCTCCTCAACTTTGTAAACTATTAATTTTCTGCAGGTCTTTCGGAACTAGTCCTATCATCAGCTACTCCTTCTATTAACTTTTTGTTTTATAATATTTTTGTATCACTGAATAACTTCATATCTTTTTTATAAAATAATTTCTAAATCCAAACATATCTTACAGAACTTTGTTCAATCACAGGCTATCAAAAGAATAATTATCATATTAGTTTGATATAGCACACCAGTATATGAGCATAAGCCATTCCTTATTACCTAAAAACTTCAGAATGAATTACTTTTTTTTTTTTTGAAGTACAATAATATAGCTTGAGCTATATACAATAAATGCAAAAACCATTATATTGGCTATACTAGCAAGTGCATTCTAACTATAAATAACAAAATACTAAGTATTCAATATTTTCAATTTTATTTGAATCTGAATAAGCCTTTATAGAAATCTTCAATTAATCATATAAGGTACAGTCAAATTTTACAGCGAGGTGATGCAGAAATATGTTGTATACAAATTCTTAAATCATATTATGATTTCTTACTTATTCCATTATTAATCTTATGTTTTGCTTACAACTAAATTGGTTTTAAGAAAATATCTATTCCATTAAACTTTAAAGAAAAAATAAAGATACTCTTACCAGATAATTGTAAATATTCATTCAAACTCATACCTCAAAATAAAATCATGAAAACCTAAGTTTTATGAATCTCTATTTTTCAAATTATTAATAATGGTGGTAAATTATTATCACACCTTTTATTATCTTATATATCCAACGAATCATAATTGAGGGGTTTGGGGGGAAAACCTGATAGATAATTTTTATTACTTTCCGACGTAAAAAAAAAGTAAAATTTTCTCTTTACCATTGATTACAAAAATAAATAAAGTTTTAAAGATGATTATATTATTTTTAGTCTGGACATCTTACCTCAATATTAATGTTGATTTTTTTCTTGAACATGTTTCAAAACAATTCTGTTTTATCGTCAGCTTTCCCAGAATTGTTTTGAAACATGTTCAAGAACAAATCAACATTAATATTGAGGTAAGATGTCCAGACTAAAAATAATATAATTAAAATAACCTCAAAATATAACTTCCTAAAATTAAATATTATTTTAAAGATGAATTATACTTTCTGTAACATTCATTAGGTCCTTTTTTTTTTAACTTATGTCAGAAAGTAGTAAAATGGATTTACCTGGTTTTTTCTCCCCAAAACCTTCAATTGTTATTGTTCTTTTGAGCTATCAATGAATTAATACTTTTACAATATTATTGAAATATTTACAATATTTTAACTAATAATTCAATTTTTTTTGTACTCAGAAAATTTATGAAGTAAGGTAAACAGAATTCTATGAATAGCATAACATATAGATAATTAACATAATGGCATTTTCTCAATTTATTTTTACTAACATTAGGATAATATGAATTTATAAAGATACTGTGTTTTGTGATATACAAATGTTGAATAAAAAGAAACCAAGAACAATAGGAAAATTCAGTTTTCTCAATCATGAATTTATACTTAATATTGCATGGGGAGGAGGATACAATTTTTTAAATCATTTATATGCCAACAAGGAATTAAAATAAAAGAAAAAAATACAAATATATAATAGTATAACTGTAATTGAAAAGAGGAGAAACCCGAGAAAAATTGTTCAAGTATTGTTTTATCCACCACAAAACCAACAAAGAGTGACTGAAACTTGATCTCAAGACATCAACGGTGAGAGGCGAACATCTAAATGCTTAAGTTATGTAGATAGGAAATAACACTATGAGGTTTTTTAATATTGTTTATTTTTTATTTCACTCACCTCATACTTCATAACTCCTAGCATACCCAGGGTTTCATCACATCCTTTGTGACATTCTCAATGCTGTGTCACACCTCTTTAGAAGGCAGCCGGATGTCAGTTGTGAACGTGACACAGCATTGAGAATGCCACAAAGGATGTGATGAAACCCTGGGTATGCTAGGAGTTATGAAGTATGAGGTGAGTGAAATAAAAAATAAACAATATCTAAATGCTTACACCAGAGTGCCGCTAGTTAGAGATACATGCATATAAATCTTAATGACAAAAGTTTGAGGTTTCTACTAACAAGGAGCTGTCAACCATTGCATGCCAAAATCTGCCTCGAAATTTCTCTCAGAGAAACATTGTGATATACCAAAGCCATATCCAAAAAATTATCTGCAGTTTTTAACTGCAAGACACTAAAATGCAGTGCCAAAGCTCTCATTTAAACTACAACTAATACAACTCCTGAATTGGTGAAATGGATAAATCTGACAACCTGCCTACATGCTGCGTCATGCCACACTCCAACTCTGACAATCTGCCTGCATGCCGCGTGCCACCACACTACATTCTGTTATACTCATGCAGGGAGTCCTTCTGCTTTGCACAGTGGGTTGCCTTTGTTGGATTCTGGCTTTGATTTCTGTGCTGTACACTTAAAAACAGCAGATAATTTTTTGGACATGGCCTTGGTACATCACAACGCTTCTCTGAGAGAAATTTAAAGGAAGGTTTCGGCATGCAATGGTTGACAATTTCTTTGTAAGAAAATTTAGAATTTCCATCTTACACAAAATTTATATTTTGTCATGAAAACTTTTGTGTCACTTGCAGCACATATATATGAAAATAATATTTTTATTTGCTAAAAATAATGTTTTGATTTTGTATATTTACAATTGTTGTAACAGTACATTTAATCTTCATAAAACAAGACAATAAATCCCCACTTATTCTCCGACTAATGTATAATTTACTTCTACAATAAGGAAAAATTTACTTCTACAATAAGGAAAATCTATACAAAAACCTGAAATACTTGAAAGTGAATTTAAGAATCTATAGGCCAAATGTTAGTACGTAAATAAAATACCATTCTTAGCTACAATACTAAATTATTGCTTTAAGTATTGTTTTGTTTTTTGTTTAATATCACTTATTTCTGCTATAAGGCTAATTGCAATGCCAGATGATTGAATTCCTATATCTGAGAATTTTGCTTGAGGTATGTTTTTTATACACAAAGATTGCCACATGCCATCCATGACATCTCTTAGCAAATAAGTAACTAAAAAATTAACTTGGTCAAGTAACTCCTTACAAAGGAGAGGCTATGACTCAGCAATGGGCTAAACCATTATAAACAGATAGTACTCATCATAGACTGTAAAATAATTATGTACAAGATAAACTTTAAATCAAGATCAATTATTAGTGCAAATTGTGAGTGAACTTTTATTGAAAGTTTGTAGAATCAAATAAAGTTATAGTGAAATATTACATAACAATCTGTGTGATTATTTATGACATAAACTACATGAAGACAAACCCTTGGCCAATTATATTATATTATATATGTGTGAAACATAATATAGTAAAAAAACATTATAGGCAATTAGAAATTGTAATGTAAAAATTATTTATAAATTATCAGTATTGTAGTAGTAAAAAAAATGTTAAAATGATCCCCTACAGGCCTTAGGAGGTCCTTGGGGTAGTAGGAGGTTAAGGCTCCCACTTTTCTGGACAATTGGCACTTGATGTCAGCCCTGCATGATGGTCGCCTTTACCCCCAGAACAAATGTCTGGTACTCATTTTTGTTAGAGGCTGAGTCGGCCCCAGGACCATAGTGCCGCCAGAAGGTTTGGGTCAGTTTAAAAATCCTGACCCCACCAGGACTTGAACCCTCGATCTTCTGGCTTGTAGCGCAGAGCCTTAACCACTACGCTATGCCATGCCCCCATTGTAGTAGTAAAGAATTTATAAATATACAGCACTGAAGGATTGGATACCTTTTTAATTATAGACAATATTGTCCACAATACGAGTTTATAATGATAAACTCAAAATGGAGGAAATTTTATATTTGAAATAGTTTTATGTACAGATAATTTGTTCACTACGCTAATTCCGTGCTAAGTTCCAGTTGTAATGTAAACAAAGAAAACGTATGACTGCATTTTCATTGGTCGAATAACGATTGTACGTTTGAGCATGTAAGAAAATACAGTTCTCTCTCTAACACTCAAAAATAAAATAAAAATAAAAATAATAAAAATATGTATTGTCTAGCATATGTTTATATAAATTATATAAGAGAATCTTAAAATGAATAATTACAATTTTAATAGAATAAATAAGCATTGTTTTATTCTTACGCATGCACAATGCAGAATACACTGGAATTTCAGTTGCTTCAAAATGTTCTGTTATTTCTAAAACATTGGAAAGGAAAGCATTTGAAAAGCGGAGAGAAACAAATTATTTCAAATGTTTTCAAACAGTTCAGTGAAAAATATCCCATATTAGCCATTGAGGATGTGGTGTAAATAACAGCAGAATTTACAGGTGAGTCAGCATGGAGCATAAATTCTACTCATAATGAAATTGTAAAATAAAGGATACCTATCAACATTATGGAGAAAGCGTAAATGTCTGATTAGGTAAGTCCATATATTATTTTTTTATAAATAAATAAGAAATGGAAGTTCCTAATTACTGGTACCATCTTACCTTATATTCAGTCTAATTATTCAGTTCCTAATTATTGATACCATCTTACTTATATTCAGTCTTATTTCCTTTAAGAATAATGCCTCTATCGATGACATAATTCAGTCATATACCAGGTAAAAGTAGCACCACAATTCCCCCAATAGATGGAGTAATATCTTATGCAAATTTGTTTACAGTAGAACTGGAAGTTAGCTCAGAATTAGTATATTAAAAAATATAATTTTAAATCTTGGATCCGAATTATTATTATCTCTAAAAAATATGTTCAATCATATCCACTCAGGAAAACAAAATCTTAAAAAAAAAGTGGTATTATCAGTTGCAGATTGGTGCATTTAAAAAATGCTGTGTAAAATCCATTATGAGAACTCCCAAGTAGTATTATTCAATAACCATGTCACGATCTCTGCGTAATAAGACCTTAAATTTATTACAACATATAGCGAAAATAACAGTGATAGTTCAATGTCCACATACTGGGCCTATTGCTATGGGACAACACCTAGACAGACATATTAGGCAGATATAGGGGTCTTAAAGTAGTAATTTGATCACTAAACTTTCTCAGTGAAGGACCAATTCTAAGGGCAAATTTCTTACTCAAAATCTTCAAGGAGACTAGCTTCAGGGCACTTGAAGCAAGACATGCCAAGAGACTTAATTTCAAAGTATTATTGATCATAATTATCTATGATGTTCAATTTTTAATTTACAAATAGGTGCCAAGTTTAATATGGAAATATCAATTAACAAAACTAAAATTATGGCATTTCATGGGAAGGACCCCATACAAAGTAAAATCTGTCTCCAGAATAAAATTTTAGAGAGATCTAATCAATTTTAAATATCTTGGATATTATCTCTCTATCTGGGATGAAAAGGGTATCCCTGAAAAAATTACTAGTTATAATAAAAGTTTGGGAATTATTGATCAAGTTATGAAACCATCACTTGTACAAAAAACACCAGATTATGTTTATATAACACTTTGGCTAGACCAGTGTTGACCTATGGTAGTAAAGCATGGACACTAAACAGACAACATGAAAGCAGAATAACGGCTTGTGAAATGAGATTCATGCGCAGAACAGCGGGTTACACTAGATGGGATCAGAAAAGGAACAGCAACATCTTAAAAGAATTGAAGACTACACCAATTTTGGAATATATTTAAACAGTACCAACTAGATTGGAAACACCATCTTGAAAGAATGAGTTCAAATCGGATCCCCAAAGCTGTTTATAATTATATACCAAGAGGACAAAGATCTCTGGGCCGTCCTATGAAACGCTGGAGGGAAAATTTTTTATAGGATCGTAACAGGCCTTGGCCTAATACTTGGAAGGAAGAAGAAGAATTATCTGTTAATAAACGGAAACAGATATAAATAGCAAACTAAATAAGTTTAATTATATAACAGGAACACTAAAAATAACTTTGAAAAATAAAGCCAGAAAAGACTCTATAATGAAATTTTACAAGATGATTGCAGTTCCTATTATTACTTATAGATCCAAAACATGTTGACTTTTAATTTTTAATTGGTAAAATAGGTACATTGACTACATGTTTTTGATTTATCACCAAGAAGATCATTAGTTTATTAAAAATATTAGATGTATGCTCTGGAGTTAACAACAAAGTTATTTTCCTTCTTGCTTCCCAATACTTGGATGCCCCCACATCTTGATAATTTTGAAGAGTTACACAGTTTGTTAAATGTTCTCTGACCATTTCCACACCTTGAGAACATTCAGGAGACATTAATACACCAATTTTAAGAAGATGTTTTCCTAAGTAGTTGTGTCCTGTAGTTAGCTTTAGTATAGCAACTGCAGATTTTTGTGATAGTTCCAGAAATAATTCTGGATTTTCTAACAGTATTTTTATATTTCTGTTTCCGACTTTTGCATTTATTACTTCTCCTAATTATATACCCTTTATTTTTTGTAAGTATGTCAGCTCTTGTATTTCTCAATGGGCTGGAATCATCTAATAGATAAAAAAGTCGTAGTGCTGGTATTGCAATAAAAATTAGAATAGCTTATTTGTGCAACAATTCTTGTATACTGAGTTAGTTTGTCCAAAAAAATAAATTATACTAACAGTGTTTTCCAATGCACTCTTCGTGCTTCAGATTCCACTTTAGCAAGACAGATTGTACTATTATTATTTCTTCTTCTTCATCATGGTTTAGGCTTTTTACTAGCCTATTCCAGCACAAAGTTGCTGCTTTTTCCATCTTTTCTTTGGTCTTCCCAAGCTTCTTCTTCCTTGTGGTGAATAATTGTATTCTGTTTTTGGTATTCTGTTCTCAATCATCCTTGCTAAGTGTTCTTTCCAGTTTGTTCTGTATTTCACTATTGCTGTGCTTAATTTGTCTACTTTTAGTTGCTGTCTTATTTCTGTTTTATGTTTTTTGTCTGTTCTTTGATATCCTGCTATTGGTTTGAGGAATTTAATTTCAGCAGCTTGTATTCTGGCAGATTGTTGTATTGTCACTATCCAAAGTTTTGGATCTATAAGTAATAATAGGAACTGCCATCATCTTGTAAAATTTCATTATAGAGTCTTTTCTGGCTTTATTTTTCAAAGTTATTTTTAGTGTTCCTGTTTTATAATTAAACTTATTTAGTTTGTTATTTATATCTGTTTCCGTTTATTATTTTTTTAAAAAACTTCGTCAATTAGTTAAAACCATTTAGGCCTTTCAGAACATGTTCCAACTTCGGCATGTCATTTGGTGCTGATGTTTGCATCTAAATTGTATAACGGTTTCAGGTCTGCGATAGATTGTATTATGTGGTCTATTCGTACCATTTCAACAGAACATATAAGTGATGTGTACTTGTATTGTGCACAGAGAGACGTGTAAGATAAATAGATGTTTTTACTTGTCTGTGTATAGTGTAAGAGAGTTGTTTGAGAAATTTTAAAGAAGAGAACCCAATGCTGGTACATAGCCTCTTCCTGTTAAAAGGCACCAAGGAGGGACCAAGCTTAATGTCCTTAGTAATATAACTAACTAACTCACTGGCACTACCAAATCCGTAGGTTCATGGCCGTGCAGACATAAGATCTCCATACATCCCTATCCTGAACCAATGTTTTCCAATCATCCTCTGTATAATCTACTTTCTTCAAATCATAGTTAATGTTATTATCCCACCTCATTCTTGGTCTACCAACTGGGCATTTTCCCTCTGGTTTTCCTACAAGAAGCTTCCATGCACGTCTTTCATTCCCATTTGTGCCACATGTCCTACCCATCGCAGTCTACAAGACTTAACTGTTCTCATTATATCTAACTTCCTATAAAGACCATGTAATTCACTGTTATGCAATCTTCTCCATTCACTTGTCTGTTCATCTCTCTTTGGTCCAACAATTTTCCTAAGAACTTATTCTCAAATACTCATAATCTCCTTTCCTCCCTTAAAGTAAGAGTCTATGTTTCATATAATATAACTGGTAGAATAATAGTTTTACATATTTTCAGTTTAACATTTTTTGAAAGGAGTTGGGAAATCAAGAGTATCTGTAATGGTCCTTAGTAATATTAATAATAAAATTGTGTTTCATATATATATATATATATATATATATATATATATATATATCTAATAGCCAACATACCAACTGAGCTGGATATAAATTTATTTATACATAAATTTAAAGACTGAAGAAACAAAATATATATATATAAAAGTCATTGGCTATATAATAAGGTAAAGACAATCCATCAGCAGACAGTAAAGTTCTTTAGGAGGGGGATTTAAATGCAATCATCCACAATTTGTATCTAACAGTTCAAGGAGATAGGATGTTAGTCCTATTTTCCAGCCAACTTTATCCATAAGAAGTTCCATACTAATTTTTCAGGAGGTCATATAGGTTCCAGTCTGGATATGAATGAGAAAAGAAAAATTTCCTCTCCAATATGGAATGGGACTGAACTTGAGCTATCTCCCTCACATTTTCTATATGTTCCAAAGGTATTTAACCATTAGTAATATATTTGAGAATTCATACAGTTCTGACCAAATTAAAAACTCTGCTAAAGAAAGCATTACATGGATGTTAATTCTCCTAGCTTGACCACCGGGTTCATCACTCAATACCTGCCAGTGTTCACCCTGTAGCTCTGAAGTTCATTATTTCCAGTGTGTGTTATACACATATCAGTTGTGTTTGTTTCCATCTTTGATCCGAGGCTTGATTCTTGGGACTGCGAAGCAATGTATAAGATACACCTTCAAGTGGGTTGCTAGCCTATTTTCATGGTGGGTTTATTAATCAAGGTTTCCTCTCTACGCTGATTGCCTTCACCCAGCTCCAGAGCTCAGCCTGCCTCATTTTATTTCAGAGTTGTTTCTCCTAGATGGGTTGCCCTGCAAGACTAACAAATCCCATCCACCCATTCTATTGACATATGGTGCAACAAACATATGACAATAGAAAGCAAAATTCGCAAATACAAAATGATAGTTTGACCATTTATTTTATATGGAGCAGAAACTAGGGTTGATACAACAAAAACTATAATAAGTACATGTGAAATGAAGAGCTTAAAACCTATTTAGGGGAAAACATTATATGATAAGATTCAAAACACAGAAATTAAGGACAAATGTCATATTCAAAACAAAACCAAATTTATTATAGGTAGACGAAAACATTGGAAAGGTCATATAGAAAGTCTTGCTAAAAGAGCTAAAGAAGATAGACCAATGGGCAGGAGAAGAACAAGAGGAAGACCAGCTAACAGATGGGTAGACAGTGGATGCACATCCAATACATCTTCCTCCGAGGAATGATTTTGGAAATAAACAGAATAAAAATCCTACAAAATTATGAATAAGAAGAGAAGAAGAGAGTTGTGTTTGTTTTTGCATGGCATAGTAAATATGCAAAACATATACTACAGTTTGCAAAAATCAGATTTCGTGATTTAAATGCCTTTTGATGACCAGAAAATTGGAGTCAAGTCTGCATTCAATTGGTCCTGTTTATTGACCTATTTTTTTAAAGACACGGCTGACAATATTCAAGTATAGACATGAGATCCTGAACTCATTCTTTGAGAAATTAACATATGCAGAATATTTTTGTTTTCAACAAGATTCTATCAAGGCCCATACAACATATGCATCTTTGGCTGAAATATGCCATATATTTGGGAACAAGATTATAAATAAGGGTCTATGGTCTCCTTGCAGCCCAAATCTTACCCCAACTGTTTTCTATTTATGAGGGCACTAAAGTATAGGGAGTACAGAAATATTAATGAATGAGTTGGAAAAAATGTTTTAACATCTTACCTCATAAAGATGCATGTCTTCATGATACCAGTTTCAAAAGTACTTCCATCTTCAGTCAAACACCAACTGTTGAAATTTCGCCATTAACACTATCTTCTGAACTGCCATCTAGTGTCAATTTAATGAACTCGGAGATCAAATTATTCTCGTTGGGAATATAAACATTTATGGCTTTATATTTATTCTTCTGAATGTATATCTTTTCCCAAACTGTCAATTCCAAAGGTTTCACCAAATGTTTCAAAAGTTTAGTTTCTCTTCCAATTTCTCTAGCAAACTATGATCTCCAAGTTCATAAAATTGACACCAGATGGCAGTTCAAAAGATGGTTTTAAAGGCAAAATTTTGACAGTTGGAGTTTGACTGAAGATGGAAGTAAAACTATACTTTTGAAACTGGTATCGTGAAGACACACAACTTTATGAGGTAATATGTTAAAGCATTTTCTCCAACTCATTCATTAATGTAAATATCTCATAGTGTTACCTCCCACTTTAATTTTTATTAAAGTGCATGTGCTGAATGAACTTAAAGCTAATATATGAACCAAAATTCAATCAATCAGTGCTGGAAAACTGCAGATGTTAGAAATTTCATAAGAAGATTTGAAAATGTGTGGCTGCAAATGGAATACATTTTCAACATCTGTTAAAAGGAAGTTAAGTAAAAATACTGAGAACATTGATAAAAGGATTACCGCAGATACATGAGCCTCTTCACCAGTAATTGAGGCATTAATGCATGGTAAACATGGTGCCTTTTTCTGTCATAAAGGAGAATAGCATCCCTGCATGTATACATATAAACCTCATATCTTCATTTAGTGGAATAAGATTTTAATCAAAATTAACATTTACTCCCTATATATACATACATTCATTGATAAATAAGAGTAAATAAATAATAAAATAAATGAATACATACTGCATATATTCAACATAGCATCTATATACAAATCACCCATATGTACAACTTAAAATATGCAATAGAAATCACAAATATTAATCTATTTAACAAATTTTGCTCATTTGTTTTATTTGCTCATATTTTTTTTTTAATGTGAGAAGGATTTTCATATATGTAGTCTGTGATGAAAATGACATGAAGTAGGTTTGATTTTTTTTTCAGACAATGTACTAATAAATTGTATTAATAAATGACAATAAGAAGTAACTTTTTTATATTAGAAAGAAAAAATTACGTTTGAATCAGGAGTCAATCACCGGATCTCTGACTCTGTACATCACTGCGATGAAACATTACATATTCAAACTTCCGATAGGAATGTCAAATTTCTTTCCACTTACACAATTCTCCTTTCATCTGAAGGCCGTTAGCCATTGCTATCAACAATGCCATCTGATGACTTCTATTCAAAGTAATTTTATTGAGAATTTATATATTACTTTTAAGCGGTAAAGCTTATTATTTTTAAAAATACTTAAAATTAAAGAAATATTCATTATTAAAAAAATAAATATTATTTATTAATAAGTTGTACTTACTAAGTTTGTTGCCATGAATTGAAAGTTGACATTCCCACATCTAACCTGGTTATTATGAAAAAATAAAAAATATTGAATTGCCGGTTGCTATGCAAACAAAAGAATATAAGATATTTGGTCTGTATATTCTTACATCTTACGGTTGTTTTTGTTGAACATATGTTTCAAGGCTTCTGAGCCCTATCGTCAGCGATTACAGACTGATTTTGAATCAAATCTACATACAGAAGAACAAGGAAAGAATTATGAATTTTGAAATTCCCAGAGAAAGGAACCTCATTAGCAAGTTCATTGGACCACAGACAAAGAGAGCAGGAGTCAAGAATCAGGGCTGACAATTAGAGAAAAATCAGTCTGTAGTCGCTGGCAATGGGGCTCAGAAGCCTTGAAACATATGTTCAACAAAAACAACCATAAGAGGTAAGAATATACAGACCAAATATCTTCATTATTAAACCTATTAACGTTACTTCCTATTGTATTTAAAATAAACAAAATAACTCAGTATCAAAATGGAATATTTCCTACTATATGTGGTAAAATGATTACAACTTTCATCTGTTCCTTTCTCATTGTAATAATTTATATTAAATATTTTAATTAATTTATTAAAGTAAAGTAAAGTGATCGCACAACAGGCCTCAGGAGGCCCTTCGGGTAGTGGGAGGTTAAGGCGCCTTTACCCCCAGAACAAATGTCCGGTACTCATTTCTGCTAGAGGCTGAGTCAACCCCAGGGCCATAGTGCTGCGAGAAGGTTTGTGTCAGTTTAAAAATCCTGGCCCCAATGGGACTTGAACCCTCAACCTTTCGGCTTGTAGCTCAGTGCCTTAACCACTACGCTACGGCGTGCCCCAATTTATTTATTACTATATTTTAATTAATACTAATACTAATACCTATTATCCAAAAAAGATGTTGAACCTACATTGCTCAAAAATAGTATGCAATACATATGAGTGAAGTGTCTCAATAAAATCTTGGAAATAGAAAAAAACTCAAATTCGTCTCCTTTTTTTAACGTTTCCTCGAATCTGTTAAGATACACTTCCCACCCTCTTATTGCAATATACTATTGAGCATAATGATTACACACATTAAAAATATGAGATACTTCAATCAAATCATATGGTTTAATGTATTTACTATGTTCAAATATAATGATCATTAAATTTTAAGAATTAAAATCACTTAATAACTCCTGAAAAAATATATTTATTCCATCAGTTCTTCATTTCTCAGCCTTCAAAAATATGAAAAATATAATCTAAAAGTTCATTAATAGTACTATTTTTTTTCCTGGCACGACAGGCCTAGAAGGCCCTTAGCCTACCATCCGGCTGCTGGCCTCACATCCACATGTGTCAGTCACAGAGGTAGATGATCATCAGCCAGTGTAGGGGTGACATGTGGTCAGTATGTCGAGTCCCCCAGCCGTTATAGCCGGTTTTCTCAACCTGGAGCCGCTACTTATTGTAGCTACCCAAATGCCTTACGATGCTGGGTGGGTACCGGTCCCATACTGGCCAAAATACCATGAGAAAATTTCTTCTCCCATGGAGACTCGAACCAGCACAAGTCCCGTAGCTCTGCGCCAAGGCTTCCAGCCTTAACCACTCAGCTACGGCGCAGGATTAATAGTACTATATTCACTCAAATAATCTGCACACTTATTTTGATACTGTACTATCATTCATTTGTTTTAAACAATGGGCAAAACCTTTGTTTTTAATTTTCCCCGGTTCTTTTACCTAGACACAATCTTCTTTCATCTTTATATTTATTACTAAATATGGTATCACACATTTGGCCTAATTTCAAATCTGTTTAAGATTTTTTTATTATTTTTATTTATAAATTCAATTACATTCAGATATTAGGAATTTAAAAAATTAAGTTAATGATAAATGATTATTAAAAAAATGTATTCAGTCGTAGCTTTTTAATGTCTAAATATGCTTTCTAAATTTAAATTTCTGTAATCCAATATTTATTAAATATTTAATTTGTTCTATCAAATATTTTACATTGGAAAATAAATATCACATATTTGATTTCATACATTTCACACTTGTACATCATATTTGTAAATGATCCAGTATTTATATTTTACATTGATTACACAATATAAAATCACTTCCCATACAAATAAATGTTCAGTATATGGCTTGTCACAAATTCATAAAATAATAATATTGTATCCAATTTTTGGGATGTCCCCTAGAGATCTCTTCCTGCAGAGTTAGCAATGAAGTTTATTTTTTTGCATTCTATGGGATCTCATCCATTATAGATGGCTCAACAAGATTTAATAATTAACATAAGATTAACTAATTAATATAGAGCTAGACATTTTCACAACTCACATCATATTTATAGATTTCTTGAAGACAGTTTTGATACATTATGTATCATTAACAATTGAGTTGCCCAGTGGAATAGAGGCACATGCCACAAGACAACTATTTTACAGAAACAAGGAATTTCTGAAAGTTGTTCATCTGTGGAATATGGAGACTATGTTTTAATTTTTTAACCAGGATCTTGAATTAGATGATGCATTGAATATCATTAAATATTAGTTGAAATATTCCTAGTATTAAGTGTTTTTATGTAATAGAACAGGTAATTTGTGCAAATTAAGTAGTGGCATATGCCCCATATAATGCCTCTTCTATCTTCAGTGGGTGTATGGACACAAATTTCTGATGTTGATTGACTCTCTTCTTCATCATCAGAAACTTCCCTACCACATTCTTCACATTTCCGAACAGTTCTTAAACATTATTAAGTTATGTAGATAGGAAATAACACTATGGGGTTTTTTAATATTGTTTATTTTTTATTATTTCACTCACCTCATACTTCATTGCGAGGAGTTATGAAGTATGAGATGAGTGAAATAATAAAAAATAAACAACAGTTCTTAAACATTTTATTGATATTTCGTGGAATGCTAAAAATGCATTTCTACAGACTTCAAGTTCGCCACTATTAGTTACACGAACATAGTATCTGAATGAAACCTTGCTTTGACTTATGTTTCATCTTTTCCCTTCTTTGCATAACCTCTCTTACCTTCACTAATCATTAGTGGAGTGAAATCATATGATATTAGTTTGCAACACGGAGTTCCTCTATTTACAAACTCGTTTGCTGGCACAATCTTCTTATTGTGATACACTATTTCTCAGATGTTTTCTTTCATTATCCTTCCACTTATTTTCATGATGAGTCCTTCTTTTACTATTAACTTGCCTTTTTTCTTCAGAATACGCATTAAACCTCAACATCTATGTAAGACATATTGGAAATGTTGCAGGTAATTTGAGAACTACCACTGCCCTTTGGATCTATAATATTATAGATCCAGAGGGCAGTGGAACTATATTCTGATTGGTTAGTTTCATTTCTGCCAACATCAGGAACATTGACTGTAACCACTTGAGATAAAAGAGAAAGAAAGTGGCATGTGCCTTTTTTTCCACTATTTCTATAATTCAGAATCTTCAAGTTTTATTACACTCTTTGTTAAAGAATACACACATACCACCATGCAAATAGTTATTGGAATTGATGCAAGGTAGCAGGATCTACTTAACCATAACAAAAACTCACAATTGGCAGATTTGTGGCATGTGCCTCTTTTCCACTGAGCAACTCAATTCTTTCTAAGAAAGAAAGAAAGAATGTATTGAAACTGATCTTTAAAAAAATCTACAAATATGAGATGAGTCATACAAATTTCTAACTCTCTATTAATTAAAATAAACCTCATAGTGTCACTTCCTTTAAATATTAATGAACAAGATTAACTAATAAGAATTAAATGAACCTCATAATGTTAAAAATTCTCAAATTTAACATATAAATATTAACTAATTAATTATATGATTCATATAATTGATTCATAAGTTCAATGCCACATTCATTAAGGCCCTACACTGATCCCTATCCTTATACAACTGGATACAGTTCATCTCCATTATCCTCCCACCTATACCTAAGTCTTCCTAATTAATGAATCTTTCTATAAGTGTTTCCTGATTAAAATTTTGAAAGCATTTCTACTGATATTCATTCTCCTAGATTTAATAACCCTGACAATATTTTAAAACAATTAGAAAATAAGAAAGAACTCACCATTTGGGGAAAAAATCTACATTCAGAAGAACAAAAATAGAGACAAATTTTTTAATTCCTGCTGAATGTGACCTAGTTTGGAAGTTATTCGGCCAGCCAGAGGAGGGAGCTGTTATCGATATCCAGGATCCACAACATAAAACTCAACAGTCTGGGCAAGCTGACGATGATATTGAAGATTATATCAAAACACGTTCAAACAGAACTCAACATTAATTTGAGGTAAGATGTTCCCATTCTCACAAAACTTGATTAAAAAGAACCTCAGAATGTTACTTCCTAAAATAAACCATTAACATTTTATTTTTGGAAGTGATATTTTGAGGTTATTTCAATTAAATTGTTTTTAGTCTGTTCATCTTACCTCAATATCAATGTTGATTTGTTCTTGAACATGTATCTCTGTTTAAATCTTTCAAAATCAACTAAGGCTAAAATTACTCTTTAGTTTATTGTGACAAGCCATATATTCTTGTGTATTTTATATATTTTTAACTTTTTCCATGGCTAAGATTAAAATTGCTGTTTAACCTATGTTGACAAAAGAATATGTTCTTGTTGCATTTACATGTACTTTATACACAGTTATAAAGTTTCATTACATAAATGTACAGAAAGCTATCGTTATTCAATAAGGAGAAAATAGTACATGGTGTTTAGTATCGTCTGCTGAGACGCTTCACCTATCTGTGATGTGAATGTTTGATGTCACACTCAGTACTCAGATTGTCTAAGTAGCTTTAGGCGCTTATGGTTCTGGGTACCTAAATTATTCAATTATCATTATTGAAGAAGTTTTAAGTGAGAGTTCTTAAGTAACGTATTTTCTTTTGCTTGCTTGTATTTTGTTTCAACCCACAGATCTTGGATGTAACTAATATTACTGTATGAACATTACCTTTTATCAATATTGGTAAAGTAAGTTTCATAAGTAATGTGAGTATAAATGGAAGGCAATAAATTTTCTTTAAAAAGTACAGGGCGTAGTATTAGAGTAAAAAAAAAACCGTTTCATCTGTTTTCAGATTCCCAATTTACAGAAAATAAAAACTAACTCTAACCACTGGCAATATAGAGAGATCATCTAAAGTTATTTTCTTTCTTTCTGCTATTAATTTCAGTAGATTTCCTTTACAAATGAATGACACTAATGGAGTAATCTTCATTACCTTCAGCAGAAACTGGAAGTGGAGTACCACAATCACGACAGGGGTTATCACAATACACTAAACTCAATTGTAGCACCTTACTGCCATCTGCAGGTCCCATTTGAAGTTAACTTTTCATTTCATCTAATATAGTTGATGCAGCTTGTTCAAGATTCCAACTAGATTTCTGTAATGCTACTTCACACTGATGTCTGGAAGCTATTCCCAGCCTAAACAAAAACAAAATAGCAGTTCAGACTTCAGAATTCTGCTGATAAAAAAGAACAGGGTTTTATTTGTAAAAGGAGACATGGTTTTAACCAAAATTAAAGTTGGAAGTAACACTGAGGTATTTTCAATTTATAAATGGTGAAATTGAAAAATTGGCAATTGCAGCTCGTAGTTTACTAAAGAATCACAAAAGAGGAACTAAACTTTTAAAACATTTAGAGAAGCCTTTGAAATTAACATTTTGGGAAAAGTTATACATTCAGAAGAAAAGATATAGAGCCATGAATTTTGAAATTCCTGATGAGCAAAATTTCATCTCCAAGTTCATAATATCGATACCAGATGGCAGTTGGTGTTAATGGCAAAATTTCAACAGTTGGAGTTTGACTGAAGATGAATAACCTTTGAAACCAGTATCCTGAAAAAAACACAACTTTATGAGGTGAGATATAAGAACTTTTTCTCCAACTCATTTTTAAAAATATAAAAGAAGACATGTTATTTAGATGTGATCTATTTTCAATTCATACCCATTGTATTTGTATTGTGTGTACAGAGAGGAGCATGTTTAAGTGTGTTGTGTGAGGAATGATTATAAAGAGAAATGAAAGAGCCAGCATACCAAAAATTATATTTAATTACAAACCAAAAGAAAACAGGAATGTCGTAGATGGATTCAATTTTTTGAATGAGAATCTATGAGACCGGAACAAGCCACATGGACTTAATCCATGAATTATGATGATGATGAAAATGAGTCTTACATCATCTCACCTCATACACTCGATGTTTTTCACAGCGCAGGACCATGGTTTCAGTAACAATTGTTCCTATATTCAGCCATATTTTCAACTGTTGAATTTTTGCCTCCACCGTCATCTTTTAAACTGCCAGTCGAGTTAATGAACTTTTTTGGGAAAAGATATACATTCAGAAGAACATACTTAGATTCAAAATTTTGAAATTTCCAGCAAGTAAGATTTGATCTCAAAGTTCATCACTTGATGAACTAGATGGCACTTTAGAAGACGATGGTGAAAGCAAAAATTCAACAGTTGAAAATATGGCTGAAGATAGGAACAACTGTTCCTATAACTGCAATCCTGTGCTCTGAAAACAGAGTGTATGAGGTGAGATGATGTAAGATTGATTTAATTTTATTAATAGTCTAGGTATTTGGTGAACAATTTAGAAATTAAAAAAGTATATCATTATTCCTCCTAGCTCTGAATTTGGGAATTTAACATATCAAATTTCTAACTTCATCAAGTAATGAATGTAGTGACATGATACCATCTAAGCTAAGTCAACAGATTATCTCTAACATATTATCTTAATTTTAAAAAATACACACTGCTATAAAAAAAAAAGGTCAGAAGAACACATGTTTACATCAAAGTATTAGAAAAATTGGAAGAATGTAATTTTTGACAGTCAACTTTTATTTAGATTGAAGCACTTTTTAAAACCAAAATAAGGCATTCAAATTTTCTATTACAGGTTTTGAAACATGAAAAAATATTGGTTGATACAGAAAAAGTGGTAATACAAGACTGCATTGTTTATTAATCTATGTTCCCCCATAATAAATAAGTTGGGTCTGCCATTTTCATACCTCATATTTCATTGTTTCTTGTAATACATGTTTCAAAACATCTTTACTCCATCTTCAGTTGGTACAGACGGATGATCTTTAAGTTATAGGTCCTGGATCTCGACTCCTGCTCCGTCTTTTGTGGTTCAAAATTCCCGGGGAGAGAAATTTAATAAGCAAGCTCTGTGGGGCAAAAAATGAGGGAGCAGGAGTCGAGATCCAGGGCCAACAACTTAAATATCATCAGTCTGTATCAACTGAAGATGGAGCAAAGGTGCTTTGAAATAGGTCTTACAAGAAACAACGAAATATGAGGTAACATGACAGCAGACCCAACTTATTTGTTAAGTAGAACCTTATAATATTACTTCCCATTGTATTTTCATAATATGTTCTCCAATGATTATTTCAATATTCAGTACCTAATGTGTCTTCCATGAGCTTAAATTACTTCATTATACATGTGACTTGCTTTGTATCACGCTATATAGAGATTTGTGGGATTTGAAACCGGTATAATTAGAAGACTGCATACAAGGTGAGGTATAAAGAATTTTAATTTAAATCTTGAATTAAACCACATAGTGATTTTTCCTATAAAAGTTCAATTCTGTTATTTACTGCAACCTAAAAATGAATACAATGTAACATAGCAGACTTATTTGTAATTAATTATCACCTTGATTCTAAATCAGTCTCTTTAAAAAATTGTAATTTATAAATTTAATTCTTATTATAGATTCTTATTTATAGATACATTTAATGTCATATCTCACGTACTTATTTTACTTTCCAATAGTACTATAAAATGGTGAATATGATGAAATGGATCCTGCTAAAGAAATTCCTACCCAACATCTGAGCCTGGGACCTCCGAATATGAGTCTTAAATGTTATTGCCAGAACCAACTCGTTTGGTACTAAATTTTATAAACTACAGATTATTCTTCAAATTTGTTTCCATTCTACACGAAGAAACAAAAGATCGTTCACAACAGAGCACAGAATTCTTTCAGTGAAACAGTTAATAAATTATCACACTTCAAATAAAACATAAAATAACAGTTCTTGTTGAAAATAATACCAATAATTTTATTTAAGAAAGAAAAATTAATGCTCGAACCGGGGCTTGAGCCCTGGATATCTGATTCTGTACATCAGCATGATACCTGTTACACCATTCGAGACATAATAAGACGTCAACATTTCTTTCCACTTTCTACAATGTTGACATTCTTATCATGTCTCAAATGGTGTATGAGAGAGAGAAGAAAAAGCAGAGGATATAGACCGCAGATTCTTCCTGATCCCAGTGATGAACACCGAAGAATGGAAGGAACCGAACTTCTCCTTGAGACACGTGTTCACGAGGACCACCACACATGGATTCCACTACAGAATATGTACCAAAAAAGGGTTCCACCTCGCATCGAACCAGTGCCTCTGCAAGCTATGTGACCAAAAATGTGATCAATACACCTAATTGACTGTATAGCAAGAAGAAAGCCATTAAAATTCTATGCAGACGATAATAACTTTCAGTAATTTTATGCTAATGTACACAGTGTGTTTAATAAATCTTTACGGAAATGGTGTAATTGGTATTATGCTCATGTACGGAATCAGAAATCAGGGTTTAAGCACACGGTTCAAGGGTTAATTTTTCTTTCTTAAATAAAACTCTATTCAGGATTGGAAAGTGTTTAATTTAAATAAAAACAAAACAATACCAATAATACTAAAAAAAAATTAATTTTAGTAGGAAAAATCTAAAGATTGAACAAAAAACAAAAAAAGAAAAGTAAAAGATAATATATGTAAAGCATATAAAGCAAAAGTTAATCTAAACAAAACAAAAATTGAGAAGTGTTAAATGTGCATGTCACACACAAGCATGCATTAGCCCCCAACTAACCTGGTAAGCCTGTTGAGTTTAATGTGCCTGGCAGCAGCTTGGACATCCCAGCCAGTGGCCTGGAGAGCCGCTAAGGCTTCCTCCTCAGCTGCGTTGTCTCCAATCTCCTGGAGCAAGCCTTGCACCTTGCTGGCACGTAACTCCCCACTAATAGACACCACCTAGCAGTACCAAGTCCCCAAACAATAACAAGCATAAGCAGAGAAAAACATCAGCTTTGCTTTCAACCTACAATTGAACAGTTGCCCCAAAAAGAGATCTAACCTACGCTCTACAAATTGTTGGGAAAACGAGAAAAACACATAATGTTCATTTTGAGGCTATTACCATAATTACATCATATACATTTTAATCTCTCATCCTACTGGAAACATATACAGCCAATTTGAATGCAAAATAACATGCTACTGACTGAATATTAACAATTTAATATAGAATTTTGTGCAAAAACGATCTATGTATATAGAGTGGAAAAATTATCTAACACATATTTAATTAAAAATGCTACAATAAGAAATAGGAAATACATATTGAACACTGATTCAGTTAGAAAAATTTCTAACTGAATCAGTTTTCAATATTTATTTTCCATTTAATGTTATTTCGTTACATTCTTCGTGTCTCTATTATCTTCACTCAATTTCTCTAAGATTCTGATTAGAATTCATGGAACTGTGGTGAAATGAATTTATACGTGTGCAATAATTGTTTTTCTGCACTGCTACTCATGACATGACTTACTGCTTTTGCCATTTTGTTATAGATAGATCACTATTCACTTGAAAGCCAATTTTTAAAATAAATAAAAGAGATCTGAAAGAGAATATGGATAATTTTACATCCAACATGCCATGATATTCTCCAGATAGATCACTAATCCACTGAAAACATAATTTTCAAATTTTTGTTGGTTAGATCTCTTTTCAGGGCAACTATTCAATTAATACAGACTGGAAAATAAGAATCTCATTCTTTTAACTAATTTTCTCAGTTAATGTAAATAAAAAGTTAAAGTGTTCCAATAAGGTCCATGGAGATTAAATAAAAATTTGCCATTTTCAGTCAATGGCATAAAATTAGGTTTAAATGCAAGTCCTATGATCCAGATGGCTTTATTATCAGAAAAGTTGGTGATTTGTATCTAATGTCAAAAAGTTGATAATGATGTCATGTGCTATCTTGAATTAGTAGGAAGATTTGAAAACCGAATGAAGGATGAAAAGAGGAGGAAACAATATTAATCCATATCTTTATCATTACACAGAGTGACCAGCAAATTACAAATATGAAATTCCCAACTATTTCCTGGTTTTTTTTCACCACATCAAAGAATAATTCCCGAGGTTTTTGAGTGCTAAATTGAATTAATTCTAGTAAAGCTAATTTTGTATTTTTTAAATATGATTAAGTAATCCATCCATAGTAATTCTGCCCGAAGCCAGGTCCTTCACTGCAATCATAGCATTTTCATGCTATGCTTTCAGCTTTACTAGGGAATTGTGTAGGTGTGGTAGCTTCCCGTTGCTTTCCACACCGGCGAAGGATGATGGTGATAATGATAATGGTAAGGATGATAATGATAAGGATGATGGCCATATGATTTTGGGGACCGTTTGGGCCTTAAAGTTTTCTTGACATTTGTCTTACAGGTGAGGAAAAACCCCGATAAAAACCTCACCCAGAAAAACTGCCCCGACCGGGGATAGAACCTGGGCCCGCTGCGTGACAAGGCAGCACGCTACCTCGAGACCACAGCGGTGGACGTTTAAGTAATAAAAACACATAATTTATTTTTGTGGTAAGGTCTAAAATGAGAATAGCAAAACTTGTTTTTATTTGAACTTGAACTATGTTACAAAAAAACATTACAAACAATCTCACTTTAAAATTACTTTATCTTATTTTTTTAATCATTTGATTTTTTGTTAATGACAGCATATTCTTTATATTTAAATTAATATTGGGAAGTAAACATTATGAGGTTATATCATTAACAGTGAGTGGAGAACATATTTTTATCGACTCACCTCATACGATTTCAAATTTGATACCGACGGTTTCAGACAATATCATGCCCTTCTTCAGTCATGGCTTCCACTCCATGACTGAAGAAGGACATGATATTGTCTGAAACCGTCGGTATCAAAGAAATTTGAAATCATATGAGGCGAGACGATAAAAATATGTTCTCCACTCACTATTAAAGCATATTCTTTGCCTACTTCATTTTGGAAAGCTTTTTTCTTTCAGTTCTTTTATAAAAATCTCAGCTTTTCTTTTTTCAACTTTGGCTTTTTTTCTTCGGATAATTTATTTTTTCTAATGTTAAGAGATTCTGGGCTATGTGGCCATGGTCGATAACTGGTGTTTGGAATAAACAGCAGTAATCAACCACGGCCACGTAGCCCAGAATCTCTTAACATTAGGATTACTGGCCATGAAAGCCTTCATTCAACAATTTATTTTTTCGATGTAACTCTGCTTCCTTGTATCTTGAAAAAAATAAATAAATATATTGATTTGATTACAAGACAGAACCATGTTGCTTTATGAATTTCTCGTCTATTTCCCAATAGCTTTCAAATTCCCAACTTATTCCCAGTTTTCAAGATTTTCCCAACTGCTGGACACCCGTTACAGAAATGATGAATGGGTGACAAGTTTTATACAAATCTTCAGGTTTTAATCATTTGTCACACAAAGATGTAATTTTCAATAGTCTATTACACAGATTGTTAAATGTTCCACTTAATGTAGAAGATTTTGACAAGGAATATAATCATATTGTTCAAGTTGCTAAAATAAATGGTTTTGATGAAGACATAATAAATAATAAATTAAAGAAATTCCAACAACAGAAAAGGTTACAGGAATACACCACCTTACGACATGATTGCAAGAAAGATGTAAAATTCAAGAAATTTACTTACCATCCTGAAGTTCATAATAAGTTTCAAAAAATTTTCAGAAAATTTAATGTAACATTAGCTCCAATTAACAAATTCAGCCTGGGTAATCTTCTGTTAACTAATAATAAATGTAACACCCCTGACAACAAAAAATCTGGAATTTATCAAATTGATTGCAAAGATTGCAACAATATATATATATATAGGAAAAACAAAAAGGAACTTGGAAACTCGTAAAAAGAACACTTCAGAAACATAAAGAATGGAGAAATTGAAAAATCAGCTATAGCAGCATAGTTTATTAGAGCATCATAGGATTGAAAAAGAAGCAAAACTTTTGAAACATCTATCTAAAGCTTTGGATTTAACAGTTTGGGAAAAAATATATATTCAAAAAAACCATACTAGAACCATGAACTTCGAGATTGCGGACGAACCGAGCTTGATTACAAAGTTCTTCAAAAATACAACAGATGGCAGTTTAGAAAATGATTCATTCAAAAGAACACCAGATGGCAGTTTGGAGAGTAATTCCTTCAAAAGAACACCAGATGGCAGTTTGGATGATTACCGGCAGAAGAAAGAATTGACAGTCATGAAAACGGCTGACGATGACGACAATGGGTCGCCAATCCTACAGTGCTATGTTTAAAAAAACATAGAAGTATGAGGTAAGAAGAAATCACGATTCATTTAATTCTTATTTATACAGATACTTGTAGCAACAATTATATTCCATAAACAATCTACAAATTGCTATTACAGATTTTCTCGGATGTTCTGGTGCTAAATCAGGTAGGTCATATAATTTCTCTCAATAGCTTTTTTTAGGATTACAATTTTAAATTAATACATATTAAATAGAATTTAATCTTCTTAGAAAATCATAAGAGAGAGGTTGGGATCTAAATTATAAACTACAAATTAATTAAAATACTTTTCTGTTCTCACTAAAGTTCCTGGTGCTCATTTAAATGAGATCAAGTGAGTACTAGGGCTCTCAAAGGTGTCTCCACCTTGTTGTGGCTTGCATTAACCAATGATTCTGAGAGCATTTACGGTGGTAGCATTGGTGCTAATGGGGCCTCCATTGCCAGACAAGTTGAGAAAGAGGGTAAAGACAAAGAGACACACCTAGCTCCTTCAGATACTAACAACCTCACCCTGTAAAAATACTTTTAGTTGAAAAGCAAAATGAAAGAAGTGAGACATTCAGAATGAATGGGCATATGTATTAATGAAGCTGAAGCTAGACTCAATGTACCGTAAAAAAATTGGAAGAAGACAGATCTAAAATTAGCAAGGATATGAATGAGATGAAATTATCAATTTTTCAGTCAGCTGGTATCAAATCTGAGCCATTCAAGTCCTCAGTCAGGTGCCATGCTGCCTGGTCTACCTGTTACGTTAACTGGAAGAGTTTTTTTAATAATTACATTTAATTTTCTTTTTTCCTTCATCTCATATATATTATATATATATATATATATATATATATATATATCCATCCATAGTAATTCTGCCTGAGGCCAGGCCTTTCACTGCAATCAAAGCATTTTCATGCTATGCTTTGCAGCTTTACTAGGGAATTATAGGTGTGGTAGCTTCCCGTTTCTTTCCATGCCAGTGAATGATGATGATGATAATGATGATTTTCGGGGACTGTTGGGCCCTAAGCTTCCTGACATTTGTCTTGCTGGTGAGGAAAAACCCCGAAAAAACCTCACCCAGGAGCCTGTCCTGATCGGGAATCGAACTCAAGTCTGCTGCGTGACAAGGCAACACGCTACTTCGGGACCACAGCAGTGGACTATATATACATATTTATGGTATTTTAAACTATGCTCAGGATTTTTTTTTAATTCAATGCCACCAATTTGTCATTTCGACACTCTTAATATTCTCTTCTGGCATTGGCATATTGTAACCCACTTCTGAGGTTGGGGTACCTGGAAGGCAGGGTTACGCTACCCCAATGATATGATGGGTGGTGATGATGGTAATGATGTGCCAGGAGAGGCCTAATCCCAAAATTTATCTATTGAGATGAATATGATAATGATGTTAGTCTAGCCCAGAAGAAGTTCGGGGACTGTTTGGACCTTAAAGTTTTCTGACAATTGTCTTACAGGTGAGGAAAAACCCCCCAAAGAATACACCTAGGAAACTTTTCCTGGCCAGAAATCGAACCCGGGCTCACTGCGTGACAAGGCAGCATGCTATCTTAAGACCACAGCGGTGGACTGCTCAAGATTTTTATTACCTTAAAAATCTATTTACAGTGATCAGTAAGGCAAGGCATTTAATGACCTATAAATAGGTAAAAAATGCAAAATAAAAAATGCATTTATGACCTAGAAAATGCAAAAAATGACCGATAAAATTAAAAAAATGATGAATAAAAAGTTAAGAATTACCAATAAAAATACTATTTATTAGATTAAGTACTCAGTTGATTACTGAATTACATAAAATTTAACTTAACATCAAAATATTAAAAGAAAAGCATTTAAAAAAATACATATTACAGTACCTTTTATTGCAGAAAATCCATTTCAATTACACAGTGCACTTTTACAGCAATTTTGAATTGCAGTTAACAATCAGAATAAGGGTAGAAGCTAGCATAAGCTCTAAGAAATTTAATAAAATTCGTAGAAGTGGGCAAGTTCATTATGCACATACCTTGAAAAATAGGGGTAGTAGTTAGCAAAACAACTACTTAATTCCAAGAAATTGTATTGACAAGGAAAAATACTGAATTATAATAAAAATCTTAAATCAAATGCAAATAATGTCACAGCCTTCTGGAGAAGTGTAAAAAATGCTCAAAATGACCTAAAAATTGCCAAAAAATGACCTATTCCTAGTTTTGTTAAGAAAATGCAAAAAAATTCCCTAACGAATTGCTTTTATTTAATCTGTTTTTTAATGCCATACATTTTCATATATGCAAGCAATGTTTCAACCTTCATAAGAAAAAGATGCAAAATCATTAATTGCCTTGCCCTAGTGATCAGGTTTGATCTCACATATTTCAGAATCAGAGGTGATCATGGTAACCACTAGATTGCCAGGACCTATGTATACACATTTTATTTTCATACACAAGGTATGTATATCTTCCAAACTTTTATTATAAGAAACTATATATTTCCAGTCTGTCTTGACAAATACCTACACAACTTGTTTCATATACAAGAAGCTGAAGGTACTTTAAGTGATTTAATGTCACACACAAATTAGCAAATGAAACATGGTGCAAAATTAAAAATCAACACACAATCTTACAAAAGAGGAAGCTACATTGTGTTTATATATAAAAATAGTAAGTAAAACATTAAATATTAGTTTTTTAAGAAGGTTGTTCATCAAAAGCCTCTTCGTAAGTAAAATTTTCAATATGAGAAAGAAATTTATGATAGAGGTAACTGGAAATTCTAACAAGGATTTATATACAGAAGTGGCAATATCATACTAATCTTTCAGAAAAAGCACTCTGTAAATCTTTATTGCAAATTTAAATTTTATATATGAAAAATATTAAATACACAAGGAGGTGTATTATACAGGGAGGGGATGATTGGAAAACATTAGCTCAGGATAGGGATGTATGAAGACATTATGTCTGGGTGACCATAAATCTCCAGCTTTGATATTGCCTATAAGTTAGTTATCTACAATGGCATAACAGCCCAATATTGGGACTTAGCCTCTCCTTTGTAAGGAGTTACTAGACAAAGTTAATTTAGATACACTTACTTCCTAAAGATGTCATGAATGGTATGGGGTCAACATACCGATCCAATGAGACATCTAGTAGGATGAAGAAGATCGGTAAATTTTGTTTAGAGGCTTCTTTATTCAGGCTTAAGGATCTTTTACGAGCCTAAAAATCTTCAGATTCAAGACCCATGGTTTAAAGTCCCTCCGGAGGACTTGTTCCTTGGATTCTTTCATCCTAAAAATATCCATTGACCCCAGCCAGGTTTGAATCCATGATCTTCGGGACCAGAGGTAAGGAACATGTCCACAGTGGCTGATAGAATTAGTTATAAAGAATATTAATAATAATTCTTAATAACCACCTTATCTAAATAAACATATAACTACAAATGTTGTACTTGCTTGTATTATTTCATTGCCTTTTTAGTAATACACAAACAAATTACAGTAATTTATGCTTTAACTAAATCACTACACTCTATTGCAAACATCTACGCAGCAAGAGTACACACAGTTGTCTAGCCTTGAGGCTGGTGTTGACTCTCTTTGGTTGTTTCCCTCATCTCACCAATCAGCCAATGAGAGTCCAACACCAGCCTCAAGGCTAGACAACTGTGTGTACTCTTGCTGCTTAGATGTTTGAAATAGAGTGTAGAAAGACACATATAATGTTATTATGACATCAATCAAATCACTTTCATATTCAAACTTTTAGTTTTAACATGTAGGCTAAGCAAAGCTGTAGTTATTTATTTAATAACTTTTGATTAATAAATCAGCAAAGGTTTAGAAGAATTTGCAAAGTACCCAAAAGAAGAAATTACCATAGTTATTTGCATCTACTAATTATTAGTAATATATTCCTTCTTCAAATGTTCCAATGATACCTTCTATAGGCAATTTCCTAACTCTGTCATCTATGTCTGTGGATATATAGATAGATTTATAATATACTATTGTACATTATAAATATGAATGAGAGTTTACTGTAATTTTTCATAAAATTATAATTTAACTTTCATTTACAATTAATTTAAACTTAAAATATTCAAGTTCGGCATCCTTGTTGCCTGTCATCTGAAAGTCTCGGAGGACTTCTTTCTAAGAAATATTACAAATTATTTGCCAGGTGAGGAATAAAAAAAAGCATAAAAACAATAAAAACTATACCAGAATACCATACTTATGCATGTATGAAGAACCCTGATTAGAATACAGTAATTTTGGAGGGGAAAATGTAAAAAGCAAGAAATATTTAAGAGAATACAGTCCATGTACAGTAAAAGCTCCTTATTCATGGTTCTGTTATTCGCGTTTTCATTATTCACAGGTTAAAAATTACGACACAGTTCCTATGTTCGCATCTAACAATTTCTTTGTTCGTGGATCCAGTCAGTTTATTAGAAAGATTTGTATCCTTTATTAACATATCGGCAACTTTTTTTACTGAGGCTCATGCCATGGCAGCTTTTACAAAGAGTAATTCAAACCAAATGGACACATAAATATCAAAATAAAGCAAATCTTATTGTTACTAGGCCTAAAGTTCGATGTTAAAATCCGTCACCAATGTATTTCACATGCCACCCTCGCTATGATCGGTGTTTTGATGTTTCAACTTGTCATTCTTCCAATAATTTTGATTGAATAGCACGTGTCTCTTCTGCTTTGTTTCCTATTTATAATGTTGGGTAAAAGGAAAGAAAAATTAGTTCCGAAGTGGAAAAAAAAAAAGTAGTGTTGTCGTTTAAAGTAAAAATAAAGTGCTTGACTGTTTACACATTGGCAAGTCGTTTGCATCTATATCACACTATTTCAATGTTAATGAATCACTGTACGATTCATGAAGATATCCAAAGATAAAAATAAGGAATTCTATTGCCAAATCCACAGCTAAATATCAATCTGAATTAAAAGACCTTTTAAAAGCGGCAAAATAGGAAAAAATTACTAAGTTCTTTAAGACCTTGCCCTGACAATAATAATTATTAAAAATTGTTGAAGGTCTCTCATTAAATTGATTTTATTTTAATAATTTTCATTTTATTTTGGAACCTGGAATGTATCCCCTATATACCCATACAAATCACCATTCCATATTCACAGTTTCTGTATTCACGGCATATTTGCGGAACATATCCCCCACAAATATGGATCTTTTACTGTATTGAAAATATATTGCAAATTTTAGAATTTGTAGCACCATAGCAAATAATGGCACTTTGTTAAAGAAGATTAAAGTTAGATATCTGCTCACTTGCCAACTATTTAGTCACTACAGTAGCTTCAAGTGTGTGAAAATATAGGCCTAATGAGTGCTTGGATCATCTGATTTTATAAGGTACATATCAGCTTTTACAAAAATAGTTCAGATTTTTTAAATATAAGATGCATCCAAACATTTTAATTTCAATGTTGAATAAAAATGTGCAGCTTTACAAGCATAAATATGGTAATTTATTTGTAATATCCACAATGTGTTAATTTTTCAGAAAGACTGATAGAAAAGATTAAAAGAGAATGCACATGCTGTTAGGACAAGGTGTTCCATTTGTGTTAAGAAAATAAATTGGAATACTACACATAATTTCTACAGATTACAAAGTTAATTTATCACTTCAAATAAATAATTACTTTTTTCAAATCATTGAAAACAGTCAGGTAAAATAAAGCACTTTGGTTACCATAAGATTACTGCTAAAAATAAATAAATTTTTCAGTTGAGTATAACCAATTTAAAAAAAAAATTAATAAATTTTACAAAGAAATAAATGTTACCTCAGTCAAAACAGTTTTGACTGAGATAGCGTTTATTTCTTTGTAATTATTAATATTAATTACTCTCAGTGAAAAATATTTAAAAAAAAGTATTATATAATTTTTTTTAAATGTTTGTCATAAATATAAAATATCTACATTTAGGTAATTTCACAGAACCTGATACTCAAATACTATTATTGTATAAACATCAAGCATTAAATTTTAAAATAAAATTCTTTCTAACTCACCTCATATCCTGTCTTCTAATTAGACCGGTTTCGTAACCTCAGTGGTCATGTCTTCAGTATTTACATGACCGATGTTCTGTCATGTAAATACTGAAGATATAACTACTAAGGTTACGAAACCAGTCTAATTAAAATAAGGGATATGAGGTGAGGTGGAAAGAATTTTATTTTTATTCATAATAGTTACCTATAATAGTTCAATCAAGCATGAAGCTAAGGTAAAATAACAATAAAAAGTGTAGTATTTATTATTCTTACCTCAAATCGTTGTTTCTGTTACACATATGTTCCAAAGCTCTTTAGCCTCATCGTAACTACTGAAGATGAGGCTAACAAGCTTTGAAAGATATAAGATAAAATCAAATGTTTCATCTCTCTCCTCATATTAATCTTCCAAGTAGATCGCGATTTCAAGACCATAGTGGTCCTATCTTCAGTACAATCTTGACAACTGATGTTATGTATATAGGAAATAACACTATGATTTTAGTATTGTTTATTTTTTATTATTTCACCCACCTCATACTTCATATGAAGTATGAGTTGAGTGAAATAATAAAAAATAAACAAAACTGATGTTATGTCGATCGGAAGAAACACTTCTTCTTCCCTCTGTTGGTGGACCGATAAACCTCTGGATCAGGTCAGGATTCGCAGGAATTTCAAAGTTCATAAGCTTTTCTTTGTTTTTCTGAATGTGGATTTTTTCCCAAACCGTTGAGTTCCTTTTGTTTATCTATTTGTTTAATTAGATTAGCTTTTGATTCAATTAGATGTTTTTCAGACCAAGCATGAGCAGCTACTGCTGACTTTTCCACTTCTCCATTTTTGACATTTCTAAGATGTTCTTTCACCCTTCTATTTGAATCAAAAGCTAGTCTAATTAAACAAATAGATAAACAAAAGGAACTCATGGTTTGGCAAAAATCCAGATTCAGAAAAACAAAGAAAAACTTATGAACTTAGAAATTCCCATGAATCCTGACCTGATCCAGAGGTTTATCGGTCCATCAACAGAAGGAAGAAGAAATGGTTCTTTCCAATCGACATAACATCAGTTGTCAAGATGGTACTGAAGATGGGATTGCTATGGTCTAGAAATTTTGATCTACTTAGAAGATTAATATTAGGAGAGGTATGAAACATTTGATTTTATTTCAAATTAAACCTCATAGTGATTTATTCCTATGAAAGTTCAATATATTTTAAACACATGTCTAACAGAAACAATGATATGAGGTAAGAATAATACAGACAATACCTTTTATTAAGTGAAACCTCATAATGTTATTTCCTAGTGTATTTTCAAATAATGTAACAATCTCTAACCACAGTAGATGATAATTTAGCCTATGTCATAAAAACAAGTTTCTATGTCATTGTACAATGATTATAATTCTGAACAACAGGTTTTGTGAAATAGCCAATATGTGGGAAGTCTCACTAAATGCCTCTTTTCTTCTCTCCTTAACTTATATAAAGATTTTGAATTTTGGAACTCACCATTTTCTCAGCACTTTGATTCACCACTGTGCTGTTGTATTGGTATGACTGTTGTTTAACTCCAAACCAAGGTGGGAAACTCATTCCAGAACCTGCCAAATTACACTTTATAATATTGTTATGAAAACTTGAAACTTTCTCACATCTACAGCTAATTGATTCATCACACTAAATTTGTTCCCAAGAGCATCGAAGACCATGAACTGTTGTTCAACACGGCAAGTGGCAGCTTCTTATTTAAGAAGACTTTTAATAGGAAGTTTAACATAATAGTAAGTTTTGTCTGTTTAATTCTTACCTCATATTGTTGTTTCTGTTAGACATATGTTTCAAGACATGTTAGCCTCATCTTCAGTAGTTACAGACCAGCTTTTCCCAAGTTGTCGGCCCTGGATCTCGACTTCCGCTCCCTCTTTCTGTGGTCCAAAGAACTTGCTAATTAGATTCCTCTCCCCAGGAATTTAAAAATTCATAATTCTCTCTCTTTTTTTTGTTTCTTGACTCACCTCATACTTGTACCTACATAACTTCATAATTCTCTCCTTGTTCTTCTGTATATAGATTTTTTCCCCATATGGTGAGTTCGTTTGTGTTTTCTAACTGTTTTAATAATTTTGTGTTTAAATCTATTTTATGTTTTTCTGACCAAATATGAGCAGCTACTGCAGATTTTTCTACTCCCCCCCTTTTTTATATTTCTTATGTATTCTTTTGTTCTAACACATGTCTGACAGAAACAACAACGAGAGGTAGGAATTAAACAGACAAAACTTATTATTAAATAAAATCTCATAATGTTACTTCCTATTGTATCTTCAAAGGAATTTTAACATTACTTTATAAAGCCCATAGAGCTTCTTTCGATGTTTTTATTATAACTTAAATATTTTTATTGAAGGGCAAATTATATCTGAAGAGAAAAATTTACACCTAGACTGAGTTCGAACCTAGGACCTCTAGTTTTATATACTAGCGCTCTGCCACTGAGCTATCCTAGGCTTCCAATCTAAATGCAATCCCTGTAAATAGGATTATATACTTTTAGTAATCATATTTGAACACCATTGAGGTTAAAATTATTTCAATTATAAAAATTTTGTACCTAATAAAACAGTCGTCCTCAACTATAATAGTTATAATAATTATATATAAGAATTAAATGAATCGTGATTTCTTCTTACCTCATACTTCTATGTTTTTTTAAACACAGCACTGCAGTATCAGCGACCATTGTCACCATCCTCATCTGTTTTAAATTGTTTTTTAATTACATGTAATGATGATGTATAAATACTGATTACAAGTAAAAAGATAAATTCAAATTTAACTATTATAGGAAATATCACTATGAGGTATAATTTAGCTGAGGCTGGTGACAATGGTCGCTGATACTGCAGTGCTGTGTTTAAAAAAACATAGAAGTATGAGGTAAGAAGAAATCACGATTCATTTAATTCTTATATATATTATTATTATAACTATTATAGTTGAGGACGACTGTTTTATAAGGTACAAAGTTTTTATAATAGGACTATATTAAAATACTTACTTGTGAGAGTTGACGTTTGGGGTTGTTGCGTGCTTGCACTGGATGTAAAGTTCCTTCCCGATATCACAGCACTTTCACTATTATTACTACTAGTATATACTGTACTCAAACTAGAAAATCCCGCTGAAGAAGAAGTAACACCACTACTACAATTACTGGAATGCGGGACTAGAGATGATGATGCACTTTGAGATTCCCCGGGTTTTGTTTTTGAGGCAGTCTGACTCCACATCTGATTGAAGTTCATCATTGCTATTTCTTTAACTAACATTTCAGTTTCATTCTGATGTAATGTTGCACCACTAGAACTAACCATATTATGTATATTACTTTTCCCTTGTGCAAACATTTGGTTATTATGTTCTGATGTAGGTCCAGAATACGTAACATTAACATTGCTCAAAGACCCATGATGTTGGTTCCCTATACTACTACCAATTTGCTGCGCTAATAAATTACTGGAAGAACCATAGTGTATACTTGTTGTCTGCATTGTTGTTACACCAGAGAAAATTTGTTGAGGACTACCACTGAGTTGTGATTGTGGCATGACCGAACTGCTGGAAGAACCATAATGGAGGTGTGTACCTGGCAGTCCACTATTGGTTCCAGATGAATCATATTGCAAAATATTACTATAATTTAACTCTCCGCGGTGCAAGCTTCCATATCCTGGACCTATATTTTCTGGCACAAACATACTATTTTGTCTTGCAATATCTCTGAAAAAAGAAGAGGAACTTATCAGAAGAATGACATAATAGTAATATGAACTAAAATTCATCAGAGAACATATTGTTTAAACAACTCACCTCATAGGATTCATGCTTCCATGATACTGCGATTTCAAACATAGTCATGTTCATCATCAGCCATAACTCCGACTGACAAAATTCTTCGGCCGTCAACTATTCTATTGTCGCCATCTTCAGTGCTGCCATCTATGGTTGAATTTATGAACTTCGAAATCAATGTAATTTCGTTAGGGATATCAAAATTCATTGATCTATTTTTGTTTTTCTGAATGTATATTTTTTCCCAAACTGTCAATTCCAAAGGTTTCTCTACTTGTTTTAAAAGTTGAGCTTCTCTTCCAATTTTATGATGTTCTAATAAACTATGTGCAGCAATTGCAGATTTTTCAATTTCACAATTTTTAATATTTCTGAAATGTTCTTTTGTCCGAATTTCCAAATTCCTTTTTGTTTTTCCTATATAAACTTTATTGCAATCTTCACAATTTATTTGATAAATTCCAGATTTCTTACTGTCTGGAACATTGACTTTTTTATTGGTACTTAGAAGATTACCCAGAAATCTGGAATTTATCAAATAAATTGTGAAGATTGCAATAAAGTTTATATAGGAAAAACAAAAAGGAATTTGGAAATTCGGACAAAAGAACATTTCAGAAATATTAAAAATTGTGAAATTGAAAAATCTGCAATTGCTGCACATAGTTTATTAGAACATCATAAAATTGGAAGAGAAGCTCAACTTTTAAAACAAGTAGAGAAACCTTTGGAATTGACAGTTTGGGAAAAAATATACATTCAGAAAAACAAAAATAGATCAATGAATTTTGATATCCCTAACGAAATTACATTGATTTCGAAGTTCATAAATTCAACCATAGATGGCAGCACTCAAGACGGCGACAATAGAATAGTTGACGGCCGAAGAATTTCGTCAGTCGGAGTTATGGCTGATGATGAACATGACTATGTTTGAAATCGCGATATCATGGAAGCATGAATCCTATGAGGTGAGTTGTTTAAACAATATGTTCTCCGATGAATTTTAATGATTATACCTCATAATGTTTACTTCCCAACATTAATTTAATATAAGTAATATGAACTGTTAAGGTATAGATACCCTATTATAATTCAGTTAATGTAACAACAAAAGGCATGGCTCATGAATTCATAATAAGAGAAAGCACTCAAGTATCAAATTGATAAATAAATAAAAATCATGGTTAATTTATGATGAAATTAAATGTTTCTTACCTCTCCTCATATAAATTTTCTAAGTAGATCGCGATTTCGAGACCACAACTGTCTCATCTTCAGCACTTTCTTGGCGACTTATGTTATGTCAATCGGAAGAAACTCTTCTTCTTCCCTCTGTTGGTGGACCGATGAACCTCTGGATCAGGTCAAAATTTGCAGGAATTTCAAAGTTCATAAGTTTTCCTTTGTTTTTCTGAATGTGAATCTTTTTCCAAACCATGAGTTCCTTTTGTTTCTCTATTTGTTTAATTAGACTGGCTTTTGATTCAATTAAATGTTTTTCGGACCAAGCATGAGCAGCTAATTGAATCAAAAGCCAGTCTAATTAGACACATAGACAAACAAAAGGAACTCACAGTTTGGGAAAAGATCCACATTCAGAAAAACAAAGGAAAACTTATGAACTTCGAAATTCCCGCAAATTTTGACCTGATCTAGAGGTTCATCGGTCCACCAACAGAGGGAAGAAGAAGAGTTTCTTCCGATCGACATACCATAAGTCGCCAAGAAAGTGCTGAAGATGAGACAGTTGTGGTCTCGAAATCGCGATCTACTTAGAAAATTTATATGAGGAGAGGTAAGAAACATTTAATTTCACCATCATGGTTAATGTTATTCTCCCACCTAATTTTTTTCAAAATAAAGTCAAGCCGTCCTTCCTCTGTGAAAAATCAAAATAATGTGGAGAGGGTTACAGAATTATTCAAAAAGATAGCTGACTGAGCATTCAAACTTTTGGTACCAACAGCAATAACAAAAGTGTTAGATTTTACACAATGATCTGGGCATGAAAAAAGAAGGATGCTAAAGTAATGCCAAAATCCTCAGTTTGGCCAAAAGAAAGGCCAAATGAATTGCTGTGCTAACACAATTGAAAACACTGAAAGTGATTCTGATTTCTTGTAAAACATAATTACATGTGACAAAATTTGGATTGGCACAAGACCAAAAAAAAAAATGTAATATGTTGTATATGCTTGGGAAATCCAGCTAAAATGAAAATCCTGTAATTAAAAAGAGCTTTGTTATCTGAACATTACTGTAGACTTAATAGATTTATAGATTTTCGATGTTTTCATATAAATTAGCATTTTCCAATCCTGGATTTATTAGATTTACAGATGTTTTATCTTTCCAGACATTAAAAAATAAGACCAGCATGGGCTAGTGGTCAGCATTTCTGACTACAGTTCATGAGATCCTGGGTTTGATTCCCAGTCAAACCATAGGAATTTTTCTTTAAAGGAAATTATTCCTGTGGTTGCCCATGTTCAGGAATTTAGGTTGTTTAGGTTAAGAACTCTCCTGGCATTTCATAATCATTTGTTACCATCATATCATCGGGATAACATAACTCAGTCTTCCAGATGTCCCAACCAAGAAATGGACTACAATTCAACCAATGCCAGAAATGTCATAAAAGACAACCTGCTGGCATTAAAAAAAAAAACTCACCCAAGCTCTGAGGCAATAGTAAAATACTATTATTTTAATTTCTGCATGTTTAAAAAAAAAAGTTTTAAAAAACTAAAACAACACGCTTTATTAGAAAACCACACTAAAAAACTAAAAATAATTTTAATTTCCAACACGCTTGGGATAAAATGAAAGTGGTCAACAAAAAATCATCTCCAACACATATAGAATAAAACTAGAGTTATCAACAACAAGAAAATAATTTTACCATCAAAAGCGTGGGGTGCTTTTTATGATTTCTACATTTTCTTCTTAGAGACTTTACTTTTACCAATATCTGTTTATTATCAAATATATTAATTGATATAGAGCACCCCATGCTTTTGATAGTAAAATTATTTTCTTTTAGTTGATAACTCTAGTTTTATTCTATACATGTTGGAGATGATTTTTTTGTTGACCACTTTAATTTTATCCCAAGCGTGTTGGAAATTAAAATTATTTTTTGTTTTTTAGTTCGGTTTTCTAATAAAGCGTGTTGTTTTAGTTTTTTAAAACTATTATTTATTTTTTAGTTTTAATATTTTACAGAATAAGATACAAATGTAAACATCTTTAAATTCGATACTATTGTAGTATGAGCTAAAAGTAATACTCTTTTTAAAAAAAATCCTCCCTGCCGGATTTGAACCAGCGACCTATGGATTACTGAAATTATATACCACTAGAGTTCACAGCTCTACCAACTGAGCTCTTACAACGATTGACTAAAAAGTCGACAAGTCTGCAACCTATTATACCAGTTTTCATTTTTTTGATTTTCTGATGATTCTGGCCAGGATTTTAGAAACAAAATATGAAATTATTGTATTGTCACAGGTTCTTTACAAGTATATAAAGTTTCAAGTCGATCCAATGTTTCTAAGTGGCTGAAAATCGTGTTCAAAGATTCCGTTACATAGATACAAAGACACTTTTTTTGATTTTCTGATGATTCTGGCCAGGATTTTAGAAACAAAATATGAAATTATTGTATTGTCACAGGTCCTTTACAAGTATACAAAGTTTCAAGTCGATCCAATGATTTTAAGTGGGTGAAAATCGCGTTGATAGATTCTGTTACATAGATAGATAAATAAAGGTCAAGCTAATATAAAGTGTATAACAACTCATCCAAGCTCTGAGGCAGTAGTAAAATACTATTATTTTAATTTCTGCATGTTTTTTTTTTTAATGAATAGTAACTGCTTTCTATGGAATATGTTCACTTTGTTTAGTTTGACACATTCATGCTGCATCACCATTCACATGCCATGCTGTATCCATTATTTAGGTGTTGGTATTAGATATATGTAATGACATTAACAAGTTACTAAGAAATACTTACTTTTGTGATGATGGAGAAGGCAAACAGATGCTGTGGGAACGTGTTGTCTTTGGTTGTCCACTTGCTGCCCCTTCTCCAGATCTCAGATTAACTGTCTTCCATTCCCAAGAGTTCTGTAACACTTTGATTCCTGACGATACTGGAGACTGCATTTCTGCACCACTTTGCACATTTCCCTTACCTTAAAAACATTTAACTATGTAACATTGTTAAGAAAAGTTTTTGGGCTTTTGTCACAAGGTTTTAAGTTCCCTGATGTTTTGTCAGAGACCTTGTCCAACATTCTCAATGGATTGCATGAGACTGGCTTGGTTGTTGACTGCTTGTTGTATTTATGTCATTAGTGTTCTCTATGTGATCCATCATATCACAGATTATATCCATCTCCTCATTGGTCAGTCAGCGACTAGTCCAAGGGTGTGTTTTCAGAACTTCTGACAAATTTACATCAAACATTCTTTAGGACTGGCATCCATTATTTGTGAATATTTCAAGTTTCTTCTTTTCCGTTGAAATTGTTTAAATATTTTAATAGCTTTTTTAACTTTTACAGGAATTAATCACTATGAGGTTTAATTTATTGTAAAATCAAATGTTTCTTATCTCTCCTCATACAAATCTTCTAAGTAGATCGCGATTTTGAGACCATAATGGTTTCATCTTCAGCACTTTCTTGGCGACTTATGTTATGTCGATCGGAAGAAACTCTACTTCTTCCCTCTGTTGGTGGACCGATGAACCTCTGGATCAGGTCAAAATTTGCGGGAATTTCGAAGTTCATAAGTTTTCCTGAATGTGGATCTTTTCCCAAATCGTGAGTTCCTTTTGTTTGTCTATTTGTTTAATTAGACTGGCTTTTGATTCAATTAAATGTTTTTCAGACCAAGCATGAGCAGATACTGCTGACTTTTCCACTTCTCCATTTTTGATGTTTCTAATATGTTCTTTCGCCCTTCTTTTCAAATTTCTTTTTGTTTTTCCAATATAAATTTTGTCACAATCCCTGCATTTGATCTGATAAATTCCTGATTTGTTTTCTTCTTCAATTCTTTCATTTTTATTAGTTTTAATTATCCTATTAAGGCTGTATTCGTTCTTCGGTGCTAATCTTATATTAAACTTTTTGAAAATTTTTTTAAATTTATGGTGTTTCAATGGATGGTATGTGAATTTCTTGAATTTTATTTTTTCTGTTTCATTTAGAAGTGTGCTTTCATTCCATAAATTTAAAAAAGTTTAATATAAGATTAGCACCGAAGAATGAATACAGCCTTAATAAGATAATTAAAACTAATAAAAATGAAAGAATTGAAGAAGAAAACAAATCAGGAATTTATCAGATCAAATGCAAGGATTGTGATAAAATTTATATTAGAAAAACAAAAAGAAATTTGAAAAGAAGGGTGAAAGAACATCTTAGAAACGTCAAAAATGGAGAAATGGAAAAGTCAGCAGTAGCTGCTCATGCTTGGTCTGAAAAACATTTAATTGAATCAAAAGCCAGTCTAATTAAACAAATAGACAAACAAAAGGAACTCATGGTTTGGGAAAAGATCCACATTCAGAAAAACAAAGGAAAACTTATGAACTTCGAAATTCCCACAAATTCTGACATGATCCAGAGGTTCATCGGTCCACCAACAGAGGGAAGAAGAAGAGTTTCTTCCGATCGACATAACATCAGTCGCCAAAATAGTACTGAAGATGAGACCATTATGGTCTCAAAATAGCGATCTACTTAGAAGATTTGTATGAGGAGAGGTAAGAAACATTTGATTTTACCATATTTTAATAGCTACTCAATGTTGTCTTGGATGTTACTGGCTAACACACTTGTGTCTTCAATCTTCATACTGTAGAGTGTAACCCATAATACTAGAGCAGTCAGCGACTGTTGACTATATAGTATTAAGACAGGGATATAGTGGCTAATAAGACATCAAGATGCTGTCAAGATGTTAAACACTCAGAATACCTTCAACAGAAAAGAAGAAATCCACATTTTAAAAAATTAATTAATTTTTTTTAATTGCCGGGATTTGATTTGGAGGTTCATCGGTCCACCAACAGATGGAGTAAGAAGCAATGCTTCTAGATGACAGAAAAGCAGTTGAGGAATCATTATAGATGAAACCAATAGGGTTTCAAAACTGGTCTAATTGGAAGGCAGGATATGATGTGAGGTGATGCAGAATTTTTTTAGAAAAGTAATAACTCAAAAAAGTACTGAAAATTCATTCCTTGGACTAGCAGCTGGACATGGCTGACAAATATAATCTGCAAAGTGATGGTCCATATAGAAAAGCTAATCAGACAGTCAACAACTGAACCAGTCTCAAGCAAACCCTTGAGTTCTGGTAAACAATTTGGAAAGTCAAAGCTTCATGATCATGGCCCAAATTAAATATATATGTGTAAATAAAAGTTACTATGGTAAGATTTCATGATATTTATTATTTACCTGCCACTAATAACGGTGAGTTTTTCTGTGCCACTTTAGTTGACTGAGGCGGAGGTTTTAGTGCTGGAATGACTGCTGTACCAGGGGATTCATTTTGTTTACTTCTACCTGTTGAATTTGCACCACCAAAAACTGGAGTTCCTACTTTGCTAGAAAAAGTATCAAATGACCTCGAAAGAGAAGAATTAGTTAATGAATTTGGTGGATTTGTATTTGCACTTGCTTCTTTTTGTCCTAAATGTTTTTCTAATTCAGCTATAAATTTGGGATCTAACATTTTTACTGGTGATTTTACTCTGTCATCACTTATCATTGCTGGCTGACTAGATGAAGGATTTCCTAATGTGCTATCTATTAAAGCATCACCATGCCACTCTGGAACAGGAGGAGGAGAATGTAACATAGCATTGTCCAAATTCACATCACTCGGCCATACTGATTTCTTTGCTCTTGAGATCTCAGAATAACGATCTGTATTCCGAAATGTGCTCTGTCCTTCAGGAAGAGGAGAAGAGGAAGACAGTTGTTCAGCTTGAACTGTACTTGTACTGGCTCCTGCTGTTGAGGGAAGAGCTAACACTTCCGGTGTTACATGAGAATAATATCTGTTAGGACCTGAAACATATAATAGCCATAATAATACAAAGTATCCCAGAGTTCAACAGAAAAATATGGAGGGACCACGAAATGGATTCAAACATTTTAAAATAAAAGTATCTGGTTTTATACACCAGCACTCCTGTCAGTGAGCTACTTAGGCCACTTTTATTTCACACAAGTCGTCTATCCTGTTTATATGTAGACAAGTTGATGCCCACCAAGGTTTGTCATTGGCTTAGAGGCTCATGTGTTCAATATTTATTTTATGATTGGTCAATGTTAACTCCTCCCCCATGTCAGGTTGGGTCACTTTTACTAATCTGAAAATATATATTTTATAGAAGGTTTTAGAGACTTTTCCCCCTCCAGAATATTAACTTCTGTTTTAAGCATGCCTTTGTTTTAGCATCGCTTGTGGCCAACAAGTTTTGGCCAGCTCAGATATAAAACATGTAGAAATTGTGAAATATCGCAAGTTATTTGAATACAATAGCAAGTATTTGTAACTACTGAGGATGAGGCTAGCAGGCTTTGAAACATATGTCTAACAGAAACAATGATATGAGGTAAGAATAATACAGACAACACTTTTTAAATCGTAAGTTATGATAAAGAAATTTTTAAAAGATGGACTGGATATTTTAATGAGCTTTTGAATGAATAAGTGCCAGACCAGTGTATATCTATAGCTCCAACAATTAAATAATCAATTGAGTTGGTGTTTACTTGATGAAAATCCATATTTATTAATTAAATAAAAATAAAACGTAGTTTTATTTGATTTTCATATTTATAGATTGGTAAACTTACCCTTAAACGAAGAAGATTTCAAACATGAGAAAAAACACATAATTAAAGTGGCAAGAGAAAACGGGTTTGATGAAAAAATGGTACATAAAAGGATAGAAAAGTATAAAAAACAAAAAATGATAAACAGTAATCTTGAAAAAGAAGAACCACCTATGAAAAAATATAGGAAATTCACATATCACCCTTGGGTACATAATAAATTTCAAAAGATATTTGAGAAGTTTAATATTAAATTAGCACCAAAAAATAACTACAGTTTAAATAAACTAATAAAAACCAACAAAATTGAAAAAAACTGATAAAAATAAAAAGTCAGGAATATATCAAATTGAATGCATGGGTTGTGAAAACATATATATATATATAGGAAAAACAAAAAGAAACCTAAAAATTAGAATCAAAGAACACATAAGAAATATTAAAAATGGAGAAATTGAAAAATCTGCAGTTGCTGCTCATGTTTGGTCTGAAAAACATAATATAAATTCAGACACTAAATTATTAAAACAGTTAGAAAATACAAAAGAGCTGACTATTTGGGAAAAAATTTATATTCAGAACAGAAACAGAGTTATGAATTTTGATATACCGATGGAGCGTGGCCTTGTTTGGAGGTTCTTGGCCAACCACAGGATGGAGCTGACATCGACATCCAGGTTGTGCAACATAATGCAACATAAATAAAACCAGTCTGGGAAAGCTGACGATAAAACAGAATTGTTTTGAAACATGTTCAAGAACAAATCAACATTAATATTGAGGTAAGATGTCCAGACTAAAAATAATATAACAGATTTTAAAGTTGCATAAAGTAGCTTTAGATAGGATTCAATTGTATGCAGCAATGTGTGAAATTAAAATTCCCATGAAACTTGTACTAGTGCAGATAACAAGAGTGATACCAAGTGTCATATTACAATTATTAACACATTAATTGAACCCATTAAGGTCAGAAGTGGTATGAGGTAAGGGGATTTTCTCGCATGCTTATTTTTCAATATTACCTTTTAAAAAGTCAAACAACATGCAGGTCTAAACCTAAGAGGATTTTTTTTCATAAATCGGAGCAAATTCTTGCATATGCCAATGATGCAGACATAATAGGAAGGACACAATGAGCTATGAAGGATGCATTTATTAACTTGGCAGAGCAGCAAGAAAAATAAACCTCATAATTATCCAGAATAAGACAAAATATATGCCAGTTACTAGGAATAAATACACAACATATCAATGTATTATTTAAATTAGTTCCTACAATGTTTTTATTATTCATTTCATACATCTCAATGATGGATAAATTATATTTGAAGAGAGAAATAAACGCTGAGACTGGGGTTTGAACCTAGGACCTTTTGCACTCTAGGCAAAAGCTCTACCAACTGAGCTACCTGAAAAACTCCAATCTAAATGCAAATCTTTCTCTTATATACACTGTTAATTTACATACACCAAATGCTATGAAGCCATTGCTTGTATCTTGCAAATTTCTTACTTTCAAGTTATTCTAAATGTCTAAATTATACAGATGAAATCATTGTTTCTAAGCATATAAGAATTGTGATATTATCTTCAGCTGTGACAACATGCTGAAGATGGGAGCAATAGCTCTTGATACCGTGGTTCTATGTTAAATAACATAGATATATGAGGTAAGGATATACATGGATCAAATTGATTTTTATAGAATGAAAATCTCATAATGTAAAATTCTCAACATTAGTATATTTTTCTCTTCAAATATAATTAGTTCCTACATATTTGAACTAGTTCATAGTTTTACATATTTAGGATCAGAAATAAACTGTAAAATAATAATTCAGCTGAAATCCATTTATGCAGCTTGGCTGCAAATAAATGCTTTTATGGAATTAGGAAGGCTATCGGCCTTCGGATGAAAAGAGAATTAATTGGTAAGTAGAAAGAAATTTGACGTTCCTATTGGAAGTTTGAATGGCGTAATGGTTACTACACTGATGTACAGAGTCAGAGGTCCAGAGTTCAACTCCCGGTTCGAACATAATTTTTCTTTCTAAAATAAAACTATATCCAATTCTGGAACATGTTAATTAAAAATATAACATCAAAAATTGGGAAGACGTTTAGATCTCAGTTAACATACAGACAGACAAACAAAAATGTTCATGTATACAGTTCTCCTTAGTTCTTAGTGTTAACATAATATTTGAGAAATTTACATACCATAGACACGTGAAGTATCAAAAGGATCAGGTGAATTAGTTCTCACATTGTTTGCAGTAGCTGGAGACTCTGAATCTACATTACTATAAAAACTTCCTGCAGTTACATCAAATGAACAGTTCTCATATGTATGACTGCTCTGCAGACCATCACCCCACAATTCTAGAAATAAGAATAAATTAATTAAAATTTTTAACTACTCCAAGAACAAAAGTAGTCAACTATAATTTTCATTCTTGGTAAGCTTTCCTATATCCAATTTTTATAAAAATGCATTCTTAGATAATTATGATAAAGCATTCAAAGTTAAAATTGGGAAACACATTATGAGGTTCTTAATTAATAAATTAATGAGTCATTTTAACATCTTACCTCATATTTCATGTTTTTCAAACACGGTAACTATAGTTTTCAAATGATCTTGTCATTCATTTTCAACCGCCATTATGACTACCGGATATTCGTTGGAATCTCCCTCTATAACGTTGCCATCTGGTGTTGATTTGACGAACTTCGAGATATCGTTGCCATCTGGTGTTGATTCGATGAACTTCGAGATGAGGTCACGTTCATCCGGAATGTCGAAATTCATAGATTTAAATTTGTTCTTCTGTATAAATATTTTCTCCCAAACTATCAAATCCAAAGGTTTTTCCAAATGTTTTAGAAGTTTAGCTTCTTTTTCAATTCTATGACCTTCCAACAAACTATGTGCTGCAATAGCTGATTTTTCAATTTCACCATTTTTTAATATTTCTAAAGTGTTCCTTTGTGCGAGTGTCCAAATTTCTTTTTGTTTTTCCTATGTATACTTTATTGCAATCTCGACAATCAATTTGATAAATTCCAGATTTTTTACTATCTGGGGTGTTCATTTTCTTATTGGTTATTAATAAGTTACCAAGGCTAAATTTATTTATCGGTGCCAATGTAATATTGAATTTCTTGAAAATTTTTTGAAATTTGTTATGTATTCCAGGATGATAAGTGATTTTCTTAAATTGTTTTCCTTTCTTTGAATCAGATTGCAGGGTAGTGTATTCTTTTAATCTTTTTTGTTGTCTGAATTTCTTCAATTTAGTTATAATTATTTCCTTTGGACATAGCTAATTTAAATGGTTTTGGAAAGGAAATAATTATAACTAAATTGAAGAAATTCAGACAACAAAAAAGATTAAAAGAATACACTACCCTGCAATCTGATTCAAAGAAAGGAAAACAATTTAAGAAAATCACTTATCATCCTGGAATACATAACAAATTTCAAAAAATTTTCAAGAAATTCAATATTACATTGGCACCGATAAATAAATTTAGCCTTGGTAACTTATTAATAACCAATAAGAAAATGAACACCCCAGATAGTAAAAAATCTGGAATTTATCAAATTGATTGTCGAGATTGCAATAAAGTATACATAGGAAAAAACAAAAAGAAATTTGGACACACTCGCACAAAGGAACACTTTAGAAATATTAAAAATGGTGAAATTGAAAAATCAGCTATTGCAGCACATAGTTTGTTGGAAGGTCATAGAATTGAAAAAGAAGCTAAACTTCTAAAACATTTGGAAAAACCTTTGGATTTGATAGTTTGGGAGAAAATATTTATACAGAAGAACAAATTTAAATCTACGAATTTCGACATTCCGGATGAACGTGACCTCATCTCGAAGTTCATCGAATCAACACCAGACGGCAACGATATCTCGAAGTTCGTCAAATCAACACCAGATGGCAACGTTATAGAGGGAGATTCCAACGAATATCCGGTAGTCATAATGGCGGTTGAAAATGAATGACAAGATCATTTGAAAACTATAGTTACCGTGTTTGAAAAACATGAAATATGAGGTAAGATGTTAAAATGACTCATTAATTTATTATTTATGATAAAGCATAACTATTAACAAACCATAAAGGCTTAATAATATAAGGATCCACATATTCTCAACACAAGAAGAAGGTACAGTGGGTAGCTTTATCCTCAGAAAAGTTTTAAGAAGGCTGAACTTGGCCTAATGGTATTCTTGAGTATAAATATATAAGGAAATTGGAAAAGTGATTACTTATATGGGAAATTAAACCCTTATCATTCATTGTATTGTGAATTGTCAGGACCAACAGGATATTTTTGTTTCCCCATAGGTAAGGAAGCTTTTAAAATATGTTTTTGAAAAGAAGTTAAAAGTGAAACTGGAAGCCTGGCATGCTTTCAAGGTAGTGGTAGAAAGATTTTTCAGCGAAAGAAGACAAACAATATGAAACTTTAGTGGACCCATAACTACAAAGAAATTCACCAAAAGTGAGAATCTTCCATTCACACTTGAAAATTTAGGAGTGTAAGCGAGGGACAATAAGAGTGTTTTCGTAAGCATATAGTCACATGAAAAAAAATTATATCAAGCTCATTAGGATCCTGCAATATTGGAGGACTATTACAGATTTCTATCGGTCTCGGTGGTCTAGGGGCTAGGTTCCTTGTCTCTGGTCCTAAGAGCCCCAGTATCAAAACCAGCTGGGGTCGATGGATTTTTAGGATGCAAAAATCCAAGGAAAAAGTCCTCTAGGAGAGGCTTTAAGCTGTGGGTTCTGATTCTGAAGTTTTTTGTGCTCATAAAAGAATCTCAAGCCTAAATTAGTTATTTTGAGCAAAATTTAATCAGCCTTTAAAAGTAATACCTCAGTTGCCTACTAGACTTCTATTTAAGGCAATGTGCTAACCACATGCCACTCTCTGATATCCATAGGAAACTCCTGTTAGAGTGTATCTATATCCCCATGTGGGGGATGTAAGGGTATGGTACAAACAAGACTATCATAGGTATCTGGAGTAGAAAGTAATTCTAAATGAAAGAAGAAAGCTTCAGACAAACAAGCATTTTTTTAGGGCCTACAAAGCTACCTTATATTTTTTTTAACATTCTTACCTCATATGATTGTTTAGTTGGACATATGAGGTAAGAATGTTAAGAAAAACAAACACTTTAGAAACATAAAGAATGGAGAAATTGAAAAATCAGCTATAGCAGCACATAGTTTATTAGAGCATCATAGGATTGAAAAAGAAGCAAAACTTTTGAAACATCTATCTAAATCTGGTTTCGAGATTTTCAGTCAGCCAATGGAAGGAGAGAAGGACAGCTCTTCAAGACGACAGAACAACGGTCGTGACGATACTGAGGATGGAACAGAAACTATGTTCCGAAACTAGTTTATAATCAAATAAGAAGAACAATATGAGGTGAGTGATAAAAATATTCTACCTTAATCTATCTAAACCTTTGGATTTAACAGTTTGGGAAAAAATATATATTAAAAAAAACCATACTAGAACCATGAACTTCGAGATTCCGGACGAACTGAGCTTGATTACAAAGTTCTTAAAAAATACAACAGATAGCAGTTTAGAAAATGATTCATTCAAAAGAACACTAGATGGCAGTTTGGAGAGTAATTCCTTCAAAAGAACACCAGATGGCAGTTTGGATAATTACCGGCAAAAAGAAAAAATTGACAGTCGTGAAAACAGCTGACGATGACAATGGGTCGCCGATACTGCAGTGCTGTGTTTAAAAAAACATAGAAGTATGAGGTAAGAAGAAATCATGATTCATTTAATTCTTAAGAAAAACAAACTCAATTATAAATTAAACCTCATAATGTTACTTAATAATGATTTTAAAATACTTTATGTTTTATTTCTATTTTTAATATATTTCAGTAATGTTTTATTTTATAATTGTTTTCACTAACAGCTACCATTCTTTTTTCCTAAAAATAAAATAAAACATTCAATTGATATTAAAATATCCAATTAAAAATTGCATACTTTGATTTTGATTGGATATTTCTTGAACTAAGTCCAAAAGGAAAATCTGAGTAATTTTTTAAATCAGCACACCATTTTTTATAAACAATCAGATATGGACTTTTCTCCCCTTGAGTTATTAATGAAAACATAAGTATTTTTTTTTATTTTTCTCTTTCCCATGAAGCAAAAGGAAATATAAAAATGTTAGGCATGTAAAAACTAGAAAAAAATATCAATAGAGTATGAGCTGCAGAAAAAAATTCTGTTCCAATGGGTACCAAGCATATTGTGGAATTCCTGGCAATGAGACTGCAGATCTAATGGCTCCCATCGCCAAATGTCAAGCATTAGATAACAAATATGTGAAACATGATAAAATAAAATTCAGCTCTATTTTTAAATGGCTTGACAATCAACTTTCCTTAAAGTATTAAGTACCTTCTTCTACTGCATCTATTGGCTCATCAAGTATAGAATTTGTTCTTCCACGTTCCTCCGAGGTAGCATTAGTTAACATGGATCTGGTATCTCCTGATGCAACCAAATCAATTAATACTCCTTCAGCTGCACCTTCATTTGACTCTTTTTGTGTTGTTGTTTCTGCCCGGCTAATATTGTGTCCTTCATTACTATTTGGTATTATTTCATTTGTCAGCTTTGAGTAATTGAACTGCTTCTGATTGCTTCTACCCCTTGCCTGTTGAGCAATTTCTGTAAAGCAAATTAAAACTAAGTTCTGTCCATTAGAATCTATAAAGTCTGCTGCTACTTTTTAGAATAAATCATGCAACACTTCGTAGTCAATATGCCTGTGGGGTGGAAGGCTTGAAAACCAAACTTTACTATTTTTAAAGTTACCAAGCTAATGTGGAAAACTTTTCAAATACAATACATCGAGACGTTTACACTGTAAAATGTGTCTTACTTTTTTTTCTATCAGGAAGTTTTGGTGCAGGTCCCGGATCTTGAGTCATTCCTAAAACATCCGGTGGTTCCATCGGATTACGTAAATAAACTTCATCTATAAATGCAGGACTACCCCAAGACTTTCCGTAAGGTGAACCATGACCTATGCAATAAGAAATAAATAAATTCACAATCAAATATGTTCATTCTTCAAAAGTAAATTTAGTTAATGCCTTACACAGATGAAGGCATATTTAAATTATCAACTGTCCAAGAGTAGGTAGCCCCCCCTGCAGTGTCTCTGCCTTGTCATGGCGGTGGGACTTGCATATACTAATGATCCCAGGCTGTAGTAGAGCTACTGGTAGGGCCTCTCATGCTGGAAAGATCAAGGGTGAGGTTCCAGTCAAAAAGTACACATCAGTCTTCCAACACTGTTCGGGATTGGTCTTTGGGCTAACAACCCAACACCATGAAACCTCAATTATTATTAGACTCCAACTTCAGGCTTCAGACTAGATGTTAGTATTATTCGTTTTTAAACATCTTAATGATGGACAAATTATATTTGAAAAGAAAAATATATGCCTAGACTGGGGTTTGAACCCAGGACCTTTGATACACATTTAGATTGGAGGCCTAGGTAGCTCAGATGGAAGAGCATTGACATAGAGAGTCAAGGGTCCTGGGTTCAAACCCCAGTCTAGGCATATATTTTTCTTTTTAAATATAATTCAGACTAGATATTTAAAAAAAGATGATGACTGAACCAAAGAAAAATGAATGTGCAGATGCCACTACACTTCTGGTGTAGTAAGAAATTGGAAGATGGTGGCTAGGAACAGAGAAGAATGGAGGAGGAGGAGGATTGGGGAGGCAAGGCATGATCGGGCTGTAGAGTGATAGGATGGATGGAAGAGAAGGTAGGTAATATTGTTTAATCAATAACTGATAAGTAACACCATGAGGTATTGTTATGAAGAGATTGAATCGGAAAAATATCTCACCTCAAAATACATTTTTTTACCTGGACATAGTAAGCTACAACCCTAACATGCCTTTGTGGCAAAATAGGATTTCAAAATATTTGGAGAAACAACGACAACAACAACAACAATAATAATACCTGGACATCTTTTGAGGACTATTTCCTCCATTCTGAACTATAATTTTTGTTGATGTTTTTATTATTAATTTAACACTTCACACTGAAGGATAAATTATATTTGAAGAGAAAAATTATATGCTCAGACTGGGGTTTGACCAGGACCTTTGGCTTTCTAGGCCAATGCTCTACCACTGAGCTACCTGAGAAACTCCAATCTAAATGCAAATTTTTTTCTTATACACTGTTAATTCCTGATCGCCGAATGCTACGAGCATTTGCTCGATCATGCAAATGGCAGATTCTTGTTTTGATGCCAAAAGAAGACCTACTGGCTTTATAAAGTAGTGTTTAAATTCCCAATCAAAGTCTTCTTAAACAAAAAGCCACCATTTGCATGATCGAGCAAATGCTTGTAGCATTCGGCGATTGGGAATTAACAGTGTATAAGAGAAAAATTTGTGTTTAGATTGGAGTTTCTCAGGTAACTCAGTGGTAGAGCATTGACCTAGAAAGCCAAAGGTCCTGGGTTCAAACCCCAGTCCGAGTGTATAATTTTTTTCTTCAAAAATAATTTTTGTTGTTTTTATTTTAAATTTGTCACTTACATTAAGAATAAATTAATATTTTAAGAGAAAAATTTACCCCTAAACCAGGATTTGAACTCAAGATCTGTTTTCTGTACAGTGGTCTGACCATTAAACTATCCAGGCTCCCAATTCAGATGGAAATTTTCCTCTTACTAATATTATGTACTTGAAATCGAGTTCGTTTCATACACCTTCTAGCTGCTTCTTATTCAATAAGACATTTTAGTGGGATTTTAACACCACTTTATAGCTAGTATAGTTTTTATATTTTTTATGTGACAAATCAAAAATGAAAACATAAAAAAATCTTTACTAGCTAAAAAAGTAGCATTAAAAATAATAATAGATACCGAAAATATAATTTTTGTCTCTTTGTTATAAACAATTTGTCCACCGCTGTGGTCTCGAGGTAGCATGCTGCCTTGTCACGCAGCGGGCCCAGGTTCAATCCCCGGTCGGGGCAGTTTTTCTGGGTGAGGTTTTTATCGAGGTTTTTCCTCACCTGTAAGACAAATGTCAGGAAAACATTAAGGCCCAAACGGTCCCCGAAATCATATGTCCATCATCATCATCCTTATCATCGTCATCATCATCATCCTTATCATCATTGTCGTCGTCATCATCCTTCACCGGTGTGGAAAGCAATGGGAAGCTACCACACCTACAATGCCCTAGTAAAGCTGGAAGCATAGCATGAAAATGCTATGATTGCAGTGAAGGACCTGCCCTCGGGCAGAATTACTATGGATGGATAAACAATTCTAGTTGAGAATGGAGATGGACTTCAGAACGTTTCAAGATGAGAAAATATAATATAAGGTGAGGTGTATATCTATAATTCAATCTCTTGATAGATAATATTGGTATTCAACTGATACTCATTGCTGTCTTTGATCATTAGCATCACAATTTATAGTTGAGCGTGAAGGAAGTGACAAATTTTGCTTGCAGGCTTCTTATTTCAAATTTGATATTTTTCTTACATGCCATAAATATTTAACATACGATCCACAGTTTTATTTCCCTTCCAAAGAAAAGTCACATATGATGAGAGACAAATCAGCAATTATTTAAATTCTGATTAAGTACCAAACTAGTTATAGCAGGTCAACCGAATACTCAGAGTTAGGATACCTATGGAAATATTAAATTGTCTGAGTGTGTAATTTTTCTTTTCAAATATAATTAAATTGTATATAAAATGATGAGAAAAAAAATGCCATGGAGAGATGGGATGAGAATTTTTTGTAGACCTTTACAATTCTTCAAGGACTATCGTATATTATATGTAAGGAAGATAATATATTACATAATAAAATGTTTAAATACCTGTATGAATAAAAGAATTTTGAAGTGGTTTACTTATATCCTCTACAACTTTCTTCCTCATAGGATCAACAGAACACCTAGGAAACTGACCAATCTGGAATGTGCGCAGATTCTGTCCTTTCCACCAATACAATTCCGCTCTGGAATACAAAGAGTTATCAACTGATTTTTCTTTTTTTTTATTTCAAGTTTTTTTAATCCCTCTTTATTTTGAATAGTTAATTTTAAACTTTATATAAAATAATATTACTATATTACAAATAATGTATTGACAAATTAATACATTTCAAGGGAAGTAACATTATGAGGTTCTTTTTAATAATAATGTGAGTCTTACCTCATAATTTTATTGTGTTCTTGAGACTTTTACAGGAATTAATCACTATGAGATTTAATTTATGGTAAAATCAAATGTTTCCTACCTCTCCTCATATAAATCTTCTAAGTAGATTGTGATTTCGAGACCATAACGGTCTCATTTTCAGTACTACATTGGCGACTGATATTATGTCGATCGGAAGAAACTCTTCTTTCCTCTTCCTTCCTGAGAGGGAAGAAGAAGAGTTTCTTCCGATCAACATACCATCAGTCGCCAATATAGAGGGAAGAAGAGTTTCTTCTGATCGACATAACATCAGTTGCCAATATAGTACTGAAGATGAGACCGTTATGGTCTCTAAATCGCGATCTACTTACAAGATTTATATGAGGAGAGGTAGGAAACATTTTACCATGTTTGCCAATATAGTACTGAAGATGAGACCGTTATGGTCTCTAAATCGCGATCTACTTACAAGATTTATATGAGGAGAGGTAGGAAACATTTTACCATGAGGTAAGATGTTAAAGACTCAAATTAGTATCGGGATTATAAGCTCACTCTATGAGATACTAAACACAACATAACCTCATAATGTTAAAAATTCCCAAATTTATTATATAAAATTAAACACTATATATATATCAAAATGCTATGTCAATTAAATCATCTGGAAAATTGTAACTATGAATTAAGATTTTGAAATGTCGTTAAATATTTTTTTATTCAATGCCTCCAGATTGTTATTTCGACATTTCTGGTATTCTCTCCTGGCATTGGCTTAATTGTAATCCACTTCTGAAGTTGGGGCACCTAGAAGGCAGAGTTACGTTACCCCGGTTATATGATGGGTGAACACCAGGAGAGTTCTTAACTTAAATTCCAGACCACGGGTTACCACAGGAATGATTCCCTTTAAGGAAAAATTCCTATTTTAAAATACAATAGGAAGTAACATTAAGAGGTTTGTTTAACAATTAAAACATTTTGTCTGTTCATTCTTACCTCTTAGACTTTATAATCGCTGACAATGGGGATAAGACAAAAACAACTCTAAGAGGTAAGAATGAACAGACAAAATGTTTTAGTTATTATAAATTCCTATGTTTGACCAGGAATTGAACCTGGAACCTCATGAACAGTAGTCAGAAATACTGATCACTATCCCATAAGGCTGGCCTGTCATTAAATAAAATTCTGATAGAAGAATTATGAATGTGAACTAATGGAACTTTGTACCTACAGATGACACACACAGTGGAAATAATCTTAGTTGTTGGAATTGATAACTGTTTTAAAGCATCTGGTAAACAAAGCCATTGGCTACCTACCTTTATAATATTTAAAAGGAAGATTTAAAAAAATGAAGAATGGGCAGAAAAATTAGCATTCTAGGCCATATCTCTCAGTAACACTACGAGGGTGGATCAAATATAAACCAGAATTTGTATCTGGAGGCTCTGGTAGCAAACTGCAAAGGTTGCGGTTTGGAGAGGAAGTTGGTGGGGGGGGGTCTGGAGTAGCGATCTTGATGTGTCACACTCCGAAGAGCGGCCGCTTGCTTCAGTACGCCATGAGCGAGTAAGAGGTACACACGTCTGTTGCGCAATGCATTATTATTAAGTTTTTGGCAAAAGAAGGCACTACACCTTCTGAAATTTTGAGAAGGCTCCATGCGCAGTTCAGGGAAGGAACCCTTTCGAAGACGCAGGTGTATTATTGGCGCAAAAAAATTTTAGCGGGCCGGGATTCAGTGGAAAATGAGCCCCAACAAAGACGGCTACGAACAAGCATCACTGCAGACAATATTCGTGCTGTACGGGACCTTATTGAGGAGGATCGGCGCATAACAATTTCTGAAATTGCTTCACACGTTGGAATAAGCTTCGGAAAGCAGCATATCACAACAAGCGCCGCCGGAAACCGATCCAAAATGTGATTGTGCTGCATGACAATGCAAGGCCACACACTGCTCAGTCGACACAAGAAAAACTGTCGAAAATGCATTGGACACCTCTGGAACATCCTTCTTACAGTCCAGATTTGTCACCCTGTGACTACCATTTGTTTGGGCCGCTGAAAGAAGACCTGGAAGGAAGGCAGTTTGGTGACAATGCAGTGGTAAAGGAGTTTGTGCACAACTGGCTGACTACACGTCATCCCTCATTCTTCAATGACGGCATCAAAAAGTTGCCAACTCGGTGGCAAAAGTGTGTTGGAAATGCAGGAGACTATGTAGAAAAATGAGGTGGTGGTTTTGTATTTATTTGTTAATTCAATAAAACTGTAAACAATAATACCGGTTTATATTTGATTCACCCTCGTATAATGTTAACTTATTTTGTATTTTCAAAGATATGCAGTATAAAATGTAGATATATTTTTCCTCTAATTATTTCCTTTAGGGATGAAAATTTAAAAAAAAAACAGTGCAAGATTACGGATGATGAATCATTTTATGTACATTACTCAAAAAATAATTTTATTTCATTAAAATTAATATCGGTAAACATGTACCTTCCATCAATAACAACAATAGAATCTCCTAAATCAATGTGCATTTTGTCAGCCTCATCAAACTTCTGTGTAGCTTTCATGATGGGAGGCAAAGTTTCTGAGAAGAAGTCCCTCAATGCTTGAAAAGTAGGTCGATCTGTTGGAGTCTTTGCCCAACACTGTAATAAATTAAAATGTGTACAATAATCAAATAAGAGTAATGGCTCTAAATAAACATGAAGATTAGAAAAAAATATTTTTAAAAAACCAGCAGGGAAAAAATTCATGAAGTACAAAACCACGCTACATTATTCTTTGGTCAAAGTATCGGATATCTAATCACTCTTTTATAAATATCTAAAACATTTTTTTTTAGATATACCTGTAACATTCGTTGATACATGTCAGGAGGACATGCTTCTGGTTGATGTAACCTCTCTCCTTCTCTATCTATCTTATGCAAGATCTGAGTTCCACAACCCTATCCATGGTTCTTCTCCAAATGTAAACATTTCCCATAAAGTCACACCAAACATCCAAGTATCTGTAAAGTAATAAATTACTTCAAAACACAAAATATGAGAAAGACAAGCTGTGAATTAATATAATAAAAAAAAATTCAAGAAATTCAATATTACATTGGCACTGCTGATAAATAAATTTAGCCTTGGTAATCTATTAATAACCAATAAGAAATTGAACACCCCAGATAGTAAAAAATCTGGAATTTATCAAATTAGTTGTAAAGACTGCAATAAAGTATACATAGGAAAAACAAAACAAATTTAGACACTCGCATAAAGGAACACTTTAGAAATATTAAAAATGGTGAAATTGAAAAAATAGGTGCCAAATTTAATATGGAAATATCAATTAACGAAACTAATATTATGGCATTTCATGGGAGACCCATACAAAGTAAAATCGGTCTCCAGAATAAAATTTTAGAGAGATCTAACCAATTTAAAAACCTTGGATATTATCTCTCTATCTGGGATGAAAAAGATATCCCTGAAAAAATTACTAGTTATAATAAAAGTTTAGGAATTATTAATCAAGTTATGAAACCATCCCTTGTACAAAAAACACCAGATTACGTTTATATAACACTTTGGCTAGACCAGTGTTGACCAATGGTAGTGAAGCATGGACACTAAAAAGACAACATGAAAGCAGAATAACGGCTTGTGAAATGAGATTCATGCACAGAACAGCGGGTTACACCAGATGGGATCGGAAAAGGAACACCGATATCTTAAAAGAATTGAAGACTACGCCAATTTTGGAATATATTAAACAGTACCAACTAAATTGGAAACACCATCTTGAAAGAATGAGTTCAAATTGGATCCCCAAAGCTGTTTATAATTATATACCAAGAGGACGAAGAACACTGGGCCGTCCTATGAAACGCTGGAGGGAAAATTTTCTATAGGATCGTAACAGGCCTTGGCCTAATACTTGGAAGGAAGAAGAAGAAGAAATTGAAAAATCAGCTATTGCAGCTCAGAGTTTGCTGGAGAGTCATAAAATTGAAAAAAAAAACCTTTGGTATCTACAGTTTGGGAAAACATATATATTCAGAAGAACAAATTTAGTTACATGAATTTTGAAATTCCCAGAGAACAGGACTGGATCTCAAGATTCATAAAATCAACACCAAATGGCAACATTATAGATGAAGATTCCAATGAAAATCCGGTAGTCATGATTTTGGCTGAAGATGAGAGGGAAAACTGCAGTTCCTGTGTTAAAAACATGAAGTATAAGATAAGATAAAAATTGATTCATTAATTGAAGAACCTCATAATGATATTTTCCAAAATTAACTTATGAATACACATATATATTTCATCATAATGTTCTTCATATCATGAAAAATAAATGGCATCCCAAAAATACCATTTGTAATGCAGTGATTATGAATTTGTTAATATGATAGAAAGTAAAATATTATGCTTGAAGGATACTATAAAATACCAGATTATAAAAAGAATTTAATATGTGTGTTTAATTATGCACACCTGAAGCATGACTGAACTGACGACTCTTTAGACTTTCAGGTGCACACCAAGGAAACGGAACTTTCTTGTGTTCAGTCATCACATAGCAGTCTTCTTGTTGAGGAAGTGCTCTCATCAGACCAAAATCACCAATCTTAATCTGAAATACAAAACGAACTATAAATTTAGATAGAATCACATTTAATTTAATATAACTTATTCAACAATTTAAATGTTACTGTTAAAACCAAAAACAAGTATTTATTTTAAAAATACAATAGGAAGTAACATTATGAAGTTCTTCTTCTTCTTCTTCCTTCCAAGTATTAGGCCAAGGCCTGTTACGATCCTATAGAAAATTTTCCCTCCAGCTTCTTCCGGAAAATTCTCATTCTTCTTAATAAATACATAGAATATGTTATATTATAAGAGAAAAATTAATGCTCAGACTGGGGTCTGAACACAGGACCTTTGGGTTTCTAGGTCAATGCTCTTCCCCTAATCTACCCTACCTTAGCATTCCAATCTAAATGCAAACCTTTCTCTTATGTACAGTTAGTGCTATGGAGTGCTCAGGTGAAGAGCATTGGCCTAGAAAGCCAAAGGTCCTGGGTTCAAACTCCAGTCTGAGTATATAATTTTTCTCTTATAATATAATTTATCCATCACTGAGACGTGTGAAATGAATAATAAAAACATTGAAAGAGGCCGTAATGGCTCTATAATGTAATGTAAAATTTCAATAAAAAGTCTTCTTAATAAAGAAGCCGCCAGTAAGCAACATCATGAAGTTCTTCTTAATAAATACATAGAATCTGTTATATTATAAGACAAAAATTTATGCTCAGACTGGGGTTTGAACCCAGGACCTTTGGCTTTCTAGGTCAATGCTCTTCCCCTGATCTATCTGAGCACTCCAATCTAAATGTAAATCTTTCTCTTATGTACAGTTAGTTCCCGAGTGCCAAATGCTATGAAGTTTTCAGGTAGCTCAGGGGAAGAGCATTGGCCTAGAAAGCCAAAGGTCCTGGGTTCAAACCCCAGTCTGAGCATATAATTTTTCTCTTATAATATAATTTATCCATCATTGAGATGTATGAAATGAATACTAAAAACATCAAAGTAGAGTCTGTATTCATCTTACTTCATAGTAGTTGAGTTCTTTTAGAACACGTTTCAAAACATATTCTTTTAGAACATGTTTCAAAACAATCTTCTGTTTTATTGTCAGCTTGTCCTGAGTGTCAATTTTTATGTCGTCGGCCCTGGATGTCAACTCCTACTCCTTATTAAAACAGAAAATACTAAAGAACCACAATTTGGGAGAAGATCTACATCCAAAAGAACAAGGATACAATCATGAATTTTGAAATTCCCAGGGAGAGAGATTTGATATGCAAGTTATTTGGACCACTTAAAGATGGATAGGAGTCAACATTCAGAGCCGACAATGTAAAAATCAACAGTCTGGACAAGCTGACAATAAAACAGAAGATTTCTTTTGAAACATGCCCTAAAAGAACTTAACTACTATGAGGTAAGATGAATACAGACTCTACTTATTTATCATAAACATGTTCTTATAAAAAAAATAGCATGCAACCAAAAAAAAAGAAGTTGTTATACTCTTTGGTCATATAAGAGCAATGAAAATGAAAGTTTCCTTTTGCTTTGTTTTTATATTTTTTTGCTGCTTCAACATGAACACCTTAATGTAAATGCCTGTTTTAATTTTCTCTGGTGTAGCAGCACTGCTTTGTTTACCACATATTGTCGTTCCAACATACACACAAGTTTAGGGGTGCTAAGGGGTCAAATTTGGGCTCCAATGACATCACAACTGCTACCAATCAAGTTAGTGACTCCAAAAAAAAAATCTTTGGTTTTAAAATTAATCTCAGTCAGTCTGAACATTTCATTTCTCACCCCCCCCCTCAGGAATGCTAGAGTAAAACTTGGAACTGTCATCAATCAGCTTAGCAACCCCGAAAGCTATCAATTTGGCATTAATCTTAGTCACTTTTGGGATATTTTTCACCCCTTGCCACCATTAGGGGTGCTAGAGATCAATCTAAGGCTTACATATAATCGGGACTGTCACCAATCAGATAAGCTACCCACAAAAGTATGGTTACAACATTGATATTGATATTTAATTTTAGGAAGTTATATTTTGAGGTTATTTTAATTATATTATTTTTGGTCTGGACATCTTACCTCAATATTAATGTTGATTTGTTCTTGGACATGTTTCAAAACAATTCTCTGTTTTATCTTCAGCTTTCCCAGACTGGTTTTATTTATGTTGCATTATGTTGCACCACCTGGATGTCGATGTCAGCTCCATCCTGTGGTTGGCCAAAGAACCTCCAAACAAGGTCACCCTCCATCGGAATATCAAAATTCATAACTCTGTTTCTGTTCTTTGAATATAAATTTTTTCCCAAATAGTCAGCTCGTTTGTATTTTCTAACTGTTTTAATAATTTAGTGTCTGAATTTATATTATGTTTTTCAGACCAAAACATGAGCAGCAACTGCAGATTTTTCAATTTCTCCATTTTTAATATTTCTTATGTGTTCTTTGGTTCTAATTTTAGGTTTCTTTTTGTTTTCCCTATATATATCTTTTCACAACCCATGCATTCAATTTGATATATTCCTGACTTTTTATTTTATCAGTTTTTTCATTTTTGTTGGTTTTTATTAGTTTATTTAAACTGTAGTTATTTTTTGGTGCTAATTTAATATTAAACTTCTCAAATATATTTTGAAATTTATTATGTACCCAGGGGTGATATGTGAATTTCCTATATTTTTTCATAGGTGGTTCTTCTTTTTCAAGATTACTTCTGTTTATCATTTTTTGTTTTTTATACTTTTCTATCCTTTTATGTACCATTTTTTCATCAAACCCATTTTCTCTTGCTACTTTGATTATGTGTTTTTTCTCATGTTTGAAATCTTCTTCGTTTAATAGGTTGGTTTCGTTTGATGTAGTTTCACTATTCACAAATGTACCGAAACAAAAAACTTTGGAGATATTGAACAATTGGTTAAGAAAAAACAACATAGACAGAGAGATCAAAGAAGATTATTTGAAATTAACTGCGTTATGCATTGACCAAATGTTTTTTACATTCAATGGGAATTTCTATAGACAAAAATCAGGGCTCTCAATGGGAAACCCATTATCACCTTTCCTGGCAAATTTATTTATGAGCGATTTTGAATGTAAAATCACCAAAGCACATCCCACAATGTTTAAATTTTGGAGTAGATATGTTGATGATATAATTTGTATTGTTAAAGAAAAACATGTAGAAGATTCCCTAAAACTATTAAATTTACAGAGTACAAACATTAAATTCACCAAAGAAATAGAAGACAATAAAACAAATACCTTTTTTGGATCTTAAATTGGTCAGAAAACGAAGAAAAAAGAAAAATTGAATTCAGGATTCATAGGAAAGAAACTCATACGGAAAATTTTATAAAATCAACAGGGTTCAATCCAATTGGACATAAATTAGCAGCATTTAATAGTTTAACTCATAGATTGGTAAACTTACCCTTAAACGAAGAAGATTTCAAACATGAGAAAAAAAACACATAATCAAAGTAGCAAGAGAAAATGGGTTTGATGAAAAAATGGTACATAAAAGGATAGAAAAGTATAAAAAACAAAAAATGATAAACAGAAGTAATCTTGAAAAAGAAGAACCACCTATGAAAAAATATAGGAAATTCCACATATCACCCCTGGGTACATAATAAATTTCAAAATATATTTGAGAAGTTTAATATTAAATTAGCACCAAAAAATAACTACAGTTTAAATAAACTAATAAAAACCAACAAAAATGAAAAAAACTGATAAAAATAAAAAGTCAGGAATATATCAAATTGAATGCATGGGTTGTGAAAAGATATATATAGGGAAAACAAAAAGAAACCTAAAAATTAGAACCAAAGAACACATAAGAAATATTAAAATGGAGAAATTGAAAAATCTGCAGTTGCTGCTCATGTTTGGTCTGAAAAACATAATATAAATTCAGACACTAAATTATTAAAACAGTTAGAAAATACAAACGAGCTGACTATTTGGGAAAAAATTTATATTCAGAAGAACAGAAACAGAGTTATGAATTTTGATATTCCGATGGAGGGTGACCTTGTTTGGAGGTTCTTTGGCCAACCACAGGATGGAGCTGACATCGACATCCAGGTGGTGCAACATAATGCAACATAAATAAAACCAGTCTGGGAAAGCTGAAGATAAAACAGAGAATTGTTTTGAAACATGTCCAAGAACAAATCAACATTAATATTGAGGTAAGATGTCCAGACCAAAAATAATATAATTGATATTGATGTTTTGTATCATTTTTACATGTCACCCCCTCCTAGGAATCATAGGGGTCTTTCTTTTCCAGACTATTAAGTTTTGTGTGTATCGAGTTTGATTGAAATTGCTCCAGGCGTTCCACAGTAAAATAATACTTTACATTTCACCCCCCTTACCTCAAGTAAGGCCTACAGTGGAATCACTTTACCTTTATTTCTTATAGAGGTGCTAGAGATATCTTATCCCTTAATGGAAAAAAGCTCAGAAAAATAAAATAAGGAAAAATAATTTTGAGATAACAAACAGAATTATTCCTCAACATAGTCCTTTTGTAACAAACTTAGTGTGTAGTCCTTTTTAATCAGAATTTTAATTGTATGGGATGGTTTAGGATTAGTTCCATATTAGATTAAACCTCGTAATGTAACTTCCTAATGATTTTAAAATTAGTTTCATACTGTTTAGTAATTTATCAATCACTTTTTGATGTGAACGAGCAAATTACCAAATTTACACAAATCTTAGGAATAATAAATAATTAGTACAAAAGTCCTCAAGAATAAAAATACTGTATATAATACTTTGGCATTACCCTCCCTTTTATATGGGAGTGTGAGACTTGGACATTAAGAAAAAGAGACAGGAGCAGAATCAAAGCAACAGAAATGAAATTTCTCAGGACAGCAGGATAACACTCTTTTAGATAAAAAAAAAAGAATGAAGAAATTTTAGAACAATTAGAAGTAGAATCAAAAGAAGAAAAATTCAACAGATATAAATTAAACTGGCTAGACCATGTGAAAAAGGATAAACCAAAAATCCCAAAGGACATCATAGACCAGGAAGACCTCATAAAAGACTGCTAGATGGGGCCAAAACAGGTCTACAAAGGCCTAATTCGCGACGGATGTTGATTATCACTTTTCTAAATTGTAATTCATGCGTTTGGTTGAAACTTGCTCCAGACATTCAAAAATTATGTTGGCAAATATACATACACGCAACTTGCATTCATTTTTACATATATAGATAAAGCACTGTGTATCTAGGAATTTTAGCAGTAGTCGAACAATTAATAATTTAGTTTCTTCTGATTTATCTTCTTCTTCTTCTTCCTTCCAAGTATTAGGCCAAGGCCTGTTACGATCCTATAGAAAATTTTCCCTCCAGCGTTTCATAGGACGGCCCAGTGATCTTTGTCCTCTTGGTATATAATTATAAACAGCTTTGGGGATCCGATTTGAACTCATTCTTTCAAGATGGTGTTTCCAATTTAGTTGGTACTGACGATTTTATTATTAATTTAACACTTCTCATTGAAGGATAAATTATATTTGAAGAGAATTTGGTAGAGCACTTGGCCCGGAAAGCCAAGGGTCCCGGGTTCGAGTCCCGGTCTAGGCGAAAATTTTTCTCTTCAAATATAATTTATCCTTCAATGAGAAGTGTTAAATTAATAATAAAATCATCAATAGAAGCCCTACTGGCTATAAAGTAGTGTTAAATTCCCAATAAATGTCTTCTTAACTAAGAAGCCGCCATTTGCAAAGATAGAAGCTATGGTTTCAAGCATTTAGCGCGAGGGAATTACAACGTACATAAGAGAAAAATTTGCATCTAGATCGTAACTCGCCTCGGTAGCTCAGTTGGTAGAGCATTTGGCCCGGAAAGCCAAGGGTCCCGGGTTCGAGTCCCGGTCTAGGCGAACATTTTTCTCTTCAAATATTAGTTGGTACTGTTTAATATATTCCAAAATTGGCGTAGTCTTCAATTCTTTTAAGATATCGGTGTTCCTTTTCCGATCCCATCTGGTGTAACCCGCTGTTCTTCTGATTTATAATAATTGCAAACAACATCTTAGCAGCATTATTAAGTTATAGTGACCAAAGGATCTTTGTTATCAGCATTTGTTTTTGCTGAGTTCACAATGGCAAAGCATGGCACAAGTGGTTTAACATTTTAAAAACGGAGTCGTATTTTACCTCATATTTCGTGCTCTTCAAGCACGGAACCATGGTTTCTGGAGGCATCCCTTCCATCTTCGGTCATAACCACGACTCTGAAGACGGGAGGGATGCCTCCAGAAACCAGTGGTTTCATGCTTGAAGAGCACGAAATATGAGGTGAGATATGACTTTTAATTGGAAAATCTCAATGTTATAACATTATAATAATTATTTCCCATAATTAATTTATGAATAGTTTAATATTAATAATAATTAAATGAATCGTGATGTTTTCTTACCTCATACATCTATGTTTCTTTTAACACAGCACTGCAGTATCGGCGACACTTTGTCGTCATCGTCAGCTGTTTTCACGACTGTCAATTTTTTCTCCTTTTTGCCGGTAATTATCTAGACTGCCATCTGGTGTTCTTTTGAATGAATCATTCCCTAAACTGCTATCTGTTGTATTTTTGAAGAACTTTGTAATCAAGCTTGGTTCTTCCGGAATCTCAAAGTTCATAGTTCTAGTATGGTTTCTTTGAATATATATATTGGGAAAAAATATATATTCAAAAAAACCATATTAGAACTATGAACTTTGAGATTCCGGAAGAACCAAGCTTGATTACAAAGTTCTTCAAAAATACAACAGATAGCAGTTTAGGAAATGATCATTCAAAATAACACCAGATGGCAGTTTGAAGAGGAATTCCTTCAAAAGAACACCAGATGGCAGTCTAGATTAATTACCGGCAAAAAGGAGAAAAATTGACAGTCGTGAAAACAGCTGACGATGACGACAAAGTGTCGCCGATACTGCACTGCTGTGTTAAAAGAAACATAGATGTATGAGGTAAGAAAACATCACGATTCATTTAATTATTATTAATTGAACCTCATAATGTTAAAAATTCCCAAATTTAATATATAAAAAAAAAGTTTAATATTACTTTAAAAAGTAGTTCTTAAAAAAGGTGGTAAAATAACAAAAGACCCTGTAACAAGCTCTTGAAATACTTGAAAATTTAAGAAGATGCACCTGAATCTAATCAAAATGTCAACGATTGCATGTGTGATGCAAAAAACAGAATTGACAATTTTATTCTTTTCTTTTTTCTTCTTCCTTCCAAGTATTAGGCCAAGGCCTGTTACAATCCTATAGAAAATTTTCCCTCCAGCGTTTTGATCCTTCCGGGAAATTCTCGTATAAGACTTGAAAGCATAATAATAGTCCCTTCGATTGGTTGCTGGCCAAAGGAAGGCAAGACCAGTGATGGGGCTGCCATCTTATAGCCTCTGGTCAGGCTTTTCTGGAGAAGAAAATAAAGGAAAGAAGAAATGGAAGAAAGGAAAGACTCCCTAGCCCTCGGATGCCCTAATAGCGTCGGGGTCGAAAAAAACAAGAGTTAACCAAGAGAGGTTAGATAGTAAAGTTAAAAGAGTGCAAAACACAAGTAAGTGGAAGAAATGTTTTGCACAGCTTGGGCACCTTGTGGTCGCCATCCTCATATCCCCTAGATGAGGACCCCCTGAGGGATGACAATTTTATTAATCACATGAAAGTAAGCAAACCAAAGCAAACAAAAATCAAGAACTTCTTCAAATACAGTAATAAATAAAAAAAAATCAGTGTTCTTGCCTGTGTGTGTGATTCTAAGGAGAAATAAAGAGTAAGTCTACTGATTTTAACATGTTTTTAATTATTTTGCTAGATGATTTGTGTACAGTAAATAAACTTCTTTAAATATTCATGATTTTGTTATTTTGTTAAAGTTCATTAACAAAATGACAAAAATCACGAATATTTATTTACTATATACAAAAATAACAAATATGCAACAAAACTTACCATTAAAAATGTCATATTTTGTGTGTCCTAAATGCAAAAATCTTAAGTTAATCATCTAACTAACTAACTACTCACTGGCACTATCGAACCCGTAGACCATGAACCTAGTGCCAGTGAGTTAGTTAGTTAGATGATTAACTTAAGATTTTTGCATTTAAGAGACACAAAATATGACATTTTTAACTGTAAGTTTTGTTGCATATTTGTTATTTTTGTGTATAGTAAATAAACTTCTTTAAATATTTGTGATTTTGATCACTTTGTTAATGAACTTTTTTCATATCACATTGGAGATTGAATTAAAGTGATTCCACTGCACATTAAAATTTTATATTTTTTGCAAAAGTGTAATTGAAGGACGACTTCAGACTATGCATATCCTATTGTATTTTAAAATATATGCATATTTACTTATGCTGATGTTGTAAAGCATTTGTGACACTACTCCAATATCACCACTCTGTACTCAGAGTTATCTTAAAGCAAAAGTAACATAAGGATTATGCTATATTCTGAAGTTTAGATTTACTGAGCACTCACTTTATCTGCTGCAGCCAATAAAACATTGCGACATGCCAAGTCCCTGTGAATGAATCTCTTAGATTCCATATAGGCCATTCCTGTTGCTACTTGTAGTGCATAATCCCATAAAGCTGTAAATACAAAAACAAAACATTTATATCATAAATGTAAATAGTCTAAGGTGCATAAAATTGTTTATTTAAATGCTGACTATGATCATGCTTTTGAAATTAGCTTAAGCATATTAAAGTATTATATTTGAAGAGAAAAATATATATTAAATTAATGTTGGCAAGTAAACATTATGACGTATAATCATTAAAATTCATTGGAGAACATTTTGTTTAAACAACTCACTTCATAGGATTCATGCTTCCATGATATCGCGATTTCAAACACAGTCGTGTTCATCTTCATCATTGGAGTTATGGCTGAAGATGAACATGACTGTGTTTGAAATCGCGATATCATGGAAGCATGAATCCTATGAGATGAGTTTTTAAACAAAATGTTCTCCGATGAATTTTAGAAAAATATATGTCCAGATCGGGGTTAGAGCCCAGGACTTCTAACTTTATATGCTAATGCTCTGCCAGTGAGCTATTCTAGGCTTCCAAACTAAATGCAAATTTTTCTCTTATACATTTCAATTCCAGAAAAAAATAAAGCTATCCAAACGACAACAGATCTTTTACATGCCTTAAATCTATAAGATGGGAGCCATACTCATCTTTTTTATAGCATGAAGACCTTATGATTAAGATATTTGAATTTTTTTAAAGAAAGTTAACGTTAGAACTAGAAATCAAACTGTAGACCTTCAATTCTGTGCATCAGTGTGCAGCCCACTATCATTCCAAACATGGCACAAATGTTAACATTTTTTCCACCTAAACAATTCTCTAACGTCAAAAGACAGATAGCTAGAGCTATCAACAATGCCATCAGATGACTTCTATTGAAAGTATTTTTAACAGGAATTTTACATTACTGTTATAAATCTTTTATATCACATCCAAAAATTTACAAAAGTTGTAATTCTATGTGACTCCAAAGCAGCCATTCTCGCTATAACACAAGACACAACACCCAAAAGCATCAAAATTATCGAATGTCACAAAATGATAAAACAGTTATCCCATCTACATAAAAAAGTTGTACTTCAATGGATTCCGGCCCATTGTGGAGTGACAGGCAATGAAATAGCCGATTTTCTAGCCAAGAAGGGTAGCAAAATTGTTTCAAACCCAACTTCTACTCCAGTTTCCTTTCACTCTATCAAAAGAATTATCTCAAATAAATACGTACATCAATAAACTTAGAGAAGAATACACCATCAAAACATCTGGAAAGGAATGGGAAAATCTACAAGCTTAAGACATTACTACGTTACAAAGAAAATCTGCAGTAGCAACATTCAGATTGCTAACGGGACATGACTGCTTGAATAAACACCTACACAGAATTGGCATAACGGATTCACCTAAATGCCCTTTTTGCAATTTAAATGAAGATATGGAAAGAAACCATCTCCTCCGTTGTCCACCTTTTGTAGAAGAGACCAGCCTTTCTGTAAATATGGAGTGCAAGAGAGTGACTGATTTCATTATCAAGTGCTCGACATTAGATACCAACCAACCAACCAACCAACCAACCAACCAACCAACCAACCAACATTACTATTAAGCAGTAAAGCTTACTATTTTGATGTTAAAATAAATATAACATCAAAAAATAGTTGGACTTTGCTCTGAAAGTTACTTACTTGTGATAGGTGTATGCTGACACTGCTTCCTTAAATAATCCAACAAACTTCCTAGCGGCGCCAACTCTGTGATCATCATCATGGGGTTTGTAAGTACAACTCCATATAACCTGTTTAAATAACACAATATAATTGATGTTCCATGACGTACACATATCACATTTTAACATATAAGTAGAGACCGGATGTTAGGGAAAATGCCTATAGTTATTTATTACAGATATCGTAAAAGTGACTTCATGTAAGTTCATACCAACGACCCTAGAATTAAAATTGTTTTCAATGAAGTTCGTTTTGCCTATAAATGACTATTTCAGCATATAATGCCTATAAATGCCTATTTGCATTTTCTTGGAATTAACTCAGTATCTCTATGAAATTAATTGAAATGGACAAACTTCATGGCACAAATCATTTCATAGAAATTTTCAAGTATTTTTTTATAAATTCCTTAGAATATTTTAGGATAAGGGTAGCAATAACCCAATAACCTAGCAGGTAGATGGTTTCCCGCTCAATGCAATCCCATTAGGTAAATATTGTATTTTTCCACTTCATGCATTCCCGTTTAAGTGAAATAGCCCTAAGCTATGTCCCATTATATTATGCTCCAGCTCTAGGGCTTCGAGAAAAGTTATTTGCTTCTTTTTCAATACAAACATTGCTGAGTAACAAAGAGGGTTCTGCACTTTGTAAAAGGCAAAACAAATTCCAAAAGCATCTCCAATATCTTGGCATGCTATTGATATATGTTTACATTCTTAACTAAGACTGTAAAAAGTTATGTTGTCATTTTAAGAGCCTATTTTGAATTTTTTTAGTGCCTATATTAATGATTTTTAATGCCTATATTATGATTTTTAGTGCCTTTTTGCCTGCCTATTTTGAATTTTTTTAAGTGCCTAACATCCGGACTCTACATATAAGCATAATCTAAATGCAATGATACAAGAGTTTGCATTGTCAAATCACCTAATAAGATTTGGATGATCCAGTTGATGCATGGATTGTACCTCCTTCACAAAATCCTCAAACACACCTGGCTGACTGAGAGCATCTTGCTTCAAAACCTTCACAGCAACGGGCTGTGTTCGACCACTTGGAGTTGTCCATTCCCCTCTTCTCACTACACCAAATGAACCATCTCCAAGTTTGACAGACAAGCTGTAAAAAATTGTAGTTACAGTACAAAGAAGCACCATCACTAAATTAAGTTATGCAGGTAGGAAAATAACACTACGGGGTTTATTTTAATTTTGTTTAGTTGTTTCTTGACTCATCTCATACTTCTTAACTCCCCAAGCAGACTCGAGTTTCTTCACTTCATTTGTGACATTCTCAATGCTGTATTACGTTTACAACTGATGTCCAACAGCCTCTTCTCCTGCAGACTGACCTCCACGCCATCTGATGGCTGACCAACGAACGTCCAAATCAATCCCCTCTTCTTATCACCGGGTATTTCAAAATTCATAGTTGTGTTTTTATTCTCGCATATGTAAATTTTTTCCCAAATTGTGAGTTCCTTCGGTTTTTCCAATTGTTTAAGTAATTTTGTTTTGGTTTCTATTCTATGTTTTTCTGACCAGGCATAGAATAGAAACCAAAACAAAATTACTTAAACAATTGGAAAAACCAAAGGAACTCACAATTTGGGAAAAAACTTACATATGCAAGAATAAAAACACAACTATGAATTTTGAAATACCCGGTGATAAGGAGAGGGGATTGATTTGGAAGTACGTCGTTCAGCCATCAGATGGTGCGGAGGTCAGTCTGCAGGAGAGCAGGCCGTTGGACATCAGTTGTGAACATAATACAGCATAGAGAATCTCACAAATGAAGTGAAGAAACTCGAGTCTGCTTGGGAGTTAAGAAGTATGAGATGAGTCAAGAAACAACTAAACAATACCATCACTAAATATTAACAACTGACAATAAATAAGAATAGAATAAGAATAAATTTAATTCACAAATAAATGTTGTACACAGTACTGACACCCGAATGAGCAAGTGCTTATGCTCAAGTGCAGTTCAGTTACAGAAATAATACATATAGAAATGAATATTAATTAAATCAATATTACGAAGCTTTTGACAAAGTAGACAGAAATATATTACTACAAATTTTAGCTGATGATAACGTTCCACAACAATATATTACTAATATCCTCAACATCTATAAAGATAATGAAATCTCTGTTAAACAAGATGGCAAATTATCTTCTTGGGAAAAGATCAACACTGGAGTAAGACAGGGATGTGGACTTTCACCGGTGCTTTTCATTATATACATGAATAAATTAATAAATGAATGGAGGAAAACACAACGAGGATATATACCCATCAATAGGAACCTCAAACTCGATGCTATTCTTTTTGCAGACGATTTAGCTCTTCTGGCACTTTCCGAAAATGATTTGCAACGATCAATTTATAATTTACAAAAAATAGGTGCCAAATTTAATATGAAAATATCAATTAACAAAACTAAAATTATGGCATTTCATGGGAAGGACCCCATACAAAGTAAAATCTGTCTCCACAATAAAATTTTAGAGAGATCTAATCAATTTAAATATCTTGGATATTATCTCTCTATCTGGGATGAAAAGGATATCCCTGAAAAAGTTACTAGTTATAATAAAAGTTTAGGAATTATTAATCAAGTTATGAAACCATCCCTTGTACAAAAAAAACACCAGATTACGTTTATATAACACTTTGGCTAGACCAGTGTTGACCTATGGTAGTAAAGCATGGACACTAAAAAAACAACATGAAAGCAGAATAACGGCTTGTGAAATGAGATTCATGCACAGAACAGCGGGTTACACCAGATGGGATCGGAAAAGGAACACCGATATCTTAAAAGAATTGAAGACTACGCCAATTTTGGAATATATTAAACAGTACCAACTAAATTGGAAACACCATCTTGAAAGAATGAGTTCAAATCGGATCCCCAAAGCTGTTTATAATTATATACCAAGAGGACGAAGATCACTGGGCCATCCTATGAAACGCTGGAGGGAAAATTTTCTATAGGATCGTAACAGGCCTTGGCCTAATACTTGGAAGGAAGAAGAAGAAGAATATTACGAAGCTAAAGCTATTACTATGATTGAAATAAGTAAATCAATGTACACAACTAAACTGTTGTAATCAATGGTAAAGAGATTTTTTTGCCTGAACATACTGCATTTACTTGAAACCCAGCACATTATCTTTCTGAAATAACTTATTTGAATCATACTTCGGATGCCTATGAAGTAGATACCTTTTATCTCTCTGCTCAAATTCACTCATAAAAATAATTGGAGAATCCTTTAAACAAATAGTTGTTTTCTAATGGCCTTTCACAGATTTTTCATCTTTTCTTTGTGAACTAATACAAAACAGCTAGATTTTTATTTTCTCTTAGAGAAGAAACCAAGTCTCAAAAATTTAATATATGTGTTGACTGCTGAAAAAAAAATTGACATCATGGAGAGTTCAGTATTCCAATTTTGTTCATATGTTCATTTAGGAGATCATGTCCAGGGTATGTTCTGAATAAAGTTCCATCCATAATAATTCTGCCCAAAGGCAGGTCCTTCACTGCAATCATAGCATTCTTGCAGCTTTACTAGGGAATTATAGGTGTGGTAGCTTCCAATTGCTTTCCACACTGGTGAAAGATGAGGATGATGGCCATATGATTTCGGGGACCGTTTGGGCCTTAAAGTTTTCCTGACATTTCTCTTACAGGCAAGGAAAACCCCGATAAAAACCTCACCCAGAAAAACTGCGCCAACCAGGGATCGAACCCAGGCCCACTGCGTGACAAGGCAGCATTCTACCTCGAGACCACAGCGGTGTACCTGAATAAAGTTATATCTCCTTTATGCTGCTTGGATTCGATAAATGGGTACAATTTTGTAATTTTCTTGCCTTGTAGAACCATATTTTTTATGTATTTAATGGTTTGTTCATTTTAAACAAAAAGTAATTGGGATGACTTAGAAGATTTGAATAATTTTTTAATATAAAGAGAACTAAGTGATGGAAGTACCCTATACCTAGCAAAACTGTTTTGGACGATGAAATTTTAGAATGAGTAACTTAATTTAATTATTTGAGTTATAATTTAACATTTCAAGATGAAGTTGATATAGCAAAGAAAATCACAAATTTCACAAAAACAATGGGGATAATTAATATTATGAAACCATCTTTAGTACAAAAGAACATAAGATTACGACTTTATAAGATTCTTGCAAGACCAGTATTAAGATGATAGTGAAGCGTGGATGATATGAAGAAAAAATGAATGCCGAATAACAGCAAATGAAATGCGATTTATGTGCCGTACTATACAAAGTGGGACCATAAAAGAAATGAGGAAATTATGGAAGAGTTGGATGTAGAACCCATTCTCCATCAGATAGAAAACTACCAGAAGAAATGGAAAGACAATCTTCAACAAATGCCATCTTATAGAATTCCAAAAGCTATGCTTCGTTGTTATTATCCTCAAGGCAAAAGTTCGCTGGAACATCAAAAAAATGCTGGACGGAAAATTCCTCTTTGAGACTGTAACAGGCCACATGGCCTAATACTTGCATGGATGATGATGATGATGAATTTTTTTATAAAGGTAAGGAAATTGTATACAGGAATACACTAATTTATGTCACTAAGCAGAATTACAATGTAGTTTTATCTGCACTGGATGTTTATCATTTCATGGCAGTCATTTCCTCCCAACACAAACATGATAATGTAAACAATATGTTCAATGAAACTCAAAAGATAGGTTACTCAGAAAACTTGTAATATTATTCCAATAAAAGTAAATAACAGAATAGTTATGTTCTTGGTTGAATTTTAAACTTATATAGAATTTCAACTTATAAACGTGATTTAAATGCTGGCCGCAGTACTCTAGTCCCAAAAGTCACAGTTTCAAACCCAGCTAGGGTCGATGGAATTTTAGAATGGAAAAATCTAAGGGACAAGTCCTCCGGGATGGATCCCAAGTCAGAAGATTTTCAGATTTATAAAAGAACCACAAACCTGAATAAAAACGTCTCTGTGCAAAATTTAACCAACCTTCATCCAAGTAAAACCTTAGTCGCCTATTAGACAGCTCATTTAGGTGATGTGCTAACCACATGTCACTCGTTAACATCAGTAGGTAAATAAGCATAACTAAATAATGCCTGGTTAAGAAACTTCTGCTAGGGAGCACCCACATCCCTACACAGGACATAATAGGTATATACATACGTATTAAATATACATACATACCTGGATTTAAATATGGGGGGGACCAACCAACCTGAATGAGATTTTTTTCAGGGTTTCCTCCATTATCAAAGGAAATACGATTGAATTCTCATTATCTTGCAACATTTTATCAATCATTATTTTATAGTTAATTAAAATGTGAAATTGGTAATTATGTAATATATACATAAAAATAGACATCCATTGATACACCCAAAAGATTACCTAAAATAAAAATACACAAAAAAAATCTTGTTTTTTTATTTCATTATCTAGGCTAATTGGGACTTCCGGATCCTTTATCTGGTCAAAAACCTTGATGGAACTGATATTTAATCTCGGGGTGAATTTCGGTGAAGTCCAGAGGGTCTAATTCAGTCAAATCCACTCTCCTCACCTCCAAGTTCGGGACCTTCTTAAGGTCTTTTAAGATGCAAAAGAGAGAGTGGGGTGTGGAAAGAAATGGGAAGCTACCGCACCTATACATCCCTAGTAAAGCTGCAAACATGGCATGAGTCTTTCCACGGTATTAAGGAAAGAGTGGAGAATGCTAGGTTTGCAGTGCAAGACCTGCTCTTGAGCAGAACACTGTGAATGAATGAATCTTTTATGTACACTAATATCTAACATCGTACCACATACAATCTTTGGTTATAAATTTCTATTGTGTTTGTTGTGTTTTCTTCCAATAGTTCATTTAATAATAAATAGGGTTAGATTTTTATGACTCGCCTCATAATTGTGGATTTCTTGAAAACTAGTTTCAATACACTACTTTTCAAGTCCATTTAACTGCTGAATTAGCAATTAGATGGAATTGATAATGATACAAAAGTGATGTATCGACACTAGTTTTCAAGAAATCTACAATTATGAGGTCAGTCGTAAAAATCTAACTCTAATTATTAATTAAAATAAACCTGATAGTATAATTTCCTTTAAATATTAATGAAAAAGTAGTTCATTTATAGTGAAATTAAATGTTTCTTACCTCTCCTAATATAAATCTTCTAAGTAGATTGTGATTTCGAGACTATAACAGTCTCATCTTCAGTACAATCTTGGCGACTGATGTTATGTCAATCGGAAGAAAGAGAGGGAAGGAGAAGAGTTTCTTCCAATCGACATAACATCATTCGCCAAGATTGTACTGAAGATGAGACTGCTATGGTCTCGAAATCGCAATCTACTCAGGAGATTTATATGAGGAGAGGTAAGAAACATTTAATTTCACGATAAATTAAACCTCATAGTGATTAATTCCTATAAAAGTTAAAAAAAGTAGTTCATTTATTTAATTTTTGTAATATGAGGAAATGGTTAATCAGATCCAGGTAATGAGATTTCAAACTAGCATTTGCTTGTCAATTGAGGAAATCCAGTTAGATTGGTCGACATCCAGACTTGTACCCGGAACCTCCTAAATACTCTGATTAACTTCCTAAATTAATTATGAATACTGACATTTCATATCTTCAAACAATTACAGTAATAAACTAACCTGACATCTTTCTCTTGAATAAGACACGTTAGGCTGAGCGATATAAGGCCCTCATCACCATGAACACCTTTCTTTGAAGTTGAAGTCTTGCCTCCACCAGTGCTACCAGTAGCAGGAATAAGTTTTGTCAATATGTTGCGTTTCCATTGCTGTGTCTTACGTTTTTTCACAGCCTCTAACAAGCGCCGCACCCCAGGCTTGCCCATGCCAATTTTTTCCAGATCCTCTGCTTGGACATAATCGAAATGTGCCAACCTTGTCACCTGATATAAAATAATGTTAAGACCTTATTATATTGTATTTACTTACACCATAACTTCAGAACATTTTTGACACTACCCTGATAATATCACTTCTAACCAGATATCTTAGAGCAAAAATAGCATAATATCCGTATGGAATTCTGAAGTTTAGCAGCCTTCATTACTCTTATTATATATATATCACCAAAAGATTTTTTTTCCATATGCAAAGTGTAATGAATATTCTGGAAATGCGTGCTATTATGCATTACAGGGACTCTTTGACGTCCCAACTCCTTTCAAAAAATGTTAAACTGAAAATGTGTAAAACTGTTATTCTACCAGTTATATGGATGTGAAACATTGACTCTTACTTTAAGGGAGGAAAGGAGATTATGAGTATTTGAGAATAAAGTACTTAGGAAAATGTTTGAACCAAAGAGAGATGAACAGACAGGTGAATGGAGAAGACTTCATAACAGTGAACTACATGGTCTTTATAGGAAGCCAGATATAATAACAGTTAAGTCTTGCAGACTGTGATGGGCAGGACATGTGGCACAAATGGGGAATGAAAAATGTGCATGGAAGCTTCTTGTAGGAAAACCAGAGGGAAAATGCCCAGTTGATAGACCAAGAATGAGGTGGGAGAATAACATTAACTATGATTTGAGGGAAGTAGATAGTACAGGGAATGATTGGAAAACATTAGCTCAGGATAGGGGTGTATAGAGCTTATGTCCATGTGGCCATGAACCTAAGGGTTCAATAGTGCAAAGTGTAATGGAAACAGTGGTTTCAAGTATGAAATTACTCACAAGTGAACAGTCAACCATTGCATGCCAAAATATATCTTGAAATTTCTCCCAGAGAACTGTTGTGATGTTCAAAGATCATATCCAAAAAAAAAAGATGTGCCTTTTTTAATTGCAAGACACTATAATTCAGTGCCAAAGCTCTCATTTAAACCCTGACAACCTGCTTCCACGCTGTATCCCGCCACGCTCCAAGTCCGCACACCACGTCCCACCACCATACTCAATCCCTTTTCTCATGCAGAGAGTCCATCTCCTTCACACAGTGGATTGCCATTGTTGGATTCTGGCTTTGATTTCTGTGCCTTGCAGTTAAAAATGGTAGATAATTTTTTGGACATGCCCTTGGTACATCGCAATGCTTTTCTGGGAGAAATTTCAAAGTAGGTTTCGACATGCAATGACTGACATTCTCCTTGTCAGATGTATAAATGAAAAATCTAAAAATTTGTTGTGATTTGTTCTTTGTTTCAATGAAAAATATACATAACTATAATTATAAACATAAAAAGGTAGATTATATTTGAAGAGAAAAATTTTCGCCTAGACCGAGACTCGAACCCGGGACCCTTGGCTTTCCGGGCCAAGTGCGTCGAGATTGTAACTCGCCTTGGTAGCTCAGTTGGTAGAGCACTTGGCCCGGAAAGCCAAGGGTCCCGGGTTCGAGTCTTGGTCTAGGCGAAAATTTTTCTCTTCAAATATAATTTACCTTTCAGTGAGAAATGTTAAATCAATAATAAAAACATCATTAGAAGCCTTACTAGCTTTATGAAGTAATGTTAAATTCACAATAAATGTCTTCTTAACTAGGAAGCCGCCATTTGCAAAGATAGAAGCAATGGTTTCAAAAGCATTTGGCGATAGGGAATTACAACGTATATAAGAGAAAAATTTACATCTAGATCGTAACTTGTCTCGGTAGCTCAGTTGGTAGAGCACTTGGCCCGGAAAGCCAAGGGTCCCGGGTTCGAGTCTCGGTCTAGGCAAAAATTTTTCTCTTCAAATATAATTTATCTTTCAGTGAGAAATGTTAAATCAATAATAAAAACATCATAAAAGGTAGACTTGGTAATGTTCCACATAGCAGCAATGGATCCACAAAGGTGAAAGTCATCATTTTGAGAGTCTGGTTTCCATACTTCCTATCTGTAGAGGAAACATCATTTTCAAATTCAGATACAATCTGTCTTAAATGACAAGATATATATGGATTTCTTTTAGGTATGGCTGAATTAAACTATGCAAACTGAACATTAATTTTTCCTCCAAGAAAATGTGTAATAATGAAAATAACAAATTAAATGCTTGCCATGATGTAACTAAAATTATTACTTTCTACAAGTACATTGTAGAGCAACATGCATTTTTTTTACTAAATGCACATTGGAAATAGAAACTTTCAGCGACGACAATAACTCACAAACTCTCAACATATAATATTTAATTTTAGGAAGTAATATTTTGAGGTTATTTTAATTATATTATTTTTGGTCTGGACATCTAACCTCAATATTAAAGTTGATTTGCTCTTGGACATGTTTCAAAACAATTCTGTTTTATCGTCAGCTTTCCCAGACTGGTTTTATTGAATTCGGGATTCATAGGAAAGAAACTCATACGGAAAATTTTATAAAATCAACAGGGTTCAATCCAATTGGACATAAATTAGCAGCATTTAATAGTTTAACTCATAGATTGGTAAACTTACCCTTAAACGAAGAAGATTTCAAACATGAGAAAAAACACATAATCAAAGTAGCAAGAGAAAATGGGTTTGATGAAAAAATGGTACATAAAAGGATAGAAAAGTATAAAAAACAAAAAATGATAAACAGAAGTAATCTTGAAAAAGAAGAACCACCTATGAAAAAATATAGGAAATTCACATATCACCCTTGGGTACATAATAAATTTCAAAATATATTTGAGAAGTTTAATATTAAATTAGCACCAAAAAATAACTACAGTTTAAATAAACTAATAAAAACCAACAAAAATGAAAAAAACTGATAAAAATAAAAAGTCAGGAATATATCAAATTGAATGCATGGGTTGTGAAAAGATATATATAGGGAAAACAAAAAGAAACCTAAAAATTAGAACCAAAGAACACATAAGAAATATTAAAAATGGAGAAATTGAAAAATCTGCAGTTGCTGCTCATGTTTGGTCTGCAAAACATAATATAAATTCAGACACTAAATTATTAAAACAGTTAGAAAATACAAAAAGAGCTGACTATTTGGGAAAAAATTTATATTCAGAAGAACAGAAACAGAGTTATGAATTTTGATATTCCGATGGAGGGTGACCTTGTTTGGAGGTTCTTTGGCCAACCACAGGATGGAGCTGACATCGACATCCAGGTGGTGCAACATAATGCAACATAAATAAAACCAGTCTGGGAAAGCTGACGATAAAACAGAATTGTTTTGAAACATGTCCAAGAGCAAATCAACATTAATATTGAGGTAAGATGTCCAGACCAAAAATAATATAATTAAAATAACCTCAAAATATAACTTCCTGAAATTAAATATTAATTACAACTTCTTAAGTTACAAGGAAGAAACAAAACCAAAAATTGTGTTTGTGTTATAAATTACGAAAAACAAGATGGCGTCCTCCATACTCAACTTCAATAACAATTTTTTCGAAACTAAATATGAAATCAAAAAGTTTATAAAATTAAGAGAGAAGAAATTTAAAAGATTAGCGGACATTAAATTCATCAACCAATGCCTAAAATTAGAATTGGTTCCCATGTTCATTAGAAAAACCGTCAAGGATAACAACAACAGCAAACAACAAAAAATTTTGGAGAACAAATTACTTAAACTAGAAAAGAATAAACACTTTGAAATAATCAGTAATCTGGATATTGAAATTTATTTGTTACATATCAAATTGTCTAAAATATTAGGAAACATCATGTGGGAAAACCTAGAAAATAAATTTTTCACTTTTTTGAACATAACCATGAAAAAGAAAATTGAGAAACAAAAGACAAGATAAATAATTTGTTAACTAAATCAAAGGAAAGAAGATACATCAAATAAAATCAAACATCAGAATAAACCAGAAATGAAGAAAAATCAGAATCCACCAGAAATTATGTTAAAAATTTTTCAAAGAGCAACCTTTAATCTAAAAGAGACAAAATTGTTAGAAAACGGTCTAAAAACAGCAATAGATTATTCCAATAGAATAGAAGAATACATAGTGGACATTGAAAATTCAATAGAAGGGTTAGTTACAGAAGAAAAAATAATCATCAGAAAAAAATGTGAAGAAATTTTGAATAAAATAAAAAATACAAATAAAAACCCAGTTTGTAAGGAAAATTTAAAAACACTCAAAGAAATAAATAACAAAAATGTTGTATATACAAAATCAGATAAGGGTAACCAAATTATAATTCTGGACAAGAAGATTATCAAATAGAATGGAAGAACTTTTGAAAGAAAAAGAGTATGAAAAAATTAAGAATGACCCCCTACCAAAAACCATAAAAAAAAGTGGAAAACTGTTTTAAAAATGTTAAACTCTATCCAAGAAAGAAAAATTTCAATTAAAAGTAAGCAACCCAAGAAACCCTAATATACATGGACTTCCAAAAATTCACAAACCTGGAAACAAAATGAGGCCAATAATTAACAATATTGGATCACCAACCTACAAAATTTCGAAATGGCTGAATAATCAATTTAAAAGAATTAATAATTTTGAAAGTCTGCAGATTGAAAATTCATTGGAATTAGTTAAGAAATTAGAAAAAGTGGAAATTGAACCCACAGATAGGTTGGTTTCGTTTGATGTAGTTTCACTATTCACAAATGTACCGAAACAAAAACTTTGGAGATATTGAACAATTGGTTAAGAAAAAACAACATAGACAGAGAGATCAAAGAAATTATTTGAAATTAACTGAATTATGCATTGACCAAATGTTTTTTTACATTCAATGGGAATTTCTATAGACAAAAATCAGGGCTCTCAATGGGAAACCCATTATCACCTTTCCTGGCAAATTTATTTATGAGCGATTTTGAATGTAAAATCACTAAAGCACATCCCACAATGTTTAAATTTTGGAGTAGATATGTCGATGATATAATTTGTATTGTTAAAGAAAACATGTAGAAGATTCCCTAAAACTATTAAATTTACAGAGTACAAACATTAAATTCACCAAAGAAATAGAAGACAATAAACAAATACCTTTTTTGGATCTTAAATTGGTCAGAAACGAAGAAAAAAGGAAAATTGAATTCGGGATTCATAGGAAAGAAACTCATACGGAAAATTTTATAAAATCAACAGGGTTCAATCCAATTGGACATAAATTAGCAGCATTTAATAGTTTAACTCATAGATTGGTAAACTTACCCTTAAACGAAGAAGATTTCAAACATGAGAAAAAACAACATAGACAGAGAGATCAAAGAAGATTATTTGAAATTAATTGAGTTATGCATTGACCAAATGTTTTTTACATTCAATGGGAATTTCTATAGACAAAAATCAGGGCTCTCAATGGGAAACCTATTATCACCTTTCCTGGCAAATTTATTTATGAGCGATTTTGAATGTAAAATCACTAAAGCACATTCCACAATGTTTAAATTTTGGAGTAGATATGTCGATGATATAATTTGTATTGTTAAAGAAAAACATGTAGAAGATTCCCTAAAACTATTAATTTACAGAGTACAAACATTAAATTCACCAAAGAAATAGAAGACAATAAACAAATACCTTTTTTGGATCTTAAATTGGTCAGAAACGAAGAAAAAAGGAAAACTGAATTCGGGATTCATAGGAAAGAAACTCATACGGAAAATTTTATAAAATCAACAGGGTTCAATCCAATTGGACATAAATTAGCAGCATTTAATAGTTTAACTCATAGATTGGTAAACTTACCCTTAAACGAAGAAGATTTCAAACATGAGAAAAAACACATAATCAAAGTAGCAAGAGAAAATGGGTTTGATGAAAAAACGGTACATAAAAGGATAGAAAAGTATAAAAAACAAAAAATGATAAACAGAAGTAATCTTGAAAAAGAAGAACCACCTATGAAAAAATATAGGAAATTCACATATCACCCTTGGGTACATAATAAATTTCAAAAGATATTTGAGAAGTTTAATATTAAATTAGCACCAAAAAATAACTACAGTTTAAATAAACTAATAAAAACCAACAAAAATGAAAAAACTGATAAAAATAAAAAGTCAGGAATATATCAAATTGAATGCATGGGTTGTGAAAAGATATATATAGGAAAACAAAAAGAAACCTAAAAATTAGAACCAAAGAACACATAAAAAATATTAAAAATGGAGAAATTGAAAAATCTGCAGTTGCTGCTCATGTTTGGTCTGCAAAACATAATATAAATTCAGACACTAAATTATTAAAACAGTTAGAAAATACAAAAGAGCTGACTATTTGGGAAAAAATTTATATTCAGAAGAACAGAAACAGAGTTATGAATTTTGATATTCCGATGGAGGGTGACCTTGTTTGGAGGTTCTTTGGCCAACCACAGGATGGAGCTGACATCGACATCCAGGTGGTGCAACATAATGCAACATAAATAAAACCAGTCTGGGAAAGCTGACGATAAAACAGAATTGTTTTGAAACATGTCCAAGAGCAAATCAACATTAATATTGGGGTAAGATGTCCAGACCAAAAATAATATAATCTCAACATATATACTGTAAAGCCATTGATCAAACATCCATTTAATTCATTAGATTAAAAATAATTTTTAAATAATTATATTTAAAGAGAAAAATATATTATTAATAGTGAGTGGAGAACATATTTTTATCGACTCACCTCATATGATTTCAAATGTCTTTGATACCGACGGTTTCAGACAATATCATGACTGAAGAGGGACATGATATTGTCTGAAACCATCGGTATCAAAGAAATTTGAAATTATATGAGGTGAGTCGATAAAAATATGTTCTCCATTCACTATTAATGATATAACCTCATAATGTTTACTTCCCAATATTAATTTAAATATAGAAAAATATATGCCTAGGATGGAGTTTGAACCCCAGGACATTTAACTTTATACACTAATGCTCTACCGTCTGAGCTATCCTAAGGTCTTCAATTTAAATGCAAATTTTTCTCTTATATATTGCAATTCCCAAGAATGCAAAATGCTCCTAACTATTGCTCGATATGATAGATTGGAAGTCTTACGATAGCTCAGATGACAGAGCATTAGTGTATAAAGCTAAAGATCCTGCATTCAAACCCCAGTCTAGGCATATATTTTTCTTATCATATTTGAAGAGAAAAATTATATGCTCAGACTGGGACTCGAACCCAGGACCTTTGGCTTTCTAAGCCAATATTCTACTGATTGAGCTATCTGAGCAAAGTTCCAATCTAAATGCAAATCTTTCTCTTATATAAGCTGTTAATTCCCACACACCAAATGTTATGAAACCTTTGATTCTATCTTCTTTATTAAGAAGATATTTGGGAATTTTACATTACATTATAAAGCCAGTATGGCTTCTTTCAATGTTTTTATTATTCATTTCATACATCTCAATGATGGATAAATCATATTTGAAGAGAAAAATTATACGCTCAGACTGGCACTTAAAAACCAGGACCTTTGGCTTTCCATTCTCTTCAAATATAATTTGTCCTTCAGTGAGAAATGTTAAATTTATAATAAAAGCATTTAAATAGTTACATAACAAAATAATTTGAATTGTATTTTAGAAAAAAAAAAGAATAGGACCAGAAAATGATGTAAAATGTAAAAAAAAGACAAAAACTGTAAAACTTAAAAAAATTACCTAAAGCTTCAAAAATAGAAAATAAGACCAAAAAATGCAAAATAGAATTAATTATTTTTTAACCAGAAGTATGTGTCCAGGATTTAAATATTTAAGAGCAATGTACACTACATGAAGGAAAAAAAAGATAACATGTCAACAAAATCAGGACCCTGGTCATCATAAATTCAGTATACTATTTTTTTTATCTGAATAATTGATACAAGTTTTTAAACCTTGATTGAGCAAACTAAGTTCTTCTTTTTCCAAAGCTACTTTAGAAAGATTAACTATATTATCTTCTTTTAGTGTAACTTTATTTTGGAAACTTTCAGATATATCATTTCTTTCTTTTTCTTCTTCAAAATTAATTCTGTTCTTTGTGTCTATTTTGCATTTTTTAGTCAAATTCATGAATTTCTTCTTCTGTCTATTAACTTTTTTCTTTATTTCAAAATTTAAAAATTTGAAAAAAAATTTTAATTAAATTTTCGAAAACAATAAATCCTAATTGTTTAATCCAATTTCAAATGCATGCAGTGAATTTCTAGTTCTAAATTTTGAAGATATGAATAATATTTGTTTTTTTCTACTTGCAAAACTTTCTTTTCAGCAATCTTTTGCTGTTTGCTATTATTATTGAATTTTACTATTTTCCTGATGAATTTTGGTGCTACATTATTCCGTACACATCTATCTATAAATTTTATGTCAGCCAAAAGTTTTTTTTTTTCAACTTGAGTTTAAGACATTTTTTTAATATTTTGTTTTTGTTCTGAAAATGTTTCGTTAAATGTATTTACTGATGTAATTTCTAACGAATTTGTATTTATCAACGCCATCTTGAATTTCAAAAGATTGTCATATAATTCTTCCCTAATCTTGAGTAGACTTTAGTTATATTTAAATTCATATCGGGAAGTAAACATTATGAAGTTATATCATTAATAGTGAGTGGAGAACATATTTTAAAATATGTTCTCCACTCACTATTAATGATATAACCTCATAATGTTTACTTCCCGATATTAATTTAAATATACTATTTGTTCTTAATTTGTCTCTCGCATACAACAGTGGGGCCAGACTCATACACACTCATTTGTAATTGCTTTATTTTAATATACCAAATGATTGATTTTGACATATATGTTTCATTATCCAGAAAATTGTTATTATTACCTGTAAATCATCTCTTATTCTTGAAAAAAACTGCTCTAACTGAACATCCTGAAGTAACTCATAGAGCCACTCAATGCCACTATCTTCTGACGCCATTTCAAAATTTAAATGCAATATTTAATCTGGAAAAAAATCAAATATAAAGATAAATCAAAGATTTCTCCCATACAATATGATAAAATAATGGGTGTTATAGATTTTAATATGGGCCAGGTGGCTCAGGCAGAAAGACATCTGGTTTAAAGTTGGACGCCCAGTGCTTGATCCTGGACAGCAGTGGAAAGTGGAAATTTGTCTTCACTCGTTAGTGATAGCCCAGATCCTAGCAAATCAAAATAAAAATACATGCTGCACAGCAGCCTTAGAAATTTGCATTTATAAGTATTAATTCATTTTCCAAAAGAGAATCCATTATTTACTAAATTTTAATAATAATAAGTAGTAGTAGTAGTAGTAGTAGTAGTAGTATTCAAATATTCTGAGGCTCTTGATTTGTCATCATTCGCTTGCGGGCTTCCCAATAATATTCAGCAATTCGGAATGGTGTTCCAACTATTTTCTGAAGATCAGCGCAGAACATCAAGTGATCCTTGTTCATTATCGTATTTGTGTCCTTGCATACTATGCAGTGTGGAGAGTCTGGTAGCTTAATTCTATGTAGATGTGCTGCCAAGCAATCATAACAAGTTTCAAGACGAAGTGATGCAACTGCAATTGATCTGGGGCTGTTTGGTATTGTATCTGGTTCTAGTAATGTCTTCTATATCTTGGTTTCACATTGGATTTTGTTTTGTTCGGCTATATGGGATTTTATTTTCATTTTGGTGTAGAGTTGTACTGATTTGTAAGATAGGTAATTGATCTTACTCTGTGGATGAGTGTACCTTTTTTTGCAAGCATATCAGCCATCCCCATTACCTTCCACGCCACAATGTGCTGGAATCCATTGTAGAATAATAATAATAATAATAATAATAAAAGCAACTGAAAATAAACTTGCATAATTATTGTATTTTATCCCCACTTTTAGATAAACTTGAGGATATGAATGTATGGAGAGCTCAGGGTAAGAGTGCCAGTGAATTAGCTAATTTGTTAATGGATCATATTATTCTTTATCATTTAGTTTCCTGAACAACAATGACCTTGTATGGTTTCAATTTTAAGAGTTTGGTAGCTCGCCATGCTGAGATCATTGAAACTTCAGTTCCTGTGCAAGCTGTCAGAGGGGTTTCTGTGGAGTATGTTCTAAACTTTCTCCCACTTCACCTAGTTTCTTCTCAGTAAACACATGTTTATTTAACCTTTGCTTCTTATCAAGAATAGACCACATTTCTCTAAATTTAATAACAAGTTTTCGCTCCGTTTCTCTGTGAGGCAAGCACAACTGGATATTCAGTTAAAAATTGCCTTACAACTTCCCCACAAGAATTCATTAACACATACAAATCTAATATATAAAAATGAATGTTTGTTTGTTCATACTTTATGCACAGTCAAACCGTAGATACGATTCTGATGGGTTTTTTTGCAAAATGTTCAGGAGATTCCCGGGATGAACATAGGCTATAAGAGAGTTGAGATACTCAACTGCTACACCCTTAACCTTTACACTGCTACGAACGGGTATATCCGTTGGCAAAGAAAATGCTTGCTGTGCTATGGGTGAGTATATCCATTCTCAACTCCAAACGCCTGTTAGTTATATAATACGTATTGCATTGCTTTCAAACTAAGCAGGCATATACTGTCATCTCCTAGGAAACTAAATAAACTTTTTCCATATTTCTCCCTGCATTGAGCAAGGAGAGTTTTAAAGGCTGGAAATATCTCAGCAGTGAAAAGGTTAAAAAAACACCCTTTGTAGTGAAAAACGTGAAAAAGTCCCTTTTTTACCCTTAAATGGCTTATGCTGCCTAAACCATAACAAATACACAAAATTAATGTACACTGAATTGAATATCTCAGAAAACTCTAAAAAAAAGTCCACGACAGCATATGTTTATCTTTTACAAATGATAACACACAATAGCCATTTTTGTCTTTCATTGCTGCCAAGGAGATCGGGATAAGTAGATTCCTGGGAAAGCATGTGCTGCCATACCGTTCATCCGATTTTCATGGGGCTTTTTGCAAAATGTTCAGGATTATCCTGGAAAGGTTATAGGTTATAATAGAGTTTTAATCCTCAAGCCCTTCACCCTTAAAAATCACCTTCTGTAGTAAAAAACATGAAAAAATATCGCTTTTTGTAAGCTTAAATGACTTATGTTGCCTAAACCATAACAAATACACAAAATTATTGTATACAGAATTGAATATCTCAAAAAACTCTACAGAAAAGTCTGCAACAACAGCAAACGTTTATCTTTTAAGGATAACTCACAATAACCATTTTTGTCTTTCATTGATGCCAATAAGATTGGGATATGTAGATTACCAAGCAAGCATAGCAGTGCATGGTGGGTATTCTTTTATGGATAACTCAAAATAACGAATTTTGTCTTTCAGCTCATTTATGCCAAGTACAGCACAGATTCCCACGCAACACCGGGTAATCAGCACGGGTATCTAAAAATAATAATGATATAAATTTATATTTATTATATTTATTTAGGTGTAACAGCGCATGCCGGGTATTAGCCAGTCATACATAAAAATTCTTTGTTGTAATGTATAAGTATGTCGAAGCTTTATGTATACTATAGCATGGCATTATTACAGAAATAACATTTAATACCAAACACAATAATGCTTGTAACATTATAGAAATAGCATTTCATACACAGCACTTCAAAGCATGACCATTCTCAAATAGAAACCGCTGTGTGACTGACTGAATGACTCCTTCGCTATTACAAAAGGTATTCAGGTCTGTCGCAATGCTAGGAGCTCGGTTATCATTGGTTGCTATTGCCAGCTGCCATGCAATGAGACGACTCGACAGTAAGAGATTTTATATATATGTTATAACCATATTTTTGACATTTGGCAACGAAGACAAATATGACATGAAGAAAAATAAATGCCTGAGTCGGGATTTGAACCCGAGTCTCTAAATTCCATACGTTTCATGATCTAACCAGCTGAACCACTCAGGAATCCTAACACATTTATTTTTCTTATATATATGGGCACGCAGTAGCATAGTTGGTTAAGGCAATATGCTATAATAGGGTTCGAGTCCTGATGAGATCAGTATTTTTAAACCAACCCAAAGCCTTCTGGTGGCACCATGGCCCTATGGTCAACTCAGCCTCTAACAGAAATGAATACCAGATACTTGTTCTGGGGCGTAAAGACAGCTGTCATGCAGGCCTGACAATCCAGCTGGCAATGAGTGCTGATTATCTAGAAAAAGTGGAAGCTTTATCCAAGGGTCTCCCATGGCCTGTAGTGAGATCACTTTATCTATATATTTGTTATAGATATTTGCAGATATAAATATGATTAATAAAGTTTTCTTGGGTTTTCCGCATCATGGATTTAAGGTTGGCATCTGGCCACTGATTCTAATGTTTCCATCAAGGATAATAGCATGTGGGATCATATTCAGTTTAGCCAACTTATAAAAAAACTGCCAACAAACAAGTGAATGCTAAACTAATCTGGTATACTAACTCGCCCAATTTCTCATAAGTAATGCCAAGAGTGATTTCCAAATTATCGTTAAATTCATGATTCACGAAGTGAGGAGTGAATTTATCTAATGAATTTGGAAATCAAGAGTGGCATTTGTTAGGACTATTTAACGAATAAAATTAAGCTGTTTACTCACAAATCATTGTTTATAACTATAGTTATTTTAAAATATTTATGTATTTAATGTAAACGACAATGTTTGAAAACAAATCAGAAACGTGAGGTTATGTTCATTCACTGCAACTAGATCATATTATTTATTGCCAAATAAGATCGCAATATTGTAAGAATGTACCCAAGTGGAGAAATAATGAAACACATGAAACTATATATCATAATCAACATTACGGGTTATCCATTTTTTTTAGTAAAATCAAGGAATCTGTTCATTATTTGCTATATTCAATGTATTTGTTGGAGAAAAATAATGTTCTGTCCTGTTCAGAACATTAAAAAAGAGAAGCTTTCTTTATCACAAAAGCAGGAACTGATAAAGAGAAATCGATATAAAGAGCTAGGTGAAACACGACTGTCATTGGTTGTAAAACAAAATTCATTGAAACGTGATCGGTCATTGACTAGCATTTGTGGCATGAGTTAAATAGTCATCCTAACTTGTCCATCTAAGACTAACATGCCAATTTCTCATCCGTACTTGCCCACTAAATATAGGGGGACTACTGGGATAGAATCTCTTATATATGAGTAAATATGTTGGCAATTGCCTCTAGTGGGAACGTGTGTTATCACATTGGCCAACATGACACTAGTAGTCACCTGTTCTCTGACAGAATGTTCACAGGTGGTGCAGTGGCATATATAGTCTCTCTGGTTTAACTTTACGAGGCAACTGTATTCACCTCTCTCACTTGCATCAGTGTTGTCAATGTTTCTTCACCAGATGTTAATAGGGAGAAGAGGGAAGAGGAAAACTGACAACAGGGTGGGTTCTTTCTTTTGTATCTGGACTAAAGCAGTCAACGATCTACCTTTGTATCTCCATCTCTCTCTCTCTCTCTGCCAAGTTAAGCCAGCTATACAATAATAGCCAAACATTTTTTTAAATAACCTTAGAAATACCAAATAAAAGATTCAACTGCACTTCTACTAGCGCTTGATTTTTCAGTTATATTGTTGTAAACTATAGCTCTTCTTCTGTATTTACTAACATCATTTAATGTTTTTAATTTTTTCAAACAATTTTCATAACATTATTAGATAATTTTGAAGTATTTATTTAAATATGCAATTCACAATGTTATGACACAGTTAGACAATATTGCGATGCTAACTGCTATTTTCTCCACAGAATATATTACTTAGTCTATGATTTTTCCATCGCTGTTTTGGGATATCATTGGATGGATCAGCATTAACGTTTGGTGATTTTAATAGTAATAATATATATTTTTTAACATAGATTTGGGGATTTATTGCAAATATTGGTCATTTAAATGCCATAGCAACCGATAGTAATCGAGGATGATAATCAATATGTGGTTCAATTGAGGGTTATTGCTGGCTCTATAAACTCTGGGGCATGCGCACTGTTCTATAGGACTTTGAAAATATTTCACGCTAGTTTTAAGTGCAGTTTTTCCCAAATAAAAGTACTTGGTATGTATGCTACCAATCCTATGTAAAAAGCATATGAACAAAATAATTAAAAACTTTTTTTGTTATATGACTTATTGCAATTAGGCCTACGTTTATAATAATAATAATACCGGTAACTCCATTTGTGAAGAACTATAACTGTCATGTATGAAATGCTACATTTTCAATGTGTATCCTATGATCTATAAATTCAAGGCTGACTGAACTAACTCTTGTTGCTGGCAAGCGAGTCATAATAGTTTACAATCCACCACCTTAATGTCAGTTTTCTTAACCTGATTTTGTTAATCAGCTGTTCCTCACAAAAACTCAATGAACCTTATTTCAGATTCTATGATCATAGAAACATTTATAAGATTCAGCCAGGATTTCTAGTAAGACATGTTAACCATTACATCACAGAGGCACAGTCTTGCTAAAGTAGAAATTAAAATTTATCGAGTTTGTAATAAATAATGATTGAAAGTTATAAAAAGTCTTAACTTAAAAAATAAACCAAATATTAATAAAAAATACAAACAAGGAAATACAATAAACACGTACCACAAATACAAGATATACAAATCAAATTTTGATGAATATATGTATGTTAACTGGTTACGAACGTTAACTTTATGAAGCATGAAGCTCTTTGCTTAACAGCACCCTGCATTAAATTGTTAGCAGTGAACTCGAAGGATATAAATTGGCATAATGACACTTGATTAGACACAGCATACTGCTGAATGGTAATTTAATATGCTGTATTTTAAGTAACCACTACCCACCAAGGTCACCAATCATTTCACATTGTATTCTTGATGACAGCTGTTAACCCAAATTAATATTGTTCTATTCACTGCCATAACCACAAAGCTACAAAATATTAACGAAGTTATAAAATAATTTCTGTGTAATTCAAAACATTACCATTTATTTTTTCTCATTGAACTACTAAAAAGTATTACAAGTAATTGATATTACTCGATATTTATTGATATATTTTTAACGGCTTTCTTATTTCTCTACTATTATAACAGTTTACTTACGATCATAAAGTATTAATGAGATTTACATCATAACTAATAGACAATGATTAATTTTATTACGACAAATGGGGGAAAATATATTCACTGGGAAAAAACGTCCAGGATATAAAGAATGAGAGGGAAACCCATTAATGCAATTCATATTATATAGAACGTGAGCAATCCTCGTCCCTTAATTAAATATACAAATCGAAGTTCCATTCAACTTTCACCATAAACTGTTATCATATAATTCTTGCATTAAAGAATCTGAAGTATGTAAAAAATATGTAATCAAACTGGTAACCGTGACTAATTTTTACCTCTTGTGCTATTTCCAAATTTCTAATACTGATACATAATTATCAAACTATAACATGTAATTCTCCAGAACTACCTTCATTACGCTTTTTGCGATATTTTGTTACTTCTTAAAAAATAGGAGTACTAATGTCCATATTCATTTGACTTTTACAATACGTGCTCTATGCAATACACTTTAATACACAACCATTAGGCCCGTTTATACTAGAAAATCTATGCTAGAAAATATACTGAGGAAAATCAGGGATTATAGAAAGACCATAACACGTTCCGTTACAGGGATTTTCAATGACTGGAACGTGGTCATGACAATCCATTTTCCACTTGTGCGCGTTTCCTACCATTATTAAAAGTAACTGTAGAGGCGCACCAAGTACAGATAACAGAAAATCGGGAACATATAATGGCTACGTTGTGTAGGTAAAGACTAAAATGATCTCTCTAAATCGTTATCGCTGCTATAAATATACGATGATGTATATTCTTCATTGTATTAAATTCAGAGGACGGCAGCATACACACTACTAGATCACAAAAAAATGAAGATATCTTAGAAGAATTACACATGGAACCTTTAGAAAACAAAATTTCTGATTATAAGTCAAGATGGATTCTACATGTTCATCGAATGAAAGATCACAGGATACCCAAATAAATGTTAAGATATCAACCTGCAGGAAGAAGAAGACCAGGACGTCCACTCAAAACACTTCTGTATCGTGTTTCTCTTGAGCCCTAAACAGGTCAATAAATGGCCTAAATTTGTGAATGTCCTATGATGATGCATTAAATATTAACTCTCGGAATTAAGCCTGAAAAGAGAGGTTATTAAAAAAAGTATTTTCATGCTCAGCTATCAATGTTAATATTTTATATAAGCCGATAATAGAAGAACGCAAACTTTATAATATATATTTTAACGTAAAGACCACCTGGAATCGATGGAATCTACAATGAACATCTGAAATCTTCAGTGCCCTTTCTGAATAAGGTATGGACATCATTACTGAATAAATGTCTAGAATTAGGCTAAGTGCCAGATACATGGAGAAGATGTGAGTCTCCCTGACTCATATAGAGGTGTTGCTCTAGAATCTGTGGGAATATGAATGTTAATAGACCCGCTCCTACCTGAGGAACAATTTGGATTCTGGCCAAGAAGATCGACGATAATGGCAGCCAAAAACCTACTGATAGACATACATACAGAAACTGATGAAGGGAAGGGCAAGATATATGTCGTATTTGTGGATTACAAGAAGGATTTTGACACTGTCAACGGAAATAAATTAATGCAGAAACTTGAAGCTGTGATAGGATATAAATATATGACATGAATAATAGGAAATATACTAAGCACATCAAATTGGATCAGGCAGACGAACGGCGTATTACAAGGGGATCCACTTAGCCCGCTACTCTTCAATGTACTCATACACGATGTGACTGACAACATTACGAGAGAGACACTTGAAGTCCACATGTATGTATATATATATATATATATGTGTGTGTGTGTGTGTGTGTGTGTGTGTGTGTGTGTGTGTGTGTGTGTGTGTGTGTGTGTGTGTGTGTGTGTGTGTCGATGATATGGCACTAGCCTCCGACAACAAGCTACGATTACAAAGAGCCGTAGACCTACTGTCGGACTGGGCAGAAGAAAATGAAATGTATGTGAATGAAAATAAACAGAATTAGTTATATTTAGGAAAGGTGGAAAATTAGCACAATTACTACATCACGTACAGAGGACAAAGACTGCATACCGGTAACTCACTCATATACCTGAGATTCCTTAAAAGAGGATTGGAATTGTCTAAGTACACGGCGCCCCGAAACCTTTTTATTGGAAGACCCTAGACTTAAAATGCTACTGCCGTACATGGAATGCCTTCAAGCAGTTCTAAAGGAGAAAAGAGAAGAAATTCCAACTGAGTTCTATACCACGGTTGCAATGACATCTACCGACTGGCAATGTGTGGGCTATGACCCGAGACACATAATAACAATATTTGCTCTATATGGGTTTCATCACGAAATATGTAAAATAAAGGTATACTATCAAACTGGACCTGATTGTGTATGCGAGAGATGCGGAGAACCATGTGATTCTCACCACGCTATGAGCTGTTAGCACAGAAGTGAATTGCTTACACAGTTCTGTTCTTTAATATATTATATGCACATTAGTGCGCAATTGTTGTCATTAAACGTTAACGTAACAATTAAACGAGGACGCGTTTATTTTGTTTCTCTAAACCACGGCCCATTCAAATTGTCATCATTTTAGTGAGAAATGTGACGTAAGTATTCTAGCTCTAATACTTTTTGTTTAACGATAATTCTTCGATTCCGTAAAATTTATGGACAATTTTAGAAATGGGCTATGTTTTGGAGAAAGTTGGGGTAATATGTTTGTCGGTAGTGACTTTCCAAGTAGTTCGCGGTATCATAATTTCATTTTATAACTATGTTTTTGGGCCTTTTTTAAATAATGTGAATTTGAAAGATTTTGGACATTGGGCGGTTGTAACCGATGCATATGATGGAATCGGTAAAGCTTACGCAGAAGCATTGGCAAATGCTGGAATGAATGTTATACTTATGGGTAAACAGAAAAGAAAATTGGATTCGATTGCTGCCGAAATTGAGTCAGAATATCGAGTTCAAACGAAAATTATTGAAGCAGACTTTATTACAGATTCAATAGAGGCTTACGACATAATTCAGTCACAGCTTTGCACTTTGGATGTTGGTGTATTGATAAATAACGTAAGCATGAGTTATCCACATCCTGAATACTTCTTGGATTTACCACATAGAAATAAAATATTTTCTCAAATTATAAAATGTAATATATCCTCAGTGACCAATATGACATTAATAATACTGCCGAGAATGGTGGAACGTGGACGAGGAGTCATAGTAAATGTTTCGGCTTCAGCTGCTACAATTCCAAGCCCACTCTTGACTGTGTATGGGGCAACTGAAGCTTACATCGAAAAATTCAGTAAGGATCTTGCATGTGAATATTCGAAACGCGGAGTGATTATCCAGTGTATTCTGCCAGGAATAATCGCCACCAAGAAAAGTACAATTCCACGATCTTCCTGGTTAGCCCCCACACCTAAAGAGTATGTCAGTGGAGCCATTCGCAGTATCGGAATTCAACAACATACCACTGGTTACTTTCTTCATTCTCTTGTAGTTGGTTTAATACATTTTCTTCAGTTTTTATCGCCTTCTGCCGTGGATTGGTTAATTTTACGTGCTATGGAGAATATACGATGTCGAGCAATACAGCGATATGTAGGATGAAAGTACTCCTAATATTAAATTAAAATTGTAAAAATAAGTACATTTCTTTTTAAATTTATATGTATTTTTATATAACGAAGTCATAATAAATTTTTATCACACGTTATGTTCCTGAAAATATAACTAGATAAAAATAATTAACTTATTTATTAAATAAAAAGTATAATAATACAGTATAAAGATTGGGCCCCTTGAAAATAATAAAGTATACTATATAAGACATCACTCCTTTGATTGGCTAACCTTAATGTGGTGTCAGTGAATGTAACTAGGAAAAATATAAAGTGGGGGGAGCTCGTTTTTTTTAACTTTAAGATTGATCAACATTACTGTTCTCATCTGGTCCAATCTTTGTATCCAATACTACATAATAAAACATCCTCTTCAAAAAAACATGTATTTGTAAGAAAATAACAGGCATATATACATATATTATTATAGGAGGATAGTTTATATTTTATTAGTAAATTGCCCGGTGTTGTATGGACATTTATTTATCCCAATTCACTTTGTCATATATCAGCTTACCGACCCTAAAAATTATGGATGTGACACTAATCTTTATTATTTTAGATATTTTTATGATTTACCTCTTCTCACTTCCTGTAATGATGGGGACGGAATTTCGACTTAAACGCCATTGTTTTCCGTTATTTTTACTGTCACATGTCCTCTAAACCTCTAGGGGAACTATGGAACAAACTTGGGCTTAAATAACAACAGGGCTAACACCAATCAGCATGTTTATATTTTACTAATTGATTGCCCGGCGTTACCTGAACATTTATTTACCCCAACTCTCTTCTTCTTCTTCTTCTTCTTCTTCTTCCGAATGCAGTATTGGGTGATGATGCCCGTTCTGCGATTACAAAAACTGATCTTTCCATCGGTTGAAGGGTCTTCCGAGGTCTCTTTTGCCTTTAGAGTTGAGGTGGTAAATTATCTTTGGTAAACGGAAATTTGACATTCTCTGTACGTGTTGGAACCATTTAATCTGATAATTTTGTATATACCCCAACTCTCTTTATCATAAATTAGCTTAGCGATCATAAAAGCTATAGATCTGACATTAATATCAATCATTTTGGACATTTTATTTTCCACCCTTCTCACTCCTCGTGACGATGAGGGTGGAAATTGGACGTAAACGGGATTGAAAATGTCACTAGCCATCCACCAAGATTCGATACGAATAGAGTTTGTATTCCGTTATTCTTTCGTGCCACACCCTCTAAACCCCTAGGGGAGCTATAGAATAAACTTGGGCTTAAATGACAATCAGTCTATCACCAATCAGTATGCCACTCTGAAAACTATAGATTCGAAAATAATATCGGTTGTTTTCGAGTAATTTTGTGTGTTAACTCCTCCCAAACCCTAGTGTACTTTGAGTCAAACCGGGGCTATGAGTAATTGATTGTCCACTTTCAACTTAATGACACCGGAAACAATGTATTGGTAATGAATATAAGTTTTTTGGAGATTTAATTTTACGCCCTTCTCATTCCATCGCCCCTTAAGGTGGCCAAAGTCTGAAGTACGCAAGTGAATTGGAATAGCCAGAGTGTCACTTAGTACTAAACTCTAATATGGCAAGTGAGAAGAAGATATCACTTAGGGCGGAATTCATGAAACCATCTTTACGCAAAGAGCGACTCTTTCCCCCTCTCTATGATGTAGAAAGTATTCACAAAACCAGTTTTTGTGAATACTTTCTACATCATAGAGAGGGGGAAAGAGTCGCTCTTTGCGTAAAGATGGTTACATGAATTCCGCCCTTAGTTTCTATTTCACTCTTCATCCACCTTATGAAAATGTAGTATTAAGCGACCACAGCAGCGTGATACTATTCGTAAGGATAGTGACACGCACAAGCTTTTCCAGATTTATACTATCAAACTGAGAAATTCTTAGATAACAGTTTAAACAGAATGACCATTTTTATAATATATATTTCTTCTTTGTTAAGATATAACAATTTATTTTTGTTGGAAGTAGATTTATTTAACATAGTTTGAAACTACATGGCCGTGTTTCCATATTTTTTTGCGAATAATTTTCGATACACTCTTGGGTGGCATCTTGCTCTTATGATTGGTATAAGATGCCACGTAATTAAAAATATTAGCTCATATAATGCTAATACAAATGTTGAATCTTATACAAGTATCGGAATGTTTAAAGAGTTTTGAATTAGCAATTATTTTACTGCATAAGTAACATTTTGATAGGCCAAAACAAATAGTCTACTAGCTAATACCCGACGTGCGCTGCTACGCCTAAATAAATTAAATATTGAAGGTTAATTAATTATATGGTGGAGGAAGTTCGGATAATGTGGACCCTTCGGTTTGAGTGGACCCTGTTAATATCTACTTTAATTGGTGCTGCCCTCATCAACTTTGACGTGTTCAAGGCCAGCTTCTTTTATTCTTTCTGAGAAGAAGGGTTTATTTGTGATATTTATGAAAACGACCAGTTCAAAAGTTTTTCAAACTAGGAATTGATTCTTAATTTTTGCTATTGAATATTACAAATGTTGAATAAAACTCCTAAATATATTACATTTTGCAGATGCTGTTTTAATATACTGACGGGTTTGGTTTGATATTATGTGGCATGGCGGCTGTATACAATAATTAAACATAACAAAGGAATTCGATTGATGTGGACCCTCCACGAGGCGGTTAAAGTGGACCTGGTTATATACGTAATTTTTATCAATGACGATGTTATCTGTAAAAATCATGCACTTAATTAATTGTATTTAATATCCTTGTAATTTTACTAAAGCCAAAAACCATCGCTTTCTGCAGTTGAATGAAGTATGAATGTTATAATCAACAATAATTTTTCAAAAAATAATAACGCGTTTTAATTATGATCAGTTATAAATATTTTCAGATTAATTTGTGCCTGTCTGTATAAATCAATAGTGTAGGCCTATATAAACTTATAAATAGACTAAAAGCTAGGGTGGACTCTGGGGTCCATTTTACCCGAATATGAAGATATGAAGGTTAAAGTTAATCTTTGTTGTTATGTAAAAAAAGGAAAGCTTATAAATTATGAATATGTTTCCATATTTGAATAAAATAATAATTTTATTTATTAGTTATAACACTATTGATAATACTGTAATTAAACAAAATTCAACTCCCTTAAATAGAAGAAGAAAAACAACAAATTTAAAATAGGGTTCCACATTACCCGAAATTCCCCTATACATTGCGATGAACCAAACACGGCGGTTGCTAGAGTATTTTTTTATTTCAAATTTCAGATAAACCCCCACTTCTATAGGTCGGATTTCGCTGATTTTTTGATAATTCATAACTTGGTTTATTTTATTAGGATATTGCGAGTTTTTTTGTGAAACATAAAAAATTGTGATCGCTAGAGCGTTTTTTTTTTTTAATTTTCGTTTCGTGTTAACTATACCTAATGATTTTAGAACATAATAGATAATGGCTAAATACTCGCCGCATCTGAAAACATGTATATACAAATTTTCACGAAGATCGGTTGAACGATTTAGAGGTCTATAAAGGACAAACAGACAGACAGACAGACAGACAGACAGACAGACAGACATATATATAGCTTATTTAACAAACTCGATGAGAAATTAAGTTAGGTCTATTTTCAAATTTTAGAGGCTTTCATACATTTCGCGGCATGGGCTACGGTTAACTTTTTACGAATTAACAAACTGATGTATTATTTATTTAAATAAAAAGTTATCATCTTACCTCATATTCTTCTTCTTCTTCTTAGTCTAGTTTCAAAACCTTCTTCGTTCCATCATCAGTATTTTCATGATCGTTATTATGTCATCTTGCAAAAAATGGACTATGGGCATTACCATCTTTACCATAAGGGCACAGGGGGCCCGTGCCCAGGGCCCCAATCCTCACGGGGGGCCCTAAAGGCTGATATATTCGCTTGCACTACGTTACGCTCGGGATAACAATTAATCTCCACTCTACTTTACCGACTTCTCCGACGTTACCGGCGGATACGATTTTAGTATCTCAACCTTACACAATTTTCTAATAAAGTCTGATAAATTAGAAGAAACTTTTCGAAATGTTGAAGTTGATACAAGAATATTCCTTCGCTTAACTGATACCAATTGTAGTGGAGAGCGCTCATTTTCACAGTTGAATAAAAACAATTACAAACAACAAGGATCGTTTTTTATCTATAAGAACGACTAATTTGTCAATTGCGTGCATAGAGAGTGATGTCCTTCAAAAAATAGACTTTGATGATACGTACAATAGAAGATTTTGCACAACAGAAATCGCGAAAAAACCATTATCGCAATCGTAACCAATTAAAACCAGCAGCATATTTAGCTAATTAATAACATATGTATATTTTATTTATACCAATTAACCATAATAAATATAAGATCATAGCAGAAAAATGTTTTTGTCAATCACTTTTTTTTTAACTTTACAACTGGGCCCCAAATTCTTGTGTGCCCAAGGTCCCCGGCATGGTCTAAGACGGCGCTGGCTATGAGTCTTAATTTGGGTAAAGAAGTATCATTCACAGGTTAATGCTTGATAAGCATATTTCATTATATCCCAGTGTGAAATAATCACAACATTACTAAAATAAAAATCTTATAGAGTCTAATCTTTGTTAACATAGAGAGCTTAAACTTTTTCTGATGCATTTTAATTGTCTGTCAATTGTAGCAACGATACAAAACATATTGTTTTTAAATTACATAGATTAATAGATAAACTCTATGATTTTTTTTTTTGCAGCAGACTTCATTTTTTAATATATCATTTATGTAACACTAGGCATAAATGGGTTAATATCCCTATCAAAAACGGTACATTATATTTGCTCATACAATTAATCCAGATATTTGGTATCTACTTAATCTCCAATTCCATGTCACAACAGGCTTAGAAATACTTTGGCCTACCTGCTGACTGCTGCCTTTACATCCATATGTGTTAATCACAGAGGTGGACTATCATCTAGCCATTATTAGGATAAGATATAGTCAGCATATCGAGTCCTCCAGTAGTTATAGCTGGTTTTCTCAACCTGGAACCATTACTTATTGTAACTACCCAAATTCATAAGATGCTGTGTAGGCACCAATCCTATATTGGTCAAAATTCTATGAGAAAACTTCTTCCCTCACGGGGATTGATACTCTGTGGGGATTAGAACCAGTGAAATTATTCTCTCATTCTGCACCAAGGCATCATGCCGTAAACCACTCGACTACAGAGCGAGACTACCCACTTAATCTAGTTATTATACTTCGTACATGGGGCCCTTACTTACTTACTCACTGGCACTATCGAACCCGTAGGTTCATGGCCGCGCGGACATAAGCTCTCCATACATCCCTATCCTGAGCCAATGCTTTCCAATCATTCCCTGTATAATCTACTTCCCTTAAATCATAGTTAATGTTGTTCTCCCACCTCATTCTTGGTCTACCAACTCGGCGTTTTCCCTCTGGCTTTCCTACAAGAAGCTTCCATGCACGTCTTTCATTCCCCATACGTGCAACATGTCCTGCCCATCGCAGTCTACGAGACTTAACTGTTTTTATTATATCTGGCTTCCTATAAAGACCATGTAGTTCATTGTTACGTAGTCTTCTCCATTCTCCTGTCTGTTCATCCCTCTTTGGTCCAAAAATCTTCCTAAGAACCTTATTCTCAAATACTCGTAACCTCCTTTCCTCCCTTAAAGTAAGAGTCCATGTTTCGCACCCGAACATGGGGCCCTTAATGGTTCAAAATAAAAATATGCTACCCTACCAGGATTTAAACTCAGAATTGCAGATCAACAGGCAGGTATGTTACCATTCTGACCTAATATAACCAGTGTTTGGTTAATGCAAATATGTAGAATTAAACAGTGCTAATAATATGCATTGTGACACATAATAATTTTGTTAACAATAGCATAATTATACAAACAGAGCAAATCTGTTTCAGATACATCATTTTCCAATTCTTAACAAAATGTTAAACATTTGCACACAGGAAAAAGCATGTTAATATAGCACTCAGTATAACACATTATAATAATAAAGATGTGGTAAACATTTGACAATGGAACAGAAGTTTTGTTAAATTCTGTGATAAACAATTATTTATTAAATTAATATTAATTTGTGAATCCAGGCATAATTGAGCAGACTCTCGTATTATTAATATCCATCACTGGGCCGTCCTATGAAACGCTGGAGGGAAAATTTTCTATAGGATTGTAACAGGCCTTGGCCTAATACTTGGAAGGAAGAAGAAGAAGAAGAAGATATTTTATTTTAATAAATAGCAAATAGAAACTATTCGTGTAATAAAATGTCTGAAAGTCACGATGGGTTAAAGAAAGCTGATGTCTCCTCTGCTCTTCAGTTTTGTACTAAAAAATTAACTAACTCACTGGCACTATCGAACCCGCAGGTTCATGCCGCGGGGACATAAGCTCTCGATACATCCCTATCCAGAGGTAATGTTTTCCAATCATTCCCTGTATAATCTACTTCCCTCAAATAATTATTCATTTTATTCTGAATAGTTTTGTATAGTAAAGTAAAGTAAAGTGATCCCACAACAGACCCGGAGGTCCTTGGGGTAGTAGGAGGTTAGGGCTCCCACTTTTTCTAGACAATCGGCACTTTATGTCAGCCGGGTTGTCAGCCCTGCGTGACGGCCGCCTTTACCCCCAGAACAGGCGTCCGGTACTCATTTCCGTTAGAGGCTGAGTCGACCCCAGGGCCACAGTGCCGCCAGAGGGTTTGGGTCAGTTTAAAAATCCTGACCCCAACGGGACTTGAACCCTCGACCCTCCGGCCTGTAGCTCAGTGCCTTAACCACTACGCTACGGCGTGCCCCAGTTTTGTATAGAGCAAGTAATAAAATCTCTAGAGGATAAAGAAGATATTCGATTAAAATGGTTGGTATATTGTTGGTGATGCATTAGTATTATGTTATAGGGAGAAATACTAAAATCCATGCACATTCTATTAAATAACACTGTGGAAATTAAAAAAAAAATTGTGTTGGTCACATTTAAAAATATATTATACTAGCGGACCCGGCAAATGTCTTGCCCGAACGTTAAATTCTCGTCATGGTCGGACGATAAAAATATAAGTTACTTTCTTACCAAAAAATTCACTAATAATAAGTTCGCAAAAATAACTCCTCACTGCCATCTGTTGTGGCTCAAGAACCGTGCATTATGACGTCACATTATTGTCACGCGGAATATGTCGTTAATGCAGATTACTATACATCTGACATAAAAAAAATCCTATTACCCGATCGCAGCGCCACCTACCGGGTCCAATTGTGAATCCAAACCATCCAAGGACCCACTCAAACACACACAAAATTTCATCACAATCGGTCCAGTGGTTTAGGCAGTTTTTAATTTCGGATTTCAAGTAAACTTTCACTTCTAATTGATTTTCGCTCACTTTTGGATAATATCTACCTCGGTTTATTAGGATATACTGAGTTTCGTTCATCGAAAATTGTGACTTTTAAATTTTCACTTCATGTGAACTCCTATACCTAGTGGTTTTAGAGGGTCCAATTGTGAATCTAAAACATCCAGAGACTGACTCAAACAAACAAAACATTTTCATCAAAATCGGTGAAGTCGTTTAGGCAGTTTTTAATTTCAGATTTCAAGTAAACCTCGACTTCTAATTGTCGGAATTCGCTCATGTTTGACAATACATACCTCGATTTATTTTAATAGGATATTCCGAGTTTTGTTGTGAAACATCGAAAATTGCGATCGCTAGAGTGATTTTTAAATTTTCGTTTCAGGTGAACTCCAACAACTAATGATTTTAGAACATAATAGATAACGGCTAAACACTCGCCGCATCTGAAACCCTGTATATACAAATTTTCACGAAGATCGGTTGAACGGTTTGGAAGTCTGTAAAGGACAGACATATACATTCGTTTTTATATATGTAGATTGTGTTAAGTAGAAACGTATCAACTGGATTAGGAAATAAATATGAAATATTCTATTGTAGACTTTGTATATTGAGAACTGTATGTTTTAATGCTAATGGCATATTATTATTATTATTATTATTATTATTATTATTATTATTATTATTATTATTATTATTATTATTATTATTATTATTAAATTATAATTTACCCAGAGCTAGGGGTAAGATGCCACTTTTGTAGGTTTAAAAATATGCAATTATCTAAAAATGTAAAAACTATAAGAGTGAGCATTTTCAACGATAGTGTATGAAGCATGGAATATTATTCCCTAATTGTTCAGAAAGAGGAAAAAGAAGCTCTTCCAGATGAATGGAAATAATCAATTATCGTACCAATTTATATGAAAGGAGATAAAACTGACTGCAACAACTATAGGGGCATCTCATTACTTTTAACTTCGTACAAAATTCTAACAAATATATTAGTACTTAAGCAGACTTACTCCTTATATTGATGACGTTCTGGGAGATCGTCAATGTGGATTTAGGAGAAACAGGTCTACAACAGATCAGATTTTTAGTATAAGGCAGATTTTAGAAAAGAAATGGCAATATAATGATACTGTAGATAAACTATATATAGACTTAAAAAAGGCATACGATTGAATTAAGAGGAAGAAGTTATATTGTATCCTGCTGGAGTTCGGAATTCCTAAAAAAATTAGTTAGACTTATACTAATGTGTCTAAATGGCATAAAGAGTAAGGTGCGTGAGGGAAAACAGTTTTCAGATACTTTTGAAATCCACAATGGGTTGAAGCAAGGAGATGCACTATCTCCTTTACTATTTAATTTTGTACTAGAGCAGACCATTAGATGTTTAGAGGATGAAGATGGCCTACAACTCAGTGATATTAATAGGCTGTTAGTTTATGCTCATAATGTACTATTAGGCGATAGCGAGGAGATACTAAAGGCCAACACGCACACACTATTGAGTTACACTAAGAAATTGGTACTGGAAGTAAATAACAATAAAACTAAATATATGTTCACACACAGAAATGCGTTATACAGTGGAAACGGACAGCTAATGACAAATGAGGGAAATTATGAGGAAGTGGCTGAATTCAAATGCCTAGAACAATAATCACAAATAGAATGAGATGCACAAAGAAATTAAACATAGGTTCAATTCTGGAAATGCGTCCTATTATGGACTCTTACAGGGACTCTTGACGTCCCAACTCCTTTCAAAAAACGTTAAACTGAAAATTTATAAAACTATTATTCTACCAGTTATATTATACGGATGCGAAATATGGACTCTTACTTTAAGGGAGGAAAGGAGATTACGAGTATTTGAGAATAAAGTTCTTAAGAAATTTTTTGGACCAAAGACAGATGAACAGACAGGTGAATGGAGAAGACTACTTAACAGTGAACTACATGGTCTTTATAGGAAGCCAGATATAATAAGAACAGTTAAGTCTCGTAGATTGCGATGGGCAGGTCATGTGGGGAATGAAAGGCGTGCATGGAAGCTCTTTGTAGAAAAACCAGAGGAAAACACCCAGTTGGCAGACCAAGAATGAGATGGGAGAATAACATTAACTATGATTTGAGGGAGGTGGGTTATACAGGGAATGGTTGAAAAGCATTAGCTCACGATAGGGATATATGGAGAGCTTATGTCTGCGCGCCATGAAACTGCGGGTTCGACAGTGCCAGTGAGTTAGTTAAAGTTCAGAAAGCATAGTTCATATTATTCCTCTTATAGCGTAAATTTCATGATTATATTTTAACTACGGCATTTTTCTCCCTTAGCTTATATAACTAACTTCATGTGAATCCAAATGCAACTCCGTTACAAATGGAATGTTTCAATGGTCTATTAGTCTTTAACATGCTAACCACCAAATCTGAGAGCGCTGGGTTCAAATCATAAGGGTCGATACATTTTTGCAGGACGCAAAAATCTGAAAAAAAAAAAAAAAAAAAAAAAACACGGGTCCGGAATAGCACATTTACGGCGCGTAAAATAAGCTAAAGCCTGAAATAAGAAGCCTTTCATCAATATTTGCCGATAATTTGACACCGTGTTTTCAATAGCTTGGCTATTTATTTTAAATGTTTATCTAATTTACTCACTGGAACTATCGAACTCGTAGGTTCATTGCCACGCGGAAAGCTCTCCATACATCCCCATTCCAATCTGATGCTTTTCAATTACCTCCTGTATAATCTACTTCCTTCAAATCATGGTAAATGTTATTCTCCCACCTCATTCTTGATCTACTAACGGAGCATTTTTCCTCAGGTTTTCCTTCAAGAAACTTTAATACCGCTCTTTCATTCCCCATTCGTGCCACATGCCCTGTCCATCGCATTCTACGAGACTTAACTGTTTTTATTATATGTTTCCTATAAAGAACATCCATCCATCTATCCATCCATAGTAATTCTGCCCGAGGGCAGCTCTTTCACTGTAATCATAGCATTTTCATGCGGTGCTTTGCAGCTTTACTAGGGAATTATAGGTGTGGTAGCTTCCCGTTGCTTTCCACACCGGTGAAGGATTGTGATGATAATGATGGCCGGACGATTTTCTGGGACCGTTGGGCCCTAAGCTTCCTGACATTTGTCTTACAGGTAAGGAAAAACCCCGAAAAAAAACCTCACCCAGGAACCTGTCCCGACCGGGATCGAACCCGGACCCGCTGCGTGACAAGACAGCACGCTACCTCGAGACGGTGAACATAAAGATAATAGAGCTCACAAATCAACTTTTATAAGATTCATGATGTGTTCCGTTGAGGTATTATTCAAAATTAAAATATAAAATTATGGAATATTCACCTGAAAGGATTCATCCTGCCGATGATGGGACAAGTCCCGAAAGCGCTACAGTTAAATAACTAATTAAGTTGAGGAGACGGACCTTTCAGGTGAATATCCCATCATTTTAGATTTTAATTTAGCTCACAAATGTTTATAGCGTCGTTTAATTAAATTTTAATAAATCCCTCTGGTCATTGAGACTTAGATCCCCACTAAGGAGTTAGAAAGCACTTATAATAAATAATTTTATACATCACTTAGCGTATACTTAAAAAATACATTTTATTCAATTAATATGGAAAAAATTATATAGCATCGTGCTAGAATTCAGAATTTCTAAAAAAAAATCTACATATAAATGATACAAGAAAAATTTAGGGTGGGAATAAGCGAACAGTTTTCAAATACTTTTGAAAAACATAGTGGGTTAAAGCAAGGAGATGCACTACCTTTTCTGCTATTCAATTCTGTAATAGAGCATGCAATCGAATATTTAGATAAGGAAGGTGTACAGCTCAATGGCATTAATCAGCTTTTGGTATATTCTGCTTATATAGAATTATTAGACGATAGTGAGGAAACGCTAAGTCAACACACACATTCTATAAAATAGCACTAAGGAAGTCAATAAATAAAACAAAATATATGGTTGTACATCCAAATATATTATTATTATTATTATTATTAATTTTAGAAATTAAAGTGAAATTTTGATGAGGTGGCGGAATTCAAATACTGTACCTAGAAACTAATTACGAACAGGAATGAAGTGTAAAAAGAAATTAACATGCACTTAAATCTCGAAACGCATGCTATTATCCATTACAGGGACTCTTGACATACTTCTTAAAAATATTATATCAAACGACGACAATTTTTTTTTTAAAGTAAAAAAATATTGCTCTTATTTGAGAATAAAGTGTTTTGAAATTGTTTGGACCAATGAAAAGCAATCCATAACCTCCTAACTTCAATAAAATCCCCACCACAATCATTGACACTCTTACAGCGGCTTCAGACGAATGGACTTGTGAATAGTGCACACCAATGAAGTACATTATCTTTTTGGGAATCCGTATGTAATAAGAACGGCTGTGTCTTATAAAGTGAATTGGGCATGGAATGTGGCACGAATGTTGAATGAAAGATGAGCTTGGAAACTTATTGCAGGAAAACCAGGGGGGGGGGAGAATCCAGTTGGTAGGTCAAGAATGCAATGGAAGAATAAAAGTCACCATTATTTAAGAGAGATGAATCATGCACGGAATTATTAGAAAATATCAGCTCACAATTGCGATATATGGAGAACTTTCATCCGCGGGCATGAGTTTTTTATTTTAATAGTGGGTAAATTTTTCAACCGAAGTCTAAATCACAACCCCGGTTTTCCAATTTTTTATAGTTTTCATAACTCCTATAAAAATGACTGAACATTCACGGAAATTATCAAACCATAGACATGATTCAGAAATTTTGTTTTTGTAATATATGACCGTAGATTTTCAGTTTTTATGATTGTTATGGAAAAAAAAAAAATCGGAAAACCCCGGTCATGGTTTGGACTTCGGTTGAGAAATCCACTCAATGAGTTACGAATAGCAACGCAGACCATGTGAGACAGATTATGATATTAAGAATATTTAGGAAGAGTATTTGTGTAGTGGGTCTGTCTCAGTGATCTAGTGTTTATATTTCTGTCATCTATTCTCTAGATTCGTGGGTTCAAGCCCGGCCGAGATCGATGGGTTTTTAGGATGAAAAAATCCAGGTTACATGTCCTCTGGGAGGGATTTTAAGTCGTGAGATCTCGAGTCTGAAGATTTTCGGGCTCGTAAAAGAATCTCAAGCCTAAATTAGTGCCTTTGAGTAAAATTTAACTGGCCTTCCCCATCCAAATAATACATTAATAGATTTCTCATTGTGGCGATGTGCTGACCACATGTCACTCATTGACATCTTTTGAAACATAAGAGTAACTATATTAACTTAGGCAAGAAATTCCCGCTAGGGGAGCACCTGTCTCCAACAGGGATGTATGAGTATATACATGTACATACATATTTGTGATTGTGTGATGAGTGCGTGGTGAAAATCGGTATGTCACGTGACGTAATAAAAGGCCCATTTCCTTCATAACTATGCCTTAACTATAACATTGCTTAGTTCTGCGTATCAATCTTTTCGAGCTGTGCGTTGCATTGAACTAGTGAATATTTTATGTTATATTGGTGATGAGTATGGCCAAAAGTAGGCCTACGTCAGTTTCAGACTCTTGGAAAAAATGTTGTGGCCCATAGTGAAGCCCATTAGTTCTTCAGTAATACTAAAAAAAAAGTGACGATTCAAAACAAAAGTATCTCAGGTTTACACTAAAGCAGACTACAAAAAGAGCGGTGGATTATTGCGAAAATCTAAAATTGTATTATAAAATTTAGGACGGAGATGAAGTAACTTAATGAGCGTGTGGCATGGTAAAGTACCAACCTCAGGAAGAAAAGAAATACTAGATTAAATGACAGAAAATTCCATCGAAATGCTTTTGATAAATGTGCTATTAGAAGTAGGCCTATACTTAAGAATTTTGTTAAACATAACAAAAAAGTGTAAGTGGTTTAACGATCTATGCTACACGAACGTAGGATACTAGTTGTCTAAATATTGGTTGCCTTGTACTTTTGCACTACGAACGAGAGTTCAATTTTATTTGAAATGTCGCAATTTGAGTAATATTGCATTTGTCGAATACTCGTAAATATCTAGAAACATGTCTTCTTCACTGTTCTTTAACTATTTAAGACGATTAAAACCAAATACAGAGTATTTAAAACATTTAATAGTGCGTTACCTCGTGAATCACAGCTTTAGCTTTTCGAGCATGCGCAGTGGGCCATAACAGGACTGCTTTTAGAAGCGGCTCATTCTTTTTGTCGCTAAGTGTACTTCAAAAAAGTTCTCTGTCTGTCGAAATACACACTGTCACGCCTCGTATATGAACTGGCGAGGGAACCCTTCTATATTGAAGAGCTGCGACAAGATTTACATCTGCATTCCACAACGCATACATCACAATAGAGGAACTAAGATGGAAGGAAGACCAAATCTGGATGGAATTCTACTCCACGGACGCTATGATGACAACGGATTGGAGACAAGTAGAACATAGATCAACGGAAAAGGAAGTAATCCCTGAAGCAGAATACGACCTCAGACATCTGATGACGAGGATGGCAACACATGGGTCATCATAGGATCTGTAGGATCTATAGTGGGTTATCTCTATGTAAGATCAAGAAACATCACGAACCAGACCAGACTCCCAGTGCATCTGAGCTGTGCGCTGAAACTGCGACCATTACCATGTTGTGTAGTGTCGGATGCGAGACGTGTCCCTGTAGGCTTACTGTGGAGGGAACTGAACGGTGGACCATGGTGAACATCACCCCAGGCCAACGCAAATGGAAGAAGGTGATTAAATAATATTGGTGAAAATGGACACCCCTGTCTTACTCCCTGGTTATTTATATGTTTTGTTTACTAATTTTATCTCCGCAGTCTATTTTAAAATTTGTTTCTATATATAAATTCTGAACGGCTCTTATAAGGTGTTGAAGAATTCCTTTCGTTTCTAGTATGTTCCATAATTTATTTCTACTTACACTATCAAATGCTTTAGTATATCTTATAAGCTGAATTTAATAAACTTATTCCTCTATAATTTGTACATTCTCTGTTCCCTTTTTTAAATATCGGAACAGTTATTGCGTCCTTCCATTCATCCGGGACAGAACCCGTTTTCCAGCAATGGTTCATAAATTAAATAAACTTAACAATAAATGTAATCGATGCACATTTGAGTAATTCTATGTTTAGATCATAATTATCTGCTCCAGGCGATTTCTTGTTTCTAAAATTTTGCATTGTTAACATTAGCTCTTCAAACCTAATACTATCCACATTTGGATCATTTTCTCTTAAGGCTATTGTTTGTTCTTCTAAGTTTGTCCACAACGATGTATAACATTGTTCCCATTGTGTAAGAGGTATAGGATTTAACCGTATTGTGTCCTTTTCGTTTGCAAAGTTTACAATAATAATTTGCAACCTTGTAGATATGGCACCCAGACCCATTTGCCAGGACTTTATCTACTAATTGTACATTATATTTGTGGGTTGTCACTCCATTATCGTATTCCATTTGTGGGTAATCGCTGTACCCATTCTATGACTACTAATTCAGTTCTCTATGGTGTTAAGAACTTGAACGAACGATATGGAACGATATAACCTGTGATTTTAAAAGCCTCTCTATGGTACCCTTCGTTCTCTATGATGGTACCTGTCACCTAGTAACATTGTCTTTGTTTTTATCGTTTTATGTTTTGAGGTTAATTTTACAAGTAAAAATGTTTAGTCGTTAAATATATTTCATTGTATGAATGAAAGAAATGTTACGTAGAATTTACACCTTCGAGAAATCTGTATTCAGCATAGGAGTATTAATTGGCGTAATTATAGCATGTTTATTAATCAAAAGTGAAAATGAAACTTCAATAGCAACGAGCTGCCAAATTAGAGATAGTTCTATAATTTCGTACAATGACTGGTTTTTAAAAAAAGATCTGAAACGATATATGGTAGATTATGATCTTTTAAGTTATGGAAAAAATGAACAACAGGGTATCTTGGAATCCTCATTTTTATATGATTCTGTTCGTGTACTTTGCGTTGTATTTGTGACGAAAGGGAAGAATGCAAATGCAATTAGAAATACGTGGGGAAGACAATGCAACCGTTTAGTTTTTTTCAGTACCGAAAACATAACAGACATATCCGTAATACAGTTAAAACCAAAATCATCTTGGCACTACTTATGTGATGCTATTAGATATATTTGGGGAAGTTATGGAACTGATGTTCATTGGATTCTTTTTGCACCCGATGATCTATATGTTATTCCAGAAAACCTTCGATATTACATCGCTCATTTAGATTATAATAGGACTTATTATTTGGGTAATGATATAATTTTTTGGGGACAGTTATATAATGATCGTGAGGCAGGCTATGTTTTAAGCATAGAAACTATTAAATTGCTTCAAAGAAAGTTCAATTCAAGTGAATTATGTTTGAAAAGTGGAAGATATTGGAAGAATGATGATTTTTATTTGGGTAAGCATATCACATATAAAAAATTACCAGACATGTTGATTTACAAAGATCAGGACATAAGGTTTGGCAACTATTCTTTTTGTATAAAAATGTTATCTGATCACAAAATGTTATCACATGGAAAATGTGCAATCCTAGTGTATCTTCACAACAGACGGCTCAATTATTGCACACAAGAAGGGAGAAGGTGAAATCAGGTTTTACTGTAGGCCTATATGAAATTTACAATAATTTCATTCTAGAGTTTAAAATGAATATTCACTTACAATTGTTCTAGTTCTATATTAATTAAATACTGTTTAGTACTGTAGATCTTTCTTTAATTTAAAGGCAAGCACTTGAGTGAGATGGGTATCTACCCTATAGATACGAAGGACAATAATGGATGTGCAAGATTTCATCGATATAATCTCAATTATGTGGGTGCTCCTCATTTATACAAATCACCTATAAATAAATTTATCAAACAGATGGTAAGTTTGTCATTAAATTGAAAAAAAAATTATATCACGGGTGGGTGTGTAAAGTGAGGTATCTCCAAAATTTTGAAAAAATGTTGTCTAGAAAGGGAGATTTGTCCTGTACCATAACAAAGAAAATATTGCTACTGTAATGCAGAAGGATATTTTGTTAAGTCGATGATGAATGTATTACACTCATTCCTGGGAAAAACCAGATACGTCAACTTTTTTCCAATTTTTTAAAAATGTTCTTAATGGATACTGTTCTTTATGACGTTTCATGTGGTAAAAAAAAAGATAAGCCAATTCTTCATTCTGTTAGGTATCCATCCATAGTAATTCTGCCCGAGGGTAAGACTTTCACAGCAATCATAGTATTTTCATGCTATGCTTTGCAGCTTTACTAGGGAATTATAGATGTGGTACTGGTAGCTTCCCATTGCTTTCCACACCAGTGAAGGATGATGATAATGATAAGGATGATGGCCAGATGATTTTCGGGACCGTTGGGCCCTAAGCTTCCTGACATTTGTCTTACAGGTGAGGAAAAACCTCACCCAGGAGCCTGTCCTGACTGGGAATTGAACCCGAGACCACAGTGGTGGACCTATTTGGTATAATAGACAATTTTTGTTTCAGATAAGTCTAAAAGGTAGAAATTTCACCGGGAAAAACAGATAAATGATAAATGCTGGCAAATAGGACCGGATGAATCTGATTACTTATTAAAAATTACATCATAGATAGCTCTGAAGTATTTTTTTTTACTATCGCCACCTGGCGTAGAATAGAAGTGTTATTGGAGTAAATCAGAGTGAGTTTTATTGAAGCTGTGTCCAGAATCAATTGTTTAACAGGAGATAGATGTACAAATGTTGTAGATTTTTATGCATTTCTTATTTCTTAAAACGAATATTGTTAATTTTTTATTTTACATCTGTTGAATTTTTTTTTTCCAAATGCCCCCAGGTTTGTCTTTCGACATTCCTGGTTTCTCTCCATACTTGTAACCCACTTCTGATGTTGGGGCGCCTGGAAGGCGGGGTTACATTGCCCCGATGATATGATGGGTGATGATGATGATAATGGTGCGCCAGGAGAGTCCCTAATCCTAAGCTTAACCTAAGATGAATATGAATGATGATGATTGTGATGGCCATATGATTTCGGGGACCGTTTGGGCCTTAAAGTTTTCCTGACATTTGTCTTACAGGTGAGGAAAAACCCCGATAAAAACCTCACCCAGAAAAACTGTCCCGACCGGTTATCGAACCCGGGCCTGCTGCGTGACAAGGCAGCACGCTACCTCGAGACCACAGCGGTGGACATTGAAAATCTTAATACATGCAATATCTTTCATAAATGCATGCTCTGAGAAATCTATTACCTGTTTGTTTATTTATTTAATTAAATACCTACCAACATACAATTTTAAGTTTTGTGTTAATTACTTATTTTACAACAGAACAACGGTTGTGATGATACTGAGGATAGAACGGAAACTAAGTTCCGAAACTAGTTTATAGTGAAATAAGAATAATAATATGAGGTGAGTGATCAAATTTTACCTAAATAAGATTTGTGGTTCGCAAGGGCGGTTCGGATTGATGAAAGACTGATGAACCAGACTGTAATTAAAAGTTAATTAACTCAATAAAGATTCATGCCAGTTCTGTTTTTTTTTAATTATTCTGACCCAAAATCGGTTAAAAGGGGGGACTGGAATCAGTATCAATGCAAGGTAAGTCGTACCACAAAGTTTCCATAGAACAAGGTGGAAAAAGTATGTAAAAAATGGTAATTTTAAGTTCATTTGTAATTTTCTAACAATATGTCATGCTTATTTACACTATTTGATATATATGTTTATATTTATCAATGCTATTCATCCTCCCTTTTGATATAATTTAGCTGCCAACTGTGGGTGAATAGGATTACTTACACTCAAACACTAAATTAAAAATTCTCGGGAACTGTAAAAACTTAGAATGCAAATAATACACATATTATAAAGTAGAATTATTATCATATTTGAAGAGAAAAAGTATACACTCAGACTGGGGTTTGACCCATGATCTTTGGCTTTCTAGGCCAATACTCTACCGACTGAGCTACTTGAGCAAGTTCCAATCTAAATGCAAATTTTTCTCTTATATGCGCTGTTAATTCCCACGCACAAAATGCTATGAAACTTTTGTTTCTAACTTGCAAATGGCAGCTTCTTTATTAAGAAGACATTTATTTGGGAATTTTACATTACATTATAAAGCCAGTATGGCTTCTTTTGATGTTTTTATTATTCATTTCATACATCTCAGTGATGAATAAATCATATATGAAGTCAAAAATTATACGCTCAGACTGGGGCTTGAACCCTTTCCAAACATGTATTAAGTTTTATTTAAAATATTAAAATAATTTCAGCAGTTTATAATTTTTTTTATCCTATTCACCCACGGTTACCATATTGACCTATCTTGTTTGTGCCAGTTTTGGACTTACCTGGTTTTTCCCAGAGATGAGTGTTTTATTTCATATTTGTTATAACTCATAATTGTGGGATTCTTGGTATATAAAGAAATGTCATTTTGGTGGAGATCTCTCTCTTTACACACCCACCTGAGATATATACAGTATATATAACATAGAAATGATATGCTCAAAAAAATGTTAAAATGTCGTGTCTAGCATTTTACAAAATAGCTCAAAAGCATTTTTGGAATTCATAAGCTTGTGTGACAGTAAGGCATCTTTTCAAGATCTTGTGTGGATAACAGGACTTGAGTATAAAAATGGACAATCGTATTCAAAAAAGTAGATCTGAGCCCCTACCTTAGACGTTGAAACATCAATAAATAAGAATGAAATAAAATGAATACTGTGTATAATTATCTATTTAAAAGCATGAATCATAACTGAATTACTTACATAGCTGTACAATATGTGCTATCTTTATAATGTAACTTTCTTGTTATCAAAGAAACTTGAAAGTGTCATTGATTGGCCACTTCAAACTTACTGGAATTTTTATATGTTGGTCAAGTGCACTCACTCACTTTATATTGAACACTTACAGATAAAAAGTAGTAAAGAGGTTTGGGAATTGTAAGAAAGTTTCTAAAATTAACATCAATTTTAAAGCAAAGTAGAAGAAAGCAGAACATTAACTGCACTATTTTTATTGAATGATGTAAATTTCATTAAAACTTATATCATGTTAATTGGTTAAAAATAGATCACTTTAGCTATTAAATTGGTTTGTTGTTTACAAAACACCACAGATTGCTAACCTATTAAGATATGTTTTTAGATGCCTGTAGAGTATTAGAAATTCATTGTTCTCTATGACCAGTCTCAATCTTGTAGTCAAAGCTTTTGACTACAATTCATGAGGTCCCAGGTTCAATTCCCAGTAGGATCGCTGGAATTTTTCCTTAATTGGAATTATTCCTATGATTGCTTATGTTCTGGAATTTAGATTCAATTTAGGTTTAAGGACTCTCCTGGTGATCCATTATCATTTATTACCCAACATAACATTGGGGTAATGTAACTCTGCCTTCTAGGCTTCTAGCTGTCTTACTCTCAGGAGAAGGTTATAATTCTGCCAATGCCAGGAGATAATGCTAGAAATATCATAAAACAACTTGATACAAGAAGTATCAAAATCCAGTTAAGTAAACTGAAACTAAGGTTGTGGGACTATATCATATTGTCAGCTGCTAGCCAATAACAAGCAACCATTTTAGTTGACATTAGCTCTACGAAACTGTTATGGATTTAATACTACATATAATTATTCTCACTATTTAACTCATGCCCCAAATGGGAGCCAATGACCAATCATTTTTCAATGAATTTTGTTTTAAAACCAATCACAGTCGTGTTTCACCTCAATAATTATCAAATTTTGATTACCAAAATAAAGAAAGCACCTCCTTTTAATATTCTGAACAGGTCAGAACATTATTTTGCAGTGACTGACTCTCTAATGAATACATTGAATATAGCAAATAATGAACAGATTCCTTTGACCTACACATTTGATAACTGTGTGTTCAATTATTGCGTTTTTAAATACTGATTTTACTGAGTTGTTTCAAAAAAAATTAATTAATAACCTATAATGTTGGTTATAATATACAGTTTGATGTGTTTCATTTTTTCTCCACTAGGGTGCATTCTTACATATTGCAATCCTATTTGGCAATAAGTAGTATGATCAAGTTGCAGTGATGAACAAATGAAACATAACCAAACATTTCTCATTTGTTTTCAAACATCGACATTTACATTAAATATATAAATATTTTAAAATAACTATATTTAAATAATGATTTGTGAGTAAACAGCTTAATTCTATTCATTAAATAGTCCTAACAAATGCCACTCTTAATTTCCAAATCTTCTAGATAAATTTGGAAATCACTTGTGACAAGGGAACTGACAACCATTGCATGCCAAAATCTACCTTGAATTTTTTCCCAGAGAAGTGTTGTGATATACCAAGACCATGTCCAAAAAAAGATATGCCATTTTAAAGTGCAAAGCACAGAAATTGAAGCCAGAATCTAGCAATGTCAGTTCACTGTATGGAACAGATGTACATCCCTGCATGAGTTAAGCATAGAATAAGAATGACGTGGCATGGAGAGCAGGTAGTGAGGGTTTTACAGTCTGCCAATAGAGTAGTTGTATTATTTCCCTATAGTTTAAATGGGATATTTGGTGCATGATTTTAGCATTTTGCAGTTAAAAAATGGCAGATAATTCTTTGGACACGACCTTTGTAATTCACATTTCTCTGGAAAAAATTTCAAGATAAGTTTCGGCATTTAATGGTTGACAGTTCCCTTGTGATGATAAATATGCTGAAACCCTGATTTACTAGAATCCTAATTTTGCATTAAAATGTAATTATATTAATTACAGAATGCTGGATGTTTTAGTGAGCACACCATAACATATAATGGCATAGAATCAGACAAATTCTACCTTTATTATTACCTTCTGTATCATGTCAAAGTGTTTAGTCATGGAGGAATCCTTGGAAATTACCCACCAAACAAAACAGTTTCAGATGATGAGGTAAGTTCCTTGCTGTTTTCTATTGTTTATCTAAAAAATAAAATGACAGGAGAATAATAATAATAAGGTAAAGGATTTTTAAGTCTTCTTCTTAATTTGTAGGATTTTCATCCCGTTTATTTCCCAAATCACTCATATTAAGAATTGCTACTTGGAATGTTATGTCCTGTTTTAAAAGGAAAGAAGAAATAATACAAGATTTTTTTCCACTTTTCAGCGGTTGCCCTTTTACCAGCTGGCTGCTGGCCCTTCACATCCACATGTGTCAATCACAGAGGTAGATGTTTTTATTATTGATTTAACATTTCTCAATGAAAGATAAATTATATTTGAAGAGAAAAATTTTCGCCTAGACCGGGACTCGAACCCGGGACCCTTGGCTTTCCGGGCCAAGTGCTCTACCAACTGAGCTACCGAGGCGAGTTATGATCTAGACGCAAATTTTTCTCTTATATACGTTGTAATTCCCTATCGCCAAATGCTTTTGAAACCATTGCTTCTATCTTTGCCAAGGGTCCCGGGTTCGAGTCCCGGTCTAGGCGAAAATTTTTCTCTTCAAATATAATTTATCTTTCATTGAGAAATGTTAAATCAATAATAAAAACATCATTAAAAGCCTTACTAGCTTTATAAAGTAATGTTAAATTCCCAATAAATGTCTTCTTAACTAAGAAGCCGCCATTTGCAAAGATAGAAGCAATGGTTTCAAAAGCATTTGGCGATAGGGAATTACAACGTATATAAGAGAAAAATTTGCATCTAGATCGTAACTCGCCTCGGTAGCTCAGTTGGTAGAGCACTTGGCCCGGAAAGCCAAGGGTCCCGGGTTCGAGTCCCGGTCTAGGCGAAAATTTTTCTCTTCAAATATAACAGAGGTAGATGTTCAACAGCCAGTGTAGGGGTGACATGTGGTTAAGCATGTCGAGTCTCCCAGCCGTTATAGCTAGTTCCTCAACCTGGAGCCGCTACTTATTTTAGCTACCCAATTGCCTCATGATGCTGGGTGGGCACCAGTCCCATACTGCCCGAAATACCATGAGAAAATTTCTTCCCCCATGGAGACTCGAACCAGAGCAAGTCCCGTAGCTATGCGCCAAGGCTTCCTACCTTAACCGCTCGGCTACGGCTGTACTTAAAGTTAATATTGCAACATAGATTAGTGTAATGCTAATATAAGTGGAATATTTTCTGAGGAGCATAAGTAACGTGTAATATTAAGATAATATTGCTAGATTCCACAAAAATCATTGAAGCATTTTTTTGAACTTCAACAATTACAGTGGCATAGAAAAAAAATGTGAACCATTGAATTAGATTTTGGAGATCAGCAAGGAAGTCAAGAAGAGAAAAATCTGTTATGCAGGAACTGCGTAAACTAAGTGAATTTCTAAACAAGTTGAATTTATGATCCAGTTTTGCTGGTTTACGAAATATAGGTATTTATTTTTTTAAATTGGAGAAACTATTTATATTATTTAAATCTATTTATGCTTTATCTTGCTCTAATATAAAGCCCCAAATATTCAAAGTTTCTAATAAAAATGACGACAATAACAATGATGACTACAATAATAACAATATATACATGTCACATTGTAAAGACATTTTTCAACTTTACAGAATATGTAATTATAGGCGAGTGATGCAAACCCTAAACAAATATAGTCATACTTCCTACTTTTTGTCCAAATGGCTAAGAATTGAGGAACTTAATGGAAAACAACTTCAGTTATAAGACCTTCTTTTGAGAAAAAAATTAAAAAAATAAATAAAGTTTTTGTGTTAATAAAATTATGTTAATTTTGAATGTAAGCATTCTTTTCAACAGTGGCATGTTGTGATATTTTTCAGGGAGAACCAGCAGTAATGGAATTGTCATTATATTATTTAATCAATTGAGTTGATGTTTACTTGATGAAAATCCATATTTATTAATTAATTATTATTATATATTAATTATATTATTTAACAAATATAACTAACTAACTCACTGGCACTACCAAACCCGTAGGTTCATGGCCACACAGACATAAGCTCTCCATACATCCCTATCCTGAGCCAATGTTTTCCAGTCATCCTCTGTATAATCTATTTCCCTCAAATCATAGTTAATGTTATTCTCCCACCTCATTCTTGGTCTACCAACTGGGTGTTTTCCCTCTGGTTTTGCTACAAGGAACTTCCATGCGCGTCTTTCATTCCCCATTTGTGCCACCTGTCCTGCCCATCACAGTCTACGAGACTTAACTGTTCTCATTGTATCTGACTTCCTATAAAGACCATGTAATTCTTGTTATGCAGTTTTCTATTTAACAAATATACACAGATAAATATAAAAAAATAAAATATGTTAGGTAATTCAAATTAAAATGAAAAAAGTTTTCTGTCTTGCATATCAATGGAATCTTCCTCACTTCTTTCTGGACAGATTTTTCTATGACATCATCATAAAAATTATATCAAAGAAACCTGTACTATTCCATACTCCACTATCGGTTACAGAAAGATCACAAGGCCAGCAAAATAATTGGTAGTTTTGTTTGTGTTTTTAGTGAACTGACCCATTTGGCCCCAGCTAATCTTTTCAAAATGTTTAATCTGTTTTCAACATTTTCTATTTGACTGTTCCATTTAAATTTATTTTCAAATACTATTAAATTAAACCTCATAGTGATTTCTTCCTATAAAAGTTCAATGTCAAATACTACTTCAAGATATTTGGTGTTTTCATTTTTCTTTATGTAATCGTGCATTGATTTAAAATTTATGATTAGTAGCTATATAATAAAAGAAATGGTAATTCATTTTTTCTAATATTAATAAATTACAATATGCAGTGTACAATTTTAACAAAATAGCCATCAAGTATAATATGAAAATTAATACAGGGAAAACAAAAGTAATGGCTTTTCATGGAAAATACCCTATACATAGCAAAATGTGTATAGATTCAAAAATACTGGAAAGAATAAATTAATTTACCTATCTTGGATATATTAACATATTTGGATGAAGTAGACATATCAAATAAAATTACTAATTTAAAAAAAACCATGGGAATAATAAATTCATGAAACCTTCACTAGTCCAGAGAGATACCAGAGTACGGCAGTGAGACATGGACTTTGAGGGGGAAAAAAAAAAGAGAGAGCAGGATAACTTCTAGTGAAATGAGATTCATGAGATATACAGTAGGGTACACCAAGTGGGATTACAAATGCAATGATGATGTCTTGAAGGAACTACGTTTAGAACCAGTCATTAAATATATATATATATATATATATATATATATATATATAAATACCAGAACAATTGGATGAATCATTTGTGACAAATGAGTTCAGATAGAGTTCTCAAAATCATGCTTCATTATTGTCCAACAGGAAAGAGATCTCTGGATCGTCCAAGGAAGCGCTGGATACAAAATTCATCAGTGAGATCATAACAGGCCTATAGACATAAAACTTGTAAGGATGAAGAAGATATTAAATACATATAAAAATATCCTCAACTCATGTCCAACTCAAGGTCGGGTCGAGAGATCACATGAGATGAACCCCTATATATAGAGGTCTTTGAATGGCAAGGGTGCTGGCCAACCATGCACCATCGTAGGGTAGATGAACGAAATGAAATGGATGAGATGACTATGGAGAAATGGTGGAATAAAATTGTGGCAGAGAAAAACAGGAGAAAACCCCAAGAAAAACTGCCCAAGCTCCATTTCATTCACCACAAAACCCACAGGGAGTAACTGAGACTTGATCTCGGGACCCAAGCAGTGAGAGGAGAACATCTTAACTGCTTGTGTCACGTAGCCACCATAAATAAGAAAATATTAATGAAATCATATTATTTTCATTTGCCTACTTTTTCCAATATCTTTAAAGCAATATTTATGGTTTTATTTAATTTTTGTTGTTGTCCGGGTGTATTTATTTCTGTGGCCCAAATCACTAGATCAGTAGCAAACAACATAATTTTATATTTTCATAGTACCTAATTGGTAATTTATTAAGCCATTTATATTCATGTTAAATATTATAGTATTAGTAATGGCCCCTTGTGATAGACCTGCTTTCACTATTAATGATATAACCTCATAATGTTTACTTCCCAATATTAATTTAAATACTGCTTTTGTTTGTTTATATTTGGATGAAATATTGTTAAAATTGGTAGAGATCCACCTTTGTGCAAAAAATATTTAAAAACCACTTTAACATACTTCCTGTAATCTCAGTATGTTTAAGTTTATTGATCAATTTAAGACTTTGTAAATCCTTGCATCCAAATTTTATGAGGCTTCATAACTTGTTAATGGGATACCTTCACTTTTATAAATGCAAGGTTTGGCATAAAAATATATACACAGTTCATTTGACTTGTTTATGCTTGCAATAGTACATTTTGTATCAGAGTTAATGAGAAATGTATTTCTGTTTAATAACATATATCTTGAAAATGCTATGTTCCAGATATGGAAAAAGTTTGTACGTGATGAAGGTATTGAAAATCCAGATCTTGTGTCAGCTAAACAGTATTATGAATTGTGGGAGCGTAAGATACCATCACCGGATGTGCTGAATGCTTTCTTCAGAGAGCAGTCACGTGATGCATTTAGCAGTGATGGAATAAGCAACTCAGGAAATCAGCAACAATAATACATCTTTGCAAATGCTCACAAGAATCTTGTACTTAAAAAATTATAGAATTATTTTATTCTATGAAACTCCAGTATTATTACTGTCATCTTAATTTTACAAATATTTTGCCTTAGAATCTCAGGTTTGTTTACTATTCTCCTGAAGTGAAATTTCTAAATAAAAACTGGAAAGCTAGTTATATTTGGGATAGCAAAAAAAAATACCACATATCAGATATCAACATGTAGCCACTTGAAGCAGAATAGTTACAACTTATAATTGGGTTACTTAATACCAATTTTGAAAGAATTCTAAAAAAGCTTAATTATTCTAAATGTGATACTTAATTAAATATTAATTGTACTTAATTTTCACATTGGATCAACTCTATGATGTCTGTCTAAGCATTCCAGAGATCCTGGGTTCAATCCCTGGTTATACCATAGAAATTTTATTTGAGTATAGGATATGGAATGAGATTAACTCAGGAACTGAGTAGCTATTTTAAATGAGTAATAAAAAAATTTGGTTAAGAGATCTGAAAAAAAAATTGAGGAATTGCATTACACTAACTATTTGATTCTCAGTCCTGTCATCAGCTAATCAGTAATATCAACCAATTCAATTGGTCCTGCCTTCTAGAGGGTTATGCCACAGATTATTTTTTAACTACCTATGTATGTAATTCCATTGTACTAGCAATACATCTTTATAAAATGTATTGTTTTCAAAATGAGCTTGAATTCCATTATTTGTTCTTTTACATTCCAACAGCATATTATTAAAAGTTTTTATACATTTTATATATGTGGAGTTTGGGCAGCAGGCATGAAAAAAAAAAACAAACTAAAATTGAACAGGCTAAATAAACACTTATAAAAACAGGAAAATTATTGTATGAATAAAAAAACTAAATATCATAGAATAATTTTCTCACCTGGACGTGTTTCAAAGACCTTCACCTCCATTTTCAAATAATCAAAATGTATTAATATTATTCGTTTTTAAACATCTTAATGATGGACAAATTATATTTGAAAAGAAAAATATATGCCTAGACTGGGGTTTGAACAGGGAATTAACTATGTGTAAGAGAAAAATACGCGTTTAGATTGGAGGCCTAGGTGGCTCAGATGGAAGAGCATTGACATAGAAAGTCAAAGGTCCTGGGTTCAAACCCCAGTCTAGGCGTATATTTTTCTTTTCAAATATAATCAAAACGTATATTTAAATTAATATTGGGAAGTAAACATTATGAGGTTATATCATTAATAGTGATTGCTACTGATCTCCACTCACTATTAAGTCAAAATGTATCTTGCATATTAAATTTATCACTTCTCAACAATGACAAATTTTATTTGAAGAAAGAAAATTAGTCATAATGTAGTTGAGAAGCAGAAGCTTAGAGTACGGATGCGCTGAAGACGTCTTACTGCAATACCTTGCAGTTTCAGTTTAGGTCACTACCTCAGTGTCACCTCATGGTAAATAAAATGTAAGTAAGCGTGCAGGCGCATGTTAGAAAATGCCTTACTGCAATACAGAGGTTTATCTCAGTGTCAAAATGAAAACAAAAGATTTTGTTTTTATCTTGTAGCTTGCAATGTGAATGATCAACCCAAAATCACACCCATCCTCTTCCCCCATCTCTGCTGCCCTCTCCTTTCTATTTGTGTATTCACATAGCTGCTTAATAAGTGACTGATTTGGTATGTTCACCCCTTCATTCATCTAGAAACTATGAGGTATCTTTGGCATATCCATACCCTTAGAAAAATATCTAGGCAAGAAATTTATTTTAAATTTATCAAATTCATGGGAATGGAGCTGATGAAAACAGACATGTCAGTTGAGAGAAGCATATTTTATGAGAGAAGTGTTAAATTTTCAATGTAATTTGTGTTCTATTAATATTTTAAATGTTAAATTACGATCTAATGGAACAAATTATTACAAGTAAATCATTGAGGATTTTTTAAATTTTGTTCTGTAAAATTTAAGTTTTCTCTACAAGCTATCGTCAAACCTAAAAAATTGTTGAATATTTTAGTTTTATGAATTGTAATTCTCGTAATGGGAACATCTTAGTAAGTGACTGACATTTTGACAATGAAACCATAACTCCAAATTTAAGTGGTTATTTCTTTTGTATTGTAAGCCCATGTTTTCCCTTTACAGAGATTTAGGTGCTCTCCCCCTACAGGGACGAATTTGAACTATTCTAATTTAGTTACACTTGTTTTTTTATAGATCTCATTTTTTAGTGGTTCGTGGTCAGCGTTCCGCCTCATACTGATATCTAGGAAACCAAGGTAGAACTAGGACAGGAAAATTCGGTAAATTTTGCTTAGAGGCCTTTTCATGCAGGCTTAAGGATTTTTTACGAGCCTGAAAATCTTCAGACTCGGGACCCATGACTTAAAGTCCCTCACGGAGGACTTGCTCCTTGGATTTTTCCGTCCTAAAAAATCCATCGACCCCGGCCAGGTTTGAACCCACGACCCTCGGGACCAGAGGCAAGGAGCATAACCACTAGTCCACCGCGGCCGACTATTTAAGTGGTTATAATTATATAAATTTAATAAAAAACATCATATTAATATTTATCATTTACATGTATAAACATAAAATTGTTTTCAAAGAGTGAGTTAAGCAGGTTGTGAATGAATCCGTCTTATTAATTACATTTTTGTTAACTTAAGTTAGATTTAAGTTTTGTTAGTCTCGCACCATAGACTTGTCACAGAACTATGAGATTGGAGTTGAAGTCTCCATGGGGGAACAGCATCTTGAAGAATTTGGGTAGCTATGGTGAGTGGTGGCTCCAAGATTGAGAAAAGCAGATAGAATAACTGGGTGATCCGACATGCTACCCACATCACCCCTGTACTTACTGGATATTGCCCACTTCTGTAATTTACACATGTAGGTCAGCAGCAGTCTTCTAGACATCTTGCTCTATAGGGTTCGAGTTATGTATTATTTCATTTGGTTGATAGTTATTAATTTTGAGTCATATTTAAAATATAGTAAGCCAAATAGACTAACTAAACCAATCTCTAAATGAGACATTTACTCATTTTAATATATTTGTATAAATGAAGACATTTTCAATTTTATATTATGGGAATAATTTGGATATCACCTTCCTTTTTCTTGTTATTTCATCACTATTTAGAGATACTGTAGCATCTAAGGTTATATAAGAAAACTATCACTCCACCTCATATCCGAGTTATACTGCAATGAAACTTGCTTCTTATTAGACCGGTTCCGGGACCTTATTAAGCCCTATCCTCAGTACTTTCTCGAACATTGTTATGTCTAACAATGATCTTGAAAGTATTAAAGATGGAACCTAATAAGGTCCTGAAACTGGGGTATAATAAGAAGGACATGACATGAGATGATAAAATTTTTCGTAAATAAATTATACCTCTTAATGTTAATTCCTAAAAAGTTAAATCTAAGATTATATCAATTTACAATCTTTCTACTATGTGGAAATAAAGTCATTTTAATAATGCTATGAAATGGGTCCTGATAATGAAATTCGAAGCTAATATTTGCCTCGATGATTGAGGAAAAACAGGATAAAAATTTTGCCAGTTTAATCTGAAACTTCTGAATACAACCCCAAATAACTACTGTCTGAGCCAAATTATTCACCAATATTTTTTCTTGTTTAAGTTATCATCTGTGACCCACGCCGTAGCCGAGCGGTTAAGGTAGGAAACCTTGGCGCAGAGCTAAGACTTGCGCTGGTTCAAGTCTCCATGGGGGAAGAAATTTTCTCATGGTATTTCGGCCAGTATGGGACCCAGCATCATGAGGCAATTGGGTAGCTACAATAAGTAGCGGCTCCAGGTTGAGGAACCAGCTATAACGGCTGGGGGACTCGACATGTCACCCCTACACTGGCTGTTGATCATTTACCTCTGTGATTGACACATGTGGATGTGAAGGGCCAGCAGCCGGCTGGTAAAAATGCAACCGCTGAAAAGTGGAAAGACCCTCAATCGGAATCAGAGATATCATCTGTGCAATTTCAAATTAATTATGTATATTATTAATTTCTTGAAAGCTATAGTTTTGATACGCCATGTATTCCATCTAACTGTTGAATGTATATATATTATTATTTCAGTCATTAAGTACAATATTGCTTTAATGTAAGTATGATAGGAATTCACAAGAGGTATTTTATCAAATAAATTGAATTGGCTTCTTACACATTAGCTCATATTAGCTCTCTTTCTTGGACCAATTTTGAAGAAATGTTGCCTTCGACCTTAGCCAACAACAAACTTTTCGGTGAGGATAATGCCGATATTCCTTTGAAACCAGTACAAGAAAGAGAGCTAATATAAGGTGAAGTGTAAGGTATCAATTCAATTTATTTGACAATCATATTTGAAGATAAAAATTATATGCTCAGACTCGGACTCAAACCTAGGACCTTTGGCTTTCTATGCCAATGCTCTACCAACTGAACCATCTGAGCAATTTCCAATCTAAATGCAAATTTTTCTCTTATATACATTGTCATTTCCCGTCCACCAAATGCTATGAAACCTTTGCTTCTATCTTTGCAAATGGCGGCTTCTTTATTAAGAAGACATTTATTCGGAAATTTAACATTACATTATCCAGCCAGTAAGGCTTCTTTCAATGTTTTTATTATTCATTTCATACATCTCAATGATGGATAATTCATATTTGAAGAGAAAAATTATATGCTCAGACTGGGACAATATTATTTGACAATATTGCTGGATGATCAAAGTTTCATTCCGAGTAGCAGAGGATTATAATTTTCTTCCATATTTCCATTTAGACTGGCTCAGGGCCCATTCATTATCCTATAAAAATGAGTAACAGGAACTTTGCTGTGGGTAGTCAATAACCTTATCTTCTCTTTGTTGACTAGTTCTTGTATCGATGTCCGTAATGGGCCTATAAGGCTTGTTAAAGAGTACTTTTCTTAAGTCCAATATTATACATTTCTTTTTATGTTATTGCAATAGTATTAATATTGTTAATTTTTTACTTAGTTCAATTTGGACATAATTAAATTATCTATTTAATTAATATTACAACACAAGACAAAATGTAATCCTATTTTTGAAAATGATCGATAGCTGTACTTGTATTTTTGCCACATAAAGTGCAAGTCAATTTAGATTTGTAATTTTTACAAATCTTACGTATTATTTAGTAGCAGCTTATTTTAAAAAAGAACTATTAATTATTGTTAAATTATTTAAAATATAAATTAAGGCAGTTAGTTTAAAATATATTTGGAGAGTTTATTACAAAATCCAGATATATTTTGTAAGTTTTGAAATAGTTACACTGTTTTTTCTTGAATTGAGTTTTTAAGAAAAACAAAATATATATATAATCAGTTTAAAGTGAAAATCCCTATAAGAATATATTATATGATGGATAGTTTTATGGTGCTTCCAGAAAAAAAAATGCCTTTTGTTTTGAACTCTTCAAATTAAACTTTTGTACAGTATTATAATATATTTACATGTAAAGAAAAAGGTTGTGGAATATTACATTTAATAAATTTTATCATTGCTCTCTCAATATTTTGTAGATGAGTATTGTTCACATCACTATTTAGCTATTGTTTCAAATATTTAACTAAAAATGTTACTATTTTTGTGCAGTTATACTCTATGAAAATGTATTTTCAAAGTTTCATTAATAAAATATATATTTTTCAAATAATTTATTGCCTTTTTTTTTTTAACTTTTATAGGGATTAATCACTATGAGGTTTAATTTCACCATAATTTATTGCCTTATTTAATTATATTACTTTTAGTCTGATCATCTTACCTCAATATTAATGAACCAAAGAACACATAAGAAATATTAAAAATGGGGAAATAGAAAAATCTGCAGTTGCTGCTCATGTTTGGTCTGAAAAACATAATATAAATCCAGACACTAAATTATTAAAACCGTTAGAAAATACAAAAGAGCTGACTATTTGGGAAAAAATTTATATTCAGAAGAACAAAAACAGAGTTATGAATTTTGATATACCGATGGAGCGTGACCTTGTTTGGAGGTTCTTTGGCCAACCACAGGATGGAGCTGACATCGACATCCAGGTTGTGCAACATAAATAAAACCAGTCTAAAAAAAAAACATTAATATTGAGGTAAGATGATCAGACTAAAAGTAATATAATTAAAATAACCTCAAAATATCACTTCCTAAAATTAAATATTAATTTATTGCCTATTTCATTTCAGTAATAAAAGCACATGACTGATATTTTCCTAATTGTTTCAGAAAGCATATAGAATAATATATTTACCTGAATGTGGGACAAGTATTTTTTTCTTCAAATTCTCACAACAAATCTAATCATTTTAAAAGTCTACATTAAGGGACCAAGGAATAAATTATATCTTAATATAATACATTTTGGAATTTTTACATTCTGAGGTTTTCTTAATAAGAATCTTGATCCTTAAATTATACCTTATTTAATTTGAGAAAAATTGTATCAACTCACCTCATATCCTTCCTCTTTTATTAGACTGGTTTCAGCACCTTATTAGGTTTCTTCTTCAGTACTTTCACGACCGTTGTTATGTCGTCTTAAATCCCTCTGTTAGTAGACTGATGAACCTCCAAATCAAATCAAATCACTTTCTCTGAGAATTTCATTAATTTCTCATTTTTTTAATGTAGATTTCCCCTCCCCCCAAATCATGAGCTCTTTAGGTTTTTCTATTTGTTTTATTAATTAAACCTTATCGAGGTATTTTTTATAATGCATATTATAGCCTGCATCTACCTATAGAGGAAAAAAAAAAAAAAAGATTATATGCAACTGAATATATGATAGCATTAATTAAAATGTATGAGAACAAATAGGTAACACTTGTTATTTAAACAAAATCATGTGATTACTTATTTTAGGAATTCTCACTATGAGGTATATTCATTAAGGTAGAATTTTTATCACTCATATTGTTCATAAGTGATTATTAGAACAGTAAAGTTTAGAATATTGTACAAGTATTGACATGCAAAGTTCCCTTTGATACCTAATTACAACCAATTATTATGATTGTCAAAAGATTTGGTTTGACAACTTCTCAATTTCCAACTGGTTTTTCATAGAACATGTTGCAAAATAGATGGTTATTTTAAATTCTCAATCAATTTATATTCAGGTAAATATGGTAATCAATAAATATTAAATGGTGAATAATGAAATTTAAATAAATTAAAGGACTTACTATTTTGTCTTCAGAGGAACACATCTACTCCTTCGTGAATCACATTGCATAATACTTACTCCTCTTTAGGTCACTGACATCATCATTTGTGTGACATTTTTAATCACATTTAACATTCAGTGTGTGTAGGTGATTAGCTTATTATATCTAATTGGGGAAGCAGATTGCCTGATTTCAATCTCTTCCTCTCAGAATATTCAATTTTAGAAAATACTCGATTTCACATTGAATAACTTTTTCAATTTCAGTTTTAATTTTAAGATGTTTTAACATGCAATAAATTCAAAGTTTTAATGAGTCATAATGGCGGTTGAAAATGAATGACAAGATCATTTGAAAACTATAGTTACCGTGTTTGATAAAAACATGAAATATGAGGTAAGATGTTAAAATGACTCATTAATTATTAATATGCAATAAATGTTTTATTATTTTTCATTTAAACTCAGAAACTATTATCATCCACAAATGGATGAGATAGTTGGCAAATAATACACAGGGAAAAATGTGCCCTAATTTTTTTTTAAATTTGAGGGAAAATTCTCAGCCAAAACGTTAATAAAAAATTCCAGACTTATTAAGTGACATGTGACAAAATTCCTCCTTATTGATGATAATATGATTATGTATATAAACCCCTCCTCCCATTATTGTTAAAAACCATTAAAATTGATATTAATAAAGACTCACATATTCAAATAAAGTAAACACCGCTCAGACTATATAGAATATAGGGTATTCACATACATTTACCGTAATAAATTAAGAAATTTCAAAACTTTGTTAAGTTCATTTGCTTTTGTAATGGAACAGACATAGATGGAAAAACAATTAAAACAAAATTTAATAATATTGATAGTAAGCCTTCTGATCTACATCTAACCAAGGAAATCAATACTTCTAAAAATTCAAGTACTTATTTTAATATAAGATAAATTAAAATGTTTCATCCCTCTTCTCATAACCAGTCTTCTAAGTAGGTCGCAATTTCAAAGCCTTGATGGCTTCATCTTCAGTACTATCTTGTTGACTGATATTATGTCAATTAGAAGAACTACTTCTTCTTCCCTCTGTTGGTGGACCGATAAACTTCGGATCAAGTCAGAATCCGCAGGAATTTAGAAGTTCACAAGTTGTTTTTTTTTAATATGGATTTTTTCCCAAACCGTGAGTTCTTTTTGTTCTTCCGATCGACATAACATCAGTCGACAAGAAAGTACTGGAGATGAAGCTGCCAAAGCTCAGAAATCGCTATCTACTTAGAAGACTGGTTATGAGGAGAGGTATGAAACATTTTAATTTATCTTAAATTAAACCTCATAGTGATTTATTCCTATAAAAGTTCAATACTTATTTTAACTGATGTTTTTATTATTCATTTCATACATCTCAATGATGGATAAATCATATTTGAAGAGAAAAATTATATGCTCAGACTAAAGCTTGAACCCAGGACCTTCGGCTTTCTACACCAAGACTCTATTAGACTGAGCTATCTGAGCAAGTTCCAATCTAAATGCAACTTTTTTATAGCATTTGGAGCGCAGGAATTAACAGCATATAAGAGAAAAATTTGCATTCAGATTGGAACTTGTTCAGATAGCTCAGTCGGTAGATTGTTGGCCTAGAAAGCCAAAGGTCCTGGGTTCAAGCCACAGTCTGAGCATATAATTTATCTCTTCAAATACGACATTTTAATATTTAACCAAGGAAAGATTTGTAGGATAACAATGTCAGCAGAAAGTACACAAAAATGTTTGAACATGGTATATTATTTTTTTCAAAAGAAAAATTTAATGTTTGAACTTGGAATCAAACTGTAGACCTCCGATTCTGTACATCGGTGGAATGCTCTCAACTTTAAACAGGACACACAATTTAAATAAAATTTTATCACCTCACATCGTATTTTTCTTCTTAGAGTGGTTTCGGGACCTTATTCGGTTCCATCCACAGTATTTTCATGACCGTTGTTATGTCGTCTTGAGAAGCCACTGCCTGCTCCCTCTGTTGGTAAACTGAAGAATCTCGAAATCAAATAATTTTTCCTGGGAATTCCAAAGTTCATTAATTTCTCCTTTTTGTTTTTTTTATGGAAAAATATGAGGTGAGGTGATAAAATTTTAATTAAATAAATAATACCTCATAGTTTTTTTCATAAATTAATTATGGGAAATAACATTATGAGGTTTTCAAGTTAATAACTAATAAATAGTGAGTCGTGGAATCTCACCTCATACTCCATGATCTTTCAAGCACAGAATTGCAGTATCAAGAACATCCCTCTCATCTTCAACTATTTTTACAATTGTTGAATTTCGGTGTATATCTTCATCTTCAAAGTTGCCATCTGATCTCAAAGTTCATCAAATCAATACCAGATGGCAACCTTGAAGATAGAAGGTGTAGACCAAAATTTGACAGTCATGAAGATGGCTGAAAAGGAGAGTCAAAACTGCAGTTTTGTGCTTGAAGATCACTAAATATCAGGTGAGATTTCAGGACTCACTATTATTAGTTAATACCTCATTGTGTTAATTCCTAAAACGTCAAATGACACACAATATTGAATCTTCACTCAATCCACTGTCCATTTTTCATTCAATTTTAGAAATCTTCTGTTTAAAAACTGGAGTGCAAGAAAGTAAATGGCATCATAACCAATTGCTCTAAGCAACCAATCAACCAAACCAATTATTGACTGGTGTGATTTTGTAGAAGTAATTTCCAACATCTTCCTACACCTGATCATGAATTTTCGAAGCTAACACTGATAGTTAGTACCAGATTGTCAATTTTGTAATGACAGCACGAAAAAAAAAAAAAACTATACCTTATCCGTTCTTAGAGTGATCCTAACATCAACAAACACCAATTGTATCCATCTGCCATTTGCACCACAATTACTGTTACTTCTGACAGGGAGATGACGACACAGCAACAGAAGACTAGACACTTTCAGCCATTTTGTTTCATGAGAATCGGCTGAAGCATGCTCAAATGCATCACCTATATGTAACAAACTAGTTTAAGTTGTAATTATTGATTAGGCACACTTTAGAACATCTTGTATGTTTTGAATATTAATATTTTCATTCACAAAGAATAACAAGTATATTCAGAGGGCATATTTTCATTTTAATGAAGGGAACTAGTTTTTTGCATACTTATTGCTTCTACAACATGTGTCCATAACCAATGAAAAGCGAGCAGGTCACATGATTTTGTTTTGATGAGGATTACTTTAAGAGCAGACAGCCTTTAGGACAACTTTTCCCAACACTTTTCTATTGATCATGTCACTTGAAAGTAGCATTATCAAAAAAAAAAAAAAGTTATGCACTATTTTCGATATTAAAGTATATTCAATACAAGAGATTCCTCAAAATACCATTAATAATCTTATAGCCTCTTCTTAATTAATTTTTCTAATTTTTTTATTCGGCTTGATTCATGCTCTGGACTGTTCAAGGAAACACTAAATGGGGCAGGACCTCCAGCAGCTGCAGCACTAGATCCTGCTGGAGTCACAGTTGGAAGTTGTTGTGAACGAAACAATTCCACTAGATGGCTCTGATCACTACGCCTTAAACCCTGCAAATAGACAACATTATTTTCAAAATATTATGTGAATTACTAATACAGTCAACACTTTTAAAATTCATATTAAAGCACCGTTGAGGTTATGTAATAAGATATTAAATATAAAATTGGTACCTGGTAAGTCAGTCGTCCTCAACTAAATTATGAATGAAGTTTAATAATTTAGTTGAGGATAAGTGACTTACCAGGTACCAATTTTATATGTAATATCTTACTACTACAGTTCGAATTTAACACCTCACCTCATAATTGTATATTCCTCAAAGATTAGTCAATACTTCATGACATCATCTTGATGATACAAAGAGGTATGAACTAGTTTTGATGATACAAAGAAGTATTGAAACTAGTCTTGATGATACAAAGAAGTATCGAAACTAGTTTTTATTATTAATTTCATACATCTCAATGATGGATAAAAGGCTTCATAGCATTTGGTGGGCGGGAATTACAAAGTATATAGAGAAAAATTTGCATTTAGATCGGTACTTGCTCAGGTGGTAGAGCACTTGGTCTAGAGAACCAAGGGTTCCGGGTTCAAGTCCCGGTCTGAGCATATAATTTTTCTCTTCAAATATAATTTAACCAGCATTGAGATGTATGAAATTAATAATAAAAGCATCGAAAAAAGCCGTACTGGCATTTATAATGTAATGCATAATTCCCAAATATGTCTTCTTAATAAAGGAGCTGTCCCGTGCCGTAGCCAAGCGGTTAAGGTAGGAAGCCTTGGCGCAGAGCTACGGGAATTGCGCTGGTTCGAGTCTCCATGGGGGAAGACATTTTCTCATGGTATTTCGGCCAGTATGGGACTGGTGCCCACCCAGCATCGTGAGGCAATTGGGTAGCTACAATAAGTAGCGGCTCCAGGTTGAGGAACCAGCTATAACGGCTGGGGGACTCGACATGCTAACCACATGTCATCCCTACACTGGCTGTTGATCATCTACCTCTGTGATTGACACATGTGGATGTGAAGGGCCAGCAGCCGGCTGGCAAAAGGGCAACTGCTGAAAAGTGGAAAGACCCTCAATCGGAATAAAGGAGCCGCCATTTGCAAAGATAAAAGCAAAGGCTTCATAGCGTTTGGTGGGCAGGAATTACAAAGTATATAGAGAAAAATTTGCATTTAGATTGGTACTTGCTCAGGTAGCTCAGGTGGTAGAGCACTTGATCTAGAGAACCAAGGATCCCAGGTTCAAGCCCCAGTCTGAGCGTATAATTTTTCTCTTCAAATATGATCAAAACTAGTCTTTGAGAAATCTACAATTATGAGGTGAGGTGTTACGTTCTAACTCTATTAGTAATTAAAATAAACCTCATGATGTCACTTCCTTTAAATATTAATGAATATTATGTGCATTTTTGGGAATAATTTTTCAAGAGTAGATTGTATATTCCACATAATGGGATTAAACATGCATTTTAATCAAGCACTGCTATATTTAATAGTAGACCTGTCTCTGGTGACTTCTTAAAATATTAGGCATATACAGAGTACTGTTTTAGGACTTATAATAATCCTGCATGAAATTATCTGGCACTTACTTTCATATCAAGTACTTTTTGGAATTCTGATGAGTCTGCTTCAGGCAAAAGTTTGGCAAATTGATCTGCAAATGCCCGAGCAGGATCTGTTGGAGCCATCACCACTTTCAAAATCATTTCTGCTTTCGTCATTCCTTTTACTACAATTTTTGTATAACTGGAACAGTATTAAATACAAGATAATCAATTACAAATATTGAAAATAAATTTTCTGAAATATATTTAAGACACCACAAATACTAATCCACCCAATATTATAAAGGATACATTTTTAAGAAACATATCATACTTGGAGAAGGAAACAATAATAAGGACTGAGCGAGTTGGCTCAAACAGTAGCGTAGCATTTGAAACTTGCATTTGGGAGTCTCATGTTCAAATTCTGATTGAGGTTTCTTCCTGGTTTTCCTCAAACATTAAGAGAAATGGTGGATAGGAGTTTTCTTTACTATGACCCACTATATTATAATAATACCATTAATAAAATAATCACTACATGACTTTACTTGTTAAATACAACTGAAAATAAAAATAAAAAATTAAATAAGGATATTAATATTTAATTTTAGGAAGTTATATTTTGAGGTTATTTTAATTATATTATTTTTGGTCTGGACATCTTACCTCAATATTAATGTTGATTTGTTCTTGGACATGTTTCAAAACAATTCTGTTTTATCGTCAGCTTTCCCAGACTGGTTTTATTTATGTTGCATTATGTTGCACCACCTGGATGTCGATGTCAGCTCCATCCTGTGGTTGGCCAAAGAACCTCCAAACAAGGTCATCGACATCCAGGTGGTGCAACATAAATAAAACCAGTCTGGGAAAGCTGACGATAAAACAGAATTGTTTTGAAACATGTCCAAGAACAAATCAACATCTGTTCTCAAGAACAGAAACAGAGTTATGAATTTTGATATTCCGATGGAGGGTGACCTTGTTTGGAGGTTCTTTGGCCAACCACAGGATGGAGCTGACATCGACATCCAGGTGGTGCAACATAATGCAACATAAATAAAACCAGTCTGGGAAAGCTGACGATAAAACAGAATTGTTTTGAAACATGTCCAAGAACAAATCAACATTAATATTGAGGTAAGATGTCCAGACCAAAAATAATATAATTAAATAAGGATATCTGAACATTGCTAGAAGCAATTGTGGACATTATTGTAACCAAATATAATAACAGGATCTCTCAATATACACAGAATCACCACGGATTATCCAAAGGATCAGTTCTTAGTATAACACTATTCAATGCATACATATGCAGACTTAACTATAAAAATTCAAACACCTACAATAAAGTGTGCTCTTTTTGCATCTAATAATATGAACATCCAAATCAAGAAATAAAAATACTGAACCTAAAATAATAATGGAGCATTCTCTAAAATAGCTGCATAATTGGTCTGTATGAAAGATCAATGATAATTAATATTAACAAATCCAGATATCAAAAGTTTCATTATGAAAAAAAAAAAAAAGAATTTTACAGATCATACTAAAGTACAATGGAAAATCGTTTACAGAATCAAATTACTCAAAACATTTAGAAGTGATTTTTTTATACTAAACTTACTTGGAATGAACAAATACAATACTTAATTAATTATTAATGAGTTGGATATTTTGACTCACCTCATATTTCTTGATTTTTATGCAGACCGGTTTCGTTGCTTTTGTGCAACATTCTCGATGCATTCCAACTGCTGTATTGCAATTGTCCATCCTATAAGTTGACCTCTGCTCCCTCTACCAACTGACCGATGAGCGAAGGTCAACTTACAAGATGGACAACCGCAAGACAGCAATTGGAATGCATTGAGAATGTTGCGCAAAAGCGACGAAACTGGTCTGCATAAAAATCAAGAGTTAAAATAACCAACTCATTAATAATTAAAAGAAACCTCTTAGTGTTATTTCCTACATATATTAAACAATACTTAATACATAATAAGTAAGCTGTTTTAAAACGGTTAGCAGCCATGAAATGAGGGTGTTCATAAGAAACACTTATATGTGTACATAAAATTATTACTTACATATTGTGGTGAGTTATAGATTATATTATTTTTGGTCTGATGGAGTGCAAGAGAGCGAATGATTTCATTATCAAGTGCTTGACATTAGATACCAACCAACCATTTTTGGTCTGATCATCTTACCTCAATATTAATGTTGATTTGTTCTTGAACATGTTTCAAAACAATTCTGTTTTATCGTCAGTTATAGATACTGTCTCATAAGTAATGTCACTTTTTAAACAAAATTTTATTTTGAACATTTTTTGGCAAGATATTAAACTACTCTTCAAAGTAGATTCTACAATCTTGAGCCATTATTCAGCAACATTTATTTTCCTGCGACGGTACCAGTCTCTGGTTTTTTATGCACATAATTCATTGAGAATCACTTTCACAGCTTCAATGTTTTCAATATTTTTTTTAAAATCCACACAAGAAATGAGTGATGGATTAGAACAGATGGCAATCTGAAGGTGCAACATAAGGGCTATATGGTGGATTTGGTACCAGTTTGATTCCTTCCATGTCCTGAATTTTTATCATGCGTTATGGGGTCTGAGTGGGCTTAATCCTGCAACCCTCAAAATTTCATGAACTCATTCTAGTTGTTGAGAATTAAGATCCACATTGAATGCACACCCATTTGGAACAAATTCCCACTTAATCACACCTTCAAAATTCCACCAAAGACAATACATTACTTTAAAAACCAATATTACTCATGAGACAAACTAATATTAATCTCAGAAAATCTTAAAAAGATCATACTCTTCAAAAAACCACTGTCTCTGATTAATCACAGGAGCTATTAAATCAACTGTTATACCTCTCATGTAGTTATTACTTCATGAACCCCATAGAACATGAACTTGAAAAGTTGGCCGAATTCAGCAGTACGAAAAATTAATTTTATCCACACTAAATCTCTATGCTTGTTGCTAACACCAAAACTATTCAGTGGACTTCTTTTAAAAAAACAACTTTCTATGATAATATAAAATGAAAAAAAAAATCCCATGCCATCCCTCTCTCAGCTATAATTTCTGATTCTTTAATGTTTATTAAATAAAATCTCATAATGTTACTTCCTAAAAATATTAATTACACACAGGATTGTTTTCAAAAGTGGTTTAAGCACCACCAAAAGTCACTATCTCTGTTCAAAGGATTTAACTATACAATAATTTCCATTAACCAGGGTTAAATAAGATCACTGGGCCGTCCTATGAAACGCTGGAGGGAAAATTTTCTATAGGATCGTAACAGGCCTTGGCCTAATACTTGGAAGGAAGAAATTTTCTCTTTATGTTCGGTTTATTTTTTGTGCTACAGGTATAAATTTAAATTATGACTTGGCTTTACTCACCTGGCTGGAGCTTTGCGGTTTACTTGAGATCCTATAGATGGTAGGTCAAGTAGTACTGTTTTTAACATGTGTGTATCTAACAGAAGTTGCTCAGCTCCAACTGTGCTGATTGGTTTACATTTGTATATGTGTTGAATAAACTTTGGAATGAAAGAACTGAAATAAAAGATTTTTAAACAAATATAATCATATAATTAAATGAATTAGATTTTAAACCTCACCTCGTATTCTGTATCCTTTCCAGGACAAGTTTCAAGAAAATTTTTCTCCATTGTCAACTTATATCCAACTTTTTTTATTTAACATATGTAGGAAATAACACTATGAGGTTTATTTTAATTATATTTGAGTTGTGTTTCGTGATAAAACCCAGATCTGCATAAAAATCAATAAATATGAGGTGATTCAAAAAACAACTCAAATATAATTATATCTGATTGCAAGTCCTGGAACACTTACAAAATATAAGGTGAGATATTAAATATGATTCAATTAATGACTGTTAAATAAAACCTCACAGAGTTACTTCCCAAAAATATATATCATAATAATCTTCAATAATTTGCTACTCTAGCACATTCTATATGAAAATTGTGGCCAAAAACATAACCATATTCATTTAAATCATCCTCTCATCACAGATGGAATGTAAAGTTAGTAGACCTCTTTGAAAATTTCTGTACAAATTGGATGTATTACAATATTTTCTTAATGAGTAAATGGATTGAGATTAACATCTTCTCTATAACTGTTTATTCATTTTTCAAATCTTCCTTCTAAACACTGGGGTCCAAAAGAGTGAATGGCATCATTGTAAAATTCTCAATAGATACCAATCAACCTGGCAAAAATTAAAAATATGTGCACATAAATACACATGTTTTCAGCTATACATAGTTTAATTGTCATAGAAAATTTAAATTAAATTAATTTTAAAGTCTATGACATTTCTTTCAGTTCTGTACATTTGTAACAAGATCAAACATAAAATGTTTAAATTTCTTTTTTATTTTGTAATCTCAATTTTTAACATTTCTACAGTGAAATACGAGGGCGGATCGGAAAGTAACGCACAATAATTTTTTTCTGCCTTGGCATTGCAGCTAGAATGTTGAAATTTCACAGAGATATAGTTTGAAGTTTTCACTACAGATGGTATTTTTTTCTCAGGTGCACCTCTTGCGAGAGAAGCTTGAACTATGCAACAAAGATGGTGCGCATGCTACAGTCGTCCACCTGTGAGGGACGGATCGGATCGGAAAGTAACGCACAATAATTTTTTTTTAAATTTAATAGTAAAAAAAAGGAAAAAAATCACAAATGAACTTACATCTTTTACCTACTTTTCGACATAGTCACCAACTTTCTCAACACATTTTTCCCATCGTGTTACCAGTTTCAATATGCCCTGTTCGTAGAAGTCCGTTTGGTTGGAGTGTAGCCATCTGCGCACTGCTGATGCCTGCTTTGTTTCGGGCGTGTAGTGGTACGCCCACGACTCATCACCTGTGACGATTCCTTCCAGAAAGTCATGTCCTTGTGCGTTAAGTGGTCCAAGCTTGCCATCATTCGCTGGCCCTTGTGGTCGTCTGTCAGGTTCTTAGGCACCCAGCGAGCACTAACTTTACGGAAGACATTGCTACGGTCCATACAATCATCCCCATACACGCCACGCATGTCCCTGTGAATTTCACTGGATTTATGCCCTTTGGCCCACAAAAATCGAACAACACTTCTCTGTTCCTCACAGGTGGACGACTGTAGCATGCGCGCCATCTTTGTTGCATAGTTCAAGCTTCTCTCGCAAGAGGTGCACCTGAGAAAAAAATACCATCTGTAGTGAAAACTTCAAACTATATCTCTGTGAAATTTCCACATTCTAGCTGCAATACCAAGGCAGAAAAAAAATATTGTGCGTTACTTTCCGATCCGCCCTCGTATTTAACTTGGAGATGGGTAAAAAACATTATGTCTTACTTAGGAAACACCTATATACATATAATTAAAAGAAATCAAAATACGAATGTCAGATTTTATTAAAATTTGTGATTTTGACATGGAATATTTTAATTAATTTGAGTTGTTTTTGACTCACCTCATATTTCTTGAATTTTATGCAGACCTAGGTTTCGTTGCTATACTTCGCGACATTCTCGATGTCACAAGACGGCAGTTATTTGGCATCGAGAATGACACGAAGTATAGTGACGAAACCTAGGTCTGCATAAAATTCAAGAAATGTGAGGTGAGTTAAAAACAACCCAAATTAATTAAAATAAATCTCACAGTGTTATTTCCTACATATATTTAATAATGGAATATTTTATTTTCATCAAAAGAATATAAAATTCAAACATACTCCATAATTAATAAATTAATGAGTCATTTTAACATCTTACCTCATATTTCATGTTTTTCAAACACGGTAACTATAGTTTTCAAATGATCTTGTCATTCATTTTCAACCGCCATTATGACTACCGGATATTCGTTATAATGGCAGTTGAAAATGAATGACAAGATCATTTGAAAACTATAGTTACCGTGTTTGAAAAACATGAAATATGAGGTAAGATGTTAAAATTACTCATTAATTTATTAATTAAGAACCTCATAATGTGTTTCCCAATTTTAACTTTGAATACTCCATAATCTTCAAACATGATACTGAAGTTTCAAGAGGCATCCCTCTCATCTTCAGCCATCTTTACGACTGATGAATTTCGATCTACATCATCATCTCTAATGTTGCTATCTGGTGTTGATTTGATGGACTTTGAGATCAAATCTTGCTCGCCAGCTGAAAATGAGAGGGATGCCTCTTGAAACTGCAGTACTGTGCTTGAAGATCATGGAGTATCAGGTAAGATATGAATAATTATTTATTAGTTCTACAGTGTTCTACAGTAATTCTGCCTGAGGGCAGGTCTTTCACTGCAATCACAGCATTTTCATGCTTTGCTTTGCAGCTTTACTAGGGAATTATAGGTGTGGAAGCTTCCTGTTGCTTTCCACAATTTATTAGTTATTAACTTGAAAACCTCATAATGTTATTTTCCATAATTAATTTATTATATAAATTTAAACAATTTAATTGAAGAATTAGCAAAATAATTAAAATTTTTGGTAACCACCCTATAGTTTGATACTTACTTTGCAAATTTGACACAAAACTGTGTAAAATACTTTCTTGAAGAAGCTAAATTTTCACGAACTACTGGAACAGTTTGTTTTAAATGTGATGTAATAGCAGTTACATATCCACTCTGGTCTCCCACAGTTTCAATATTCTGCCAGGAAATCTGAAGAAAAAAGTTATCATATTGCTTTAAACATAAACAAACGAACATATGCAAAATAAAATAATTGTTAAAACTTTTCGTAAATCAGGCACCATTTTTAGAAGTTAGAGCATTTTTTCCCCTCACTACAACTACTCTGATCAGCTTCACAAAATTTGTCCCCAGTTTTTTGTAATTTTTAATGATCATCTTCCCTAATTACATTTAAATAAGTTGTAAACTGATCTCTGTTTCTTATCAGAATTCCATGATTGTAAGACTATGATTCTGACAGCACATTGTACTGAAAAACTGTAAAGAAAAATTACAGATAAAATCAAATAGTTGATTTTCTTGGTCATATATTTGTCATAAAATTTTCCATAAAACACATTTTGAAAGACTATTTAACTCATGCCCCAAATGGGAGTCAATGACCAATCACATTTCAATGATTTTTTATTTACAACCAATCACAGCCGTGTTTCGCCTTGAATTTATCAACGAAAGTTTATCATATTAAAGAAAGCCCCCCCTTTTTAACATTCTGAATAGTTCATAGCATTATTTTGCAGTGATTGACTCTCTAAGAAACATGGCTATCAGATTGTATACATAGTGCATGAATGTCAGCAGATAGCGCATGTGGGAGATAATATAAACACATTTGTAACAATTGATTATACCACAAAAAAAAAAAGAAACCACTGTTTGCACTTTCTTAAACAAATTATTTTCCACAAAATGACATTGCAGAAAAATATAATTGACATATTTACATCATAGGACATCAAAAATTAATACCTATAATGTTGGTTATAAATTTCTTCACTAGGGTGCATTCTTACAATATTGCGATCCTTTGGCAATAAATAATATGATCTGATTGCAGTGATGAACAAAAGAAGCAAATGAAGTGTACCAATCATTTCTCATTTGTTTTCAAACATTGCCGTTTACATTAAATATATAAATATTTTAAAATAACTATAGTTAAATAATGATTTGTGAGTAAACAGCTTAATTCTATTCGTTAAATAGTCCTAACAAATGCCACTCTTGATTTCCAAATTCTCTAGATAAATTGGAAACCACTTGTGGCATTACTTATGATAAATATTAGGAGAAAATGAACAAGGGAAAATATTGAAAAATTATTTTGGAAAATAAGATATAAAAAAATGTTAATACCACAAGCAAATGCAAATGAAGAGTTAGATGGATGACAGAAGAGATTCAAGAAATTTGATGTCAATCCACATGGTTGGCTTTGACCTATCACTTTTAAATTCAATGGTAATCACAGTATCATGAAGCTTCCAGATTTATGTAAAACATTTAGGGTCAAATCTATGAACGCATTAGACCATAAAAGGCATTCTCTGCTAAGAAAGTTATATCCTAATACGATTTTGCTTACTCAGAAATCTGTTCATGCGATAATAACTGTTGAAATTCGTAAGCTACCTGACAAGGTGACTTAAGAGAGAAACAAATCGTGAGTATCCCGAAGGGAACCGATGGTAACCAATGTAGTTTGAAACCTTGCCGCGTACCTTGCTGCTTTATCCAAGACGTCGGACCTTGAAGACTTCGATCATGTTTTCAGTATATGCAGAGAAGAGGAATTTGATAGAGTCTACCAAAGAATTCAACTGGAAGAACAGGAGAATCGGCATAATATTGTGCAATGCAGACGTCGTCGTATATGGTATTATTTGCGGGACGCAAGCGTAAATGCGTTCCTCTAGCAGACGAAAATAACGGAAGTGGTTTTATTGCTGAGAATTCTGGGTAATTTCTTGCCAATATTACAAAAATGACGACTTGCATGCATGACCAGTTAGTGGGAAGCTAATTCGATCTTTGCACTTGCTCACAGAAAGTCAGCTCACCAGTGATTGGAAGGAATTTGAGTAGAGACTAATGTATTTGCATGCAGCCCTTAGACCAGTATTCAATAATCTCAGAAACCTATTTTAAAATAAATATTTGTTAGCACATGAAGTTAAATAGAGTGAGCCAGTTAATGTAGGTTCTGCATGACTCATATAATTAACCACAGAGAAACAGGCTGAGAGTCGCTCTTTGCAGAAAGCTTGGTTCTTGAATACCGGCCTACTCTTTTTTTTTAATTACAGATTGTTCATGCTTTTTATTATTCCTACACATTTTATCCCAATATCCAGGATTTCTAAATTTTAAATTATCAATAGATTAAATGTGAATTAAAAAGGAATCAATTACTTGAACAAATTGAGGCCAGCTATAGTTTGGATATTCAATTGTTCAGATAACCAAACATAAAAATGACAGTCACAAGTTCTTATTAAAAATCATAGTACTTTGACACAGAGTATAATCTCCATTTCTGATAATTGAAACAAAGATTTTATATTATATTATTTTTATTCTGAACATCTTACCTCAACATTAATATTGAGGTAAGATGTTCAGAATAAAAATAATATAATTAAAATAACCTCAAAATATAACTTCCTAAAATTAAATATTAGAGATTTTATAAATCAATGTTACATATAAATTCAATGAGACTTTGTACCATTAATATATCTGCACTAAAAAGCTGAAAAAGAGATGGGATTTCCCACAAGAATAAATATTCTGAATGAGAGAATTGTTAAGTATTTATGGATGGTAGAGTCTTAAGACTTACAAGGGAACCGTCAACCATTGCATCCCAAAACCATCTTCGAAATTTCTTCCAGAGAAGTGTTGTGATGTACAAAGGCTGTGTCCAAAAAATTATCTGCCTTTTACACTAAAATCCAGTGCCAAATCTTTCATTTAAACTGTAGGAAAGTAATACAATTCCTGTATTAGCAGACTGAAAGAACCCCAATGTCTGCCATCTGCACTGCATCCCGCCTCACTCCACTCTGTGCTGAACTTATGCAGAGATGTACATCTATTCTGTACAGTGGGCTGCAATTGCTGGATTCTGGCTTCAATTCCTGTTTAACTTTTATAGGAATTAATCACTATGAGGTTTAATTTATGGTGAAATTAAATGTTTCTTACCTCTCCTCATATAAATCTTCTAAGTTGATCGCGATTTCGAGACCATAACCGTCTCATCTTCAGAACTTTCTTGGCGACTGGTGTTATGTCGATCGGAAGAAACTCTTCTTCTTCCCTCTGTTGGTGGACCGATGAACCTCTGGATCAGATCAAAATTTGCGAGAATTTCAAAGTTCATAAGTTTTCCTTTGTTTTTCTGAATGTGGATCTTTTCCCAAACCGTGAGTTCCTTTTGTTTGTCTATTTGTCTTTTAAAAAGCCAGAGTAATTAAACAAATAGACAAACAAAAGGAACTCACAGTTTGGGAAAATATCCATATTCAGAAAAACAAAGGAAAACTTATGAACTTCGAAATTCCCGCAAATTTTGACCTGATCCAGAGTTTCATCGATCCACCAACAGAGGGAAGAAGAAGAATTTCTTCCGATCGACATAACACCAGTCGCCAAGAAAGTTCTCGAAATCGCGATCAACTTAGAAGATTTATATGAGGAGAGGTAAGAAACATTTAATTTCAATTTCAGTGCCTTACACTTTAAAACGGTAGATCATTTTTTGGATATTGCCATGGTGTATCACAATGCTTTTCTGGTAGAAATTTCTAGGTAGATTTCGGCATGCAATGGTTGACAGTTTCCTTGTTAGTGAAGACAGAGAAGATTAATTTAATTTTATCAATGAGAATATCTGACAAGGTCCATGTAAGATAAGGGCAGTTTTGTATTATGTTAAAATCACATTATAGTTCTGTTATTAATGTCAAGTGCAATGATTCTTAAGTAAGTATAACCTTTGTTAGAGAGAAATAAATATGTAAAATTATTCAAATGGAGAAAATATGAGATGTAATATACATTCATTAAAATACCAAACATGTGAATATGTAAAGTATAACAGAATTTAGCTTGTGCTTACTTTGCTCATTGCTGTGAGAGCAGGTTCACAAGCTGTTTCCAAGTCCTGGACTAACAGTTGTATACAATTTGATATTACACTGAAACAAGTAAAAACCACCTCCAGTTTATTTTACAAATTCCACAATGAAAACAAGAAAAAAAAAACATACATTGTATTTATTAAATTAATATTGGGAAGCTAAAGCTATTACTATGATAGAAATAAGTAAATTAATAAACACAATTAAATTATTGTAAATCAATGGTAAAGAGAATGCTTGGATGGGAATGAAGCCTGGATTAGCTCAGTGGTCTGAGCATTAGCACGGAAAGCTAAAGGTTCGGGGTTCGATTCCCGGTTCAGGCAAAAATTTTTCTCTTTACCATTGATTTACAATAATTTAATTGTGTTTATTAATTTACTTATTTCTATCATAGTAATATCTTTAGCTTCCCAATATTAATTTAATAAATAATGCTATAGCTGTGAGGAGTCCCTTCATGTCTTCTTCAGGTAGAAGCCATTCATTGTGTATTTGTGAATGATGATTCATTGCAATTGAATGTGGGGCCAGTAGAGTAAAGGTAAAGGAAGGATTCTTGCTTGGATGGGAATGAAGCCTGGATTAGCTCAGTGGTCTGAGCATTAGCACGGAAAGCTAAAGGTTCGGGGTTCGATTCCCGGTTCAGGCAAACATTTTTCTCTTTACCATTGATATACATTGTATTTAATTAAATTTACAGTGGGAGGAAACACTATGAGGTATTTATGAGAATGCCATTGTAAAAGACTTCAGAGAAACAAAACACGGAAGTATCACTATCAATAGAAATTTAAAATTAGATATAATAATGTTGCAGATGATCTTGTTTTACTGGCAACATCTGAAGATGATTTACAATGGTCAGTACATAATTCAAATTTGATAGCCCAGAAATATTCAATGGAAATATCTACCAATAAAACTAAAATAATGGCCTTTTGTGGAAAATTCCCAATACCAAGCAAAATTTGTTTAAATAACAAAATTTTAGAGAGAGTTAATGAGTTTACTTATTTAGGATATAAACTCTCTTTTGTTGAAAATTTGGATTTATTAGAGAAAATTGTGAAATTCAACAAATCAATGGGAATCATTAATAGAGTTTTAAAACCTTCATTAGTGCAAAAATCAACTCGTACTCGTCTTTATCAAATAATGGCTTGACCAGTCCTATGTTATGGGAGTGAAGCGTGGACTATAAGGACAAGAGATGAAAGCAGACTAACAGCTTGTGAGATGACATTTATGCGCCGAACAGCTGGCTACACCAAATGGGATCGAAAGAAAAATGTAAAAATCCTTCAAGAACTTAGTGTGTCACCAATACTGGACTACATCTCCAGATATCAGCTAAACTGGAAGGAACATGTCTCAAGAATGGCTAGATCCAGGATCCCCAAGGCAATAATGAACTACTGTCCAAAGGGAAATGGTCACTTGGTCGACCTATGAAAAGATGGCATGAAAACCGCTTTCTCAGGTCGTAACAGTTCTTCTAGGACTAATACCTGGCAGGATGATGATGATATTAATAAATGAGTTGGAGAAAATGTTTTAACATCTCACCTCACAAAATTGCGTGTCTTCACGATACCGGTTTCAAAAGTATAGTATTACTTCCATCTTTACTCAAATTCCAACTGAGGTCCGATTTCCGATCCGATTGAGGGTCTTTCCACTTTTTCAGTGGTTGCCCTTTTACCAGCCGGCTGCTGGCCCTTCACATCCACATATGTCAATCACAGAGGTAAGATGATCAACAGCTAGTGTAGGGGTGACATGTGGTTAGCATGTCGAGTCCCAGCCGTTATAGCTGGTTCCTCAACCTGGAGCCGCTACTTATTGTAGCTACCCAATTGCCTCACGATGCTGGGTGGGCACCGGTCCCATACTGACCGAAATACCATGAGAAAATTTCTTCCTCCATGGAGACTCGAACCAGCGCAAGTGCCATAGCTCTGCGCCAAGGCTTCCTACCTTAACCGCTCGGCTACGGCGTGGGACCCAACTGAGGTGAGATGTTAAAACATTTCCTCCAACTCATTTATTAATAATACATTGTATTTATTTATACAAAAGTGATGACTTACTTGTGGAACATGTCTTGTTCTTGGGACAAATTTATCTTGTCTGCAAGTTCTGGGTTTACTTTTTCTTTTAATTTTTCTTCCAGCTGTTGTGTTGTCTCTAGACAATACTCTCCTGTTGTTAGTATGCTGTAATAATCAGTATTAATAAAAATTAATTAAAATAATTAATTCTTACACATTAACCATAAACACCTTCAGGTTTGAAAATAAATCACAATTTTCTTAGTAATTGTTAAGTATTTGTGGTGAGAGCTCTGAACCCTGAACCTCCAGACCATCAAAAGAAATAATAAAATGCAAAAACATACTATCCATATTTAATTCATTTTACTTAATTAAAAGAAAGGATAATAGTGTTTTTTATTTAAATACACTAAGTAACAACCTCATTCTCCAAGGCTGTGCTTGCCATAAAATTATGCTCTGAAACTCTGATTCCAGGCTCTGGTTTGTTGGTGTTAGAATTTCATGATGACTCTAAGTAAACAGAGAGTATATATGTTAATATTATTCGTTTTTAAACATCTTAATGATGGACAAATTATATCTGAAAAGAAAAATATACGCCTAGACTGGGGTTTGAACCCAGGACCTTTGACTTTCTATGTCAATGCTCTTCCATCTGAGCCTCCAATCTAAATGCGTATTTTTCTCTTACACATAGTTAATTCCCTAACCTCAAATGCTATGAGCCGTTGCTACGATTTTTGCAAATGGCGGCTTCTTTATTAAGAAGACTTTTTATTGGGAATTTAAACATTACTTATAAAGCCAGTAGTGCTTCTTTCAATGTTAATATTATTCGTTTTTAAACATCTTAATGATGAACAAATTATATTTGAAAAGAAAAATATACGCCTAGACTGGGGTTTGAACCCAGGACCTTTGACATAGAAAGTCAAAGGTCCTGGGTTCAAACCCCACTCTAGGCGTATATTTTTCTTTTCAAATATAGAGAGTATATATACATATATTTTCTTTTTAAAGAAAAAATATCTTCTGAACTGGGAATCAAACCCCAGACATCAGACTCCATACACTGGCATGTAGCCCAATATACCATTCAAGACACAGTACAAACGCTAACATTTCTTTTCACTTACACAATTCTATTAAGACCAAAGGCAGAAAACTATAGCTATTAACAATGCCAACATACAGAACCAGAGGTCTGGAATTCAATTCCCAGTTCAGATGATATTTTTTTGTTTTCAAAAAATAAATTTGTCCAGGACTGGAACATTTAAACTATTACATCAAATATGATTTATCCACCATTGAGATGTACGAAATTAATAATAAAAAAAACATCAATTACATCAAATTATTAAGTTTTACCACTTAACCTTTTGTATGCCATGTCTAGTGCGCCGGTGAAAGTGTGTGTACAGCGGTATGCCATGCCCGGCAAGCTCCTGTTTTCAATCTTATTATTTTAAATATTTTTTTCCCAAAGTTTTTACTTCAATAAACTAAAATTATTTTTTGTTCTGTGTTTGTACATCCTTTCTTAGGAATACTTTGCACATCCCTTACAGAATAACGGTACAGGCTGGTTGTAAAAGGGTTTTCTAAAGGAGGGTGTACATTCATGGACTTTTTTTTTTTTGCAATGGAATATTGCAATTTCAGGATTTTCTCTTTATTTATTTTATTCTTAGTTCAAAAGATACCTGACCAAGGGGTAGGTCGTGTTGTGAAACACAGTGATTCATGTCTGGAAGTTGTCGAAAATACAATACGCGTGTTTATTGTGTCAGTTTCATCACAAGATGAGAGTGACAGTAATAGTTCATCAAATGATTATTCGTTTGACGAATCTGATAGTAGTCCTGTTTCTAAGAGAATATTATTACAATCTAAGCCTGTAAATAATAAAGCAGGTGATGTAGACCTAAATGAACAGGGTGTGAGTGACAGTGGTGGGCGTGTCGCGCCAGATGAAAACACGTAGCATGAAACAGCTGTTTGACTGGAATTGATTCGAACCCAGGACCATAAAAAATGTTCAACAATATTTAATATTATAAGTGTTTAGTGATAATACCATCAAAATTATTCAATAGGATAAATGTTTTAGTGATAGTGATAACAAATTTCAATAAAGTCACCGTGCTGAATTCGAACCTGGGATCTTTACAAGTGGAAGAAGTAACACCACCTAACCTTCAAATAAATGCATAATAGTGAGTTTAAATTAAATTTAGTATGGCATGTAAACAGTTAGTTATACTTTATATAGGTTTATATTATATAGTATGGCGTAGTACTTTAAATTTAAAAAACCTGGCACCCACAGCCCAGCTGGCAAAAGGGAAACTCGGCGGTCAAAAGGTTAAAAGTAATAAATATTCTTACTAAAATACTTTGAATAGAAGTTGTCTGATGGCATTATTAAACCACTTGGCTTCAGCATGGGACTGTTAACTGTTTAATTAAATTATAAACTTTTAAACTTCTTTTAAAGAGAAAAAAACATTTGCAGAAAAAATTATCTCATTGAAAAATGATTTAGATGGTCTACCTGAGTGTGGGGGCATGCCGTAGCGTAGTGGTTAAGGCACTGAGCTACAAGCTGGAGGGTCGAGGGTTCAAGTCCCGTTGGGGTCAGGATTTTTAAACTGACCCAAACCCTCTGGCAGCACTATGGCCCTGGGGTCAACTCAGCCTCTAACTGAAATGAGTACCAGACGCTTGTTGTGGGGGTAAAGGCAGCCGTCACGCAGGGCTGACAACCCGGCTGACATAAAGTGCCGATTGTCTAGAAAAAGTGGGAGCCTTAACCTCCTACTACCCCAAGGGCATCCGGGCCTGTTGCGGGATCACTTTACTTACTTACCTGAGTGTATAAATTTAAATACCGGTATAACACTATTTTAAACTTTCCAACATTCATATACTAATTTCAGTTTGTATTTTCCCACCTGAATTTATAATTAAATATGTACATTTTTCCACTTTTTGTAAACTTCTGCCTGATAGCTTAATAGTCCAATCATAATTCTGGTTTTTAGATATTTCCTCAGTATTAACCTTCAAACCATATTCTTCTTCAATTGTTTTCCAACACTCAAATCTGTTGACGATTTTATTATTAATTTAACACTTCTCATAGAAGGATAAATTATATTTGAAGAGAAAAATTTTCGCCTAGACCGGGACTCGAACCCGGGACCCTTGGCTTTCCGGGCCAAGTGCTCTACCAACTGAGCTACCAAGGCGAGTTACGATCTAGACGCAAATTTTTCTCTTATGTACGTAATTGTAATTGCGCGAGGGAATTACAATTACGTACATAAGAGAAAAATTTGCGTCTAGATCGTAACTCGCCTCGGTAGCTCAGTTGGTAGAGCACTTGGCCCGGAAAGCCAAGGGTCCCGGGTTCGAGTCCCGGTCTAGACGAAAATTTTTCTCTTCAAATATAATTTATCCTTCTATGAGAAGTGTTAAATTAATAATAAAATCGTCAATAGAAGCCCTACTGGCTATAAAGTAGTGTTAAATTCCCAATAAATGTCTTCTTAACTAAGAAGCCGCCATTTGCAAAGATAGAAGCTATGGTTTCAAGCATTTGGCGCGAGGGAATTACAATTACGTACATAAGAGAAAAATTTGCGTCTAGATCGTAACTCGCCTCGGTAGCTCAGTTGGTAGAGCACTTGGCCCGGAAAGCCAAGGGTCCCGGGTTCGAGTCCCGGTCTAGGCGAAAATTTTTCTCTTCAAATATTACTCAAATCTGTATTCTATATTACTCTCTGAATTTCCCTATCATCCGCAAATATTAAGATTTTCATGTCTGGATTTTCCTTCCCCAGTTATCGTATATATGTCAGTTAATTTGAACCTCATAATATTACTTCCTATTGTAATTTCACAATAAATAGAACATATCTAAAAGTAAAGGTATCCCACTACAGGCCTCAGGAGGCCCTTGGGGACAAATTGGCACTTGATGTCTTTACCCCCAGAACAAGTGCCTGGTACTCATTTCCGTTAGAGGGTGAGTCGACCCCAGGGCCATAGTGCCGCCAGAAGGTTTGGGTCAGTTTAAAAATCCTGACCCCACCAGGACTCGAATCCTTGACCTTCCGGCTTGTAGTGTAGTGCCTTAACAACTACGCTACGGCATGCCAAAAAAATATATTTCTATACAAATCCACGTTACAGAATATTAGCTGCACATGAAAACTGTATAATAATATGACCATTCAATGATACATCTTTATAATATATATATGGATATAAAAAAAACAGAGAAAATTTAATTGATCCAGTACATAAACCTCAGTAATAAAAAAAAAAATAGAACACCAGCAAGTAAAGCTGCAAATACGAGGGTGAATAAAATATAAACTGGAATTATTGTTTACAATTTTATTGAATTAACAAAAAAAACAAAACCACCACCTCATTTTTTACATAGTCTCCTGCATTTCCAACACACTTTTGCCATCGAGTTGGCAACTTTTTGATGCCGTCCTTGAAGAATGAGGGATGACGTGTAGTCAACCAGTTGCGCACGAACTCCTCTACCACTGCATTGTCACCAAACTGCCTTTCTCCCAGGTCTTCTTTCAGTGGCCCAAACAAATCTGGACTGTAAGGAGGATGTTCCAGAGGTGTCCAATGTATTTTCGTCAGTTTTTCTTGTGTCAACCGAACAGTGTGTGGCCTTGCATTGTCACCCACCTGGCAGACAATTTTCGGAATTTCAGTTCACCACTGATTGATGGCTTGAACACTTCCGAAGCTTATTCCAACATGTGAAGCAATTTCAGAAATTGTTACACGCCGAACCTCCTCAATAAGGTCCTGTACAGCATGAATGTTGTCTGCAGTGATGCTTGTTCATTGCCATCTTTGGTGGGGCTCATTTTCCACTGAATCCCGGCCCGCTAAATTTTTTTTGCGCCAATTCATACACCTGCTTCTTCGAAAGGGTTGCTTCCCCGAACTGCACATGGAGCCTTCTCAAAATTTCAGAAGGTTTATTGCCTTCTTTCGCCAAAAACTTAATAATAATGCATTGCGCAACAGACATGTGTACCTCTTCCTCGCTCATGGCGTACTGAAGCAAGCGGCCGCTCTTCGGAGTGCGACACATCAAGATCCCTACTCCAGACACCCCCACCAACTTCCCATCCAAACCGCAACCTTTGCAGTTTGCTACCAGAGCCTCCAGATACAAATTCCAGTTTATATTTGATCTACCCTCGTATATAGTCAGATACCAGTTAGGCATAACTTTTTTTTTCAAGACTTTTTTTCTCTCTTTTCTATTTTGATACATAAAGTTCAATATAAATTTTGAAAAGCTATACAAACACACATTACTCACCTGCAAACTCGAGCTTGTTCTTCACGAGTGTATCGAGTTACTTCTCCTTCCTTTAAGAGACTATGAAAGTTCTGAATCAATCCTGATGTAGAGAGGTCACGCAGGTCTCTAGTGATGCTAGACATGCTCGTTCCAATTGAGCCTGGGGATGCTATCCTAAATTCAAATTATTCGCAATAAAAAATGATTAAGTAACATATAATACAGAATTATAGTGTGTCAAAAAGTGTGGCCTAGGATAACACTATGAAAAGCAAGATGTCAGTTAACAAAGTTTCCTGTACATAACTCCACAGTTCAATTGCAGTTATAACAATCACATAAAATGTAAAGTGATCCTACTTCAGGCCTTAGGAGCCCCTTGGGGAAGCAGGAGGTTAAGGCAATAGCATAAGAAATCTGATAGCAGCTTTTATCTACAGAATATGCATCTGGTCTAATTTCCATTAGATATTAAGTCGACCCTAGGATCACTAGAATCCTACATAGTACCCGAGTGGTTAAGACAAGAAGTCTTGGTGCAGAGCTACGGGATTTGCACTGGTTCGAATCTCCATGGGGGAAGAAATTTTCTCATGGAATTTCAGCCAGTATGGGACCAGAGCCCGCCCAGCATTGTGAGGCATTTGAATAGCTACAATAAATAACAACTCCAGGTTGAGAAGACCAGCTATAACGGCTGGAGGACCCGACATGCTGATCACACATGTGGATTAACACATGTGGATGTGAGGTCGGCAGCTGGCTGGTAGGCCAAGGGACTTCTAGGGCTGTCGCACTTGGATTTTTTTTTAGCATCACTAGAATGTGTAGACTAGTTAAAAAATTTAGACCATAATTGGAATTGAACCCACTACGTACGGCTTGTGGGAGTGCGTTGTAGCTTGTTAGTTCAGACAATATACACTGAACTGGAAGATTGGGAGTTCTATTCCCAGTTGTGTCTGAATTTTTAAACTGGCATGAACCTTCTGGTAACACCATGGCCCTGGGGTCGACTTAGCCTTTAATGGAAATGAGTACCTTATGTTAGTTCTGAGAATAAAGGCAGCCATCATGCAAGGATGACAACCAAGCTGACATCCAGTGCTGACTGTCTAGACAGGTGGGAGTCTTAGGGCCGCATGCAAATACATTAGTCTCTTTTTTATTATTTCACTCACCTCATACTTCATAATTCATAGCAGACCCTGGGTTTCTTCACATCTTTTGTGACATTCTCAATGCTGTGTCACGTTCACAACAATATTAAAAAACCTCATAGTGTTATTTCCTATCTACATAACTTAACATTAGTCTCTACTCAAATTACTTCCAATCACTGGTGAGCTGACTCACCGTGAGCAAGTGCAAAGATCAAATTAGCTATCCACTAACTGGTCATGCATGAAAGTCATCGTTTTCATAATATTGGCAAGAAATTACCCAGAATTCTCAGCGATAAAACCACTTCCATTATTTTCGTCTGCTAGAGGAACGCATTTACGTTTGAGTCCCACAAATAATACCATATATGACGTCTGCGCCGCGCAATATTACGCCAATTCTCCTGTTCTTCCAGTTGAATTCTTTGGTAGACTCTATCAAATTCCTCTTCTCCGCGTATACAGAAAACATGATCGAAGTCTTCAAGGTCCGACATCTTGGATAAAGCAGCAAAGTACGCGGCAAGGTTTCAAACTACAACGGTTACCATCGGTTCCCTTCGGGATTCTCACGATTTGTTTCTCTCTTAAGTCACCTCGTCTGGTAGCTTACGAATTTCAACAATTATTATCGCATGAACAGATTTCTGAGTAAGCAAAATCGTATTAGGATACAACTTTCTCAGCAGAGAATGCCTTCTACGGTCTAATGCGTTCATAGATTCGAGCCTTAATCTGCTACTACCCCAAGGGCCTCCTGAAGCCTGTAATGGGATCATTTTACTTTATTTTATCTATGGCTTGTAGTATATTGCAGTTTCCAAGTTAGAAAAACATGAAATATGAGCTAAGATAATAATTGACTCATTCATTAATTAAGAACTTCATAGTGTTATATCCCACAAATAATTTATGAATCCTGCTTTATCTTTCATATGAGTATCTAAATTCTTCTGTAAAAATCACAGATGTTTCATGAAGTGAGTTGTAAAAATATTTTATTCATATATACACGGCATATCCCTAGAAAAATGTTTAAAAATTTAATGAACAGATAAATTATTCAGTCATTAAACCCAAGATGTCCTATGGTAAATTAGAGATTATTTATAATTATCTAATGACCATAAGTTGGTTACAAAATGATTTCGTAAAAGAGTTTTGGATCCTTTTATATGGTAGCAGATAACACAATAAACTTTCATTTTATCAATAAACTTAGAGAAGATACACCACCAAAACATCTGGAAAGGAATGAGAAAATCTACAAGCTTATGACATTACTACATTACAAAGAAAATCTGCAGTAGCAACATTCAGACTGCTAACGGGACATGACTGCTTGAATAAACACCTACACAGAATTGGCATAACAGATTCACCTAAATGCTCTTTTTGCAATTTAAATGAAGATATGGAAAGAAACCATCTCCACCATTGTCCAGCTTTTGTAGAAGAGACCAGCCTTTCTGCTAAATATTGGAGTGCAAGAGAGCGAATGATTTCATTATCAAGTGCTAAACATTAGATACCAACCAACTTTCATTTGGGCTATAGATATGTGATCCTTAGATGTTAATGATGGCAGCTGATATTTACTATGGATTGCAATATTTTAATTACAACATTTTGAATAATAATGATTAGAAAATAACTTAAAAATATGTATGTTAGTTACATACTTCAATAAGATTAATTATTTTATTTGCAACACTGCCAGGTTTCTGGATCATACTTACTTTGGCAAGTTATTTTGAAGCAATTTGATAGCATATTCTCGGAGGTAACGTTGGAATGTTGCAGCTAGCCCTAGCATTGGTTGCCCTGTACTAAGCTGTGTGCATTGCACCATGCACTTTTTGTAGAAGACAAAGAGATCAGCACAGGATGACAACACAACTCCAGATCCCTCAACTGGGAGGCTTGCAGCTGTGCTGGTTTGTTGTTGTTGCTGCTGTTGTTTTGCATCTTGCACAAATCTCTCTATCAAATCAGCCAAGTTCCTAAAAGTACAACATTCCTCATCAAGAATTAATTTATCATGAATTATCGTATTGAGTCAATTTATACATACTCAGGGAATTTTTACTTGCCTCCTTGTGATTTAAAAAAAAACACAAATATGTAAATAACATATATGGAATGGTGAAATTAAATGTTTCTTACCTCTCCTCATATAAATTTTCTAAGTAGATCGCGATTTCGAGACCCCAACGGTCTCATCTTCAGCACTTTCCTGGCGACTGATGTTATGTCATTCGGAAGAAACTCTTATTCTTCCCTCTGTTGGTGGACCGATGAACCTCTGGATCAGGTCAAAATTTGAGGGAATTTTGAAGTTCATAAGTTTTCCTTTGTTTTTCTGAATGTGAATGTGAATGAAAGAATTGAAAATGAAAACAAATCAGGAATTTATCAGATCAAATGCAGGGATTATGACAAAATTTATATTGGAAAAACAAAAAGAAATTTGAAAACAAGGGTGAAAAAAATCTTAGATACATCAAAAATGGAGAACTGGAAAAGTCAGCTGCTCATGCTTGGTCCGAAAAACATTTAATTGAATCAAAAGGCAGTCTAATTAAACAAATAGACAAACAAAAGGAACTCACGGTTTGGGAAAAGATCCACATTCAGAAAAACAAAGGAAAACTTATGAACTTCGAAATTTCTGCAAATTTTGACCTGATCCAGAGGTTCATCGGTCCACCAACAGAGGGAAGAATAAGAGTTTCTTCCGAACGACATAACATCAGTCGCCAGGAAAGTGCTGAAGATGAGACCGTTGGGGTCTCGAAATTGCGATCTACTTAGAAAATTTATATGAGGAGAGGTAAGAAACATTTAATTTCACCATAAATTAAACCTCATAGTGATTAATTCCTATAAAAGTTAAACATATATGGAAAATAAATCCAGATTGCTTTTTATATAATCAGTACCTCCTTCACTATCCAGTGCTAAACCACAATACTCTATATTTTAAAAATACAACAGGAAGTAACATTAAGAGGTTTATATTTGAAGAGAAAAATTATACGCTCAGACTGGGGTTTGAACCCAGGACCCTTGGCTTCCTAGGCCAATGCTCTACCACTGAGCTACGTGAGAAACTCCAATCTAAATGCAAATTGGCTTAGAAAGCCAAAGGTCCTGGGTTCAAACCCCAGTCTGAGCTTATAATTTTTCTCTTCAAATATAATTTATCCTTGTAGCATTAGTAATTCCTAGAATTAATTTGGTCATTATTTGGGACCACACAATAAGCTTTTGTTATACAGTGATTAACGGTAACTCAAGGGTTGGCAGGTACATGTACCTAGCGAAGTGAAACTAATGTTTATTATAAAAGTATAAATTTGATAGACGTGTTGAACATGGTCAAATTTTCAAAACAATAAATTTTGTTAAAAGGAATACTTGCGCCAATTTAAAACGTCCTAGGAAAATTAATATAAAAAGCCAACAAATTTTATTGTTAACACAATGTGGTTAGTCGCTCTAATACAAACAGGAGTGTGGCTAGAAGCTCATACATACATAGAGTGTGGTCAGGAGCTCTCGTATTGAAAACAGAGTGGGCTAGTGTATCATATTACTAGTATTCAGAGGAGTCTGTTGCTCCTATATTATTACCTAAAAGTGTGAATCAATCTATCGTATGTAAATATACTAAGGAGTCTAGATTTGCTCAAGTAGCCTTCAAGATAATATTAATTCATTATATATTGTGTTAAGTTATGTAGATAGGAAATAACACTATGAGGTTTTTTAATATTGTTTATTTTTTATTATTTCACTCACCTCATACTTCATAATTCATAGCAGACCCTGGGTTTCTTCACATCTGTGAATGTGACACAGCATTAAGAATGTCACAAAAGATGTGAAGAAGGTCTGCTATGAATTATGAAGTATGAGGTGAGTGAAATAATAAAAAATAAACAATATATATTGTGTTGTTCATAAGAAGTTAACAGAATAAACCCGTTTTAATTAATTACTCAACTCATTGTTACTGATTATCGAATTCCTTGTCCTTCACATCGGTAGAACCCAGAAATAAGCTTAATCTAAAACATGCCCTGTAGAGACACTCGTGCATCTTCCGGCTGCATCCTTCAGGGAGAAGTGTTAAATTAATAATAAAAACATTAAGAGGTTTACTTAATAATTAAGATATTTGGTTTACCTCTTATGGTTGTTTTTGTTTCAAGATTAGTTAGCCCCATCTTCAGCTATTACAGACCTTAGTCGAGTCTGTAATAGCTGAAGATGGGAGGGGGCTAACTAGCCTTGAACTATATGTTCAACAAAAACAACCATAAGAGGTAAGAATATACAGACCAAATATCATATAGTTCAAGGCTAGTTAGCCCCCCCCCCCATCTTCAGCTATTACAGACTCGACTCAGGTCTGTAATAACTGAAGATGGGGCTAACTAATCTTGAAACAAAAACAACCATAAGAGGTAAGAATATACAGACCAAATATCTTAATTATACAATACTCTATGTTCTTACAACTTAATGAGCATGTATTAGCTCTGTAAATTGGTTTAAGAATATGTTTGTTATGCAGTTAGTGCAGTTTTAGAAGATTGTGATTTATATAAATTTCTTTTTAATTTTGAATTCTACATCAATTTGTCTCATAAGTGAAATGTAACTAATAAGGTTATTAAACCAATCTAAATAGAAGACAGGATATGAGGTGAGGTAAAAAGAATTTTATTTTAAATTAAACCTCATTGTGATATTTCCTATAATAGTTCAAATTATTGCTTGTTTATGTGGCCTACCAGAGAATATGTAGTACTGTCATTTACAAAAACCACCCAATCAAAATTATGGTAAGGAGAGAAAGAAAGATTACAATATATATATATATATATATATATATATCTTCTTCTTCTTCCTTCCAAGTATTAGGCCAAGGCCTGTTATGATCCTATAGAAAATTTTCCTCATCTAGGGGATAGGATGGCGACCACAAGGTGCCCAAGCTGAGCAAAACATTTCTTCCACTTACTTGTGTTTTGCATTCTTTTAACTTTACTATCTAACCTCTCTTGGTTAACTCTTGTTTTTTTCGACCCCGACGCTATTAGGGCATCCGAGGGCTAGGGAGTCTTTCCTTTCTTCCATTTCTTCTTTCCTTTATTTTCTTTTCTTCTCCAGAAAAGCCTGACCAGAGGCTATAAGATGGCAGCCCCATCACTGGTCTTGCCTTCCTTTGGCCGGCAACCAATCGAAGGGACTATTATTATGCTCTCAAGTCTTATACGAGAATTTCCCGGAAGGATCAAACTATATATATATATATATATATATATATATATATATATATATACATATATAAATAAGAAATATAAATGCTTGGATGTGATTTGAACCCGGACCTCTGTATTGATACTCCAGTGCACTTCCAAGTAAATCTAGTGCAAACATTTTTTTCATATACATTCTCCATTACGAGAGGTAACAGGAACTCAGTCTCCACTGCCATCTAGTAGCTCTTATAACAAGTAAGCAAAATAAAGAGAATATTTTTACTTTATAGCAATGATGCTTCTTTATTTCGATGTTATAATTAAATTTTTTTGACATTGAGCAATGCAAGCTTAATACGACATGATAAGAAAAATAAATGCTTGGACAGGATTTGAATCCGGACCTCTGGATTGATACTCCAGTGTGCTACCGATTACGCTACCAAGCAAATCTAGTACAAACATTTATTTTTCTTTATATATATTCTCTATTATGAGAGCTAGTGGGAACTCGGTCTCCACTGCCACCTAGTAGCTCCTATAACAAGTAAGCATATATACATATATATATATATATATATATATATATTAGAGACTCGGGTTTAAATTCCAACTCAAGCATTTATTTTTCTTTTCATATCATATCATATATATAAATATGGTCTCCTATAATAAGGCGATAGTGCAAAAATCAACTCATACTCATCTTTATCAAATAATGGCTCGACCAGTCCTATGTTATGGGAGTGAAGCATGGACTATAAGGACGAGAGATGAAAGCAGACTAACAGCTTGTGAGATGAAATTTATGCTACACCAAATGGGATCGAAAGAAAAATGTAGAAATCCTTCAAGAACTTAATGTATCACCAATACTGGACTAAATCTCCAGATATCAGCTAAACTGGAAGGAACATGTCTCAAGAATGGCTAGATCCAGGATCCCCAAGGCAATAATGAACTACTGTCCAAATGGGAAACGGTCACTTGATCGACCTATGAAAAGATGGCACGAAAACCACTTTCTCAGGCCGTAACAGTTCTTCTAGGACTAATACCTGGCAGGATGATGATGATAACAAGTAAGCATATATATATATATATGAAAAGAAAAATGAATGCCTGAGTAGGGATTTGAACCCGAGTCTCTAAACTCTCTGTACGTTTAGCACTCTAACCAACTGAGCTACAAGTATTCCAACACAAACATACATTTTTCTTATATATGTAGTAATATCAATTCACACAAGAGGTAGCGGGAAGTTGTTTCAACTGACATCTAGTGGGCACCATAACAGGTAAGCAAATTTTTAAAGAGAATATTTACTTTATAGCAGTAACGCTTGTATATATACATATATAAGCACAACCATTAGCTTCATAATCTTCAGATTATGTTTCACACACATCATTCATAAGGATGTGAACAGGAATTACTTGATGTTTTTATTATTAATTTAATACTTCTCACTGAAGGATAAATTATATTTGAAGAAAAAAATGTTCGCCTAGACTGAGACTCGAACCCGGGACCTGGCTTTCCGGGCCAAATGCTTTACCAACTGAGCTACCGAGGCGAGTTGCGATCTAGATGCAAATTTTTCTCTAATTTATACGTTGTAATTCCCTTGCGCCAAATGCTTTGGAACCGTTGCTTCTATCTTTGCATATAGTGACCTCTTAGTTAAGAAGACATTAATTGGGAATTTAACACTACTTTATAAAGCCAGTAGGGCTTCTATTGATGTTTTTATTATTGATTTAACACTTCTCACTGAAGGATAAATTATATTTGAAGAGAAAAATTTTCGCCTAGAGCGAGACTCGAACCCAGGACCTTCGACTACCAGTTATATTATATGGGTGCGAAACATGGACTCTTACTTTAAGGGAGGAAAGGAGATTACAAGTATTTGAGAATAAAGTACTTAGGAAAACTTTTGGACCAAAGAGAGATGAACACACAGGTGAATGGAGAATACTACTTAACAATGAACTTTGGTCTTTATAGGAAGCCAGATATAATAAGAACAGTTACGTCTCGTAGACTGCGATGGGCAGGACATGTTGCATGTATGGGGAATGAAAGACTTGCATGGAAGCTTCTTGTAGGAAAGCCAGAGGGAAAACGCACAGTTGGTAGACCAAGAATGAGATGGGAGGATAATATTAACTATGATTTGAAGGAAGTAGATTATACAGGGAATGATTGGAAACCATTAGCTTAGGATAGGGATGTATGGAGAGCTTATGTCTGCGTGGCCATGAACCTACGGGTTTGATGGTGCCAGTGAGTAAGTAATAGAGTTTCTTGGAGCATTTTTTGCCTATAAAAATGTATGAATATACTAACCTATCTAAACTTTCTATATAAATATATAAGTATGGTTCAAAGCATTTTCCTATAATGCCATGGAAAGGTGACAGCTTGGGTTTTGCTACAGTTTGTAATGGATTAGGTTCATCAGATTTCTCCATATCTTCTTCAAATGGATTAGTAGACTGTCCATCTGACTCAGGAACCTCAAATGGATTTGTTGATGCTGAAGGCTGGCCAACAAAAAAAAAAGTATTACAACTTAATCATGTTAATAACACAACATCTTGTTTCTTTAGTTATTAATTAAAAAAATATAACTTTATACAATATTTTTTTTATTAATAGTGAGTGGAGAACATATTTTAATCGACTCACCTCATACATTTTCAAACTTCTTTGATACCGACGGTTTCAGACAAAATCATGTCCTTCTTCAGTCATGTTCTCCACTCACTATTAATGATATAACCTCATAATGTTTACTTCCCAATATTAATTTAAATATAATATTTTTTTTGTTCAATGCCACCTGTTTGTCATTCAACATTTCAAATATTCTCTCCCGGCATTGGCGTATTGTAACCCACTTCTGAGGTTGGGATGCCTGGAAGGCGGGGTTATGCTGCCCCAATGATTGATAAGTTAACCTTTTAGAACTTCAAGGAGGAGACGCCCCTTCATAAGTCTCCAAAACTTATATTTTAAAATAAACTACTCCTTGAAATAATTAAATTGATTATTTTAATTTCTAGCCGACGACGGGTAATGATGTACTAGGAGACGCCTTAAACCTAAACTTAATCTAATGAGGTGAATATGATATTGATGATAATGATGGTCAGATGATGTTCGGGGACCATTTGTACCTTAAAGTATCCTGATATTTGTCTTACAGGTGAGGAAAAACTCCGAAAGAAACCTCACCCAGGATACTTGTCCCAAGCGGGGATCAAACCCATGCCCACTGTGGGACAAGGCAGCATGCTACCTCGAGACCACAGCAGTGGACACTTTATACAATATAGAAGTAAGTGTTTAATATATTTAACCCCCTGCATGCCACTGGTAAAATCTCTTGTGTCAGAGATTTAAATTGCATCCGCTGATATGATCGACAATGCAAGTAGTGTAAGTATATTGTCTGGCAGGTAATGGATAGAAATATTAGAGCCGATCTAATTGGCTCATGGCACCAAAAGGGTTAACATACTATGAATTTAGAAAAACAGAAAGAAGCAAGAAAATATTAAATACAAATAGAAAAATGAGTGTGTGTTCCATGCTAGGCAGATAGATGGTATTAATATATTTCATAAATTAATTATAGGAAGATCATGGAGTTATGAGGTGAGATTTCACGACTCACTATTTACCATATTTACGTGTATATAGGCCACATCCAAGTTTGGCCTAGAAAGCCAAAGATCCTGGGTTCAAATCCCAGTCTGAGCATATAATTTTTCATTTTCCATCATTAAGATGTTTAATAACGAATAATATTGACATTGAAAGAAGCACTACTGGCTTTATAAGTAATGTTTAAATTCCCAATAAAAAGTCTTCTTAATAAAGAAGCAGCCATTTGCAAAAATCGTAGCAATGGCTCGTAGAATTTGAGGTTAGGGAATTAACTATGTAGAAGAGAAAAAAACGCGTTTAGATTGAAGGCCTAGGTGGCTCAGATGGAAGAGCATGGACAGAGAGAGTCAAAGGTCCTGGGTTCAAACCCCAGTCTAGGCGTATATTTTTCTTTTCAAATATAATATAATTTTTCTCTTCAAATATAATTTGTCCTTCAGTGAGAAGTATTAAATTAATAATAAAAACATCGAAAGAAGCCCTATAGGCTTTATAAAGTAGTGTTTAAATTCTCAATAAATATCTTCTTAAATAAAAGCCAGAGTTTGCATAATCGAGCAAAGGCTCATGGCATTAGGCAGTCGGGAATTAACAATGTATAAGAGAAAAATTTGCGATTAGATTGGTGTGCTCAGGTAGCTCAGGGGAAGAGCATTGGCCTAGAAAGCCAAAGGTCCTGGGTTCAAACCTCAGTCTGAGATCCCAGTCGTCCTCAAGATTATTGAGGACGACCGATATCTCAGGTACTGTTTTACATTTCTTATAACTTTAACACAGTGACCTCAATGGAGTTTCGTAACGTATTTTAAAAATCTTGACCCAGTCTGAGCATATAATTTTTCTCTTCAAATATAATATGTCTTTCAGGGAGAAATTAATAATAAAAACATAGAATATCAAATTCCCAAATTTATTGTATTAAATTGAATATCAAATTTATTTATCGATCATCATTTATTTTAATTATATATTACATTTTTGTTATAATGTTTATAATAATCAAATAAATTAATTGATTTTAGGCATGGAAAACATGAGAACTGAATGGAAATAGACTAGAACAATCTTGGAAAATAATATTAAATTAATGTTGGGAAGTAAACATTATGAGGTATATCAATGGTAAAGAGAAACATTTTTGCCTGAACCGGGAATCGAATCCCGAAACTTTAGCTTTCCGTGCTAATGCTCTGACCACTGAACTAATCTAGGCTTCATTCCCATCCAAGCAGAAATCCTTCCTTTACCTGCTTGGATGGGAATGAAGCCTGGATTAGCTCAGTGGTCAGAGCATTAGCACGGAAAGCTAAAGGTTCAGGGTTCGATTCCCGGTTCAGGCAAAAATTTTTCTCTTTACCATTGATTTACAATAATTTAATTGTGTTCATTAATTTACTTATTTCTATCATAGTAATAGCTTTAGCTTCTCAATATTAATTTAATAATTATGAGGTATCCATCCATAGTATCCATAGTAATTCTACCCGAAGGCAGGTCCTTCACTGCAATCATAGCATTTTCATGCTATGCTTCCAGCTTTACTAGGGAATTGTGTAGGTGTGGTAGCTTCCCGTTGCTTTCCACACCGGTGAAGGATGATGGTGATGATGATAATGATGAGGATGATGATGATGAAGATGATGGCCATATGATTTTCGGGGACCGTTTGGGCCTTAAAGTTTTCCTGACATGTCTTACAGGTGAGGAAAAACCCCGATAAAAACCTCACCCAGAAAAACTGCCCCGACCGGGGATCAAACCCGGGCCCACTGCGTGACAAGGCAGCACGCTACCTCGAGACCTCAGCCATAACTCTGACTGACGAAATTCTTCGGCCATCAATTGTTCTATTGACTGTGTTTGAAACCATGGTATCATGGAAGCATGAATCCTATGAGGTGAGTTGTTAAACAAAATGTTCTCCGAAGAATCTTGGAAAATAAGCTTATAATATAGCAGTAGCTGTTATTTCCTGCTTGAACACTATACACACTGTTGGCAATTTATCTCTAATCTATCTCTTTATGCCTAACAGATAAAACATGTATGCCACACACAATTAGATCTAGAAGGCCCTTGGCCTACCAGCCAGCTGCTGGTCTCATATCCATGTGTGCCACACAAATAGTATAGGAGTGACATGTGGTCAAGCATATCACCTCTCCCAACCGTTAAGTTTGTTTTCTTAACGTGGAGCCACTACTTATTGTAACCATTCAAATTCTTCAAGATACTAGGAGGACATCGGTCCCATAATGCCCAAAATTCCATGAGAAAATTTCTTCGCCTATGGGGATTCAAACAATTGCATCTCCCATAACTCTGTACAAAGCTATGATACCTTAAATCACACATTTAAGCCATAATATTACCATTGTTTTTAAGGCCACATATAATCAATAGATCTTACCATTGCTATACTTATTGATGCTTATTTTAATTAACTGAGTACATTTTTAATCAAAATTACAGTGGGAGGATAGAGTTTGATTAAAGAGGGAAGTAATACTTTTGAAACTGGTATCATGAAGATACGCAACTTTATGAGATGAGATGTTAAAACATTTTCTCCAACTCATTCATTAACTGAGTACTTGCTTGTTACCGATTCATATTAATAGGTAACTGATAATGTATTAACACCTGAGCATTCAAAGGGACAATATTGGACCCAAGATCCAACAGTTTATTGCTCCTGAATCAAAAAAATAAATGAAAGATAATATTACCTGAGACTTTCTTCTTCCTGTAGTTGTCAAGTTATCATGAGATTCTTCCAACGTTACACCAGTGAAACGCCGAGATAAGAGGTTTTCAAAATTACTGGTACGTTGAATTGCATACAACAGCAATTTAACATCTATTTCTGATTTACGTTTTGACATTAATTTTGATAATTCAGATCTAAAAAAAACAAAATAACACATTTTTGACAACTCATATTAAAATTATGATCCTACAACACACAAGTTGAACCCTGATGTTGTCATAGGATCAACAAACCTCCTAAAGTTATGTAGATAGGAAGTAACACTAGGTTTTTTAATATTGTCACTCACAAAAAAAAGTCAAAGAAAGATCCTGGCAGTGGACAATCATAACAACAATTAAGTTATTACCGAACAAAACAATAGTAAAAAGACAGATGGAAATTAAAAAAAAAAAAACAATTGAATAAATACAAACTACTGAGAGATAAATTGGTACCAAATATTAACCTAAAGCAAAGTTCAGAAAAAGTTTCCAGACAACTAAACAAAAATCTCATAAAAGCAGCAAAACAATCCATTCAGTTAAATATGGGAAGTTCTTAATTCAATGAATGAATGAGTCACTTCTTATCTTACCTCACAGTTTATGTACTCTTAAACACGGACACTGCAGTTTTCAAGAGGACCTCCCTCTCATATACAACCAATATTATGACTACCGGATTTTCGTTGGAATCTCCATTTTAATATTGCCATCTGGTGTTGATTTGATGAACTTTGAGATCAGGTCCTATTCACTGCGAATTTTGAAATTTAGATCCATGAATTTCAAGATACCTGATGAACAAGACCTGATTTCAAAGTTCATCAAATCAACACCAAATGGCAACGTTATAAATGGAGATTCCAACGAAAATTCGATAGTCATAATATTGGTTGAAAATGAGAGGGAGGTCCTCTTGAAAACTGCATTTGCCGTGTTTAAGAAAACAAACCATGAGGTAAGATAAGAAGTGACTCATTCATTTATTGAAAACGATCCATCCCTAGAGAAAAATGTAAAAAAAATATAATCCATTCTGGAATGAAAAAATGCAACAATTTAGACTTCAGAGAAATACTGCAAGAGAACAGGCAGAAGCACAAAAAAGTCAAGAAACAGTGCAAAACTGGAAGAAACACACCATCCTATTCAGCAGGGACTAAAACAATCAAAGAAAATAGTCAATTACAAACACTTGCAAAATGCTGTAAAACTTTTGAATATCCAGAATAAAACAAATTTACTATGGAAGTTGAAAATAACCAGCAAATAGCATTTTTGGACCTAAAATTGTTCACAAATGAAGAAAAAAGACAAATAGAATTTGGAATTTACAAGAAAGAAACATACATTATTAATTACATTAAAGCAACAGGTTTCAACCAAATTGCACATAAACAGGCAGTCTATAATAATTTAACATACAGACTTGTGAATGTCCCCACAAGCAAAGAAAATTTCAATACAGAAAAAAAAAACACATATTAAAGATAGCAAAAGAAAATGGCTTTGAAGAAGAGATGATTCGAAAGAAAATAAATAGATTCAAAAAATAAAAATTGATATATGATAGTACTCTTCAGACCAATAAAGAAATTAGTAAAAAAATTCAGGAAAAATACATACTATCCTTTGGCACACAATAAGTTTAAAAAAAATTTCAGCAAATTTAAAAATAAATTAGCAACGAAAAATGATTATAGCCTGATAGTGTTGATTCCTAAAAAGTCAAACAGGGTATGTGTGTGTGTATGTATGTATATATACATATATATATATATATATATATATATATATATATGACATAAGAAAATTAAATGCTTGGATGGGGATTTGAACCTCTGAATTGATTTATATAATAAATTTGGGAAATTTTAACATTATGAGGTTTAATTCATAAGAATTAAGTGAATCATGATTTCTTCTTACCTCATACATCTATGTTTTTTAAACACAGCACTGCAGTATCAGCGACTATCATCACCATCCTCAGCTGTTTTCACGACTGTCAATTTTTTCTTTTGTCGGTAATTATCCAAACCGTTGGATTTAACAGTTTGGGAAAAAAATATATATTGAAAAAAACCATACTAGAACCATGAACTTCGAGATTCCAGACGAACCGAGCCTGATTACAAAGTTCCTCAAAAATACAACAGATGGCAGTTTAGAAAATGATTCCTTCAAAAGAACACCAATGGCAGTTTGGATAATTACCGCCAAAAGAAAAAATTGACAGTCATGAAAACAGCTGATGATGGTGACGATGGTCGCTGATACTGCAGTGCTGTGTTTAAAAAAAACTAGAAGTATGAGGTAGGAAGAAATCACGATGCATTTAATTCTTCTGAATTGATACTTCAGTGTGCTACCGATTACGCTACCCAAGCAAATATAGGGTGTAACAGGACCTCACCAACAAAATGATAGGGATGAAAGGCCATGCAGAGAGGAACACATAGTCGCAAACATGTCATTTATGAGTATGCACAGATGAAGGTGTTAACCCGTAAGGGTTGGAATTGAATACATACAATTGTACATGTGTCATTTTATTGAAAAATTACATGTTTTACAATAAGTGTTCAAACAGTCAGCCCTGTGCCTCATATGTGTTTGAAATCGTCGCAGCAACAATCGGCCAGCATGGCAGGATTCTTTTTGAAGCCGTCAAAACACTTATTGTTTGAACACTTATTGTAAAAACATCTCTTTTTCAATAAAATTATACATGTACAATTGTTTGTATTCAATTCCAACCCTTACGGGTGAACATCTTCATCTGTGCATAACTCATAAACGACATGTTTGCAACTATATGCTCCTTCACAAAAAATGATCCTCTCTGCTTGCCCTATCATCCCTATCATTTTGTCGGTGAGGTCCTATTACACTCTGTATATATATTCTGTAGAGGTAGGAATTCAGGATAGGAAGAGCTTATATGTGATATTAGTGTGTTGTGTAAGGGATGTCTATGAAGAGAAGTGAGAAAGTGAAATCTAGAGTTAATAAAAACTTATTATTTTGATAAGTGCTAGATAAAAAGTACACAGAAGAAAAAAAAAATACCCACCTGGTAATATGGCAAAATTCTACAGTTATTCTTTCAGACACTTCCCATCTTGGAGGAAACATTGGTCCAAATTTATCTTCAAACTCCATTAAATGTCTTTTAAGCCATGCATATCGTCTGTCAATCTTATCCAACCAAGCTGTGTCTTGATTCTCTTGAAACAGATGACAGTATTCTGCCAACTGAAGACCAATGAACCATTTAAGCAAGTCACGTCTGTAATTATATATCCAATACTTTAATAAATTATTAATTAAGAACCTCATAATGTGTTTCCCAATTTTAACTTTGAATCCAATACTTTATTATAATACAGATGTAAAAATTTCCTTATAGTAAGAAAATCGAAATTTAAGTCTTAAAAAAGGAATCACAGAGAAATGGGAACCTTTTTGGATAATAGTCTTAAATAAAAAAAGAGAGATGATATAAATACAGAGTGATTCACAATAAGTATTACATACTTCTAAGGGTTGTAGAGGGGACTTAGTAGATAAAGTTTTGATAAGGAATTCATGTCCAGAAACATACCATTTTCATGTAAAATAAGTTAGAAGATTGAAACACAATGGGCTGATATCGCGTGTCTTGTGTTCCAAAATAAGTATCACAAACTTTTAGGTGTTGTATTACAAGTGTGGTTTCATGTGGTGACCCTGCTGTTCGTTGCACAAAGTGTACCTGCGATGCATGTTTTCATATACATGCCCCACAATAATTTCTGCTGCTGCCAGAATTCATGCAAGAAGATCTTTCTCCAACTAGACAGGTATAGTACAACCCCTAGAAGTCTGTAATACTTATTCTGAAACACAAGGCATACGATATCAGCCCATTGTGTTCTGATCTTCAAAACTTATTTTACATCAAAATAATATGTTTCCGGACATGGGTTCCTTATCAAAACTTAATCTACTAAGTCCCCTCTACAACTCCTAGAAGTTTGTAATACTTATTGTGAATCGCCCTGTATACAGGCAAGTTATAGTGGTGTGGATGTAAAAAATTCACAATTTTTAGTCATCAGAATGAGAATGTTGGATGGCTAGCCTTATATCAAGACCGAATTTTCCCCAAATTAAGTTCCTGGTCTTCATATTACAGAAGCGTGAGTGAACTGTAAAACCAGTCTCATTATGCATGAATGAAAAATCCCCACCCCTCTGTTGCTTAGGACTAAACCTGAGCCTTCCAGCTTGTAGTCAGAAATATTTTCACCTAAGCTACCAGGCCCATAGTCAGGAAGTAGTATTAGTATTTTATTTAATGGTCCTCTTTAACAACTCAAGTCATTAGGACCACTATTCAAAAACTGGACATGGAAGGTCATGCTTCAGATATACTGATTTCACAACAGGCCTTATGAGGTCACTGGGGTAATAAGATGTTAAGAATCCTGTTGTGAAATATGTGTTTTTATATAGTAAAACTAGAAGTCCCGGCCATGCGTTGCTGTGGCTAAGGTATACGTTAAAAATTTAAATTAAGTTGCTGTCTTTCAGCCAGATTACTTAAAACCAATACTTACACGAAATCAATAATACTGAAAATAAAATAAACACTGAACACACTTAAATTATGAATTGTAATTCAATTGAAATTCGCGGTTGCAACAAAAAGCACAGCCATCTGGATCTCTCTTTGTTAAATAATAAACCAATTAAGTTATGTAGATAGGAAATAACACTATGAGGTTCTTTAATATTGTTTATTTTTTATTATTTCACTCACCTCATACTTCATAATTCATAGCAGACCCTGGGTTTCTTCACGTAATTTGTGACATTGTCAATGCTGCGTCACGTTCACAACTGACGTCCAACGGCCTTCTATCCTGCAGACTGACCTCCGCGCCATCTGGTGGCCGACCGAAGAATTTCCAAATCAGTCCTCTTTCTTTATAACCGGGTATTTCAAAATTCATAGTTGTATTTTCATTCTTGCATATGTAAATTTTTTCCCAAATTGTGAGTTCCTTCGCTTTTTCCAATTGTTTAAGTAATTTTGTTTTGGTTTCTATTCTATGTTTTTCTGACCAGGCATGTGCAGCTATTGCAGATTTTTCGGTTTCTTCTCCATTTTTAACATTTCTGAGGTGTTCTTTTAATCTTGTATTTAGATTCCTTTTAGTTTTTCCTATGTATATCTTTCACAATCTTTACAATTAATTTGATAAATTCCCGATTTTTGCAGATATACATAGGAAAAACTAAAAGGAATCTAAATACAAGATTAAAAGAACACCTCAGAAATGTTAAAAATGGAGAGAAACCGAAAAATCTGCAATAGCTGCACATGCCTGGTCAGAAAAACATAGAATAGAAACCAAAACAAAATTACTTAAACAATTGGAAAAACCGAAGGAACTCACAATTTGGGAAAAAATTTACATATGCAAGAATGAAAATACAACTATGAATTTTGAAATACCCGGTTATAAAGAAAGAGGACTGATTTGGAAATTCTTCGGTCGGCCACCAGATGGCGCAGAGGTCAGTCTGCAGGATAGAAGGCCGTTGGACGTCAGTTGTGAACGTGACGCAGCATTGACAATGTCACAAATTACGTGAAGAAACCCAGGGTCTGCTATGAATTATGAAGTATGAGGTGAGTGAAATAATAAAAAATAAACAATAATAAACCATTAAAAATCATCGGAGAACATATTGTTTAAATAACTCACCTCATAGGATTCATGCTTCCATGATATCGCGATTTCAAACATAATCATGTTCATCGTCAGCCATAACTCCGACTGTTGAAATTCTTCGGCCGTCAACTATTCTATTGTCGCCATCTTCAGTGCTGCTATCTATGGTTGAATTTATGAACTTCGAAATCAATGTAATTTCGTTAGGGATATCAAAATTCATTGATATATTTTTGTTTTTCTGAATGTATATTTTTTCCCAAACTGTCAATTCCAAAGGTTTCTCTACTTGTTTTAAAAGTTTAGCTTCTCTTCCAATTTTATGATGTTCTATAAAACTATGTGCAGCAATTGCAGATTTTTCAATTTCACAATTTTTAATATTTCTGAAATGTTCTTTTGTCCGAATTTCCAAATTCCTTTTTGTTTTTCCTATATAAACTTTATTGCAATCTTCACAATTTATTTGATAAATTCCAGATTTCTTACTGTCTGGAACTTTGACTTTTTTATTGGTACTTAGAAGATTACCCAGACTAAATTTATTTATTGGTGCCAAAAAAATGTTGTATTTGTCAAAAATTTTTTGAAATTTCCTATGCATTTCAGGATGGTAAGTAATTTTCTTGTATTTTTTCTTTTCTTTGCAATTTTGTAAAGTAGTATATTCATTAAGTCTTTTATTGTGTTTGAATTTCTTCAACTTATTTATAATTAATTCTTTATCAAAACCATTTAATCTAGCAGTGTTTAAGATATGTTTAAACTCCTTATTGAAATTTTCTTCGTTTAAAGGTACATTTGTCAAAAATTTTTTGAGGAAATGGTTAAGTTCTTTAAATATTAAAAATGAAATATTAGAGGAATATATAACTCTTACTAAGCTATGTGTCAGTAATTCTTATTTTACCTATAATGAAAAATTTTACCAACAGGTTTCGGGTTTGTCAATGGGTAATCCGCTTTCACCATTTTTAGCTGATTTGTTCATGAGTTACTTGGAGTGTCAAATCACTAAAGCATACCCATGGATGTTTAAGACTTGGTACAGATATGTGGATGATATTTTTGCAATAATAAATTCTAAGGATATTGAAGATGCTCTTAAATTATTAAACCTTCAGGATGAATCAGTAAAGTTTACCGTCGAATTAGAAAAAGAATACAAAATTCCTTTTTTGGATTTATGTATAATTAGGAATGATCAAACACTGAAAATTGAATTTGATATATTTAGAAAAGGAACTCATACAGATAATTACATTAAATCATCAGGCTTCAATCACATTGCTCATAAGCATGCAATATTCAATAGCTTAATTTACAGATTGACAAATGTACCATTAAACGAATAAAATTTCAATAAAGAGTTTAAACATATCTTAAACACTGCTAGATTAAATGGTTTTGATAAAGAATTAATTATAATAAGTTGAAGAAATTCAAACACAATAAAAGACTTAATGAATATACTACTTTACAAATTGCAAAGAAAGAAAAAATACAAGAAAATTACTTACCATCCTGAAATGCATAGGAAATTTCAAAAAATTTTTGACAAATACAACATTTTTTTGGCACAATAAATAAATTTAGTCTGGGTAATCTTCTAAGTACCAATAAAAAAGTCAAAGTTCCAGACAGTAAGAAATCTGGAATTTATCAAATAAATTGTGAAGATTGCAATAAAGTTTATATAGGAAAAACAAAAAGGAATTTGGAAATTCGGACAAAAGAACATTTCAAAAATATTAAAAATTGTGAAATTGAAAAATTTGCAATTGCTGCACAAGTTTATTAGAACATCATAAAATTGGAAGAGAAGCTAAACTTTTAAAACAAGTAGAGAAACCTTTGGAATTGACAGTTTGGGAAAAAATATACATTCAGAAAACAAAAATATATCAATGAATTTTGATATCCCTAACGAAATTACATTGATTTCGAAGTTCATAAATTCAACCATAGATAGCAGCACTGAAGATGGCGACAATAGAATAGTTGACGGCCGAAGAATTTCAACAGTCGGAGTTATGGCTGACGATGAACATGATTATGTTTGAAATCGCGATATCATGGAAGCATGAATCCTATGAGGTGAGTTATTTAAACAATATGTTCTCCGATGATTTTTAATGATTATACCTCATAATGTTTACTTCCCAACATTAATTAAATATAATAATAAACCAATTACCTTACCAAATTACAGCTCGGGACCCAGCTCCGTGTGTCTGAAAGGAATTTGCTGACTCAGCTGTTAGTACTATTTGAAGCAGAGAAGTGTACCTCCTTCACTCCCCACACTTCCCCCCGCAAACACAAAGAGCTTGGACCCGAGCTGTACCTTACACCGCCATCTGTTAGAATCGTATGGAACTCACAGATAATTATAACTCTTTGTTAAATAATAAACAAATAATTTGCAATAAAAAATAATGTGAAAAAATACTGTATTTAGTTATAAACTACCCTATGTCTCAAGTTGGATCAAACTGCACACAGTGTGCAAAATTTTATTAAAATTGGTTCAGTAGTTTAGGATTCCATCGCAGGCAAACAACGTGACACAAAATTTTTATATATTAAGATATTGTTTGCTAATTTATATATTTTGAAATTCAGTCATATTGTTGTATAATAATTCTATTGTGCCACAGTTTCTGTATTTTTACTGATTCAAGCATAGATTTGGCAACCTGTAATCTTTGTTCACTGAAGAATTAATGTTGCAATGCTGCACTCTAGGCATGTGCATCTTCTGTTTTGCAGGTTCACTGTTAAGCTTGTGGCATCATTAGCTGAGTGGCTAGTCTCAGTATTAGACCTGTGTAGTTTGGGCTCGTAAAATAATTATTGTTTTGCAACAGCCAGTGAACAATGTTGCAGATATGATAAAATCATATATAATTCCTATGAAAGTTAAATGTTGCAGATAATTGTATCCAAGTGTGTTAGAATTAGATTGAATTTCACTTTATGTACATTGGTAGATAATTAGCCACATCGCCTTTGAACTTCAGAAATGTGATTCCATGTATTGTGTATCAATTGCTGTAAGTGCAATTTTATAGGGATTGATGGAATCTAATAGTATTATTCGTTATGATCGGCCACGATGGACTAGTGGTTATGCTCCTTGCCTCTGGTCCCGAGTGTCGCGGGTTCAAACCCGGCCGGGGTCGATGGATTTTTTAGGATGTAAAAATCCAAGGAGCAAGTCCTCCGGAGGGACTTTAAGCCGTGGGTCCCGAGTCTGAAGATTTTCAGGCTCGTAAAAATCCTTAAGCCTGAATGAAAAGGCCTCTAAGCAAAATTTACCGAATTTTCCCATCCTAGTACTACCTTGGTTTCCTAGATGTCAGTATGAGGCGGAACGCTGACCACGGACCACTCAAAAATGACATCTATACAAAAACAAGTGTAACTAAATTAGTATGGTTCAAATTTTTCCTTGTAGGGGGAGAGTGCCTAAATCTCTGTAAAGGGAAAACATGGGCTTAAATAAATAATAATAATTATTCGTTATAATGTCAAAGGACATTTGAATTAAAGATAACTTTAATAATGCTTCAATTCTAAGTAATATCTAAATTCCAATAACAGTGAACAATGATTCTTTCATTATTGTTTTCCAGAAGTGTTTAATGTGAATAAATATCATTATTGTTTTATTCACATCTTTCAAACTTACTATTTCTAAAATTGTCACATAACTTTTTTTGACATTACTAGCACCTATTTTTATTTTAATTTAAACCTTGATATGAGGTGAGGTATAAAGAATTTTAGTTTTATTTTAGAAAGAAAAATTAATGCTCAAACTGGGACTTGAAGCGCATATATCTCTGACTCTGCACGTCAGTATGGTTACCATCTGAGGTTTGAGTCCCGCTTCATGTGTTAATTTTTCTTTCTAAAATAAAACTATGTCAAATTTTAGAAAGTGTTAATTTAAAATATAACATCAAAAAAATAAAGAATTTTAATTTAAACTTTAAATTAAACCTCATAGCGATTTTTCCTATAAAAGTTCAATCTATTTATATATATTACAGTCCATTTTCTCCTGGTGGCTACAGATTCCATCTTTCTAGACAAGCATGGATAACAGCCAGGTTGTCGGCCCCGCCTTTATCCCCAGAGCAAAGATCTTAATTTGATAAGGAATATATAACTTCAGTTTTTTTTTATTTATCTCATTAGACCTTTTATCCTTTTAGTGCCAACTTCTGTAACCACGATGTGCTTAAAATGTAAGGTGAGATGTATATCTCTGATGCATTTGTTACAAGGTATTTTACCTAGATATAAAGGAAATTTTCCCTATCTTGTAGAACTCAATTTACAGATTATAAATTTTTTTAAACATTTTTTAAGTGATCCCATTACAGGCCTCAGCAGGCCCTTGGGGTAGTAAGAGGTTAAGGCTCCCACTTTTTCTGGACAATCGGCACTTGATGTCAGCCGGGTTGTCAGCCCTGGGTGACGGCCGCATTTACCCCAGAACAAGCATCTGGTACTCATTTTAGTTAGAGGCTGAGTCGACCCCAGGGCCATATTGCCGCCAGAAGGTTTGGGTCAGTTTTTAAAAATCCTGACCCCACCGGGACTTGAACCCTCAACCTTCTGGCTTGTAGCGCAGCGCCTTAACCACTATGCTACGGCGTGCCCCTTCTAAACATTCTTACCTCATATGATAGTTTTGTTGGACATATGTTTCAAGGCTGTTGCCCCGTCATCAGCGTATCACAAACTATAATGTTACTTCCTAATGATTTAAAAAAAAGATTATAAATTATTTAAATGAATTATGTAGTAATACTCACTTGACTTTGGGATCCAACACAGAGACAACGAGACAAGCTTCAGCCAATTGTTTATTTGGTGTAAAGTGTTTAGCATTTGGTCCTGAGAATGCTTCATGGAAATCAGCAGTTATCTGTTGAGCTAGCTCCAAATGGATTTGATGAACCTACACAAATTAAATTACCTTAAGTAATACCCTCAAGCTCAGATGTTTCAAATTATAGGTGTAAACGATATTTCATCAAATTTCAGAAAGGTTTTACAAGAAAATGTTTACATATAAAGAATGGATTTTACTGATGTAACAACTTAAGGGACTCCTTAATACCATATATTGCTAAAATTAAAATAAGTAAAAAAAAAAAAAAAGACACTTGCTGATAAAGTCATTTGTAATTTTGTGACACTGTTATAATGTGAGGTAAAAATATTGCAATTATTCATACTCTATGGTGCAACAGGCCTAGAAGGCCCTTGGCCTACCAGCTGACTCCTGGCTTCACATTCACATGTGTTAATCACAGAGGTAGACAATCATCCAGCCAGTGTAAGGGTGACATGTGGTCAGCATATCTGGTCCCTCAGCCATTGGAGCTGGTTTTCTCAACCCAGAGCCGCTTCTTATTGTAGCTACCCAAATACCTTATGATGCTGGGTGGACATTGGTCCCATATTGGCCTAAATTTCATGAGAAAATTTCTTCTCCCATGAAGACTAGTGCATGGAAGCTTCTTGTAGGAAAACCAGAGGTAAAATGCCCCGTTGCTAGACGAAGAATGAGGTGGAAGAATAACATTATCCATGATTTGTGGGAAATAGATTATACAGGGGATGATTGGAAAACATTAGTTCAGGGATGTATAAAGCTTATGTCTGCACGGCCATGAACCTAAGAATTCGATAGAGCCAGTGAGTTATGAAGACTCGAACCAGCGCAAGTCCCATAGCTCTGCACCAAGGCATCTTGCCTTAACCTCTCAACTATGGCACAGGGCAATTATTCATGCTACCTGGGCCTAACTTCAGGATTTTCAACCTTTAAACTTCAGTACTCTATCTGGCGTGATAGATTGTGATAGCTTTCAAAATTAACTATCAAAAAATTAGCCATATTACAAAAATAATTCACATTATGCTACTTCTTATAAAGTACATGTTTACTCAGAAATTATTCATTGAAGGATGAAACTTTTACTAGTAATTTTAAAATGAGATTTTTTTAAATCATGGTCTCATTAGATATATTTTATTTTTTCCTACCAGCAGATATTTTTGCTAATTTTTTTGAAGATAATTTTGTATCTAGATCCAATGATGGCAATTCGTATAAAACCTTTGTAGCACCTTTTTTATAATCAACTTTCTCAAAAAAAATCACTGAAAGCAATTTTCTTGACTACATGAACATTGTTTTTAAAACTAACTGCTATTCTTCATTTTTGTACATATGGTCTGCTCATTAGATATTTCTGCTTGTTTTTCTTGCTAAATCTTTTTTTTTAAATTGATAATTCAGTGGTCCAAAAGGGTTTATAATGTTTCACTTTTCCTCTTGGAATCCATTTTTTTGCTGTTTCAAAAATTATGTAAGAGATGTTTTATGGTGAAATTAAATGTTTCTTACCTCTCCTCATATAAATCTTCTAAGTAGATCGCGATTTCGAGACCATAACTGTCTCATCTTCAGTACTTTCTTGGCGACTGATGTTATGTCGATCGGAAGAAACTCTTCTTCTTTCCTCTGTTGGTGGACCGATGAACCTCTGGATCTGATCGACATAACATCAGTCGCCAAAGAAAGTACTGAAGATGAGACAGTTATGGTCTCGAAATCGCGATCTACTTAGAAGATTTATATGAGGAGAGGTAAGAAACATTTAATTTCACCATAAATTAAACCTCATAGTGATTAATTCCTATAAAAGTTAAAAAAAAAGAGATGTTTTGTTTACTTTTTCCATAGATATATTTTTGGGAATGAGGTGTAATGTGTGTTTCTTTCATTATATTTTGACCAGTTAGGTTTTTTAAAATGCAAGTAATTTAATGTGGATTGTATATTTTTTTGTTGTCTTGGTGTAATATGAATGGAATGACAGCTCAATGACCTAATCCAAAATCATCAATAATTTCACATGTACTTATATATTTTAATTCTGATGATATAAGGAGGTGGTCTGAATTTGTACAATGATCATCATGAAAGTATGCCGGACAATCATCTGTCTTGTAAAATAAGTTCCAATGTATTTGAATATAAAAACTCTTCTATAGATTTTTTTTTTACTTGCATTGTAATTTCCATATGCTCATTTTGAGGAGTGACCACTGAAATCTTCAATGTTTGTTTTCAGATAAAAATGTATTATATACAGATAAGAGTTATTTTTGGTGGATTATCTCGACTCTCTCCATGGCTCAACAATCCTAGAAGGCCCTTAGCCGAACAAGCCGGCTGGGGGGCTCAGATCCACATGTGTTAGTGACAGAGGTGGAAGATTATCTAGAATATATGGGGTGACATGTTAATTTTTGTTTCAAGTGAACTTCTACTCCTAATGGTCCAATTGCTATATACTAAGTTTGATTCCAATATAACAGAAATTCTGGCTACTAGAGATTCAACAAACACATACACACAAATATATCTGTAATTACAAATTTCCGTCATGGTTACTTTCGATGTCTATTAAGTAGGATTGGTGAAGATCTGTAAAGATGTTTCAAAACTCTTTTCATGAAAACAACCTCTTAACCTTTACACTGCTACAAGCGGGTATATCCGTTGGCAAAGAAAATGCTTGCCATGCTATGGGTATGTATATCCATTCTCAACTCCAAACGCCTGCTAGTTATATAATACGTATTGCATTGCTTTCAAACTAGGCAGGCATATTCAAAGTTAAAATTGGGAAACACATTATGAGGTTCTTAATTAATAAATTAATGAGTCATTTTAACATCTTACCTCATATTTCATGTTTTTCAAACACGGTAACTATAGTTTTCGAATGATCTTGTCATTCATTTTCAATCGCCATTATGACTACCGGATATTCGTTGGAATCTCCCTCTATAACGTTGCCATCTGGTGTTGATTTGACGAACTTCGAGATATCGTTGCCATCTGGTGTTGATTCGATGAACTTCGAGATGAGGTCACGTTCATCCGGAATGTCGAAATTCATAGATTTAAATTTGTTTCTTCTGTATAAATATTTTCTCCCAAACTGTCAAATCCAAAGGTTTTTCCAAATGTTTTAGAAGTTTAGCTTCTTTTTCAATTCTATGACCTTCCAACAAACTATGTGCTGCAATAGCTGATTTTTCAATATCACCATTTTTAATATTTCTAAAGTGTTCCTTTGTGCGAGTGTCCAATTTTCTTTTTGTTTTTCCTATGTATACTTTATTGCAATCTCGACAATCAATTTGATAAATTCCAGATTTTTTACTATCTGGGGTGTTCATTTTCTTATTGGTTATTAATAAGTTACCAAGGCTAAATTTATTTATCGGTGCCAATGTAATATTGAATTTCTTGAAAATTTTTTGAAATTTGTTATGTATTCCAGGATGATAAGTGATTTTCTTAAATTGTTTTCCTTTCTTTGAATCAGATTGCAGGGTAGTGTATTCTTTTAATCTTTTTTGTTGTCTGAATTTCTTCAATTTAGTTATAATTATTTCCTTTCCAAAACCATTTAAATTAGCTATGTCCAAAATGTGATTGTATTCTTTCTTAAAATCCTCTTCATTTAGTGGAACATTCAATAATCTATATATCAAACTGTTGATATAATAGGCAGGCATATACTGCCATCTCTTAGGAACCTAAATAAACTTTTCCCATATTTCTCCCTGCATTGAGCAAGGGGGGTTTTAAAGGCTGGAAATTTCTCAGCAGTGATAAGGTTAATAATAGCTTCATTCTTTCAGAATTCACTAAAACAAAATTATTATGAAGAATATAGTAGCAAATAATGTCAGTATATATTATAAAGAATTATAGAAGAGCTAGTGAAGTGCAGACTTGGACGTCAAGACGGAATGAGGAAAAGCAACTGGAAGCTTTTCAGATGTGGATACAGAAAAGGATGGAATGTATAAAATAGACAGACAAAATAAAAAATAAAGATGTGCTAGACAGAATGGGTGAAGGAAGAATAATGCTGGAACGCATAAAGAAGAGGAAAAGAAATTGGATTGGCCACTGGCTACGAAGAAACTATCTGCTGATGGATGTCCTAGAAGGAATGGTCAATGGAAAGAAGGTTAGAGGCAGAAAAAGACATCAGATGATAGACAATATTAAAATAAATGGTTGTTTGCAGATACAAAAATGAAGACTGAGTTAAGGAATGCTGAGTTTGGAGTAAAAGACCTGCTCTTGGGCAGAACACTATATATGTATATTGTAACTGAAGAAAAAAAAGTGTTAACATGAAACAGATCAAATTTAAAGGAAGACAATCTAAGACAATTGAAATATTTCGTAAACTATTGTCCCTTCTAATATGCATCATTAGCACTACAAGGCTTTTACTTTGAAAATATTAATCATAAAGTTGCATAACAATTGATGTTTTTTTTAAGAGAGTTAACATACACAATTTTTACACTTTGAAAAATCAATCAATCCCAGCCAAATTTGAACCTATAAACATGGATACAGAATCAAGTATAACAAGTGCTGGATGACCAAACTAATTGATGAAGAATTATGGTAGAATAGTAATTGATTTTCAGTGATCCTTCCAACAATTGAGCCCCACATTAATATACTACCTGATCTGCAAGTTGTTTAATTTGTGGAATGTCCATATAGTTGTGGAAATGTTTCATAACTTCCATAACAGCCTGGAGTGGCATCTCAATTTCTCCATATTGTCTTTTCTTTGTAAGACTCCTGCAATAAAAAATGTAATGGTAAGCAACTTTATCCTAAGGAGCAACAAATTTTAAAATCACATGTCATAAAAGTGCATATACTTTAATTAATAAAAATTTCTTACAATACTTTTGGTTCTTAAATATCATCAAATGTCCATTTGGTTTATGTATGTTTACATGTTTAGTGGATTTCATGTTATCTATTTCTACTACAAACCTATTAGTAATGCCAGGGAGTGAGTTCATAATGAACTAGACAAATTAATAAAAAATCAGAACATAGTAAACTATATAAGAACTCTCAGAATTAGTTGGCTTGGACATTTGATAAGAATGGATGATCAGAGACTGGTCAAAAAACTCTACAAATGGAAACCTATAGGAGGCAGAACTGTTGGAAGACCGAAGATCAGATGGGAGGATGACACAATGAACGATCTAAGGAATATGAAAGTGTATATTTAATTAATGTTGGGAAGTAAACATTATGAGGTATAATTATTAAAATTCATCAGAGAACATATTGTTTAAACAACTCACCTCATAGGATTCATGCTTCCATGATATCACGATTTCAAACAAAGTCATGTTCATCATCAGCCATAACTCCGACTGACGAAATTCTTCGGCCGTCAACTATTCTATTGTCGCCATCTTCAGTGCTGCCATCTATGGTTGAATTTATGAACTTCGAAATTTACATTGATTTCGAAGTTCATAAATTCAACCATAGATGGCAGCACTGAAGATGGCGACAATAGAATAGTTGATGGCCGAAGAATTTCGTCAGTCGGAGTTATGGCTGATGATGAACATGACTATGTTTGAAATCGCGATATCATGGAAGCATGAATCCTATGAGGTGAGTTGTTTAAACAATATGTTCTCCGATGAATTTATAATATGAAAGTGACTAATTTGAATATGGCAAGAGACAGATTGACATGGAGGAGGATTGTTGAGAAGACCAAAACTTTCAATTTTGAAGTTGTCGTGTCTTAAGATGATGAAGATGATGAGGGAGTGAGTTCTTATATCTGTAAATTTTGTCAAGGGTATACATTGCACATCCTGAAGGGTTATTGTTAGGAAAATTATGCACTATGCATGTTAGAACGGACCGTAAATTAAGAATTATATGGCCACAGATTGTAAACTATATCAAATGCTAGTGAGACCAGCCTCATAGGCTAGTTCACAAGGTCCCGGGTTCAATTCCCGGTCAGACCTTAGGAATTTTTCTTTAAAGGGAATTATTCCTGTGGTTGCTCATGGTCTGGGATTAAGCTAAGCTTAGATTAAGGACTTTCCTGGCACTTCATTATCATTTATCACTCATCATATCAACGGGGTAATGTTATTCCACCTTCTAGGTGCCCCCAACCTAAGGAATGGATTACAATTCAGCCAATGCCAGGAGAGAATGCCAGAAATGTCATAAAAGATAACTGGTGGCATTGGACAAAAAATCAAATGCTATCAATTACATTACTGAGTACATATGAGATATTGTGACATCTAACAACATTCTCTGTTATTATGTTCCATGTTAATTAATTTTTTATTAAGAAAATTCATTTTTTCTTTACATTTTGGTACATATGAGTAGGTTACCTATATTTAGTTTATGTTATGAAATTTAAATTAAGTTTTGGATTATTCAAGACATTGGAAACAGTGATACAAAGATGTCACTTTCTTTTTTCCTCCTATTTCTCATACTTTTTTCTTATAAATATAGAGAATATGAGTAAGTGTGAGTGATACGAGTATACAAAAGACCGCGAGTACACAAGGGAGCCTGAGTGCACAATACCAAATTACTTTTCTACTTAGTTTCACACTAGGTGGACAGATGACATTAATATGACTATTTAACTCATGCCCCAAATGGGAGTCAATGACCAATCACGTTTCAATGATTTCTGTTTTACAACCAATCAGACTCGTGTTTCACGAAATATTTATCAGTGTTATAATTACCATATTAAAGAAAGCTCCTCCTTTTTAATATTCTGAACAGGTCTGAACATTATTTTGCAGTGACTGAGCCAGTGAGAAATACGGCTACCAGATTGTATATATAGTGCATGAATGTCAACACATGCCGCATGCGGGAGTTAATATAAAAACATTTGTAGCAATTTATTATACCACCAAAAAAAGAAACCACTGTTTGCACTTTCTTAAATGTATTTTTTCCCAGGTAATAATCCAGAAAAATATAATTGTCATATTTACATCATACATCAGAAATGAATTACAATATACAGTTTGATGTGTTTCATTTTTTCTCCGCTAGAGAGCATTCTTACAATATTGCGTTACTTTGGCAATAAATAGTATGATCTGGTTGCAGTGATAAACAAAAGAAGCAGATGAAGCGTACCTATCGTTTCTCATTTGTTTTCAAACATCGCGTTTACATTAAATATATAAATATTTTAAAATAACTATATTTAAATAATGATATGTGAGTAAACAGCTTAATTTTATTCGTTAAATAGTCTTAACAAATGCCACTCTTGATTTCCAAATTCTCTAGATAAATTCACTCCTCACTTCGTGAGTCGTGAATTTATCGATAATTTGGAAATCACTCGTGGCATTACTTATGATTATTTTCTTTTATGAATTGAATATACCACAATCAGTCAATGCATAAACAAAGTATGAACACAATCACAGTTCCACGATTTTTTATTGTTTCTGTAACATTCGTTATAAATCTAAAAAACCACAGCTGTTAATTGAAAAAAAAAAGTCTGAAAACCCTGACTATAGTTTTATAAATATACCAGTAGCTGTGAATTTTCAGGCTCTTTTACTTATGGAAATACTGAAATATTGTGAAACCATGGTCATGGTTTGAACTTTGTTTCTGCAGTTATGTAGGTTAAATTGTATTTGTATTGTGCCCAGAAAAGAATGTAGGGGGAATATGAGTGTGTATTGTATGAGAGAAGAGAGTCATGATCAAGAGAAGAGAAAATAGAACCCAATGTCAGCATATAGCCTATTCTTGTAGAAAAGCATCAAGGAGATTGTCTCCATCTGACAAATCACCATCAATAGTACCACAAATTTTCTGAACATATGTATTACAGAAGAGCTTGGAATTTAATACAGTCATCTGATGCACAATCTAGCAATTAAGGCTGGTATTCAAGAACCAAGCTTTCTGTGAAGAGTGACTCTCAGCCGTCTCTCCATGGTTAATTATGTGGGTCACGCAGAACGTACTCTAACTGGCTCACTCTATTCATCATTGTTAACAAATATTTATTAAGAAAAGTTTCCGGGAACAACTGAAAGATGAGAGCCTCAGCTTACGGAAGACGGAGATGACAACAGTGAAATCATGGTGAAATTAAATGTTTCTTACCTCTCCTCATATAAACCTTCTAAGTTGATCGCGATTTCAATACTATAAATGTCTCATCCTCAGAACTTTCTTGGCGACTGGTGTTATGTCGATCGGAAGAAACTCTTCTTCTTCCCTCTGTTAGTGGACCGATGAATCTCTGGATCAGGTCAAAATTTGCGGGAATTTCGAAGTACATAAGTTTTCCTTTGTTTTTCTGAATGTGATCTTTTCCCAAACCGTGAGTTCCTTTTGTTTGTCTATTTGTTTAATTAGACTGGCTTTTGATTCAATTAAACAAATAGACAAACAAAAGGAACTCACAGTTTGGGAAAAGATCCACATAAAAAAAAAAAGGAAAACTTATGAACTTCGAAATTCCCGCAAATTTTGACCTGATCCAGAGGTTCATCGGTCCACCAACAGAGGGAAGAAGAAGAGTTTCTTCCGATCGACATAACACCAGTCGCCAAGAAAGTTCTGAGGATGAGGAGGATGAGAAAATTATAGTCTCGAAATCGCGATCAACTTAGAAGATTTATATGAGGAGAGGTAAGAAACATTTAATTTCACCATAAATTAAACCTCATAGTGATTAATTCCTATAAAAGTTAAATAAACAGTGAATTCACTGGATCTTCAGTCAAAGAATGAAGCAGCCAATGCCAAGCTGTGTCAAATGGTATATGATCAGCAGGAGACTGAGAAGAAGGAGTTCAGAGTCAGGGGATTCAGGCCAAGCTTGAAATGCAGACTGTGAAAATTGCACCCCCTTAAAATAAAGCTTTATAAATACAGTGAAAGTATACGGGTCCATAATAAATTTTATAAACTTGTCAACTACAACAAAGAAACATTTATAAACGTACCCCCCCCCATAGGATTAAAGAGCTTGGTTCTTGAATATCAGCCTAAGAATTGTACAACATCCATCCTAGTCCATGGACTGAAAATTTCAAACCTGAGCACGGTATCAAATACAGATCTAGTAATCAGGAGACACACGTGTTATCATCTGAACTAGAGAAGTGGACATACATGTTTCAAGTGTTTTGTGAGTTTAAGATAAATTATATTGAAATATGAAGTATGGAACAAAAAGTTCACTGTATAAAAAAATAAAACAGAAGTAAGAAACAGAAAAATAAATTACTTACTGTAAGTTATCAACTCCGCCAACAAGCATATGAAGATGGTTTAGAGTGGTGATTGCAGCTGTAAGATTTCGTTTTGCACAATCTAATTGTTTAATGTCACGTGTAATTTCCTTTACCATCTCTTCTGATTGTTCGGCTTTTGCTTTAATATCTGCAATATGCACAAACAATTGACGAATCACCTTTTGGGCTTCTTCCAAAGCTGCACGTCCATCCTAAAAAATTATACAAAATTATTTATATTCATTCTCACAAGAAAAGTGCACATAATCACATAAAGAGGTCTGCTGAAGTGATGGATAAATTGAAAACAGACCACATCAATGCTATCTATACTCCTAGCATAGGACATAAGCACAAAAAGTGCAATGGATGGCATTAGTCCATACACAATCATTTTGTGGAGGTAATTAGGATTACCAAATAAAACTAAAGAAAAAAGTCCATTAATGGGCGCACACAAATTCTTCTAAGTTCCACAGAATCGCAGTGCGCATGCGCGAGTTGCAGGAGTTGATGTAATGGTTAATGTAGCTTCCGGTAGATATCTCTGCAGTTGGCGTTACCAACTTTGGGAATAAATTCCCAAATGCTAGAAAAAAATGGACATAAACTAACTTGCCATTTCCGAACCTAAGAAAACAATTTATATGCATATTATTTATTCCCAAATGCTAAAAAAAATGGATGTAAACCAACTTCTCATTTCCTAACCTAACAAAACAATTTACATGCGTATTATTTAATAAACTAATTTTACATATACTAACACTAAATATGGTTTGAAATTATTTTCAAATGTTAGTAACTCGCATTTGAGAGCCACCTAGCAGCTGTTACATGAAGCATTTCCGCATCTCTAGAACCCAATGCACAATATTCGCGTAATTTATAAATATTTAAAAATCGTAAGAAATGTTTATAAAATGGTTCCAAAATGTTTAAAACAGAACAAAGCATTATTATAAATGGTTAAAAAGTGTTTAGTGCATCAGTGGCATAAGAATGTAAGTGAAAAATTGTATGCGCCCATTAATGGACCTCAGCCAAAAGTAAATATACGGTCACACGTAGAAATACATTATATACAATGGAAATGGACAGCTAATGACAAATGAGGGAAATTTTGAGGAAGTGGCTGAATTCAAATACCTAGGAACAATGATCACAAATAGGAATGAGATGCACAAAAAAATAAACATAGGCTCAATTCTGGAAATGCATGCTATTATACATTACAAGGACTCTTGACATCCCAACTCCTTTAAAAAAAGTTAAACTGAAAATACATAAAACTATTATTCTACCAGTTATATTATATGGATGTGAAATATGGTCTCTTACTTTAAGGGAGAAAAGGAGATTACGGGTCGTATGTTAGAACATTACTCTCTACTCAAATTACTTCCAATCACTAGTGAGCTGATTCACCGTGAGCAATTGCTGAGAACGAATTAACGGCCGACTTATCGGTCATGCACGAGAGTCGACGTTTTCGTAATATTGGCAACGAATTACCCAGAATTCTCAGCGATAAAACCACTTCCGTTATTTTCGTCTGCTATAGAGGAATGCATTTATGCTTGCATCCCGCAAATAATACCGTATACAAACACGTCTGCGACACGCAATATTACGCCGATTCTCCTGTTCTTCCAGTTGAATTCTTTGGTAGACTCTATCAAATTCCTCTTCTCCGTGTATACCGAAAACATGATCGAAGTCTTCAAGGTCCGACATCTTGGATAAATGTTGGATAAAGCAGCAAAGTACATCGATTACCATCGGTTCCCTTCGGGATTTTAATTTGAGTTGCTCATTTAAGCTACCTCCGCAGGTAGCTTACAAATTTAACCAATTATTATCGCATGAACAGATTTCTGAGTAAGCAAAATCGTATTAGCATACAACTTGCTCAGCAGAGAAGGCATTTTACTGTCTAATGCGTCCAAACATGCGACCCTACAAGTATTTGAAAATAAGGTTCTTAGGAAATTTTTTGGACCAAAGGGAGATGAACAGACAGGTGAATGGAGAAGACTTCATAACAGTGAACTACATGGTCTTTATAGGAAGGCAGATATAATAAGAACAGTTAAGTCTCATAGACTGCGATGGGCAGGACATGTGGCATCGATGGGGAATGAAAGATGTGCATGGAAGCTTCATGTAGGAAACCAGAGAAAACGCCCAGTTGGTTGACCAAGAATGAGGTGGGAGAATAACAATTATGATTTGAGGGAAGTAGAATATACAGGGAATGATTGGAAAACATTAGTGTAGGATAGGGATGTATGGAGAGATTATGCTCACATGGCCATGAATCTACAGGTTCGATAGTGCCAGCGAGTTAGTTAATTAGGATTATCAGGTGCCCCATATTGTATAAATTGGGTCATAAATTTTGACAATGAAAAAATGATAAAATGTGGCTCTTAGATTTAAGATATTTCCAGTCTACAATACAAACTATCTTTTAATGTATAACTTGTATTTATTTAGTAAAATGTTTACTAAATAAATAATATCTCATAGTGTTAATCCCTAGAAAAGTAAGTATAACTTGTAATTTAATTATTATGAGTTAGGGATTTAGACTCACTTCATATTTTTATTATTCTTGCAAGAATTCAAGAAGAGAAAAAATTGGGAACTCAGTTGCAAGGGAAAAAATGAAGATTGAAGACACTATTTTAGATTATATTAAAACTCAGCAATTAAGATGATACAGACATGTCCAGCGAATGGAAGAGGATCTTTTTGTTAAGAAGTGTACTTTTATTACACATAACTTTTTTCATCCTATGTTGAGCTTATTAGTAGGCTGTACATATAATTTATTTATTTTATTTTTTCAATCTTTAGATGTTGTCACAAATCACTAAACTGAACAGCGCATGAGATCTTAGAAAAGTGATTGACAGTGCATGGGTGGTCATGCACATGAAAGGGCTGGCATTAATATTGTCCATATTTATGTTTTTCTTATTGATTTAACACTTCTCATTGAAGGATAAATTATATTTGAAGAGAAAAATTTTCGCCTAGGCCGAGACTCAAACCAGGGACCTTTTGGCTTGCCGGGTCAAATGCTCTACCAACTCTGTAGCCCAGTTGGTAGAGCATTTGGCCCAACAAGCCAAAAAGGTCCCGGGTTCGAGTCTCGGCCTAGGCAAACATCTTTCTCTTCAAATATAATTGTCCATATTTGTTATATGATTTTGGAGATCCATAGTCCTGTGCTGACACAGTTCTTACAGTGAACTGTGAGAAATGGAGACTTGCATATTAAAAGTAACAACCATTTTAATATACAAGTACACTCTGTTGTCATTTTACTTCATAATAGTTGTTTCTTTTATGAGAACTCTCTACTCTATCTTCAGCTTGTACAGACTGATCTCTATGTTGTCGGCTCTGCATGTCAATTCATACTCACGTTTGGTCAGAAAAATATAAAATCGATGTAAACACCAAATTATTAAAACAGAAAATACAAATGAACTCACCATTTGGGAGACGATCTATATTCAGAAGAACAAGGAGGGAATCATTAATTTAGAAACTCCCATGGAGAGAGATTTAATATGCAAGTTCTTTGGATCACAAAAAAGAGGGAGTAGGAGTCGACATCCAGGGCTGAAAACTAAGGGTCGAATGTTAGAACGCATTAGACAGTAAAAGGCGTTCTCTTCTGAGAAAGTTTTATCCAAATACATTTTGCTTGCTCAGAAATCTATTCATGTGATAATAATTGTAAGCTACCTGACGAGATATCTTAAGATCATAGCTCAAGATAGAAACTTATCGTGAAAATCCCGAAGGGAACCGATGTAGTTTGAAACCTTTGCAGCTTTATCCAAGATGTCGGACCTTGAAGACTTCGATCATGTTTTCAGTATACGCAGAGAAGAGGAATTTGATAGTCTACCAAAGAATTCAACTGGAAGAACAGGAGAATCGGCGTAATATTGCGCGATGCAGACATTGTTGTATATGGTATTATTTGCGGGACGCAAGCATAAATGCGTTCCTCTATAGCAGACGAAAATAACGGAAGTGGTTTTATCACTGAGAATTCTGGGTAATTCGTTGCCAATATTACGAAAACGTCAACTTTCATGCATGACCGGTAAGTCGGCCGTTAATTCAATCTTTGCACTTGCTCACGGTGAGTCAGCTCACCAGTGAATGGAAGTAATTTGAGTAGAGACTAATGTATTTGCATGCGGCCCTTAAAGATCATCAGTCTGTACAAGTTGAAGATAGAGCAGAGATGTTCTAAAACATGTCCTAAAAGAAACAATTAATATGAGATAAGATGACAACAGACCCAACTTATTTATTAAGAAGAACATCATAATGTTACTTCCTATTGTGTTTTTACAACCATTTTAATTCATACAAGTTACCTGTATCAAAACATCATTGGCATGACATATATGTGTGATCAACATATCACTGATAATGGAAAAGAAAATGATTTGAGTATAGCATTAATGGAGACCGACAACAAGTGAGAGGACATACGACAACACTGTGATCTCAATCAAAGTAAGATCGCATACACTGTAAACCTGGAACAATTCTCATCCATACATAGTTCCTTCATAATTACCAAGGAATTTTCTTTTACCTGTCCAACATTAGTCTGTCCTCTTACTACAGTTCTAATTTCATCATCAATGGTACGTATCTTACATTCCATGTTATTAATGACATCATCAATGTTTGAAAGAGATTGTTCAGTTGGAAACAGTGAATTAATATAATCCACAGCATTAAAATCTGGCTGATCTAAAGGATCAGTACTTGGTAGAACCTGAAAAGTAAAATAAAATAATTAACATACTTTACTACCATATTTGATAAGTAAAAAAAAAGTTGTGAACTATCACAGACTTACCAGAAGTCTTAACCCATTCGCCTCAAAAGACGAGGTAGACTCGCCAGCAGTTAAATAGTTTTCAACTCAGAAGACGAAGTACACTCGCTTAACTCTGCTCTTTATATATTTTGCAATATTTTGTACATCCCTTGGCAGGGCAATACGAGATGTGATCAATAAGTTTCCGGAATGAGGCCATAAACACAACACAACACTTCAAAGTTTCTATTCAGCACTGTCACCCTCAAAGTAGTCACCTTGGGAGTTGATACACTTGTCCCAGCGCTTCTGCCAATGCTGGAAGCACTTCTGGAAGTTGTCTTCTTTAAATGTGTCCAATGCCTTCTGCGATTTGCGCTGGATGACATCAATGTCCTCAAAACGATGTCCTCGGAGCCGAATTTTTAGCCGTGGTAACAGAAAAAAGTCTGCTGGAGCCAGATCTGGAGAATAGGCTGGATGGGGAACATTACTCATCCTATTTTTGTCCAAAAACTGGCGGACAGAAATTGCTTTGTGCGCGGGCGCATTGTCGTGATGCAGGAACCAGTCACCAGTCCTCCATTTCTCTGGCCGTTTGCGTCGCACACTCTCCCTCAATCTTTGCAACACTTGTTTGTAGTACACTTGATTCACTGTTTGACCCCGTGCTACAAATTCTTTATGCACAATTCCATTAATGTCAAAAAAAAAATCATCATCGACTTCACATTCGATCGAACTTGTTTGGCTTTCTTGGGGCGTGGAGATGCAGGACTCTTCCATTGCGAAGACTGTTGTTTAGTTTCTGAATCGTAGCCATAAATCCATGTTTCATCACCAGTAATAACCTTTTCCATGAACCGTGGGTCATTTTTAAGCTGTTCTTTAAGATCTGTGCAGGCAATCACACGACTTTCCTTTTGGTCACTTGAAAGGAGGCGGGGCACGAACTTCGCAGCAATTCTTCACATGTTCAAATCGTCTTTCAAAATGCTTTGAACACTTCCAAACGAGAGTGCTAGTGCATCAGACAGTTCTCGTATTGTAATGCGCCTATCATTTAATACCATTTCCCTCACTCAATCGATATTTTTAATGGTTTTGCTGGAAGTTGGTCGTCCCAGACGATTTTCATCCTTAACCGATGTCACGCCCCTTTTGAATTTCAAAAACCACTCAAATGCTTGAGGTTTGCCCATTGCTTCCTCCCCATAAGCTGTTCTTAACATTTGATATGTTTCTGTTGCAGTTTTACCAAGTTTAAAGCAAAATTTGATGCATGTTCTTTGTTCCTCGTAATCCCGCATTGTTGCTACACAGAGAAATCGCCGCATGCACAAAACACGTCTTCACTTCAGAGCTTCTACCAGCATACTGCAAGGTCAGAGAAGGTCGCGCGACCCCTCAAATTCATCACAAGGAAATTCTGAGTGTACACCCTGGGTGAAAATTAAAAACTCCTCAAGGGCATAATTGTTTTGAAGCCATTCCGGAAACTTATTGATCACACCTCGTATTTTGTTAACATTTATGAATAGGAGAGGAATGTGTTTCGGCTTTTACTATTGTGATTTCAAGTACCGTTATCTTTAGTTTGTTTTGAAGGTCTGAAAATGGAAAATATAATTTACGGTAACTTAAAAACATGGTGACTGGGGAGATTCATTGAGCATTTAAACCTGAAGCGAATGGGTTAACAGCATATTCCATAAAGGTACTAAATTATATAACAAACTACCTCATCATCATCACATGGCATTACAGCCTGTACCGAGTCCTGGCTCCCCAATCCTCTTCCTCCACATCTCTCTATCCACTGCAGCCAATTTCCAATTCCTGATATGAAGCTTGTGATTAGCATCGTTTCTTACAGCATCCTCCCATCTATTTTTTGGTCTTCCTTAAGATCTTTTCCCATCAAATGTAGCTTTACAGCCCATATCGAGCCCTGGCCTCCCCAATCCTCTTCCTCACACACCGCTCTATCCACTGCAGCTGATTTCCAATTCCTAATACCAAGCTTGTGATTAGCATCCTTTCTTACTGCATCCTCCCATTTATTTTTTGGTCTTCCTTGAGGTCTTTTCCTGTCAAATGTAGCGTTCGTTACCTTCTTCGGAATTCTTTGATCCTGCATTCTATGCACAAGTCCACGATGTTATGTTGTTCAGGAGAACAGTTTCTTACTCCTTATTCTCTTACTCCATTTCTCCTGAACAGCATAACATCAGTCAATGAGATATTTATTTACAAATAGTATTGGAATTATTTATAATATTTATTGTTAGTTTGATTTTATTAATTTGTGTTTTACTGGAGATGAAACCACCTAGGTTTTGAAACCAGTATAATTAGAACACTAGATATTAGGTGAGGTATAAAGAATTTTAATTTAAATCTTAAATTAAATGTCATAGTGATTTTTTCTGGAGCACACCGTAGCGTAGTGGTTAAGGCACTGAGCTACAAGCTGGAGGATCAAGGGTTCAAGTCCCGTTGGGGTCAGGATTTTTAAACTGACCCAAACCCTCTGGCGGCACTATGGCCCTGGGGTCGACTCAGCCTCTAACTGAAATGAGTACCAGACGCTTGTTCTGGGGGTAAAGGCGGCCGTCACGCAGGGCTGACATAAAGTGCCGATTGTCTAGAAAAAGTGGGAGCCTTAACCTCCTACTACCCCAAGGGCCTCTGGGCCTGTTGTGGGATCACTTTACTTTAAAGGGGCATGCCGTAGCGTAGTGGTTAAGGCACTGAGCTACAAGCCGGAGGGTCAAGGGTTCAAGTCCCGTTGGGGTCAGGATTTTTAAACTGACCCAAACCCTCTGGTGGCACTATGGCCCTGGGGTCGACTCAGCCTCTAACGGAAATGAGTACCAGATGCTTTTTCTGGGGGTAAAGGCGGCCGTCACGCAGGGCTGACAACCCAACTGACATAAAGTGTCGATTGTCTAGAAAAAAAGTGGGAGCCTTAACCTCCTACTACCCCAAGGGCCTCCTGAGACCTGTTGTGGGATCACTTTAAAGTGATTTTTTTCTATAAAACTTCAATTCTGTTTCATCTTTTGGACATCATGGATCAGCAAAGAGTTTACTTCGCTGCTAGTGCTATGCTTGGTCATCACAAAAGTGCAGGCTAAGTTTGTTGCTGATAAATGCAGCTGACTTGTTAATTTGATTACCTTTTTGAAAGGTAATAGTAATACTACAGCTCAACAGGACTCACAACTTTGTTGCAAGAGATGACATTTATCAGGAAAGCTGAAGTAGTGAACCAGTTGAAAACTACTGCACAAAAGAGTTAACTCACAACTTTGTTGCAAGAGATGACATTTATCAGGAAAGCTGAAGTAGTGAACCGGTTAAAAACTACTGCACAAAAGAGATAACTCACAACGTTGTTGCAAGAAATGACATTTATCAAGAAAGCTGAAGTGGTGGACCGGTTGAAAACTACTGCACAAAAGAGTTAACTCACAACTTTGTTGCAAAAGATGACATTTATCAAGAAAGCTGAAGTAGTGAACCGGTTGAAAACTACTGCACAAAAGAGATAACTCGCAACTTTGTTGCAAGAGATGACATTTATCAAGAAAGCTGAAGTAGTGGACCGGTTGAAAACTACTGCACAAATGAGTTAACTCACAACTTTGTTGCAAGAGATGACATTTATCAAGAAAGCTGAAGTAGTGAACCGGTTGAAAACTACTGCACAAAAGAGATAACTCACAACTTTGCTGCAAGAGATGACATTTATCAAGAAAGCTGAAGTGGTGGACCGGTTGAAAACTACTGCACAAAAGAGTTAACTCACAACTTTGTTGCAAAAGATGACATTTATCAAGAAAGCTGAAGTAATGAACCGGTTGAAAACTACTGCACAAAAGAGATAACTCACAACTTTGTTGCAAGAGATGACATTTATCAAGAAAGCTGAAGTAGTGGACCGGTTGAAAACTACTGCACAAAAGAGTTAACTCACAACTTTGTTGCAAGAGATGACATTTATCAAGAAAGCTGAAGTAGTGAACCGGTTGAAAACTACTGCACAAAAGAGATAACTCACAACTTTGCTGCAAGAGATGACATTTATCAAGAAAGCTGAAGTAGTGGACCGGTTGAAAACTACTGCACAAAAGAGATAACTCACAACTTTGTTGCAAGACATGACAGCTTTCAAGAAAGCTGAAGTAGTGAACTTGTTGATAACTATTGTACAAAAAGGTCTTACAAAGCTGAAAAACTTGATTGTGGAAGACCCTTCAAAATTGGAGTTTGCAGCAGATACATAGTAATTTTTGACCCCAGAACACTCAGTAATCAAATTCTCAATGCTGACAGTGCCATGATGGAACTGAATAAAATTGTCACATGCAAGTGCCATTGAATTTTCTAGATTCTATGAAGTCCATGTTGTTCTACAAAGGTTCATAAAAGAAGAGTTAAAATGACCAGAGTATAGATATTTGCAAAATCATTTGCTCTTTGAGGGAAGAGTATACAGAGATCGTCACGACATCTTTTGATGCCATCTGGTATCCAAATTCAAAAGTGAATTCCAAGAATAATTCCAAATGTTGCTTACAAATTAGGGGCTATGATTGAAATGTTATGCAAATTGGTGTATTAAAATCTATATAATTTGTAAAAGCAGAAAATTGATTCTGAAACTACTGCATATACCATTCTTTTTTTTTGGGTTTAATATAGGTACTAAACTAGGATTATAAATCTCACATTTATATAATTTTAGAAAAACACTACCAAATTCTCAAAACATCAAAATCTTGAAGTTTTAAAACAAACTTTCCTTTAAAAATAAAACCCCTTCCATAAATTTCTACTCATTTGTCATATAGGCGTATTATTGATGAATTCTGAGATTTAGATCTGTGAATTAAAATTCCTCTCCTTGTATATTGCTTGTTCCATTGCTTTGTTCCAAGTATTTGGAAGCTAAGTGTCTCCGAGTTTCATGTAGGCCTATATAAGAAATCACTCCTTAGGGATAGTCGTTCATTTGAATGATTCAGATCAAACTAAAACCACATGACTGTAGTCAGATTCATTGTACAAATTGTTCCAAACTACCAACCCGCAACTGATTATTTGGAAACTATAGTGTCTTATTAAGAAATTAAACTGGACACCTCACCTCATAATTTGTTTTCCCACATGGAACGTGTTTCTGTGAACATCTTTATTACTAAAATAAATAATAGTTTCAAAAAACTAAAAAAAACATGCTTTATTATAAAACCGAACTAAAAAATTGAAAAATAATTTTAATTTACAACGCGCTTGGGATAAATAATTTTACCATCAAAAGCATGGGGTGCTGTTTACCAATTAATATAATTGATAATAAACAGATATTGGTAAAAGTAAAGTCTCTAAGAAAAAAATGTAAAAATCATAAAAAGCACCCCATGGTTTTGATGGTAAAATTATTTATCCCAAGCGTGTTGGAAATTAAAATTATTTTTCAATTACTTAGTTCGGTTTTCTAATAAAGCATGTTTTTTTAGTTTTTTGAAACTATTATTTATTTTTTATTTTAATATTTTACAGAATAAGATAAAAATGTAAATATCTTTAAATTCGATAGGCTACTATTGTAGTATGAGCTAAAAGTAATACTCTTCTAAAAAAAACCTCCCAGCCGGATTTGAACCAGCGACCTATGGATTACTGAAATTATATACCATTAGAGTTCACCGCTCTACCATCTGAGCTGTTACAACGATTGACTAAAAAGTCGACAAGTCCGCAACCTGTTATACCAGTTTTCATTTTTTTGATTTTCTGATGATTCTGGCCAGGATTTTAGAAACAAAGTATGAAATTATTGTATTGTCACGGATCCTCTACAAGTACACAAAGTTTCAAGTCGATCCAATGTTTCTAAGTGGGTGAAAATCATGTTCAAAAATTCCGTTACATAGATACAAAAACACATTTTTTGATTTTCTGATGATTCTGGTCAGGATTTTAGAAAATAAATATGAATTTATTGTATTGTCACGGGTCCTTTACACGTATACAAAGTTTCAAGCCGATCCAATGTTTCCAAATGGGTGAAAATCATGTTCAAAAATTCCATTACATAGCTACAAAAACATTTTTTTTTATTTTCTGATGATTCTGGCCATGATTTTAGAAACAAAATATAAAATTATTGTATTGTCACGGGTCATTTACAAGTATACAAAGTTTCAAGTCGATCCAATGATTTTAAGTGGGCGAAAATCTCGTTAAAAGATTCAGTTACACAGATAGATACAGGTCAAGTTAATATAAAGAGTGTAAAAACTGATATATATGTGTATAGTTGTGATGTTAGCATTAAAGCTGAAACTTCAGAAACCTGTAGTGTGTGCATTTTTTTTTTTATTTGTGGTTGAAATTTAACTAACAGAACTGAAAATTGTAGGAGCTGATACCTACTTGGGTGGAACTGTTCCAGAGTGTAACATGATTTGCTTCTGAAATTATAAAATGATTAGGATGAGTATTTTTGTTAGCTTTTTAAATTTAATTAATGTGTATAAATGTGCAAACTCAAATATTATTGTCGAATTCACATGCCCTCCCCCTTTCATTTTGGAGTCACTCCACTCTAGAATTAGTCAATTTCAAAATTTAAAAGAAGAAAAACAGTTTTTGTTAGAACAGAGTGAAGTTGCCTAAATAAAACATTTTCAACATTGACCTACCTGTTCTATAGCACTTTGAACCTCAGGAGGAAAGCTGATAAATATATTGGCAGTTTCTTCTTCCAAAAATTCATCATCGTCGACTGTGGCCGCCATCTGATATACTCGGTGATTATAACATTTTATAACTTTACATAATATTATAAATCATTACAATAATTTAACATCATGCATAGCATACTGCATTATCGTCTACTCAACGCCCCCCTTTCATTGACAGGATAGCCAGTATAAAACCGTACGACGTGAATGGAAGTTAGCTAAATATTGTGTCATTATAAGAACATATTTTTAGTTCTAAATAATATCGAAGACACTTATATTTGGTTTTCACGTTCGCCGAAAAGGAAAACTATATTGGCGGTATTTGCTTCGATTCTCTATATGGCATTTGGGCTCACGTAGGAAAATAATGTTCTGGTGTACACGGAAACTATTATGTTGGTATAAAAGTAAATGAATCAGTGAAGCCAATTATAAACCCTTAAATCGCTATTTTTTTTAATATATCTGTAATTTTTACGTTTTCCAATATATGACAAGAAATTAATTTTTAGTTAATATGCTTCATAGTTATTAATATTCCTTGATGTCAAGTAATTATGTAGATTAATCCACACTTAATAATAAAATTATGATGAATCCATAGCGCTATTTGGAGCACCATCGTTAAAAGTTGATTTAAACACTTTTTGGGTCAGCTATAAATTATGTCTTTTAAGCAGGATTTAATCCTTTTGTTGAAGCCATATTATTTGGTGAATATTTTATTGAGTTTGTCTTATCTAGTGGCTAAGAAAACGCCGCTTCTATGTAACATAGTATTCCCAAGTGCCGCATCACAATGTGAATTGGACACTGTAAGTTAGGTTAAATTTCATTGTCAGTATATCTGTATACCTTTTTTATTTTTTCATAAATTTTATAATTGAATTGGTCATTGCTAAAAGGCCCTTTGTCCAATACAGCTAATTGAGAAGTTCACTACTAGAAGACCCTCTATCCTGGAGTAAGGAGCAATTTAGCATGAAACTAAAAATTAAATGCTCAAATCATAGAGAACCATTGTTCTGCAAGAAGTTTGGAGGAAGGCCCTTTAAGCACAAAATGTGATCTATATATAAGGATGTTGAACCTGCGGTAACTCATTTTTTCAAAAAAACTGGAGAAAGGGCCTTTTCACAATGACCAATTCAATTATATTTGCTTGTGACTAGATTGGCTGTGCACAGGTTTCATTCCCTGATCTGTGCAGCGAAAGTGTACCATTCACCAAGTGAAGACTGTGTTTGTGGGTTGTCCGATGGTTCATGTGACAGATATCATGCTGTGACATGCACAAAAAGAGCAACCTCACTCACAGAGTTTTGCAAAATCTAAAAATGCACATTGTGCGCACTTTATTTATTATTAATTATATTTACTTGTATTTTTTTTTTTTCCAGAGGGAGTCTGAAATCCTCTTTTTCTTATTAATTGTTGTGATGATTCGAACCAAGAAGGCAGGAAGTGTGACAATGATAAACTATTTAACTTCAAGCTTTATGTATAATAAAATTGCAAATCTCATTCTGTGGTTTTATGCAGACATTCGATTGGGAATTGCTTATGGAGTTCTCTTTGTTTGTAAGTAATAAAATGTTTCAGCCAGTTCTTTGTATTGCATAATGCAGTTTTATAGTCACAAAACTTAACAGTACACATATACTGCCTTACATATAAAATTTGCTATCTCCTGGATGGTAAATTTTTCTCGATTCCAATCATGCAAGCATCTAATGCAAATAACTATGACAGGTAAATTATAGGTCGAAGCAAATATTTATAAAATATTAGTTAATTTACATCATGAATACAGTTAGACCCCTCAGGGGTCCTCATCTAGGGGTATGTGGATGGCGACCACAAGGTGCCCAAGCTGTGCAAAACATTTCTTCCACTTACTTGTGTTTTGCACTCTTTTAACTTTACTATCTAACCTCTCTTGGTTAACTCTTGTTTTTTCGACCCCAACGCTATTAGGGCATCCGAGGGCTAGGGAGTCCTTCCTTTTTTCCATTTCGTCTTTCCTTTATTTTCTTTTCTTCTCCAGAAAAGCCTGACCAGAGGCTATAAGATGGCAGCCCCATCACTGGTCTTGCCTTCCTTTGGCCAGCAACCAATTGAAGGGACTATTATTATGCTTTCAAATCTTATACGAGAATTTCCCATAAGGGAAAATTTTCTATAGGATCGTAACAGGCCTTGGCCTAATACTTGGAAGGAAGAAGAAGAATACAGTTAGATGGCTCAACTTTAGAATACTTTGCCTCATGATTTTCCATACATTTATGTAATACTGTTGCTCTATAGGTATATTTTCTTTCTTCTTTTTTTTTTGTCTTTACTAATATTTCATATATTTAAATGTTTTGCAACAATACTTACAACTTTTTATAATTATTAAATATATATAAATATATAAGGCGAAGGCCATGATTATAGGAAGGAAACCAAGGAAGGTAGACATGAGGATTAAAGATGAGGCCATTGAGCAAGTGGAGAACTTCAAATACTTGGGTTGTACTATCGGTAGTAACATGAACTGCTGTCAAGAAGTAAAGCAGAGGATAGCAATGGCAAAAGAAGCTTTTAACAAGAGGAGAAACATTTTCTGTGGACCTTCGGCAATAGAATTACAGAAGAGGCTAGTGAAGTGTAGCAATATGTGGTACAGAGACATGGACATTATGACGGAATGAGGTAAAGCAACTGGAAGCTTTTGAGATGTGGATATGGAGAAGGATGGAGCATATAAAATGGACAGACAAAAATAAAAAATAAAGATGTGCTAGATAGAGTGGGTGAAGGAAGAACAATGCTGGAACTCATAAAGAAGAGAAAAAGAAATTGGAATGGCCACTGGCTAAGAGAAAACTGCCTGCTGACGGATGCCCTAGAAGGAAAGGTCAACAGAAAGAAGGTTAGAGGCAGAAAAAGAAAAAAAGACATCAGATGACAGACAATATTAAAATAAATGGTTTATATGCAGATACAAAAAGGAAAGATTGGAGAATGCCAAGTTTGCAGTGTAAGACCTGCTCTTGGGCAGAACACTATGTATGCATATATTGATATTAATATAAAATTATAGAATATTCACCTGAAAGGTCCGTCTCATTATATATTATCCGTCTTATATTAATTTTGAATAAACCTCAACGGAACACATCATGAATCTTATAAAAGTTGATATATTGATATGCAAATTGCATTTATTTCTGAATGATTTTTTCGAAGTTCTACAGAATCATAGTGTGCATGAGCGAATGCTTCAAGAAACTACTGCCAGGGGCAGACATATCTGTGAAATCTGAATGACCAACATTTGCAATGAATTCCAAAATATATTTTAAGAAATGTATGTTCACTTAATTTTGTTAGGTACCAATGGGAAAAGTTAGGGTACACCAGATTACTTTATATTTTATTAAATAATAAGTATGTAATTTATTTCGTTAGGTTATGAAAGGGCAGGTTAGTGTACATCCATTCCTTATAAACATGTATGGGAATTTATTGCGTAGGTTGGTCATTCACACATATGTCTGCCATTTGACAGAAGTTTCTTTAAGTATTTGTGCATGCATGCTATGATATTGTAGAACTTAGAACATTTAATTGGATGAAGTATTCTAATTCCATGGCACGACAGGCCTAGAAGGCCCTTAGCCTACCAGCCAGTTGCTGGCCTCACATCCACATGTGTCAATCACAGAGGTAGATGATCATCTAGCCGATGTAGGGGGTGACATGTGGTCAGCATGTCAAGTCCCCCAGCTTGTTTTCTAAACCTGGAACTGCTACTTGTTGTACCTACCCAAATGCCTCACGATACTGGCCGAAATACCGTGAGAAAATTTCTTCCCCCATGGAGACTCGAACCAGCACAAGTCCTGTAGCTCTGCACCAAGGTTTCCTGCCTTAACCACCCGGCTATGGCGCAGGATGGACAAAGTATTCTAAAGTCCGAAAAATGATTTGCTGTTTTTAACGGTAAGGCACAGAATTCAGCAATGGCTGCAGGAGTTAAGAGCGGAGTGAAGCGAGGCAGATGCCAGGTGGTGAGGGTTGTATTACTTCCCTATGGTTTTAATGAGTTTTGGCACTGCATTTTAGTGCCTTGCAGTTAAAAAGGCAGATAATTTTTTTTAGACACAGCCTTTGTACATCACAGTGCTTCTACAGAAGACATTTCAAGCTAAGTTTTGGCATGCAATGGTTGACAGTTCCTTTGTCAGTATGTGATATTACTGATTAATTATATTCGCCATTTTATTAGACTAAAAGCATCATTCCAATAAAAACCTGTCAAGCCGAATTGCTACTTCAAAAATCATCTACTCTTGTTTTTGTTATGATCTTTACTTGAATGATGTACCTAATTTAGCTTTTCAATATTTTCTATAGTGTTGGCAATGCTGCTCCCAGAGCCCACTTATTCTGGTCCTGAGAATGTTGTATACTTCCGAACAGCTGCAGGATTAGAGGAAGAACTTCAGAGAGACAAGAGAGTAATATGGCTAGTAGTTTTCTATACAGTGTGGAATCCAGCTTGTACAAACTTTGCTCCAATATTTGCACAACTTTCAGCTCAGTAAGCTTAATCTATTTTTTATTAGAACTTTTTATCATATTTTACATGGAAACAATCGGGGAAATTAAAGTTACATAATAAAAAAAATGCTAACAACTGTGTTCCATAATGAGTAAGGTTTGGTCTGCCATCAACAATAAAAAGAGGAAAATATGTAAGAGGTGATAATGATCCATATCACGGTCTGACTCTTGAAATAACTAAACTGAGTGAAGTATTAAGTGCAATGTGTAAGCGTTATATTAGCCCAAAAAGTTGTAGTTTGAAAGCTGTGAATGCATTAATTAGTTTGTAAATAAGCTGTATGCACTTAATCCTAGAAAAGTACAAGCCAAGTTCAAAATCATAGTACCTTTTTAGAGTTCTTGTTTTTATATGAAGTTCCAAGAATATAGGTCTACTGTTTAATATGATTTTTTCAGTTAAATTTTATTATAAGACAATTTGTGATTCTATATTACAGTTGCAATAGCTTCATGTGTGTTTCTTGGTGAAATTTTAATTAAATTTGAAACATTCCTGATTAAAATAATTTTCGACCTTTGAAAAATATTTGCATAATGATTAAAAAACATTAGCTCAGGATAGGATAGCATGGAGAGCTCATGTCTGATAAACTTACATATCAGTAGTTATATCAAGATTTCACCTGTATTCTATCAGATGAGATAAAAATATTACTATCTGAATTGGATTTGTAATTCTGAGTTGTAAGTATTCTTTCCTCTTCACCTTGACATGCATACAACTCAGGTTCGACTATATATCATCAATGGTGATGAGTAGGGTCCGGAAGTTGAGGAAAAATCCTTTTTTCATTTTATGTCTAAAGACGAGGCCCACCTTATTATATATTTTGGGTCATTGTAGGTCAGAAAATGGTGGGTTTGATTTGTCCTTTTTTGAAGTTTTTTTTTGTCTTATTGGTCCTTTTTTAGCAAATTTACTTTCTTTTGATTACACATGCACCATTTGTATAATTCAAGAATCCACAGAGTCTAGTGTCGATTCCATACTGACTGCCTGATATCCATTGCAGATTCGCTGAATTCATTCTAGGTGGGAAAAATCGTTCAACTAAATTCTCCAAGCACTTTGTTTTTAATGAACAGAATTCATTTTTTTTTTAAACTGTTGAATTAAAAAGGTAATAAAGATGAAAGTCAAGAATTTTTGTAATGTATGTCGCATGTCAGTAGAATTTTGTACTTTTTAATATTCATTAAAAATGTAGTTCAAACCAAAATTATTATTTAATTTGAATTGCCTTTTTACATCCTTTTTTTACTTTTTAGAATATCTTTAGGGTATTTTACAGGTCCTCAACTTCCGAGCCCCAATGAGGTGTATATTTCATAAAGTATTTTGTGGTAATTCATTTTTTTGGGTTTCTTGATGCATAAATGGACATAATTTGGATGGATATATCTCTTTACACATTCACCCAAGTTTTAACATGTGTGAGATAAAAATAAATATGTTGTGCTTTGGTTAATAAATAAATTAATTTTTTAGATATGGATTAGATAATCTGAAATTTGGAAAGATCGATGTTGGTCGTTATCCTGACGCTGCCAAAAAATATAACATCAGTGATTCATCTATGAGTCGTCAATTGCCATCTGTAATATTGTTTAAAGAAGCGAAAGAAGTGACGAGAAGACCTGGTAGTGACCATAGAGGAAAATTGATAAAATTTTTCTTTTCTGAGGTAAATCCTAAATAAACAATATTTCACTTTCATTATCCAAACCATTTAATGAAAATAATTACAATTAGCACTTTCCATATTAAATTTATGAAACATTTTATCAACTCGCCTTATACTCTGCCTTCTAAGTAGACTGGTTTCAGATAAAAGATTGAAGTGCGAGGTGAGGTGATATACAGGGTGTCCCATTCAAACCTCCCACATTTTAATTAATCATAACTAACATAGTATGTGGAATTATGAAATGAGGCCAGTATTAAACAAAACACAAACTCTAAGTATTTTCATTACCACACACTAAAACACCTCTATATGTGCAACATTAGTAGCATGAACAATATCAAGTCTGTATTCAATTTTGTGCCACGTTCTGTCCAACATGTCCATTGGTACTGTTGCAATTGTGTCAAGTATGCGGGTTCGTAAATCATGAAGATCTTGTACTGCAGTTGCAAACACATGGTCTTTTACATACCCCCAGAGGAAGAAGTCATTTTATGTTTATGTCATTATTGCCCAACATGTGAAATTAATTAACTGCAACAATAAAAACAAAAATTCTTTAAGTTTCACTTTCTTTTAATACCAACCTCATTTCATAGTTCTGTATACTTTTAGAGTTATGATTAATTGAAATGTGGGAGGTTTGAATGGGACACGGTGTATTTTTTTTTTAAATTTAATACATACCTCAAAGTCTTAATTACTATAAAGTTCACTTTCCATATGTTAATTTTGGTGGCCTAACTCTTCAGAGTAATAAATTATTTTGTCGTATATAAATAATTAATTAACATTTAATATCAGTACATTAAATGTGAAACATACAATATGGGTTTATGAATATATTATAAATGTATAGAATAATCCATAATCACACTAATTATTCACAGTGTCTTATTTTAAGAGATACATTTTTGTTTCCTAAAACACTGGGTGTTAAGGACCTCTCTGACAAACTTTTAGGAACAACAGAACATAAAGAGAGGATTTCATAGTTAGTTAAATATGAAAATTGGGAGGGATATTTCCTCTTGAAAACTGCAGTTCCCGTGTTCAAGAAAACAAACTATGAGGTAAGATATAAAAAATGACCCATTCTTCTTTTTTTTTTTTTGTTTAGGAACATAGAGTCCCAAACAAATCATTTATGAGTTCTGCACATTGTTCAAGGTAGATATTATCCCACAAAACCAATTCATAATTAAATATTTAAGTTTGTATTCTTTAACATTAAAAAAAAAACTTATGAAAACCAACAAAAATGAAAAAATTGAAGATAATAAAAAATCAGGAATATATCAAATAAAATGTGCAGATTGTGTTAAAGTATACAAGTATACATAGGGAAAACAAAGAGAAATTTAAACATTAGAACTAAAGAACACAAAAGAAATGTAAAAAAGGGAGAAGTGGAAAAATCTGCAGTAGCAGCTCATGTTTGGACAGAGAAATACAAAATTATTAGAACAGTTAGAAAATACCAATGAACTCACAATATGGGAATAAATCTATGTACAGAAGAACAAGGAGAAAGTTATGAACTTTGAAATTCTTGGAGAAAGGAGCCTCATTACCAAGTTCTTTGGAACACAACTTGAAAAAAAGAAAAAAAACCAGTTTGTGAACAAACTGAAGATGGAGCATGTTAAAGAATGCAAACTCAAATATTAAATTAAACCTCATAATGTAACTTCCTAATGATTTTAAAACAATTCATAATTGTTATTCTATATTGTATGCCTTCACTCTACCTTACCAGTATTTTAAGTATGTTTTGAATATTATGAGTTCTCTAAACTGATTTGATGCATTGCGAGAAAAGAGAGGCTTGTCGCACCTATGAGTAATGAGATATTCACACCACAGTCCCTTTGCTGCAATTCATCAATGGCTACTTTACGCATGACAGTTCTTTTAACAGCAAGAATAGTCACAGCTGGGTCTATGAGAACCTGACATGTAATTGCTGTTTAAAATCAGCCCCATCTGTTGGAACCTGTAATTTTACCTGCAAGGTTAACTGGACTATTAATTTATGTAGATAGGAAATAACACTATGAGGTTTTTTAATATTGTTTATTTTTTATTATTTCACTCACCTCATACTTCATGTCTTCAAGCATACCCAGGGTTTCGTCACATCCTTTGTGACATTCTCAATGCTGTGTCACAAAGGATGTGACGAAACCCTGGGTATGCTTGAAGACATGAAGTATGAGGTGAGTGAAATAATAAAAAATAAACAATATTAACTGGACTAGCTTACCTACAGACTACACTTCTGGACCTGCTGGCCAATGTTTTGCTTACTTAGAAACCTTTGGTCTCAGCATGATGGAACCCAAGCACATTTTATTGATACACGAGCACACTAACTGTTAATTTTGGGGAACAATGGATTGGATGAGCAGGACCTGCTGAATGGCCAGTTTGTTCATATGACTCAGGGCTGCATGCAAATACATTAGTCTCTACTCAAATTACTTCCAATCACTGGTGAGCTGACTCACTGTGAGCAAGTGCAAATATCAAATTAGCTACCCACTAACTGGTCATTTCGTAATATTGGCAAGAAATTACCCAAAATTCTCAGCGATAAAACCACTTCCGTTATTTTCGTCTGCTACAGAGGAATGCATTTATGCTTGCATCCTGCAATATTACACCGATTCTCCTGTTTTTCTAGTTGAATTTTTTGGTAGACACTATCAAATTCCTCTTCTCCACTTATACCGAAAACATGATCGAAGTCTTCAAGGTACGACATCTTGGATAAAGCAGCAAGGTATGCAGCAAGGTTTCAAACTACATCAGTTACCATCGGTTCCCTTCGGGATTCTCACGATAAGTTTCTATCTTAAGTTACCTCGTCAGGTAGCTTACGAATTTCAACAATTATTATCACATGAATGGATTTCTGAGTAAGCAAAATCGTATTAGGATAAAACTTTCTCAGTAGAGAACGCCTTTTATGGTCTTAATGCCTTCAAAGATTCGACCCTTAATGCCTCTTAATTTTGTTTTGGGGGGGGGGGGATGTCAAAAATATAGTATATGTAACTCAAGTTACCACCTGATTGCCTGAATCTGTGATATGTTTCACCACAACAAACCGAATGATGCCATGTCGATAGAGTTGGATGGTCCTTGGTGTAAAGATATCAAGCATGTAATGGGACACATGGTAGATTGTTTGAACACACATTGTAAATTAATTTTTGAAAAGAAAAAAATTTTGCCCAAACTGTGATTTGAACCCAAGATCTCTAGTTCAGTTATATAGGAGAGAGAGAAAAACTTGTCTGAAATAAAATTCTTCCTCCATGGCATGACAGGCCTAGAAGGCCCTTGGCCTACCATCCAGCTGCTGGCCTCACATCTACATGTGTTATTCACAGGGGTAGATGATCATTCTGCCAGTGACATGTGATCAGCGTGTTAGGTCGCAAGCCATTATAGATGGTTTTTCTAAAATAAGATGCCCAGATAGAAGAGCAGGTTAATGTGCTAGTATGTACAATAGATATACTGGGTTTAAATCCTAGTTTGGACAAAACATTTTCTCTTCAAAAATTAATTTATCATTCATCATACATGTTCTCGTGTATGTTCAATGTACATATGACATGCAGTGCTCATAATATGACACAGAGATAAAATATACAGCAACCAGTAATCAAAATTATGTGAGACTAATAACAGCGGCATGGAAAATAATAGTACACTAGAAGTGTCTTGTCACCCATTCTTTTTTTAATATGGTAATGATTTAAATTATAAATAAAGTTATAAGAGAAAATAGATCACCAAGTATGAAAATACTATTATATGTAGATGATATTGTATTTTGGGATACTAGTGAAAAATAAAAAAAAAATTATCAAATTGGGACGTGCTTTAAAAGAATATGGATTAAAAATCAACAAAGAAAATACAGTAGAAATTTAAAAATTACAAAAAAAATCAATAGAAACAAAAGTGAAAGTTCAGAGGACATAATAAACTCCTTGATGCAATGAGTCTAGAAGGACCTTGATCTACTAACCACATGTATAATTTACACATGGATGATATCATCCAGCCAAGTATAGGGATGATAGTAATATAATGTATGGTTAAAAACTATAAAATAGTTACCTTGTAGGTCCGTCTCCTCAACTTAAGTTATTTGAAAACTCTGTAGGCCTTTCGGGACTAGTCATCAGCAGAATGCATTAGGTCCATACTTGTTGACCCTTGTTGAAGGTACAACCAAGTCAGTGCTTCAACAAGGGTCAACAAGTAGGACCTAATGCATTCTGCTGATGATGGGACTAGTCCCGAAAGGCCTACAGAGTTTTAAAATAACTTAAGTTGAGGAGACGGACCTACAAGGTAACTATTTTATAGTTTTTAACCATACATTATATTACTGTGAACTAATACCTCAACGGAAACTTACCATGAATTTTACTAGTATCGATAGGGATGTATGTTGTCAGCATGTCAAGCCCCCAACCATTATAACTGGTTTCTTCCAACTTGGAGCTGCTACTTATTGTTGCTATCAATTTCCTCAAGATGCTGAGTGGATACCAGTCCCATACTGGCTGAAATGCCATGAGAAAAAGTCTTCCCTCAAGGGGACATTACCTTAAGTATGTTGAAGAGTTTGTTTATTTAGGAAGTGATACCAATAAAGAAGGAAAATTAAAAAAGAAATAACCAAAGTGCCATTGAATTATAAAAAAAAAAAATATATATTTGAAACATATTAATTTATGGAGCCGAAACATGAACAGTAACAAGAAGTATTTTAGTAGAATTCAAGAAATAGAGATAAAGTTTTTAAGAAGCTTGCTTAGTGAAACCATAAGAGATAGAATACAGAACACTAAAAAAAAGAGAACTTTGAAATACAAGATTAAATGTAAGATAGTAGAATAAGATGGTATGGACATTTTAAAAGAATAAGTACTGAAAGGATAGCGAAACAAGCCCTCATATTTAGATTGGGAGGGAACATAGAGAAACTTCGAATAGAGGGAAAACTGAGTACAGTGACATTTAAAAAATTTTGGTTGTTTACGATGAACTACAATGAGCAAACTACAATGGTAGCACTGTTTCGTAGTAACAGAAAACGTAACTAAATAAAACAAATGCAATGCACATGGCGTGTTCACTCGGGGATTATGGGAAATTAGCCATTTTGTAAATTAAAATTTTTAACTGCTATCCTTTCGTTCTATGTAGACGGTACTGTAAAGATTATATATTATTGAAAGTTAAAATCATTACTTAGATTTTATTTTACTCTAATTTGTAAGTAAATTCAAGCTTGTTTACGTTTTTAATGTGAATCTATTTTCAAAGATAAACCTACTAGAAGTGATAAAATTCTAAGATTTGTTAGGTTAGGAAGAGTGGTGTTAGTGCACAGCCATTTCTAATAAACATTTTAAAAATGTGACTTTATAATGGACTTCAGATGTACGACATAGCTAAGGTTCTTTAATAAATATTGTATAAAATATGTGTGTGAGAATAAGGGGATAGGTTAATTGTACATATTTATTAAAAGAGCTCATAATGCACGTTTTTAAATTTTAATAAACGAAAATAAATTAACATGTTTTATTTATTTCCCCTTCTGTTAAAATTAAAGAAAATCTTTAGGTCTGAGAGGCTGGGTACAAATAATTCCATAATTTAAGATTAATTAGTACATTATTTGTTCCTATAAAAGTTAAATTCCATGATTATTCACCAGATGGCGTTATATAATTATAATTCATAATTTTACCACCAGGCAGTGCTGAATTTTATATTAGTACCAGAAAAAAATCGAAAAAATTTAGACGTCGTTAGTTGTTCTACACTAGCGCCGCTTATGGCATGTATGCGAAACTTGTCCACTTTCTTCTCTGGTACTCTGTGGGAAGGGAAGTGACCAAGAGTTTGGCTGAGATATAGGTGGGAAGAGGAATATTGAAAAAAGAGTTAAATGTATGGAAATGATGGAAGAGGAGACAAGAAATAGATGGGAGGTTTTTGTCTATTCCCGTGAGACTAGATGAAGAAAAACAAAAAAGCTCATTATTATTATCAACATATTATATTTTTAAATCAGTCTTTTAAGCCAAAAAATGTAAGATTGGATAATATGAGTTAGTATGCATGACTCATCTCAACATAACCTTGAATTTAACATCAATTTTTCAGGAGCTAAGGATGAAATTGAAAGGTATTTGAAACTTAAACAAAAGAGTGCAGTACCAGGCACTGAGCAGGGCATTTAAACCCACAGGCCAGCCATTTAAACACCCCAGCTACCCTTTTCATGGCACTTCAGAAAATGGACCATTATTCACAAACTATTAGCCCTAGAAAATTCAAATATTGTACATACCTAAAGGAGATATCCTAGTAGGATTTGATGGTGAAATAATTTGGGTGATTGACATTACATGGTATCGGCGTATCAATTTCTGGAAGTGGAAGTTCATCTTCACTTTCACTTTGTGAATCTTCTAATTCAGGAATCAGTTCATCACCTGAATCATCATTATACAAACTATTCACTAATTCTTCTTCAGTGAGATATTTTTCATTCGCCATGGTTTCACTCAAGCACAAAAAACAGTGCGACAACGAGAAACATATACGGCGTGATTGGAGCCTGGAGTCAAGTTTGGGTGAACGAATTCCATGTGTTGTTTGTTTTAAAAATAAAAGGGGATTCACCAAGGTTAAATGTGTCCAATTGGAATAGAAAATGTACATTTACATGCCATCTATGATCTCCAAGACATACTAAGCCAACACAATATTTAGGTGCCGAATATAAATGCGGTTTGTTAGCGCCCGCTCTAAAACGAGTTAACTGACCGACAGCCACATACACGATAGTCTCTTTAAACGCCTTAACTGGTTTACAGTACTGAATGTGTTAAATTTATTAATAGATATTTTAAGGTTATTTTAATTAAATTATTAATAGATGTTTAGAATTACAAGTGGCATCAAAATTTGTCTGAAAAATAATAAAAAAACAACAATAATAACAGCCAACAGAACATTTTAGAAATGAAAATTTTGAAATTGGAAAAATTCAAACATTACACAATGATAAATAAATTAAACACCGAGTTATACTTTCTGCATCTAAAATTAAACAAAAATTTACTATAAGTATGAAGTGAGTCATGCATATCTAACCCATATTATGTAAAACAAATGTCATAGTGTTACTTCCATTAAATCTATACATATATAAAAAACAAATCAATGTATTTAACTTTTATAGGAATTAATCACTATGAGGTTTAATTTATGGTGAAATTAAATGTTTCTTACCTCTCCTCATAAATATTTTCTAAGTTGATCGCGATTTCGAGACTATAACTGTCTCATCATCAGAACTTTGTTGGCGACTGGTGTTACGTCGATTGGAAGAAACTCTTTTTCTTCCCTCTGTTGGTGGACCGATGAACCTCTGGATCAGGTCAAAATTTGCGGGAATTTCGAAGTTCATAAGTTTTCTTTTTGTTTTTCTGAATGTAGATCTTTTCCCAACCATGAGTTCCTTTTGTTTGTCTATTTGTTTAATTAGACTGGCTTTTGATTCAATTAAATGTTTTTCGGACCAAGCATAAGCAGCTACTGCTGACTTTTCCACTTCTCCATTTTTTTATGTTTCTAAGATGTTCTTTCACCCTTGTTTTCAAATTTCTTTTCGTTTTTCCAATATAAATTTTGTCACAATCACTGCATTTGATCTTATAAATTCCTGATTTGTTTTCATTTTCAATTTTTTTCATTTTTATTGGTTTTAATTATCCTGTTAAGGCTGTATTCATTCTGTACACAAGAAAATAAATAAATTCAAAAGGCAAAAATTTATAAATGAAAGCACACTTATAAAAGAAACAGAAAAAATAAAATTCAAGAAATTCACTTACCATCCATTGAAACACTATAAATTTCAAAAAGTTTAATATAAGATTAGCACCAAAGAATGAATACAGCCTTAACAGGATAATTAAAACCAATAAAAATGAAAAAATTGAAAACGAAGACAAATCAGGAATTTATAAGATCAAATGCAGTGATTGTGACAAAATTTATATTGGAAAAACGAAAAGAAATTTGAAAACAAGGGTGAAAGAACATCTTAGAAACATCAAAAATGGAAGTGGAAAAGTCAGCAGTAGCTGCTCATGCTTGGTCCGAAAAACATTTAATTTAATCAAAAGCCAGTCTAATTAAACAAATAGACAAACAAAAGGAACTCACAGTTTGGGAAAATATCTACATTCAGAAAAACAAAAGAAAACTTATGAACTTCGAAGTTCCTGCAAATTTTGACTTGATCCAGAGGTTCATCGGTCCACCAACAGAGGGAAGAAGAAGAGTTTCTTCCGATCGACATAACACCAGTTGCCAACAAAGTTCTGATGATGAGACAGTTATAGTCCTGAAATCGCGATCAACTTAGAAAATATTTATGAGGAGAGGTAAGAAACATTTAATTTCACCATAAATCAATGCATGTCTGTCCTTCTGCTGACTTCAAAACTGTTCAACCGATCTTCTTGAAAATTTGTATATACAGGCTTTCAGATGCAGCAAATGTTTAGCCGTTATCTAACTGTTCTAAAATCAGTAGGTGTAGTAGTTCACCTGAAACAAAAATTAAAAATCACTCTAGCGATTGCAATGTTCGATGTTTCACAACTCAGAATAACCTATTAAAATAAACAGAGGTATGTATTATCAAAAAATCAGTAAAATCCAACCATTAGAAATGGAGGGTTCACCTGAAATTTGAAATTAAAAATTTACTCTAGCAACTGCCATGTTTGGATTCTCGCAATGTATACCATATAATTGACCAACCCTCAATATTTAATTTATTTAGGCATAGCAGTGCACACCGGGTATTAGCTAATATTGAATAAGATTGGATATTCATTTCTTCTATATATGCAGGACTCAATCCCCTCTCCCCGAAAAAAAATGAGATTCTATTTCTTTTAATTTCGCATGTGTGTTATTGATAGTTTTTAAATTAGCAGTAACACAGACTTTTATTTTGCAGGATAACGTAAAGGCATCATTTGACCTCAACAATCTCTACAACGAATGCAAGGCTAATCCTATAAAAAAGAAGAAAACTCTGATTGCAAACAAGCCCGAGATGGAGAATTCACATATTAAATCTGAATAGATTCGTAATTTTATATATAGTCTTTATCATAGAAACAAAATCGACTGATTATTTGATTATTAGTTACACTTCTACAAATGGAGTTAGCATTTTATTCTCAGTAAATCATTGCACAAACCTTGAAAAGTCAGATAAGAGATGATGATGATGATGAAAGGGTAGCGAGGAAAATTTGGTATTGTCAGGATTGTGCAAACATGTACAATGTATGTACAAAATGTCTTAATTATTAAACAAACCTCTTAATGTTACTTCCTATTGTATTAAAAAAAAATGTACAATGGATTCTGTTTAATATGATTATATTTGGCTATTCCTTACCATTAGTTATTTAATATTTCCTGCCGACAAAACTTAAAACATTTATGGAGTGTTTTTGCATGTTCACTATATAATGTTCAGTAAACCTTAACAACGCCTTCCTTTGGCCAGCAACCAATCGAAGGGACTATTATTATGCTTTCAAGTCTTATACGAGAATTTCCCGGAAGGATCAAAACGCTGGAGGGAAAATTTTCTATAGGATCGTAACAGGCCTTGGCCTAATACTTGGAAGGAAGAAGAAGAAACCTTAACAACTATTTACATGAATAATGTTGCTATGCAAATGCAGTTTCTGATTGGCATGTAAATTTTACTTAGGTTAAGATTGGATGAGAGATTATTCAATGAGATTAAATAATTTTTGTTACATTATCCAAATGCACATTCCATAAAACAGTAACTATCATCTCTCGACAATTTTTCTAAAACTAAAACATAAATGACATATTTTTACTTGTATATTTTCTGTCCAATAACTATATTTGGGACCACCTTAGCAGAATCCATTGTAATACCTGTATGTTTTTCTGGTGATAGATCTTAATTGAATCACCAGTTTGAAGAAGGGAACAAGTGCCAAATATATATGGACTCTCATTGTTAGTTTTAAAAAGTGAGTAGTATATAAATTTATTGAATTCATTGTTTGATCAAATGTAAAGCCGTGAGAGGTTAAGGTTCACACCTTTTAGACAATTTGCAATGCATAACAGTCATCTCAGAACCATGGTGCTGCCAGAAGGTTTAGTGCAGTTTAAAAAAAAACTGCGCCCACTAGGACTCAAACCCCCGACCTTTCAGCTTGTAGCTATTAAGGAAAAATTAAAAAAAACAGTTTTTGCATTTATTTGCTTCTTCAAACTCCTGATTCAATCAATAAGGCTTCAATTATCCACTCTCATAGGAGAAACTATTCATTAAACTCATTTTACTTTCCATAGATAATGAATATGAGTTTTCTAATTTCATGTTGAAACTTTGTTACTCTTTAAAGAGTATGCCTAGACCTTTGATAATTAATCAGAACTTTAACAAATAAATAAAACAATTTCATAGTATTATTTTTTCTTATCTCATACTTCTATGTTTTTTTAAACACAGCACTGCAGTATCGGCGACACGATGACGACAACGTGTCGCCGATACTGCAGTGCTGTGTTTAAAAAAACATAGAAGTATGAGGTAAGAAAAAATCACGATTCATTTAATTATTAAAAATAATATAATTAAAATAACCTCAAAATATCACATCCTAAATTAAATATTAATTTCATACTATCCTTGGATCTAGTGCCATATGAATGAAACATTTTATCGCCATCTGCAATGAAGCCAATTTTGTATATTATATCTCTAGTCGATACATTTTTATTTAAAGATCTTATAGAAGAGGCATAAATTGGATATTTAAAATATAGATTGTATGCCTTTTATATAAAAGGAAACAGGCTCCCTGAATTGAATTTAAATTATTGATATTTACTATAGCCATTATTTATAACAAAATGAACAAAAAAAGTGTATATGACATATATTTATTGAATACATTAATATATATTGTATTCCACTATAAACATTAAAAAAAAACTTCTTTTCTATTTTATTGAAGACAGATTAGAAACGCTTTTATTCTGTTTCTCTTGTTTGGTACTTAGTTCATTTTATATAAAAGCCATCCAATTGATAAAGATGCAAAAACTGTTGTGAGACAGCTATATATATACCCGTATATCTCGGCAGATAAGATGATAGTTGAACCATAAAAAAAAGCCCCCAATCCAGGGTCGTCTTTTAGGACAGATACAACATATTTAGATTGAAACTTATATAAATTAAAACCATTATTAAATGAAATAACTCACCAATGTATTTACATTACAGTTGACATGTGGGGGGGGGAACTGTTAAAGATCTATTAATTAAATAAAAATAAAATGTAGTTTTATTTGATTTTCATATTTATTATATAATTCAGTGACAGCTGTTTCAGTACACTGTACCTTCTTCAGATATGTTAACAAATTAAATAATTAAATAATAATTTGTTAACATGTCTGAAGAAGGTACAGTGTACCGAAACAGCTGTCATTGAATTATATAATAAATATGAAAATCAAAAAAACCAAGTTTTATTTTTATTTAATTAATAAATATGGATATTTAATTTTAGGAAGTTATATTTTGAGGTTATTTTAATTATATTATTTTTGGTCTGGACATCTTACCTCAATATTAATGTTGATTTGTTCTTGGACATGTTTCAAAACAATTCTGTTTTATCCCAGTCTGGGAAAGCTGACGATAAAACAGAATTGTTTTGAAACATGTCCAAGAACAAATCAACATTAATATTGAGGTAAGATGTCCAGACCAAAAATAATATAAATAAATATGGATTTCATCAAGTAAACACCAACTCAATTGATTGTTAAAGATTTAGTGAATCCCTGTGAGTACAGCTACAATTAAACCAGTCCTGAAAACATCCGGTTATTCAATTCTTTTGCAGTCTGTTTTGTGTAGTAAATAAACATGGACATTATTTTTACATAATAAATTTGGGAATTTTTAACATTATGAGGTTTTATTAATAGAAATTAAATTAATAGTGAATTCTTCTTACCTCATACTCGCTGATATATTAAACACAGCACTGCAGTATCAGCAACCATCGTCACCATCCTCAGCTGTTTTCACGACTGTCAATTTTTTCTTTTGCCGGTAATTATCCAAACTGCCATCTGGTGTTCTTTTGAAAATAATTCCTTCAAAAGAACACCAGATTGCAGTTTGGATAATTACCGGCAAAAGAAAAAATTGGCAGTCGTGAAAACAGCTGAGGATGGTGACGATGGTCACTGATACTGCAGTGCTGTGTTTAAAAAACATAAAAGTATGAGGTAAGAAAAATTCACGATTCATTTAATTCTTATGGACATTATTGCTTATATTGCGTTGTTTCTTTTAATTATTGATATAGTGTTATTATTACTATGCATGATGCAAAGGGCACTGTATAACATTTAAATATGCGGATAACTGATATATTTGGGTTTGATAGTAGCGTAACAAGAAATTTCTCATGCGGCAAATCTTCCTTCCTTATCATAACAATCTCCTTTCCCCTCTACCACCTTCCATGCGACAGGTCTCATCTCTCATGCTAGTACAACTTATCGAAAGTGTAGCAGTGTTGCCGGTTGAATGAAAATAAAATGTATTTATTTATCATAATGAGGGGTTAAAATATTAACAATATATAACGTAAAATTTAATTTGAAAAATTACGAATACAGTAATTTTGTATACGATATACAGTAAGCTAGTAATTATCACTGATCTAAACTAAATTCATAGGCCATTGATAGTTTTGGGGTCATCTTATAGGAATAGGACAGATATATGCTAAAACTATAAAACTTCGACAAAAATCTATACTTCGTCTTATCTGAAGGTCACCTTATCTGCCAAGATATGCAGTATATATAGATATATATAGACTATATTTTAAATTTTAGTTTATACATTTCTCAAGGAAGCAAAATGGATTAAATGGTCCCAAATGCAGCCATTACAAAACAATATTTCTTACGAGGACCAGATTAATATTTCAACAGTACCAATATTGAAAATAAGTCATAGGCCACAACAGTCCTTAAAAAGAGCAGAAAAAACTTGAATTAATATTTTCTGTTTGTAAAGTGTGGATAAATGCCACTTTTGCCTCTTGCTTTTCACACTTGAATTTTTATTACAATAACAACAAAAAATATGTTTTACTAGTTGTTTGTAATTGTGTTGTTTGAAAAGTTTTCTTTTTTACCCACATAAAATTTTGGTTTTTCCTTATTTTAAAGCAATGTTAAAAGAAAGTTTGTCCGTTTTTATGTTATAATTATTCTTTAATCTTGAATGAAGTTGATTTCATTGATCGAAAGTTGTGCTTTGACTGTTGTAAACACATTTTTCCCTTTTTGCTGTTTTGTTTTTTGAGAGACAAATGTGTGAATTGTTTTACTAGCATCGATAGTCCACACAATGAAAAAAGTTGCCTCTTGACATTTTTTTAAACTCTCTTCCACTTGCTGCCAACAAGGATGTGGAGACTTCCTACAATCAGTAGATGTCTACCTATGTGATATTTGCCTATAAGGATGAGAAAACCTAGCTTTAGTCATATCTCTCTTAAGTTCACATGAATGTCAGAATTTGCTTCTATCTTTCCAGTGACTAGTGCATGTAATGTGGATGACACTTCACTGGAATGTTATTTTAAAAATTGTGCGAGAATTGTTATTCATTCAATAAAGGATTCTCAAAACATTCGTTTTATAGGAAACCTTTCTTTTAAGATATATTTAACTTCTTCTTTTATAAGATTCATGATGTGTTCCGTTGAGGTATTATTCAAAATTAATATAAAATTATGGAATATTCACCTGAAAGGTCCGTCTCCTCAACTTAATTAATTATTCAACTGTAGCGCTTTCGGAACTTGTCCCATCATCGGCAGGATTCAAAACTCATGTTTCACTGAAGATCTGGTAGAGGGGGTTGCATGTATTGGGTTCGTTTTCGTTTATCAGGCTGTGGTTGTTGTGAGCTGCTTTCATGATTTCCATCTCTTTGAGTATGTTTATCTTCGCTGGATTATTTTTCTCTGTGCATTACTGTTAGGGTGTTTTCAATATTTAATATGCGATGTACTTCATTGATAACGTGTTTTTGCATAGCTTGATTTTCTTTCTGCATGAATCAAGTCTCAAAAGTGTTCTTTGAATCTGATGTTAAAACTCCTGCTTGTCCTTCCTATATAAAATTTGTTGCAGTCCTTACATGTCAGTTTATAAACTCCTTTGCTTAATAGTGAGTGGAGAATATATTTTAATCGACTCACCTCATACATTTTCAAACTTCTTTGATACCGACGGTTTCAGATAAAATCATGTCCTTCTTCAGTCATGGCTTCCACTGATGAAATTCCGTGATTGTTGATTTCTTTAGTGACATCACTTCTTGTGCTGCCATCTTTCGTTGGGATTATAAACTTTGTAATAAAATTTTTATCTACCGGAATATCGAAATTCATAGATCGATATTTATTCTTCTGAATGAATATCATTTCCCAAATTGTCAATTCCAACGGTTTATCCAATTGTTTCAAAAGTTGTGAAATTGAAAAATCAGCAATTGCTGCACATAGTTTACTAGAACATCATAAAATTGAAAAAGAAGCAAAACTTTTGAAACAATTGGATAAACCGTTGGAATTGACAATTTGGGAAATGATATTCATTCAGAAGAATAAATATCGATATGAATTTCGATATTCCGGTGGATAAAAATTTAATTACAAAGTCTATAATCCCAACGAAAGATGGCAGCACAAGAAGTGATGTCACTAAAGAAATCAACAATCACAGAATTTCATCAGTGGAAGCCATGACTGAAGAAGGACATGATTTTGTCTGAAACCGTCGGTATCAAAGAAGTTTGAAAATGTATGAGGTGAGTCGATTAAAATATGTTCTCCACTCACTATTAATGATATAACCTCATAATGTTTACTTCCCAATATTAATTTAAATATAACTCCTTTGCTGTTGAAAATGTTATTTTCTTCAATGTTATTGTTTATTATGTTGTTTAATTTGTTTATTAAGTTGAGGAGACGGACCTTCTTCTTTAATAATTTCTAATTCTGCATTATGTCTAATAATTTTTTTACAACTACAATCCAATTAACATATCTTTAGATCTCTTACAGGCTCCAAATTAAGAACTGTGCATTAATTTTGCCATGATAATGCATTTAACATTGGTGACAACAAATCATTGTCCAACATCCTTCAGTCAATAAAGTCCAAATTATTCTATATTTAAAATTTAAAATAAATTCTGTTCACCTCACCTCGTATCCTATCTTCACGGGATATGAGGTCAGGTGAAAAGAATTCATTTTGGATTTTAAATTATACCTCATAGTGATGTCTCCTCAATTTTATCTACTCTGCAAATACACGCATGTGCTCTACATTTAATTAATATTTTTAGATTCCTCGTCTCATCTATGAATTTGTGTGCTTTGAAATTGATTAAATTATGTATATTTTTCCTATCATGGTGGCTCCTTGTCAACGGTTAGATGCTCGCCTATCACTGCTGGGGTTCTAAGATCGAGTCTCAGTCACTCCTTGTGGGTTTCATGGTGGACGAATCAGAGCTTGGGTAGGTTTTTCTTCTGTTTTCCCCTACCATAATTTCATTCCACCATTTCTCCATACTCATCTTATTCATTTTGTTTATCTGCCACTGTGATGTTGTGTCAGGTGTGGTCGGCCGGCACCAGTGTCTTTCACAGACCTCTATATAGGGAGCTCATCTCGTCTCTTGACCCGACCCTGAGTTGGACATGAGTTGAGGATATATATATTTCCTATCATTGCTGAAAAATTATCAATATGAATTTTAAATCTTAGTATGCTTGTCATTTCTGCCATATCCACTTACCTTCTTGAATGAGTGACAATTCTACTGACTTCCTCTAAAAACTTCATTTATAAGCTCTAGAGAGTTAAATGTTTGTTAATTGAACTGTGGATGAATAAAATTATGGAACTTTTCAAAAAATTATTTAAAATTTAGATTCTTGACATTCCAAGCTGTTAGTTCACACTGTGTGTGTAAGATTGCAATATTTTCTCCATATGTGGTTTTATTGCATGCAAGTGAAAATGCAGTTCTCACTGACCATCAGTATTGTGTATATTACTTTTAGTGTAAATAAATAACATTAAAAAAATTATTTACATTTTTTTAAATTTTATGTTGAGTTGTTTTTGACTCTCCTCATACTTCTTAACTCCCTCGCAGACTCGAGTTTCTTCACTGCATTAAGAATGTCACAAATGCAATCAAGAAACTCGAGTCTGCGAGGGAGTTAAGAAGTATGAGATGAGTCAAAAACAACAACATAAATTAAAATAAACTTCATAGTGTTATTTCCTATCTACATAACTTAATTATTTACATTTACCTAAAAATATTTCCTTCATAGTATTATCATCCTATAGGAGGCCAGCCAAGAGCGACTTCATTATGAGCTGATTCAGGAATCCATTTTAGGTAAGCAGCCAGCAGATCTGAAATATTACATTCCATAAATTATAGTAATACAGTGTCTCTAAAGTCACTATCCATTTCCATGAAAACACTTTTTTTTCTTTGCATGCACTGTTAGCTTAGTACAACATGTTTAGCATGGATGAACGGGTTGCACATGAAGATGCCACAGCTAAATTTACCCATAAATTCCATAAAATAAGCTTAGTGCTTAGTTTGGGAAAAAATCCACATCCAAAAAACAAGAAAGAAAAACTCATGAATTTCGAAACTCCCGCAAATTTTTATTTAATCCAGAGGTTTATCAATAGAAGGAAGAAGAAAACCGCCAAGAAACGACATAACACCGGTCAATGAGAGGCTACTGATGCTGGTGATTTAGCTCCGAAACTGCAGTCTAGAAGAATAAAGGATATGAGGTGAGGTAATAAAAATATTAATTTAATTCTTAGTGCAACATGTTTAGCATGGAAGATTGGATTGCCATATGAAAATGCCAGAGCTGAATTTACCCACAAATTCCATATACTAGCCAGAACAAAGGCATACATTCGTCTGCTCGTAAACAAATTTAAGTTTACCGGCAGGACGACCACATATATCAACAGATACAGTGCAGCAGGTTCAAATTGCCAGTGATAGTTCAAACGCATCAACCCGATGCCTCAGTAGGGAGTTGAATGTCCCTTGCAACTCAGTATGGAAAATTCTATGTTTCCCTCTCCGAAAACATATTTATCACGTCTGCTTGAATTACGGAATTGTATCACAGAGAAGCAGCAGGCTTTTTTTACAGTTTAAATGTTAAGCTCTACATTTTGTTTCACAGTTGAAAAATGGATTATGTGCTTTCATATAGATGACAGTAAAATAGAAAGGCAGTAGGATAAGTGTATAACTTCATAATAAAATTGATTTTTCAATCACTGCCTTCATTAAAATGGATAGTGACTTTAGAGACAGCTTATATATAGTGAACACTGCTTATTATTATCAATTTTCTTTCTAAAATAAAACTATGTCCAATTCTGTAAAATGTTAATTTAAAATATAACATTATTAAATTAATATTAAGAAGCTAAAGCTGTTACTATGATTGAAATAAGTATATTAAAGTACACAACTAAATTATTGTAATCAAATGGTAAGGAGAAAAATGTATGCCTGAACCAGGAATCGAACCCTGAACTTCAGCTTTCCGTGCTGATGCTCTTAACCATTGAGCTAATCCAGGCTTCCTTCCCATCCAAGCACAAATCCTTCCTTTACCTTACTGTCTTGGTCCCACATTCAAATGCTATGAATCATCATTCACAAATACACAATGAATGTGGGACCAAGACAGTAAGGTAAAATATAACATAATAATTAAATGAATCGTGATTTTTTCTTACCTCATACATCTATGTTTTTAAAAAACAGCACTGCAGTATCGGCGACACTTTGTCGTCATCGTCAGCTGTTTTCACGACTGCAGTGCTGTGTTTTAAAAAAACATAGATGTATGAGGTAAGAAAAAATCACGATTCATTTAATTATTATTAATGAACCTCATAATGTTAAAAATTCCCAAATTTAATATATAAAAATATAACATGTCGTGAAAACAGCTGATGATGGTGACAATGGGTCGCCGATAGTGCAGTGCTGTGTTTAAAAAAACATAGAAGTATGAGGTAAGAAGAAATCACAATTCATTTAATTCTTATCAAAATATCCTGCTTATTATGATCATTCAAGAATATAATATTGACCAATTGATAGTGATCCGTGAATGGTTATATTTTTAAGGAAAATTTGTTTTAAAATTTCAAGATTTTGATGTTATTGAGAATTTAGAGGTGTTTTTTCTAAAATGATATAAATTCAGGTCTTAATAATCCTAGTTACAGTTATATTAAGGGCCGCATGCAAATACATTAGTCTCTGGTGAGCTGAGTTTTCCGTGAGCACGAGCAAAGTTCAAATTAGTGAGTCGCTGACTGGTCATGCATGAAAGTAGTTTTTTTCGTAATATTGGCAAGAAATTACCCAGAATTCTCAGCAATAAAACCACTTCCGTTATTTTCGTCTGCTAGAGGAACACATTTATGCTTGCGTCCTGTAAATAAAACCGTATGCGACATCTGCATCGCACGATGTTACGCCGATTCTCCTATTCTTCCAGTCGAATTCTTTGGTAGACTATCAAATTCCTCTTCTCTGCATATACCGAAAACATGATCGAAGTCTTCAAGGTCCAACATCTTGGATAAAGCAAGAAGGTAGGCAGCAAGGTTTCGAAGTATATCGGTTACCATCGGATTGCTCACGATTTGTTCTCTGCAAAGTCACCTCACTAGGTAGCTTAGGAATTTCAACAATTATTATAGCATAACAGATTTTTGAGTACGCAAAAACGTCTTTGGATGCAACTTTCTCAGCAGAGTACAACCTGAGAATGACTTTTACGGTCTGGGTTGCAAAGGATAGTGAAGTGCATTCCATAACCTCTCCTATCCAAATCTCAACCTCAACCTGCTCGTGGTGCAACCTACTTTTACAAATGGCTATGAGGACCGAGTAATGGCGGTATAACCACATCATCAGAAATAGAGGTAATGCTATTCAACACTTATGCTGACATGCCATGGCGTAGAAATGGTCCACAAATGGTGCTTGTGAGAATGGTCGGTGGATTCAAATATATAGATCCTCCCAGCAAGGTCCGATGGACCCATTAACCAACGGCATGTGTGGCCCTCCAGTCATACTGGGGGTTTATGTGAGTGGGTGATGTAGCCACCATTACAAATAAAAAAATTGGTGCCCTCTTAAAAAACGGTTACATTTATGCTGAACAATGGCAAATCCTTCAGACAAATTTTCCGGAGGTAATATTTTTAATGCTAATGGCTTCGGTGCCAAGGCCCAGCATTTGAAAAGAACAACAACTTTTACGGTCTAATGCTTTCATAGATACGACCCTAAGTGTACCAAGAAATGCTCTGAAATGGAATCTCCAGGATAGCCCAGGCAAAGGGGAAAACTAAGAATTACAAGGTGCATACAGTCAGTAATAACAGAAATTAAACAAGTGAAAAGCTGGAATGAAGTCAGGAATTTGGCAAAAAAACAAAGAGTCCAATGGCATGATTTTACAGGGCCCTATGCTATGCTTACAATAGGAGTAACAGGAACTACTACTGCCTACTGCACCATTTTAATTCCTCTTTCCCCCCCCCCCTTCAATTATTTTAATCAGCAGTATGCATTCAGTGAATAACAAGTGTGCAGCTTGGTTAGTTTGTGTTTTACAGAAGGCAAGTTTATAGTAATTTTCATAAACTTTTGTTTTTTGATTTTCTACTATAGTATTAAAGCTCTACTATAGCTATCTGCCTTCAGACATAAGAGAATTGTATATGTGTTGTACCAGTTACAATGGAGGGCTACCGTTATTGTCCCAAAAGTTGTATTCTCTTTTTGATTGTAAAAATATAAAAATATTCAATAGTAAACAAGTCATTGCCGACAGCGGCGTTTTAAGTTATTTGAGGGTGTGTGAAGACTGTATGAATAACTCCAAATTTAATATATAAATAAACTGTTAGGGGCTTGAAGAAATATGAATAACTGTTAAATTTATTGTCTGGTCATGTGTTATGTATTTTGGAAGTCATTAGGTATTAAAGACAGTTAAGTTATATTACGGTCTTAGACTTTACACAAATCCCCAAGGTTAAAAACTCAAAAGGGAAACATCTACACGGTTAGGAGGGATGCAAAAAAATAGTTTATTGCTTTTAAGAAATTTCAAAAGAAAAAAAAATGAAGCCTCCAAAAAAACATAACAGACAGCTAGAAAGATTATTGACCCCGAGTAACTTGGAAAGGAAGCTAGACCTGTAAAAGGCCATGCGCTAAATTTAGTAGGCCTATATCGACTTGCAATTGTAGCCTATAGAGGTGTGTCAAAAGATTTGTTTTATCCAATGAAAATTTTGTATAAAAATTGTAATGGCGACGGAAAAATAAGTCAAATCCACGACATTCTTAAATATTTAATATAAAATGTTATGAAGTTAAAAATCAAAGCAAGTGGGGCGAATGCCCTATCCAAAGACCATATAGTCAAGCGAGAGGAGCAAGTGCTCCCCTATAGTCAATAGTAAAGCATGACGGACGAGTGCTCCCCAATAGTCAAAGTGAGTGGAGCTAGTGCTTCCATTAGGAGAATGCACAAAAAAAATCCGCAGTAAGCATTATTAAAACTTAGTCGTGGGTTTGGCCATTTCCGAGCCAGGTTTTAAGAGCGAAGTGTATATCTCACTATTGAGGGAAAAGAAAATTAATAAAACCCTTATATCACATCAGCTAAAATTAGTTTTATCACTAATTACCTTAAATAGTTCCTTATCTATCACCGGTTAAATCATAAAGTTCAGCCCGACCCTAGAGAAACATAGAGGATCTCAAAGCTCGCGCACCTACCTAAAATTCAGCCCACCATAAGTAATATATTTTCTGTTACAGTGTAAAGAAATGTTAACTTTGTATCATGTCTCAAACATGTAATGAACTGCACACCGACATAAAGAGTAGAAGGTCCGGGTTTGATTCCCAGTTCAGACATTAATTTTTCTTCATAAATAGAGTTAAATTTAACATTTCCATAGTAATTCTGCCCAAAGGCAGGTATTTCACTACAATTGTAGCATTTTCATATTATGCTTTGCAGCTTTACTAGGGAATTATAGGTGTGGTAGCTTCCCGTTGCTTTCCACACCAGTGAAGGATGATGATAACGATAAGGAAAATGATGATGGCCAGATGATTTTCAGGGACTTTTGGGTCCTAAGCTTCCTGACATTTGTCTTGCAGGTGAGGAAAAAACCCTAAAAAACCTCACCCATGAGCCTGTCCCGACCAGAAATTGAACCCGCGCCTGCTGCGTGACAAGCAGCATGCTACCTCGAGACCACAGCGGTGGACAAATTTAACATCTAATCTCATAATTTTAGATTTCTCAAAGACTAGTTTTGATACTTCTTTGTATCATTTTCAGTTCTATCTAACTGTCAAATTAATTGTTCTCTTCAAAAAATAAATTTGTCCAGAACTGGAACATGTTAAACTAATTATAACATCAAAACAGACTTACATGTTGAATCTTTCTTCCATGCTTCAAGTAATTTTGACTTTGAATCCACTTCTCGTGCACGCAATGCATATTGTAGAAAGCCTGTTCTAGGTTGTAATCTGTAAACAAATTAATTATCAATGTTGTTATTATTCATTTAATACATCTCAATTAAGGATAAATTATATTTGAAGAGAAAAATATACGCTCAAACTGGGGTATAATAAAAACATTGAAAGAGGCCTTATAATGTAATGTAAAATTCCCAATAAAGGTCTTCTTAATAAAGAAGTCACCATTTGCAAGATTGAGCTATGGTTTGTAGCATTTGGTGCTCGGGAATTAACAGTGTATAAGAGAAAAATTTGCATTTAGATTTGAGTGCTCAGGTAGATCAGTCGGTAGAATATCTGCATAGAAAGTGAAAGGTTCAAATCGCAGTCTGAGCATACATTTTTTCTCTTAAAATATAAATTAAATTATGATTACAAATCATACACAATAATTGTAAACAAATTACTTTACCATACATATCAGAAGTTATGGTGCATATGAATATAAAAGACATCCCTAAAATCAAAATTGGAGAAACTTTTTTTTTTAATATCCCATGCTACTGAATAAACAGTGCGCCCGAAAATTCCATAATACAAATTTTATGTACACTACTTTGAAAAAATTAGAGGAACAAATGTTTAAACCGAAGCCACAAAATAAATATTGAAACAATTTAATTTTTGAGAGTCATATTTTGATTTGAAATATTGTTTAAAACCACATTGTAGATCTTCTGGGTTTTATTAATTTTTCTCTGAATATGTTAGTGCAGTTCCAAGAACTGCTGAAACCAAAGTGAGTGCTCATTGAGTTATTTTTTTAAAAACAGGTTCGAAGGATAATCTGTGGTAGGAAATTGTTATTTTGTTCTCTCTGAAGCTAATACAGAGCAATGAGACATCTATCACATAGTAAAAAGATACACATAGGAAAAACAAAGAGAAATTTAACCATTAGAACCAAAGAACTTATAAGAAATGTAAAAGAAGTAGAGGTAGAAAAATCTGCAGTGGCTGCTCATGTCTGGTCAGAAAAACATAATATAGATGTACACACAAAACTATTAAAACAGAAAACACAAACAAATTCACCATATGGGAAAATTTTATATACAGAAGAACAAGGAGAAAATTAAGAATTTTGAAATTCCCGGGGAAAGAAGCCTAATAAACAAGTTCTTTGGACTACAAAAAGAGGAGTTGAGAACCAGGGCTGACAACTTAAAGAAGATCAGTATATACCAACTGACGATGAAGCACAGAAGCTTTGAAACATGTCTTACAAAAAACAATTTATGATAATTCAGACTAAACTCATATCAGTATTCTATAAGTACACTTGAACACTGATTATAATCTCAAGAAATTAAGACTGCTGTACAATTGTTCTGATAACTGAATATAAAATTGACAGAGTGCAAAAAATATAATTATTACAAAACTTTCTATAACATTAAAATACACACAAAATACAGAGTACTTCATACCATTGTATTCCAGGAAATGCTCTTTATTCTTGTTGTTGAAATGAAAGTTTTTTGTTTGCACTTTGTTAAAATATCATTATAGTATTGTTATTTTTATCAGTTGTGATCTTATTTAATGTATGTGGACTAGTGGTTTATGCTCCTTGCCTCTGGTCCCGAGGGTTGCGGGTTCAAACCCGGCCGGGGTTGATGGATTTTTTAGGACTGAAAAATCCAAGGTGCAAGTCCTCCGGGAGGGACTTTAAGCTGTGGGTCTCGAGTCTTGAAGATTTTCAGGCTCATAAAAGATCCTTAAGCCTGAATGAAAGCCTTCTAAGCAAAATTTACCAGTTTTTTTTTTCGTCCTAGTACTACCCGACCAACCTTGGTTTCCTAGATGCCATTATGAGGCGGAATGCTGACCACGGACCACTCAAAGGACATCTACACGAAAACAAGTGTAACTAAATTAGTATGGTTTAAATTCTTCCCTAAAGGGGGAGAGCGCCTAAATCTCTGTTAAGGGAAATATGGGCTTACAAGAAGAAGAGAAAAATAAAATATATATACAGTATCTATATTTAAAAACAAAAATGGAGTTAAATTTATTTGATATTTTGGAGTTGAGTTTAGATAAACAGCATTCCATTATATAAATTTAATTAAGAACTTACTTTGCCCATGACTTAACCATTGTTATAGGAGTAGAAAGTAATGAAGCAGTATATTTCTTCAATTTTGGACAAACTTTTCCTTCTAATAAGAAACATGCAAACCATTTGAAACGTTCTATTCTCCGAGGAAATTCTATTTGCATTATGGGTAACTGCAAACCTGCACGACCTGCAAATAAAGTAATAATTATTAATTACTTAGTAAAGAAAAATTAATGCCTGAACCATGATTCAAACCCAAATCTTTGGCTATGTACATCAAAATAAAAAAATAATGCCTGAACCAGGATCCAAACCCAAATTTTTGGCTCTGTACACCAAACAATGTGTACAAAACTGTAGATTCAGGTTCAAATCCTGGTACAGACGTTAATTTATATTTACTAATTAATAATTTGTCCATCATTGCAAATGTTAAAATTTAATCATAACTTCTATATAACTCATATTTGAAGAGAAAAATTATAGTCAGACTGGGGCTTGAACCCAGGATCTTTGGCTTTCTAGGCCAATACTCTACCGATTGAGCTATCTGGGCAAGTTCCAATCTAAACACAAAAGCTTTCTCTTATATAAGCTGTTAATTCCCACACACCAAATGCTATGAAACCTTTGCTTCTATCTTGCAAATGGCGGCTTCTTTAATAACAAAACATTTATTTGGGAATTTTACATTATATTATAAAGCCAGTATGGCTTCTTTTGATGTTTTTATTATTCATTTCATACATCTCAATGATGGATAAATCATATTTAAAGAGAAAAATTATAAGCTCAGAATGGGGCTTGAACCCAGGACCTTTGGCTTTCTACACCAATACTCTACCGTCTGAGCTACCTGAGCAAGTTCCAATCTAAACACAAATCTTTCTCTTATATATGCTGTTAATTCCCACGTTAATTACCTGCTGACAAAACAATTTTTTTCACAATATTTAATTTAATATACGCAATGTAACTAATTGAACCAAGATTTAAACCCAAGATCTTCAGCTTTACAATGCTGTTGCTCTAACCATGTGATCTACTCTGGCAACTACCTATCCTGGCATAAATTTCTCTCATATAATCCAATGTCCCAATAGTAACAAAACTTCATACACAAAACAACTGAATTTCTTCTAAATCAAGAAAACATTATGATGGAATTTTTACATAGAGCTTTAAGCTCTTTATGATTCCATCCATACATAGTAATTCTGCCCGAAGGCAGGTTCTTCACTGCAATCATAGCATTTTCATGCTATGCTTGCAGCTTTACTAGGGAATTGTAGGTTTGGTAGCTTCCCGTTGGTTTCCACACCGCTGAAGGATGATGATGATGATGATAAGGATGATAGCCATATGATTGCAGGGACCATTTGGGCCTTAAAGTTTTCCTGACATTTTTCTTACAGGTGAGGAAAAACCCCGATAAAAACCTCACCCAGGAAAACTGCCCCAACCGGGGATCAAACCCGGGCCCGCTGCGTGACAAGGCAGCATGTTACTCTTTAGGATTCTAATATGTAAATTAATATACACAGACACGCCATCTGTAAACAATTATAAAGAAAAAATTTCTGCCTGAACCAGGATTTAAACCCATGACATCCAGCTTTCTCACTCTTATAAATTTATCTCTTTACCACTCCCTACAAATGTGCATATTAATTTACATATATTACAATAGTAAAGAGCTTTATAGCTCAGAGTAAAAATCCCATCATAATTTAGAGCAAACAAAGTGTATTTTAAATGAAACACCTGAGAAATGATTATATTATTTGTTTTTAAACATCTTAATGATGGACAAATTATATTTGAAAAGAAAAATATATAACCAATTGAGTTGGTGTTTACTTGATGCAATTCCATATGTATTAATAAAATAAAATAAAACATAGTTTTATTATTTAATTAAGAAAAATATATGCCTAGATTGGGGTTTAAACCCAGGACCTTTGACTCTCTATGTCAATTTTCTATCCAAGTGAGCTACCTAGGCCTCCAATCTAAAAGAGTATTTTTCTCTTATACATAGTTAATTCCCTAACCCCAAATGCTATGAGCCGTTACTACGATTTTTTTTGCAAATGGCAGCTTCTTTATTAAGAAGGCTTTTTATTGGGAATTTAAAATTTACTTATAAAGCCTTTTAATGTTTATATTATTCATTTTTTAAACATCTTAATGGACAAATTATATTTGAAAAGAAAAATATATGCCTAGACTGGAGTTTGAACCCAGGACTTTTGACTCTACGTCAATTCTCTATTCAAGTGAGCTACCTAGGTCTCGAATCTAAACGCATATTTTTCTCTTATACATAATTAATTCCCTAACCCCAAATGCTACGAGCCGTTGCTACGATTTTTGCAAATGTTAGAAATGTTAAAAATGAGAATTAGAAAAATCTGCAATAGCTGCATATGCATAGTCAGAAAAACACAGAATTGAAACTAAGGCAAAATTATTTAAACAGTTAAAAAAAATCTAAGGAATTCACAATTTGGGAGAAAATTTACATATGCAAGAATAAAAAGAAAACCATGAAGTTTGAAATATTCCTGGTGAAAGGGAAAAAAAATTGATTTGGAAGCTCATCGGTCATCCAACAGAGGGTGCAGAAATAAATTTGCTAGAGGGATAGCTGCAAGACAACAGTTGTGAAGCATCGAGAATGTCACTGAGTTAGCTTAAAAATCAAGAAATATGAGGCGAGTCAAAATACACAACTCAAATATAATCTTCAATGAAGTTTCACAACCGGAACACAAACACGAGATTATAAGAGAGAGAAATTTGTGCCAGGGCAAGGAGTTGCCTGGAGTAAGTAAATGTTAGAGCACAGGTGTATCATAAAACTAAAGATATTGGGGACAAATTTTGGTTCAGGAAAAAAAAAAAAAACTTTCATTACTTATGAATTTTTCAATTCCAAACTAAAGACATAAACCTTGAAACCTTTTGCTCTTGTTTTGTTATAAAAATAGTTTGTTTACAGTCTGATTATATATCATTTAAACATATGCAAATTATGAATTGAATAATAATGATCATTATTAACATTGCTCATTCTCTGAAATAAATATGGCTGGTTTCTCTACAGGAATGAACACTGCTATTCAGAGATATCCATTGAAGCTAATTCTCAACAATTATTAGGTGTCTTATCATCATCATCAACATCCATGCAAGTATTAGGCCATGTGGCCTGTTATGGTCTCAAAGAGGATTTTTCCATCCAATGCTTTTTTGGACATCCCAGCAATCTTTTGCCTTGGGGGAAGTAACAAAGCAAAGGTATAAAGTAATACACACATTTCATAGTTATAATTTTAATGTATGGACTTTCTTAAATATTTCACCAAGTACGAGGGTCATACTGAAAGTCGTGAGCAACCCATTGTTAAAATTCAAATTTCAACAATGTAACAAACAACTGCAGGATCGTAATCTACAGACTTTATACCACAACATTGCCGTTTTGTGGCGTCATAGCTTCTATCATGTGACCACACGCAGTGTTTCCAAAATGGTAGACATCAATGTCTCGTTTCGACAGCGCGCTGTCATTGAATTCCTTGTTAAAGAGGAACAATCTGCTGTTGATATTCACCAAAGACTTCAATGTGCTTACAGAGATGCCTGCATGGGTGCCAGCAGGGTTAGAAGATGGGTGAAACATTTTAAAGATGGGAACACGAGTATCAAAGATGAGCCTCATAACGGTCGCCCACGCTCTGCCTCCACGGATTGTAACAAGTAAAGAGTTGATGTGCTGATTAGAGACGACAGGCGTATCACAGTGAATGAAATCGCTACAAAACTTGCAGTAGGACACAGGGCAGTGCAAGAAATGTTTCACAGCTTAGGTTACCGAAAAGTTAGTGCCCGTTGGGTTCCACGTTTATTGAGTGAAGACCACAAACTTCAGAGAAGAACCATCACCCATAACCTTCTTCAGAGATTTCGAAATGAAGGTGATGATTTTTTGACGAGTATTGTGACAGGTGACAAAAGCTGGTTTCATTGCTACGAGCCTGAAACAAAACGCCAGAGTATGGAATGGCACCACTTGAATTCGCCATCAAAGAAAAAAGCGAAGACAGTGCAATTTGTTGGGAAAGTTATGGGCAGCGTCTTCTGGGATGCACAAGGTTGCATTCTGGTTGAATTTCTTGAACCTGGACAAACCATAAATGCTGCCCGCTATATCCAGACACTTGTGAAGCTCCGTCATGCATTGCACGACAAACGCCCTGGAAGGAATATCATTCTGCAACACGATAACGCGCGTCCTCACACTGCTCGTGCCACTGTGGAGAAGATAAGGACATTTGGGTGGGAAACTCTTCCACATCCTCCCTATAGTCCCGATTTGGCACCCTCCAACTACCATCTTTTCGGTTCTGTGAAGGAGCAGATGAGAGGCCAACGCTACGAGACGCTGGAGGATATTCGGAAAGCAGTGCATCAGTGTCTTCGAGCAGCTGGAATGGACTTTTATCATAAGGGAATTTTCAAGCTTGTAGAACGCTGGACAAAATGTGTGCAAAGAAATGGAGACTATTGACGATTTTATTATTAATTTAACACTTCTCATTGAAGGATAAATTATATTTGAAGAGAAAAATTTTCGCCTAGACCGGGACTCGAACCCGGGACCCTTGGCTTTCCGGGCCAAGTGCTCTACCAGTTGGTAGAGCACTTGGCCCGGAAAGCCAAGGGTCCCGGGTTCGAGTCCCGGTCTAGGCGAAAATTTTTCTCTTCAAATATAAATGGAGACTATGTTGAAAAGTAGCACAAAGGTCTGTAGATTAACATGGTGTACTTGGTTTGTCTAAAATAAATATTATGATTGTTTAAAAAAATGTTACTCGTGACTTTCAGTATGACCCTCGTATATCTGTAAAATTGTAATTTTAATCAACATTATGGTGGGAAGTAACACTGGGAAAGCTGACGATAAAACAGAATTGTTTTGAAACATGTCCAAGAACAAATCAACATTAATATTGAGGTAAGATGTCCAGACCAAAAATAATATAATTAAAATAACCTCAAAATATAACTTCCTAAAATTAAATATAACACTTCTTCTTCTTCACTTCCAGGTTTAGGCAAGAGTTGCCCGTTCCGGGGAAGTAACACTATGAGGTAATTTAGAATTTATAAATTGAGCCAATCATTGCCCCAACATTGAATTAGCATTCAACAGAGTTAATCATATCTGCCGAGGTGTAAATTATGGATGATGTCTACAAATCTTACATGCAAATTGAGCTTCTATATTCTTTGTATGTATCTATCTCCATGTAGGGCATGAAAAATGTTTTTTTATGCTCAGTGGTTAGAGTACTGGTGTAGAAAGTCAAAGGTCCTGGGTTCAAATCCTAGTCTAGGCGTATATTTTCTTTTTAAATATAATTTGTCCATCATTAAGATGTTTAAAAACGAATAATATTAACATCAATATGGTTGCCGCATCTTCATGCTATCTATGTAGTTAATATTATAGAAAAATATATTGAAATAATCATTAGGAAAAAATATAAAAATCGTTGTAAATGGTGGGAAATAATTTGAAAAATGAAACCCTAGAACAAAATTTGACAGGAGTTTATGAAGGAATTAAAAATTTGTGTCACAGGTTGTAAAGTTTAGCCCAATATTTAAGTAAAATGTGCTGTGAGACAGTAAGTTAATAATTATTTCTTTGAAAACAAATTTTTGACAACAGATGACATTTTGTAAAAATGTGAAGACACAAGGTGATTGGAATATCTGTTATCATTTGGCATCCTTCGTTTTACTTCATAGTAGCAGGAGAATACACAACTGCAACTTAAAAGTTAATACACTGTAGCCATCTCTAAAATAGACTATAAGAACTGTATGCTTACCAAAAGTTCCTGTGACATAACAGTACATCTTCTCAGACTTTTCATCAAATCGAGGTAGTGGTTCATCAAGGGGCGCTGACAAGTTACATAAACCATGAGCATAGATAGGCAACCATCCAGGTTCTATAGCAGTAATGCCTTTCATATACATTTTACTTGTTTCAATTACTTCTTGATACACTACCCATTCAGGAGGTGACTCTTTGAAAACTGATGATGGATGCATAAAAACTGGTTCCTCCATTTCAGTGCATCTAAAATCAAATTAAAATTAAAACTATATAATGGAAATGTTAATATACTTTCTATGAAATGTAAAGTTAATGAAGATGGAAAGAGTCACAGACTTATATTATTTATTTTTTATCTAAGTGCCTTTTATCTTGATGTTGAATACTCACTAAAATTTTATTTCCTCCATTTTTCTTCAGATGTCCTGGTGGTATTATGTTGTGACTGAATATTAGCATCAATTTTATTAATTTATAAACATAAAATAATACAGGGTTCCAACAAATGCTCTTTTGGGTTTTGAACACATGTAACTTGCATTTAAATAAACTTACAAACATGAAATTCATCGGAGAACATATTGTTTAAACAACTCACCTCATAGGATTCATGCTTCCATGATATCGCGATTTCAAACATAATCATGTTCATCGTCAGCCATAACTCCGACTGACGATGAACATGATTATGTTTGAAATCGCGATATCATGGAAGCATGAATCCTATGAGGTGAGTTGTTTAAACAATATGTTCTCCGATGAATTTTAATGATTATACCTCATAATGTTTACTTCCCAACATTAATTAAATATTACAAACATGACTTATTTTAGGAATTCTCACTATGAGGTATATTCATTAAGGTAGAATATGTTTATCACTCACCTCATATTGTTCTTCTTATTTGATTATAAACTAGTTTCGGAACATAGTTTCTGTTCCATCCTCAGTATCATCACGACCGTTGTTCTGTCGTCTTGAAGAGTTGTCCTTCTCTCCTTCCATTGGCTGACTGAAAAACCTCGAAACCAGGTCATTCTCACCGGGAATTTCAAAGTTCATTAATTTCTTCTTTTCGCTCTTTTGAATGTAGATCTTTTCCCAAACAGTAAGTTCTTTTGGTTTTTCTATTTGTTTTAATAATTTTGCTTCTTTCTCGATAAGATGTTTTTCAGACCATGCATGGGCAGCCACTGCAGATTTTTCTACTTCCCCTTTCTTGACATTCCTGAGATGTTCTTTAACTCTAGTTTTCAAATTTCTTTTAGTTTTTCCTATGTAGAATTTCTCACATTCTTCACATTTAATTTGATAAATCCCTGATTTGTTTTCTTCTTTAATTTTCTCATTCTTATTAGGTCTAATCAGTCTACTGATGCTGTAGTCATTTTTGGGTACTAACCTTATGTTGAAATCTTTAAAAATTTTTTGAAACTTGTGGTGTTTTAATGGATGATATGTGAATTTTCTAAATTTTACATTATCTTCTTTTACTTTTAGAAGAGAGCTTTGATTAATACATTTTTGTCTTTTGAACTTGTTTATTTTTTTGAGTATCATTTTTATAGCAAAACCATTTTTCGTGGCTACATTGATTATGTGTTCTTTTTCTTTTTCATAATTTTCTTTGTTCATTGGTATGTTCACTAATCTATGTGTCAAACTATTGAAAACTGCTTCTTTATGAGCTATGTATTGAAACCTAAAGCTTTTATGTAGTTATCTATATGTGTCTTCTTTCTGTAAATTCCAAATTCTATCTTATTTTCTTCATTCCTTTTTAAGTTGAGATCTAAAAATGGTATTTCTCCATTGATTTCCTTTTCCATAGTGAACTTTATAGTTTGACTTTGAATGTTCAATAATTTTAATGCATCATCTATCTGTTTATGATTAACTATTGCAATTATGTCATCCACATATCTGCACCAGAACTTGAAAATTAAACGATGTCCGTTAATTATCTTGTGTTCAAAATTCCCCATGAATAGATTAGCTAAGAATGGAGATAAAGGGTTTCCCATCGAAAGTCCTGAATTTTGTTTATAAAATCTTCCATTGTAGGTGATTGTAGGTTAATTAACAACATAGGGTCTCCTACATATCATTTATCTAAATGGTTATGTAAGGAATTTAATAAATGAAGGGATTTGAAAACTCTGCAATAGAAAACTCTTATGAATTGGTAGATAAACTAGAAAACATACAACTACAATCTTCAGACAGATTAGTTTCATTTGATGTTGTTTCCTTATTTCCAAGCATTCCAAAAGACCAAACTATGGAAATTTTAGAGATTTGGATGGAAAATAATAAAATTGAAAAAGTAAAGATAGTCGAATATAAAACTTTAACGAAATTATGTATCGATAATATGTTTTTCACCTACAATGGAAGATTTTATAAACAAAATTCAGGACTTTCGATGGGAAACCCTTTATCTCCATTCTTAGCTAATCTATTCATGGGGAATTTTGAACACAAGATAATTAACGGACATCGTTTAATTTTCAAGTTCTGGTGCAGATATGTGGATGACATAATTGCAATAGTTAATCATAAACAGATAGATGATGCATTAAAATTATTGAACATTCAAAGTCAAACTATAAAGTTCACTATGGAAAAGGAAATCAATGGAGAAAATACCATTTTTAGATCTCAACTTAAAAAGGAATGAAGAAAATAAGATAGAATTTGGAATTTACAGAAAGAAGACACATATAGATAACTACATAAAAGCTTTAGGTTTCAATCACATAGCTCACAAAGAAGCAGTTTTCAATAGTTTGACACATAGATTAGTGAACATACCAATGAACAAAGAAAATTATGAAAAAGAAAAAGAACACATAATCAACGTAGCCACGAAAAATGGTTTTGCTATAAAAATGATACTCAAAAAAATAAACAAGTTCAAAAGACAAAAATTTATTAATCAAAGCACTCTTCTAAAAGTAAAAGAAGATAATGTAAAATTTAGAAAATTCACATATCATCCATTAAAACACCACAAGTTTCAAAAAATTTTTAAAGATTTCAACATAAGGTTAGCACCCAAAAATGACTACAGCATCAGTAGACTGATTAGACCTAATAAGAATGAGAAAATTAAAGAAGAAAACAAATCAGGGATTTATCAAATTAAATGTGAAGAATGTGAGAAATTCTACATAGGAAAAACTAAAAGAAATTTGAAAACTAGAGTTAAAGAACATCTCAGGAATGTCAAGAAAGGGGAAGTAGAAAAATCTGCAGTGGCTGCCCATGCATGGTCTGAAAAACATCTTATCGAGAAAGAAGCAAAATTATTAAAACAAATAGAAAAACCAAAAGAACTTACTGTTTGGGAAAAGATCTACATTCAAAAGAGCGAAAAGAAGAAATTAATGAACTTTGAAATTCCCGGTGAGAATGACCTGGTTTCGAGGTTTTTCAGTCAGCCAATGGAAGGAGAGAAGGACAACTCTTCAAGATGACAGAACAACGGTCGTGATGATACTGAGGATGGAACAGAAACTATGTTCCGAAACTAGTTTATAATCAAATAAGAAGAACAATATGAGGTGAGTGATAAACATATTCTACCTTAATTTACAAACATGAATTATATTATTTTTAGTCTGAACATCTTACCTCAATATTAATGTTGATTTGTTTTTGAATATGTTTCAAAACAATTCTGTTTTATCGTCAGCTTTTCCAGACTGGTTTTATTTATGTTGCATTATGTTGCACAACTTGGATGTCGATGTCAGCTCCATCCTGTGGTTGGCCAAAGAACCTCCAAACAAGGTCACGCTCCATCAGTATATCAAAATTCATAACTCTGTTTCTGTTCTTCTGAATATAAATGTATTCCCAAATAGTCAGCTCTTTGGTATTTTCTAACTGTTTTTTAAATAATTAACTGAGTTATGCATTGACCAAATGTTTTTTACATTCAATGGAAGTTTCTATAGACAAAAATCAGGGCTCTCAATGGGAAACCCATTATCACAAAAAAAAACTAAATTATTAAAACAGCTAGAAAATACCAAAGAGCTGACTATTTGGGAAAAAATTTAAATTCAGAAGAACAGAAACAGAGATAAAAATTTTGATATACCGATGGAGCGTGGCCTTGTTTGGAAGTTCTTTGGCCAACCACAGGATGGAGCTGACATCGACATCCAGGTTGTGCAACATAAATAAAACCAGTCTGGAAAAGCTGATGATAAAACAGAATTGTTTTGAAACATGTTCAAGAACAAATCAACATTAATATTGAGGTAAGATGTTCAGACTAAAAATAATATAATTAAAATAACCTCAAAATATAACTTCCTAAAATTAAATATTAATTACACACATGAAACTAGTACTAATGGAAAGAGAAACTAAAAAAGTTTTGGTTATAGTATCACAGTTGGCAACAATGACGTATAATTACATACAACATTGTGTATTGTTGAAAGTTAGAAAATGGATTGGCCGTGATGGTAATGATGATGAAGAACTTCTTCCTTGGCTTCCGCGTTCGCCAGACCTCACACCTCTTAACTTCTTTTTGTGGGATTATGTCAAAGATCTTGTGTACAAGCCACCTCTTCCACAGACCGTCTTTGATCTAAGAGAGTGCATCACAACAGCCATCGAAACAATTGACCATGATATGCTACAACGTTCCTGGGCGGAAATAGACTACAGACTTCATGTGTGTCACGTTAACAACAGAGCTCACATTGAACATCTGTAAGGAATTTTAACCCAAACTATTTGAGTTTTTCTTTCCATTAGCACTAGTTTCATGTTTGCAAGTATATGTAAACACAAGTTACACATGTTCGAAACCCAAAAGACTATTTGTGGGAACCCTGTATATAATTTAAAATAAATTCTGTTCACCTCACCTCACATCCTTTTTTCTAATTAGACCAATTTCAAAACCTTGGTGGCTTCATCAACTGTTATTCTTTGGTCGGACATTTTGAATTCCTTATATTCTCCTAAACTTGAGTTGTCATATGTATTGAACTAGTATAGGAAATATCACTTTGAGGTATAATTTAAATTTTAAAATAAATTCTGTTCCCCTCAACTCATATCCAGTCTTCTAATTAGACCGGTTTAAAAGTCTGGGTACTTTCATCATCAGTAATTTCTTCTGTCTACAAAAAGATTGAGTGGGAGTCAACATCCAGGGCCAACAATGTAACAATCAATGGTATGGACAGGTTGATGATATGCAGGCATATTGAAACATGTCCAAAAGATTATGAAAACAATAGGAAGTAATGTTATGAGGTTCTACTTAATACATAAGTTGAGCCTGCCGCCACCTTACGCAAGTTCTTTTGACCATAAAAAAGGGAGCAGAAATCTACATCCAGTGCCGACAACTTAAAGATCATCAGTCTGTACCAACTGATGATGGAGCAGAGATGCTTTGAAACATGTCTTACAAGAAACAATGAAAAATGATGCAAGATGACAGTAGACTCAACTTATTTATTATGTCCAAAAGAATTCAACTTTTATGAAGTAAGCTGAAACAGGCTCACCTTTATTAAGAAGAACCTCATAATGTTACTTCCTACTGTAATTTATTATTAAAATAAATACTTCATTTTAAATCTAAAATGTATCTCATAGTGTTAATCCCTACAAATATATTTTTTTGCAAATGCCCCAGGTTGTCTTTCGACATTCTTGGTGTTCTCTCCTGGCATGCCATACTTGTAACCCACTTCTGAGGTTGGGGAGCCTGGAAGGCAGGGTTACGTTGCCCCAATGATATGATGGGTGATGATGATGATACAGGTGTGCCAGGAGAGCCCCTAATCCTAAGCTTAATCTAAGATGAATAAGAATGATGATGATTGCGATGGCCATATGATTTCGGGGACCATTTGGGCCTCAAAGTTTTCCTGACATTTGTCTTACAGGTGAGGAAAAACCCCGATAAAAACCTCACCCAGAAAAACTGTCCCGACTGGGGATCGAACCCGGGCCCGCTGCGAAATAAGGCAGCATGCTACCTCAAGACCACAGTGGTGGACATTCCTAAAAATATAAATTACAGAACAATGGTCGTGTAAATACTGAAGATGGAACAAAGTTTGTTCTGAAACCAGTCTAAATAGAAGACAGGTAATGGGGTAGTATCTAATGTCTAGAAGTTGATGGCAATGCCTCACCTTGCACCCCAACATTCAGAGAGAAGACTTGAAAACTACAGTTAAAGACACGAATCAGATAGAAGGTGTTCCTAAGAGAAAGACATTAAACTGTCAACTTCTTCGTGCCAGTTTCTAAATAGTTATAATATTTCTTTTTTAATTCTCTGGGAGCAGAGATCTCTCTAGGGATCCTAAATTCCAAACTAAGACTTATTTTAAATACAATAGAGATCTGTGAAAGTGGTTTCATTTTTAGGGAAACTTTGTTTTAAAATTTCAAGGTTTCGATATTACTACAAATTTTAGCTGATGATAACGTTCCACAACAATATATTACTAATATCTTCAACATCTATAAAGATAATGAAATCTCTGTTAAACAAGATGGCAAATTATCTTCTTGGGAAAAGATCAACACTGGAGTAAGACAGGGATGTGGACTTTCACCGGTGCTTTTCATTATATACATGAATAAATTAATAAATGAATGGAGGAAAACACAACGAGGATATATACCCATCAATAGGAACCTCAAACTCGATGCTATTCTTTTTGCAGACGATTTAGCTCTTCTGGCACTTTCCGAAAATGATTTGCAACGATCAATTTATAATTTACAAAAAAATAGGTGCCAAATTTAATATGGAAATATCAATTAACAAAACTAAAATTATGGCATTTCATGGGAAGGACCCCATACAAAGTAAAATCTGTCTCCAAAATAAAATTTTAGAGAGATCTAATCAATTTAAATATCTTGGATATTATCTCTCTATCTGGGATGAAAAGGATATCCCTGAAAAAAGTTACTAGTTATAATAAAAGTTTAGGAATTATTAATCAAGTTATGAAACCATCCCTTGTACAAAAAAACACCAGATTACGTTTATATAACACTTTGGCTAGACCAGTGTTGACCTATGGTAGTGAAGCATGGACACTAAAAAAACAACATGAAAGCAGAATAACGGCTTGTGAAATGAGATTCATGCGCAGAACAGCGGTTACACCAGATGGGATCGGAAAAGGAACACCGATATCTTAAAAGAATTGAAGACTACACCAATTTTGGAATATATTAAACAGTACCAACTAAATTGGAAACACCATCTTGTAAGAATGAGTTCAAATCGGATCCCCAAAGCTGTTTATAATTATATACCAAGAGGACGAAGATCACTGGGCCGTCCTATGAAACGCTGGAGGGAAAATATTCTATAGGATCGTAACAGGCCTTGGCCTAATACTTGGAAGGAAGAAGAAGAAGAAGAAGGTTTCGATGTTATTGGGAATTTGACTGTTATTCTAAAAAATGTAAATTTGAGTCTTTTTAAATCCTAGTATAATATATTAAACCCAATAGAATGATATATCCAATAGTTTAAGGTCAACTTTTAGCTTGTACAATTATTTTATTGATATGTAATCCAATAGAAAAGATTGTGTTAATGTAATTAAATTCTGTTTTAATTAAACTGGGAATTATAATATTTTTGAATATCATATAATTACTCATGTTTCATTGTTGGCTTACTCAAATTTGGCAGTGTTAGGTTACTGCTTATACTTAAAGAAATGTTTTCTTCATATTTGAATATACCATTACTTAATGATGATTGATATAAAATTGATAATTATGCCTGCAAAAATTTAGGGGGAAAAAAACTTATCTTACACGTTAATTCATATTTCTTGGAATTCATATTGGCCATAGAACTTAAAATGTATGGAGCATGAGAAGGACAGAAAATATTACCTCTATGTTGTGAACTGTGTTCCAACCATTTCCCTTTGCAAGAGGGCATGGAGGAAGCAGATATGGCAGTTAAAAAGAAGATGGAATCCAAAAACAATGTTTAAAAATGCATTATGAAAATTTCGCGAATGGAACAAAAAAAAAATCTCATAAATTCGTTGAAAATTTTGGTGTTATTTTACATTATTGTATTATTTCGCGATTCAAAAATGCTTTTTTTGAGGTTATAGGAAGTGGAGTTAAAAAATGGTACAAGAAATTGACAAAATTAGAGGATTTTGTGTTATCGCAACTTACAAATTTCACGGATTTCTAAATACAGATGGGATTTCTCAAGCTGAGAGATATAAATTTTTTAAAGAGTGGAAATCACTATCAATAGAAATTTAAAATTAGATATAATAATGTTTGCAGATGATCTTGTTTTACTAGCAACATCTGAAGATGATTTACAATGGTCAGTACATAATTCAAATTTGATAGCCCAGAAATATTCAATGGAAATATCTACCAATAAAACTAAAATAATGGCCTTTTGTGGAAAATCCCCAATACCAAGCAAAATTTGTTTAAATTACAAAATTTTAGAGAGATAAATTATATTTGAAGAGAAAAATTTTTGCCTAGACTGAGACTCGAACCCGGGACCCTTGGCTTTCTGGGCCAAGTGCTCTACCAACTGAGCTACCGAGGCGAGTCGTGATCTAGACGTAAATTTTTCTCACTTGGCCCGGAAAGCCAAGGGTCCCGGGTTCGAGTCTCGGTCTAGGCGAAAATTTTTCTCTTCAAATATAATTTATCCTTCAGTGAGAAGTGTTAAATTAATAATAAAATCGCCAATAGAAGCCCTACTGGCTTTATAAAGTAGTGTTAAATTCCCAATAAATGTCTTCTTAACTAAGAAGCCGCCATTTGCAAAGATAGAAGCTACGGTTTCAAGCATTTGGCGCGAGGGAATTACAATGTATATAAGAGAAAAATTTGTGTCTAGATCGCAACTCGCCTCGGTAGCTCAGTTGGTAGAGCACTTGGCCCGGAAAGCCAAGGGTCCCGAGTTCAAGTCTCGGTCTAGGCGAACATTTTTCTCTTCAAATATAATTTATCCTTCAGTGAGAAGTGTTAAATTAATAATAAAATCGTTTTAGAGAGAGTTTATGAGTTCACTTATTTGGAATATAACTCTCTTTTGGTGAAAATTTGGATTTATCAGAGAAAATTGTGAAATTCAACAAATCAATGAGAATCATTAATAGAGTTTTAAAACCTTCATTAGTGCAAAAATCAACTCGTACTCGTCTTTATCAAATAATGGCTCGACCAGTCCTATGTTATGGGAGTGAAGCGTGGACTATAAGGACGAGAGATGAAAGCAGACTAACAGCTTGTGGGATGAGATTTATGCGCCGAACAACTGGCTACACCAAATGAGATCGAAAGAAAAATGTAGAAATCCTTCAAGAACTTAATGTGTCACCAATACTGGACTACATCTCCAGATATCAGCTAAACTGGAAGGAACATGTCTCAAGAATGGTTAGATCCAGGATCCCCAAGGTAATAATGAACTACTGTCCAAATGGGAAACTGTCCCTTGGTCGACCTATGAAAAGATGGCACGAAAACCGCTTTCTCAGGCCATAACAGTTCTTCTAGGACTAATACCTGGCAGGATGATGATGAAAGAGTGGAAATGCAAGCAAAATTATCAGCAAATTTCACATTACAGTAAAGGAGATTGTGTCAATCAATTAAACTGAGGATGACAGTGAAATACTTCCTTGTTATAATCTTACCTATAAGCATATCTCCAATTAGCTAGAATTCCAGTCTTCTCAAATTCACTTTTAGACATTTTACGTGCAACTTGATCAGGCATGCCTGCCAACATTATCTGACGAAGTAATTTACATTGAATGTCTGAGGGGAGTGGCATTTTTGGATCAATACTTAAGTTTAATTCAGGTAAATTTGAATTCACTTCTTTTGTAAGTTGCCACCTCAGTTTTTTAATTTCTTCAACTGCTTTGTATCGCAAACCATAATCTGCACAAAAGTTTCCTTGTTTGCCACTGTATATAGCTGCTCCTACTGCTCGCAGTAACACCATGGGATCTCCTATAACACACAATTTAAGCATTAAAGTCTGTCCACTGCTGTCGAGGTAGCGTGCTGCCTTGTCACGCAGCGTGCCCGGGTTTCCTGGATGATGGTATTTTTCGGGGTTTTTCCTCACCTGTAAGACAAATGTCAGGAAACTTTAAGGCCCAAACGGTCCCCGAACATCATCTAGCCATCATTAACATATTCGTTCTCATATATCATCATGGCAGCCTAACTCCGCCTTACAGGTGCACTGACCTCAGAAGTGGGTTACAATAACGCCATGCCAGAAGAAAATACCAGAATGTTGAAATGACAACATAGTGGCATTGAACAAAAAAAAGTGTTAAAGTCTCCTAATTCTAGGCAAAAGTAGGAAGGATTTTATTTAATACTACTCTTTTTTCAAAACTTTTGGTTATTTAGATAATAAAGTCAGACTGCTTAAAATTAAGAGTGCAATAAAATATGAGCAATAGGATTTTTTCCTTCAATTGATTGAAAATAAATGTATATCCTTTTTTTTTATATATCATTACCATAAAAAGTAGTTTAATACTTATTGTGGGACCTAGCAATTTTATCTTTAATCGCTGATATTAATTTTGGATATAAACAGAGAATGGATGAAGTCCAAGATATCCAGAGCATTACAAAATAAAAAACTTTTGGATAGAAAAGAAAATAATGTTCCAAACGCTGTGTTGCAATATTAATTTTCAATACATAAAAGTCCTTTCGCTAGTCAATTCAAAATCGGGTACAGCAAAGTCACAATTTTGCTAAGAGATTGAAGAACCTCATAATGTTATTTACTATAATTAACTTACGAATTATTATTATGCTTCGTAAAATACACAGAAATGTAGAAATATGCCTAAAAAGTAAAACTTAATATCCTGAGCTAACGTTTTCCAATCATTCCCTGTATAATCTGCTTCCCTCAAATCATGGATAATGTTATTCTCTCACCTCATTCTTGATAAAACTTAATAATACAAAACAATATTATGTCAGTTGTCAAGACAGTAAAACTTGGAAAACTGAAAGAGAAAGAAACTAGTAGGAGAAAAATTTGTTGGGCCATTTAAAAAATGAGATATGGAAGATAAGAACAAAGGAAGATCTGAAAGATTTACATTAGGGGTCGTATCTATGAACGCATTAGACCGTAAAAGTCGTTCTCAGCTTGTACTCTGCTGAGAAAGTTGCATCCAAAGATTTTTTGCATACTCAAAAATCTGTTCATGCGATAATAGTCGAAATTCCTAAGCTACCTGGCAAGGTGACTTCGCAGAGAACAAATCGTGAGCAACCCGATGGTATATTTAAATTAATATTGGGAAGTAAACATTATGAGGTTATATCATTAATAGTGAGTGGAGAGCATATTTTAATCGACTCACCTCATACATTTTCAAACTTCTTTGATATCGACGGTTTCAGACAATATCATGTCCTTCTTCAGTCATGGCTTCCACTGATAAAATTCTCTGTTTGTTCATTTCTCTAAGGACATCACCTCTTGTGCTGCCGTCTTTGGTTGGGATTATAAACTTTGTAATTAAATTTTTATCCACCGGAATATCGAAATTCATAGATCGATATTTATTCTTCTGAATGAATATAATTTCCCAAATTGTCAATTCCAACGGTTTATCCGGTGGATAAAAATTTAATTACAAAGTTTATAATCCCAATGAAGGATGGCAGCACAAGAGGTGATGTCACTAAAGAAATCAACAAAGAAGTTTGAAAATGTATGAGGCGAGTCGATTAAAATATGTTCTCCACTCACTATTAACCCGATGGTAACCGGTACTTTGAAACCTTGCTGCTTTATCCAAGATGTCGGACCTTGAAGACTTCGATCATGTTTTCGGTATACGCGGAGAAGAGGAATTTGAAACAGTCTACCAAAGAATACAACTGGAAGAACAGGAGAATCGGTGTAATATCGCGCAATGCAGACGTTGTCGTATACAGTTTTATTTGTGGGATGCAAGCGTAAATGCGTTCCTCTAGCAGATGAAAATAACAGAAGTGGTTTTATCGCTGAGAATTCTGGGTAATTTCTTGCCAATATTACAAAAAAACTACTTTTATGCATGACCAGTCAGCGACTTGCTAATTCAAACTTTGCACGTTCTCACAGAAAACTCAGCTCACCAGAGACTGATGTATTTATTTGCATGCGGCCCTAGGTCTTGGATCTGCTTGCAATCATAAAATATCAGATGTTAAGATGGTCTGTCAATTTTTTAGAATAGCAGATAACAGGGATTCCACAATGGCTAACAAAAGAAAAACCAGGAAGAAGGAAAAGAGGAAAATGTTGGAAAATATGGAAGGGTAACCTAGAAAATCTAGATGGAGAAGGAAAACAAGTGACAAGGAAATATATGAGTGGGCCAAGGTTCTTCCAAAATTGTAGTGCTGTGAAGTAAATAAGTCAAAAAAATAGTAGTGATGTCAAAATCTAACATTTTTCAATAAAAATGCATATTTTATAGTTTGATTGGAAAGAATTTATAATATCTTAAATAGTTAATTTATAGAAGAACAAAGTTGCTTAATTTCTACAACAATTTTGAGATACACATGCTCCCATGGTATTTTTTTTTTGTCAAATGCCACCAGGTTGTCTTTTATGACATTTCTGGCTTTCTCCCCTAATGGCAGAATTGTAATCCATTTCTTAGGTTGGGGCACCTGGAAGACAGAGTTATGCTACCCTGATGATATGATGGGTGATAAATGATAATGAAGCATCCAGGAGAGTTCTTAATCTAAACTTTATCTAAATTCCAGACCATGGGCAACCACAAAAATAATTTCCTTTAAGAAAAAATTCCTATGGTATAACCGGGAATCAAACCCAGGACCTCATGAACAGTAGTCAGGAACGCTGATCACTAGCCCATGAGGCTAGTGTAAAATGAGCAATAGGACAAAAAAAAATAAATAAAAGAAAGTAAAAAATTGTCCACACAAAACAATAGATTAAATGACATAATAGTTATATTAGAAGAGAAAATGCACACTTTTACCAGGATTTGAATCCAGGACCATCAGCTTTATACGCTAATGTTCTACCATCTGACCTATCCCAAACATTCCCGAGAGTGCCAAATGCTATGAACCATTGCAGGCTAAAATTCCCAATAAAAGTCTTTTAAATAAGAAGACGTCATTTGTGTGATCAAGCAACAGTTAATAGCATTTGGCGCTCTCGGAAATTAAAAATGTATAAGAGAGAAATTTGTGTTTAGATTGGCGTGCTTAGGATTAGAGCAATAACATATAAAGCTAAAGATCCTAGGGTTCAAACCCGATCTAAGTGGACATTTTTCTCTTCAAATTATAATTTGTCCTTCAGTGAGAAGTGTTAAATTTATAATAATAATATAATAGAGTTAATTTACCTAAAAGTAGAGAGTTGCCAATACCAACGAATTCTTTTCTTTTTACTGTCCAATTGGCACGAGATCTTTTACTATACTCAGGTTCCTTCTCATCGTTGAGACGAACTTCCAGAAGTACTTGTTGGACAGATAAGGCAGCTACCATAAACAAAGTGTAAGGAAGAAGTTCATGTTGATTACTCAATGCTAGCATTTTTCCAAATCGAGGAGCTACAGGATAAGCTGAGATAGCATATCCTAAATCAGTGACTTTTGTAATCCCATCACCTGTAAAAAATGCAGTAGTATTAGTATTTTAATTAATAATGCACTTTAAGATGATCATATGCTACAAATCTATTATACAGGATTCACATCTTTATCACTCATCCAAAGATAGCCATACTTAAGATTTTATGCTTAAAAGATGTAGAGAGGTGGGTTTGAACACCCAAACTTCAAATATACGTTTCCTATGTAGTCTGCCATGGTAGCTCAACACCATGTTTGCTCATATCAGCAGTATTAGATTCAATACCCGATGTAGTTGGAATTTTTAATTACCTTATTTACCAGAATATAAGATCTTTTTCTGATATCAAAAATAATAAAAATCATTATTTGTTTTAAATTCTCTGACTAGGAAATAAGCCTGGTAGAGGAATATTTTTTAAAAGTGCATAGTAGGCTTCATAGTTGCCGGCTGTTAAGGTTAATGTTATTATTATTATTTAATTTTAGGAGTTACATTTTGAGGTTATTTTAATTATATTATTTTTAGTCTGGACATCTTACCTCAATACTAATGTTGATTTGTTCTTGAACATGTTTGAAAACAATTCTGTTTTATCGTCAGCTTTTCCAGACTGGTTTTATTTATGTTGCATTATGTTGCACAACCTGGATGGAGCTGACATCGACATCCAGGTTGTGCAACATAATGCAACATATATAAAACCAGTCTGGAAAAGCTGACTATAAAACAGAATTGTTTTGAAACATGTTCAAGAACAAATCAACATTAGTATTGAGGTAAGATGTCCTGACTAAAAATAATATAATTAATGTTATTATGCTGCATAGTACAGTTGCCGGCTCATAAATTATTGCAGAAGAAACAATGGACAAATAATGTGTCTGAAATTTAATGTAACATGATAGATAATAAAAGCTGGAAAAAACTGCTTCAGTAAAAAGAATCTCGATAATGACATTCAAAAATTGTAATGATGGCAGCGTAGTTGAAGAGATTTTTTTTACAAGCACTAAAATACGTACTAAAAATTCAGATTCTGTTGATAAACACAGTACTATGACTTCACAGTTTCCAACTGGTTCATGGATAAGCTATGATGCTGATTAGGGAAACAGAAGCTATGAACAACAGTGCAGTACTATGCTATGCTTAAGAAGCTTTGCTGAAGAAATCAAACAGAAACTGCAACTTCCACATTCAAAAGAAAATATGCAGATGAGAAACAACCCTCTAGAATTTTTGGAAATTGAATATAACCTTCATTTAACAGAAGACATCAAGAAATCTGAAACTCCCCCATATATTTTAAAACAAATGTCACTGGAAATAATAAATCTAAGATATCCTGCTCCTGAATGGATACATATTTTTACAGATGGCCCCAGCCTACCAAATGACGGTGGCATTGGAGCTGGAGCAGTATGTCCACTTTTTTCCTTTTATCGTAAACTAAACACAAATTCAACAAACTTTGATGGCGAAATTCTAGCAATTTTCTTAAGTTTTCAAAATCTTTTATATCACATCCAAAAATTTACAAAAGTTGTAATTCTGTGACTCCAAAGCAGCCATTCTCGCTGTAACACGAGACACAACACCCAAAAGGATAAAAATTATGGAATGTCACAAAATTATGGTTGGTTGGTTGGTATCTAATGTCGAGCACTTGATAATGAAATCATTCGCTCTCTTGCACTCCAATATTTAGCAGAAAGGCTGGTCTCTTCTACAAAAGCTGGACAACGGAGGAGATGGTTTCTTTCCATATCTTCATTTAAATTGCAAAAAGGGCATTTAGGTGAATCTGTTATGCCAATTCTGTGTATTGTCACAAAATGATAAAACAGTTATCCCGTCTACATAAAAAAGTTGTACTTCAATGGATTCCGGCCCATTGTGGAGTGACAGGCAATGAAATAGCCGATTTTCTGGCCAAGAAGGGTAGCAAAATTGTTTCAAACCCAACTTCTACTCCAGTTTCCTTTCACTCTATCAAAAGAATTATATCAAATAAATATATCAATAAACTTAGAGAAGAATACACCACCAAAACATCTGGAAAGGAATGGGAAAATCTACAAGCTTATGACATTACTACATTAAAGAAAATCTGCAGTAGCAACATTCAGACTGCTAATGGGACATGACTGCTTGAATAAACACCTACACAGAATTGGCATAACAGATTCACCTAAATGCCCTTTTTGCAATTTAAATGTAATATGGAAAGAAACCATCTCCTCCATTGTCCAGCTTTTGTAGAAGAGACCAGCCTTTCTGCTAAATATTGGAGTGCAAGAGAGCGAATGATTTCATTACCAAGTGCTCGACATTAGATACCAACCAACAACAGTGCAGTGGGCAGAAAATTTGGTGTCTCCAAAGGTAACATTCGAAAGTGGCGACAAATTAAAGAAAAATTGAAAAATGCTAATTCATCCCAAAAAAATTTAATGGGTAAAAAAAAAGGATAAATACACAAGTTCGAATGAAACATTATCAAATATGTGTGAGAGGAAAGAATAAAGTTTCCCATTTACACGAGAGGAGATAAGGATTAAGTAATGGAGATAAAGCTCAAACTTGTATAAACAAACAGCACAAGTGATGTACAATTCAAAGCCAATGTTAGCTGGTGCAAGTGTATAATGTAAAGAGCAGGGCTTAGGTTGCGGCAGCGGACAACACTTGCACAGTGTCTTCGTGCAAAATATACATATAAAATTATATTATTTTTAGTCTGAACATCTTACCTCAATATTAATGTTGATTTGTTCATGAACATGTTTCAAAACAATTCTGTTTTATCGTCAGCTTGTCCAGACTGGTTTTATTTATGTTGCACAACCTGGATGTCGATGTCAGCTCCATCCTGTGGTTGGCCAAAGAACCTCCAAACAAGGTCACGCTCCATCGGTATATCAAAATTCATAACTCTGTTTTTGTTCTTCTGAATATACATTTTTTCCCAAATAGTCAGCTCTTTTGTATTTTCTAACTGTTTTAATAATTTAGTGTCTGAATTTATATTATGTTTTTCAGACCAAACATGAGCAGCAACTGCAGATTTTTCTATTTCCCCATTTTTAATATTTCTTATGTGTTCTTTGGTTCTAATTTTTAGGTTTCTTTTTGTTTTTCCTATATATATCTTTTCACAACCCATACATTCAATTTGATATATTCCTGACTTTTTATTTTTATCAGTTTTTTTCATTTTTGTTGGTTTTTATTAGTTTATTTAAACTGTAGTTATTTTTTGGTGCTAATTTAATATTAAACTTCTCGAATACCTTTTGAAATCTATTATGTACCCAAGGGTGATATGTGAATTTCCTATATTTTTTCATAGGTGGTGTTTCTTTTTCAAGAGTACTTCTGTTTATCATTTTTTGTTTTTTATACTTTTCTATCCTTTTATGTATCATTTTTTCATCAAACCCGTTTTCCCTTGCTACTTTGATTATGTGTTTTTTCTCATGTTTGAAATCTTCTTCGTTTAAGGGTAAGTTTACCAATCTATGAGTTAAACTATTAAAGGCTACTAAATAAATAATTTATGTCCAATTGGATTGAACCCTGTTGATTTTATAAAATTTTCCGTATGAATTTCTTTCCTATGAATCCCGAATTCAATTTTTCTTTTTTCTTAATTTCTGACCAATTTAAGATCCAAAAAAGATATTTGTATATTTTCTTCTATTTCTTTGACAAATTTGACGTTTGTACTCTGTAAATTTAACAGTTTTAGGGAATCATCTACATGTTTTTCTTTAACAATACAAATTATATCATCTACATATCTGCTCCAAAATTTGAACATTGTGGGATGTGCTTTAGTGATTTTACATTCAAAATCGCTCATAAATAAATTTTCCAGGAAAGGTGATAATGGGAAACCCATTATAAAAATAAAACCAGTCTGGGAAAGCTGATGATAAAAAACAGAATTGTTTTGAAACATGTTCAAGAGCAAATCAACATTAATATTGAGGTAAGATGTTCAGACTAAAAATAATATAATTAAAATAACCTCAAAATATAACTTCCTAAAATTAAATATTAACTTAATTATTGCTCAGCCAGATGGGCAATGTAGATCAGATGCCCATATGTTTCGATATACTACCTAATGTGACAGTCAATGATAAGGACATAAAAAATGTACCTATCAAGAAAATTGGAAATGAAAAAAAAATACAGACAACAGTGGTGATGATGATGCTGGAGAAGGTAATGGTAAAGATAGTGACTAAAATGAAATAGTAATAAGTAAATCACGAAAATTCCAAAAAAGCCTCTTCAAAATTGCAGGGCAAGGTGGTCATTTTAAATTCAAGATCGTATTATATTCAGATAAATACAGTACAAAATGGTGAAATTAAATGTTTCTTACCTCTCCTCATATAAATCTTCTAAATAGATCGCGCTTTCGAGACCATAACGGTCTCATCTTCAGTACTTCTTTGGCGAATGATGTTATGTCGATTGGAAAAAACTTCTTCCCTCTGTTAGAAGAGTTTCTTCCGATGACATAACATCAGTCGCCAAAGAAGTATTGAAGATGAGACCATCATGGTCTCGAAATCTACTTAGAAGATTTATATGAGGAGAGGTAAGAAACATTTAATTACACCATAAATTAAATCTCATAGTGATTAATTCCTATAAAAGTTAAATAAAAAACAGCACAAAATGTTCAGCCTGGGCTTTTTGGATAATTTTTCATGCACTATTAGTTCCAACTACCGGATACATGAAGAACTGTGCTATCAAAAATTAATCATTTTTTAGGAGTTACTAAAAAATTTTAGAGAAAATTATTTTAGTAAGCTAAAACTAATAAATTATTACCTTGGCTTCTGAGAAACCAGTCATAAGAAATTACCACTGAAAGTAATTCTCAAATACATTCATACAATCGTAATGTAAAAATGTTGCAAACCTTTATTTTCATGTTTTTCCAGGGCTCCTAAAAGTACCAATCTCCTTTCTGCAAACATGAGTTGCTGAAGATCAGGTGGAGAAGGAAATGGAAAATTTACAACTATATCAATAGACATTGATTTCAATTGTAGAACTATATCATCCAATGGCTTTCTCTGCATTTCAGGTACAGTATATTCTGCAAACTGTTCTTCAAATACTGCAGATGAATACAATCTACAACACAGAGCCATAAAACATTTGTTATATTATTTTATACATAGTGTTTTATAACTATAGGTACAAACTTGGGTGAGATGAAGACAATTAAACAAGGAAAAAGAAGTGCTAATAAACATAGTAAACTAACTGTTTCCGATATAAGATATCTATATCTGGAATTTATCAAATTAATTGCAAAGGTTGCAATAAAGTAGGCCTATATATAGGAAAAATAAAAAGGAATTTAGACACTCGCAAAAAAAACATTTTAGAAACGTAAAAAATGGTGAAATTGAAAAATCAGCAATTAGCAGCACATAGTTTATTAGAGAATCATAGAATTGAAAAAGAAGCAAAAATTTTGAAACATCTAAACTTTTTTTTATTTTAATATAATAAATTTGGGAATTTTTAACATTATGAGGTTTTATTAATAAGAATAAAATGAATCGTGAATTCTTCTTACCTCATACTTCTATATTTTTTAAACACAGCACCGCAGTATCGGCAACCATCGTCACCATCATCAGCTGTTTCACGAATGTCAATTTTTTTGTTTTGCCGGTAATTATCCAATTGGATACCGGCAAAAGAAAAAATTTACAATCATGATGATAGTGATGATGGTCACCAATACTGCGGTGCTGTGTTTAAAAAAACATAGAAGTGAACTGAAAGTGCAATTTTTGATTCGTAACATCAGTGCCATTATCCTCCTTGAACTGTAAGATTCGTGAACTATGCCAATTTTCCTTCTCTATGCATCTACCCCCACTCTCCTTTCTACCTCTCCTACTGCGCTGATTGTACTGCGCATCTCCCCTCCTACCTCTGAACACTCAAATACGACACGCACATTCAGAACATTATCATTCGATCGGAAGTTTTGGTTGCAACATCATCGTCTGGAGCACGCGAGTGGCGTGCTTTGGTTTTTTGGTCTGGTGGACCAGGGAAAGCCACTCTGGCAAGGACTGAAAGTATGTGTGTGAAGTTGTTTGAGTGAGTTATGATATTTTTGATGTTAATAATTATCATTTTGTTTTTTTTTAAATTCAGGAATGATCAAAATAATATTATTTAATTATACGGGAAGCTACCACACCTACAATTCCCTAATAAAGCTGCAAAGCAAACATGAAAATGCTATGATTGCAGTGAAAGACCTGTCCTTGGGCAGAATTACTATGGATGGATGGATATTTTTCTAATACTTCAGACGTGCTATTTGTATTAAACATCATATTTTATATATACCATGTTTAATTGTTTGTGTGTATACTGCTGTTCGGCATATTCCCGTACACAAACTTATTTAGAAGTCATGCAAACTTCCTTTTTCCGTCTAGCTTTCACGGTTATTATTAATAATAATAATACTACATTCAGCTTAGCTAAGTATCATAGATTACTACTGCGTTTTAAAATCTATTGTTGATTGATGTTTAAGTATTATGAAAGGAAAGTTGAATCAATCTTTGCCTCTCATGGGCCCGGGCAAAGGCTTTTGAATAATTCTGATTGTTATAAACCCAAGGCTAATATATATACAAGGGAAACAAAAAGACGATACACGGCGGCGCAATTTTGGTTCTCAGATCGTGAATTATAAACCCGGCACAATTGCTAGCAAATCGCATGGGTTTAGTAAAGCGTCACAGAAGCATGAGGTAAGAAGATTTCACGATTCATCTTATTCTTATTAATAAAACCTCATAATCATATTTGAAGAGAAAAATTATACGCTCAGACCGGGACTTGAACCCGGGACCCTTGGTTCTCTAGACCAAGTGCTCTACCAACTGAGCTACCTGAGCAAGTACCGATCTAAACGCAAATCTTTCTCTATATACATTGTAATTCCCATCCACCAAATGCTGTGAAGCCATGCTTCTATCTTGCAAATGGCGGCTCCTTTATTAAGAAGACATATTTGGGAATTATACATTACAGCCAGTACGGCTTTTTCCAAGTTTTTATTATTGATTTCGTACATCTCAATGATGGATAAATCATATTTGAAGAGAAAAATTATACGCTCAGACCGGGACTTGAACCCGGGACCCTTGGTTCTCTAGACCAAGTGCTCTACCAACTGAGCTACCTGAGCAAGTACCGATCTAAACGCAAATCTTTCTCTATATACATTGTAATTCCCATCCATTGGTGGATGGGAATTACAATGTATATAGAGAAAGATTTGCGTTTAGATCGGTACTTGCTCAGGTAGCTCAGTTGGTAGAGCACCAATGGATGGGAATTACAATGTATATAGAGAAAGATTTGCGTTTAGATCGGTACTTGCTCAGGTAGCTCAGTTGGTAGAGCACTTGGTCTAGAGAACCAAGGGTCCCGGGTTCAAGTCCCGGTCTGAGCGTATAATTTTTCTCTTCAAATATGATTTATCCATCATTGAGATGTACGAAATCAATAATAAAAACCTCATAATGTTAAAAATTCCCAAATTTATTATATTAATTTTTTTTTTCTTTTTTCTGATACTGCAGTTCTGTGTTAAAAAACAGATGCATGATATAAGAAGAATTCATGATTCATTTGATTCTTACCCGGTAATATTATTTCCCATAATAAATTTTATGAAAAAAAAATTTAGTATGCACACTTATGTTTGAAACTACAGTCAGTGTCCAATTTTAAAATGCATAATACTTCAATATTTCTAAAAGAAATAGAATAGATAAACACAATATTTTAATTTAAGAAAGTAAAAATTAATATTTGAACCAGGATTTGAATCTAACGAGAGGTCTAGGGTTCAAACAATTTTTCTTTCTAAAATTATATTATATCCAGGATTGGAAAATGTTAATTAGGATAAAAAAACAATGAAAACAATATTTGAATTTGCTTTTAACCTGTAACAATGTCCTGGTCCCATACGTCCAGCTCTTCCTGCTCTCTGGTTAGCAGCTGCTTTACTGCACCAAGTGACAACAAATTTTGATACTCCTGTCACTTTATCGTATAGTCTTGATTTAACTTTCCCACAATCCACAACATACTTTACATTTGGAATTGTAAGAGAAGTCTCCGCTACATTTGTTGCCACGACACATAATCTGCTACCCTCAGGTGGTGGTTTAAAAACCTTTAAAAAAAATTGCAAATTACAACTCATACTACAACAAAGTAACATAAAATAATAAGGGTGAGTCTGTAACATCTTACATCATAAAAATAATTTCTTCTAAATTCATCAGAGAACATTTTTTGACAACTCACTTCAAATTTCATGTTTTTCGCGAAAGAAGAAAAATAGTATTAAATTAAAGTTGGGAAGTAAACATGATGAGGTATAATAATAAAAATTGTAGCCGCGAATGCAGGAATTGTGTTGCAATTTTTTAACCCGGGAATAATGAAAACGTGAATAAGGAGCTTTTACTGTACTGTTTATCTAAAAAAAACTTTATCTTATACGTATTTGAAAATATGTTTCAATACCTCGATCTCGCTCTTACTTCGTTATTCGTCTTAACTTATTACGGCATGTACGTCTTATGGGAGCTTAAATTAAATAACATTTATTTAACTTTCACAGGGAAAGAACACTATGAGGTTTAATTTAAGAATTAAATTAATGTTTTTATTACCTCACCTCATATCCTTTACTTCGTCCTTCAGATATCTTTTATCTCTATGATTTCATGTGGGAGAGTCCTCAATCGGAGACAAAACTGACCTCTATGAATATCTGAGAAATTTTGCCATTTTTAAGTATTTAAAACTCAACATAGTCATGTGACTTGTATATTAATTCATTATCATCATCATAGTCCAATCACGAATTTAGACCATTTGTTGACCTATTTATGCCTCAAGATAAACACTATATTAACACATTCAGTACTGTAAACCAGTTAAGGCATTTAAAGAGACTATCGTGTATACGGCCGTCGGTCAGTTAACTCGTTTTAGAGCGAGCACGAACAAACCACATTTATATTCGGCGCCTAAATATTGTGTTGGCTTAGTATGTCTTTGAGATCTTAGATGGCATGTAAATGTACATTTTCTATTCCCATTTGACACGTTTAACTTGGTGAATCCCCTTTTATTTTTAAAACAAACAACACATGGAATTTGTTCACCCAAACTTGCCTCCAGGCTCCAATGCAGTCGTATATGTTTCTCGTTATCGCGCTGTTGTTTGTGCATGAGTGAAACCATGGCGAAAGAAAAATATCTCACTGAAGAAGAATTAGTGAATATTTTGTATAATGATGATTCAGATGATGAACTGATTCCTGAATTAGAAGATTCACAAAGTGAAAGTGGAGATGAACTTCCACTTCCTGAAATTGATACGCCAATACCACGTGATGTCAATCACCCAAGTTATTTCACCATCAAATCCTACTAGGATATCTCCTTTAGGTATGCACAAAATTTGAATTTTCTAGGACTAATAGTTTGTGAATAATGGTCCATTTTCTGAAGTGCCACGAAAAGGGTAGCTGGGGTATTTAAATGGCTGGCCTGTGGGTTTAAATGCCCTGCTCAGTGCCTGGTACTGAATGTGATAATAAATTAAACATACAATACTTCAAATGTGATAAGAATATCATAAATTAATTATGGGAAATAACATTATGACATTTTCAAGTTAATAACTAATAAAAAGTGAAGCATATCTCATCTCAAAATCCGTGTTCTTTAAGCAAGAGGCATCCCTCTCATCTTCAGCCATCACTGTTGAATTTCGGTCTACATCTTCATCTTCAAAGTTGTCATCTGATTCGAGATCAAATCTTGCTCTCTGGGAATTTCAAAATTCATGGATCTAAAGTTGTTCTTCTGAATATATATATTTTCCCAAACTGTCAAACCTAAAAGGTTTTGCCAAATGTTTTCAAAGTTTAGCTTCTTTTTCAATTTTATGACCCTCTAACAAACTATGAGATAACAATTCCAGCTCATAATTTGCTAGTCATAAAATTGAAAAATAAGCTAAACTTTTGAAACATTTGGCAAAATGCTTAGATTTGACAGTTTGGGAAAATGTATACATTCAGAAAAACAAATTAAGGTCCATGAATTTTGAAATTCCCAGAGAGCAAGATTTGATCTCAAAATTCACCAAATCAATACCAGATGGCAACTTTGAAGATGTAGAACAAAATTCAACAGTCGTAAAGATGGCTGAAGAAGAGAAGGGTGCCTCTTGAAAACTGCGGCGCCGTGCTTGAAGAACACGGAGCATGAGGTGAGATACGACTCACTTTTTATTAGTTATTAATTTGATAGGACTATTTAAAATATTAGTAACCACTATATTAATATCTAATATTAAGAAGTGATAATTTGAGAATATTTTAATTATATTATTTTTAGTCTGATCATCTTGTCCGGACTGGACAAGCTGATGATAAAACAAAATTGTTTTGAAACGTGTTCAAGAACAAATCAACATTAGTAATGAGGTAAGATGATCAGACTAAAAATAATATAACCAATATATAATTTAAATATCTGTTACAACTTTAACTTATATTAATTTTTTTAAATTTTCATCATCATCATCCAGGGATTAAGCCTGTTGGCTCGTTCCGGTTTCATGAAAGCTAGAATTGTTAAAATTGTTCAGACCATCTTCCGTGTGGGCGTCCAACATTTCTCCTTCTGTGCAGTTTATAATTTAGCAATAATTTTGGAAATCATTCCTCTGACATTCTATCAATATGCTCTTTCCAGTCGTTCCTATATTTAATTATTCGGTCTGTAAGTTTGAAAATATTTAGTTCCTTTCTTATATCTTCATTCCTTTTCTTATCCAGCAGAGTATATCCTGCTATATTTCTTAAAAATCTCGTCTCAGCTGCTTCCAATCTTTGTTCTTGTCTTTTTAGTGATTGTCCAACATTCTGATCCATACATCAATACAGGAACAGCCATTACTTTATAAAATTTAATTTTTGTTTCTTTTCTTGTGTTCCGACCTAAGGTTCTTTTAATTGTGCTTACTTACTTACTCACTGGCACTATCGAACCCGTAGGTTCATGGCCGCACGGACATAAGCTCTCCATACATCCTTATCCTGAGCTAATGCTTTCCAATCATTCCTTGTATAATCTACTTCCCTCAAATCATAGTTAATGTTGTTCTCCCACCTCATTCTTGGTCTACCAACTGGGCGTTTTCCTTCTGGCTTTCCTACAAGAAGTTTCCATGCACGTCTTTCATTCCCCATACGCGCAACATGTCCTGCCCATCGCAGTCTACGGGACTTAACTGTTCTTATTATATCTGGCTTCCTATAAAGACCATGTAGTTCATTGTTATGTAGTCTTCTCCATTCACCTGTCTGTTCATCTCTCTTTGGTCCAAAAATTTTCCTAAGAACTTTATTCTCAAATACTCGTAATCTCCTTTCCTCCCTTAAAGTAAGAGTCCATGTTTCGCACCCATATAATATAACTGGTAGAATAATAGTTTTATATATTTTCAGCTTAACGTTTTTTGAAAGGAGTTGGGACATCAAAAGTCTCTGCAATGCATAATAGCATGCATTTCCAGAATTGAGCCTATGTTTAATTTCTTTGTGCATCTCATTCCTATTTGTGATTATTGTTCCTAGGTATTTGAATTCAGCCAATTCCTCAAAATTTCCCTCATTTGTCATTAGCTGTCCATTTCCATTATATAATGTATTTCTACGTGTGACCATATATTTAGTTTTACTGATATTTACTTCCAGTCCCAATTTCTTAGTGTTACTCAATAGTGTGTGCGTGTTGGCCTTTAGTATCTCCTCGCTATCGGCCAGTAGTACTACATCATCAGCATAAACTAACAGCTTATTAATACCATTGAGTTGTAAGCCTTCCTCATTCTCTAAAGATTTAATGGCATGCTCTAGTACAAAATTAAATAGTAGAGGAGATAGTGCATCTCCTTGCTTCAACCCATTCTGGATTTCAAAAGTGTCTGAAAACTGTTTGCCTACACGCACCCTACTCGTTGAGCCATTTAGACACATTCGTATAAGTCTAACTAACTTTTTAGGAATTCCGAACTCCAGCAGGATACTATATAACTTCTCCCTCTTAATTGAATCATATGCTTTTTTGAAGTCTACGTATAGTTTATGTACAGTACCATTATATTCCCATTTCTTTTCTAAAATCTGTCTTATACTAAAAATCTGATCTGTTGTAGAACTGTTTCTTCTAAATGCACATTGATGATCTCCTAGAATGTCATCAATATAGGGAGTAAGTCTGCTTACTAATATATTTGTTAGAATTTTGTACGAAGTTGAAAGTAATGAGATGCCCCTATAGTTGTTGCAATCAGTTTTATCTCCTTTCTTATAAATTGGTATACGATAATTGATTCCTTCCATTCATCTGGAAGAGCTTCTTTTTCCCAAATCATACTAAGCAACCAGCGTATCTTGTCCATCAATTTTTCTCCCCCTGATTTTATCAGTTCTGCTGGGATCTCATCTGAACCTGATGCTTTATACATCTTCAATTTTTCAATTGCCATTTCAACCTCTAATGCACTTGGCTCTGCGACTAGCATTTCTGCTGTCTGTAACTTATCCTCCTCAATGTCCTGTTCTGTATGTACATTTAATAGCTGATTAAAATAACTTTTCCATCTATTTAATATACTCTTGGAATCTGCAATCACATGTTAGATTAAATTTATTTATTTTGTCATTAATATCTTCAGTTTTAACATATAATAAATTGAAACCTAGTTATTTAAAACTGTTCACTTGCTCCAAAATGTTATTATCAATTACTATTTTTGCTCTTAAGGTATCATGTTCTTTAAATGCTAAAATTTTAGTTTTATTCTTTGACATTTTTTAACTGAAATTGGCACTTACATATGGACTTAAATATCTGACTTTAATTATAATATTCTAACATCAGTGCATTAATAATGTGAGTGTCAGTCTTGGTGGCCTAGAGACTATTACACTCATCCTTAAATATGAAGTTTGCAGGTTCAAATTCCAAATAAAGTCAATGAATTTTAATGACTTAATAATCCTAAGTAAAAACTTCCTTCGGAAAAGAAGTAAAGCTGTGGGTCCCATGTCATAGATTTACCACAAGAGATTCTCAAGCCTGAAATAAGAGGCCTCTGAGAAAAATCAGTCAGCAATTTGATGCTCAGCTCTGAATTGCACCTTATATATTACCCACATTGAGAACAATAACATCTAAATGAAACATCCAGAACAAGACAAAATACTTACCATTGCCTGTTTGTGACTGGGCAGCAGAGAATAGAGGGGCAGCACCCATAACGGCTGACATGTTGACGATCCTATCAGATTAACTGCATCTTCATCCTCATCTGACTCTTCAACAAGATCTGCTTCTGAGTCATCCCCAGGTACAACTGCATAATTGTCCAAATTGATTTCTGGTAAGGTAATGTCTTTGTTGTGTTTCTTCTTTGCCTTCCGATCATTCTGGATTGCTCTTTTCATGTCCATTTCAATTTCCTCTTCATCCGAGATGCTGCAGTTTTCAGTTTCCAAACATTTATCAGATTTTGAAGAATTATTATTTCTATTTTTCACATTTCGTGCTGGAAACGATTTTTGGAGTTTTCTAACCAATGCATCAATTTCTTGCTGACCTGTAAATATTAAAACATTTTTTTAAATTGCTTTATTGTATTTGGAAAGAAATAAAGGTTGGTAAGATTAGTAACATCATGCGCCGTAGCCAGTTGTTAAGGCAGGAAGCCTTGGCGGAGAGCTACATGACTTGCGCTGGTTCGAGTCTCCATGGGGGAAGAAATTTCCTCATGGTATTTCAGCCAGTTTGGGGCTGGTGCCCACCCAGCATCGTGAGGCATTTGGGTAGCTACAATAAGTAGTGGCTCCAGGTTGAGAAAACCAACTATAATGGTTGGGGGACTCGACATGCTGACCACATGTCAACCCTACACTGGCTGATGATCATCTTCCTCTACGATTGACACATGTGGATGTGAGGCCAGCAGTCGGATGATAGGCTAAGGGCCTTCTAGGCCTGTTGCACCAGGAGTAATAAGATTAGTAACTCCGAAGAGTAATACAGATGTATACTACTAATACGTTACAATTTTCAATTATTTAGTGTTTTGTGTGAGCCATCAAAAGTATTAATTGTATTCTACACACTTTCATAAAATTTCATTATACTTCTGGGAGTTAATGGTTTATAGCTTTATAGTAAAAATCATAATGAAATCTCTTCATCCAATAAATCTATATTATAAAGGTAAAGTGATCCCACTACAGCCATTAGGAGACCCTTGGGGTAGTAGAAGGATAAGGCTCACACTTTTCTAGATAATCGGCACTTGATATCAGCCAGATTATCAACCCTGCTTGACGGCTGCCTTTACCCCCAGAACAAGCATCTGATACTAATTAGAGGCTGAGTCGACCCCAGGGCCATGGTGGCACCAGAAGTTTGGGAGACAGTTTAAAAATGCTGACCTCACCAGTACTCGAATCCTCGATCTTTGTAGCATATTGCCTTAACCTACTAAGCTATGGCATGCTTATATTATAATATGGTCTCGAGGTAGCATGCTGCCATGCAGCGGACCCAAGTTCAAGTCCTGGTTGGGACAAGTTTATGGGTGAGGTTTCTTTCAGGGTTTTTCCTCACCTGTAAGACAAATGTCAGGAAACTTTAAGACCCAATCAGTCCCCAAGCATTATCTGGCCATTAGTATCACATTTACTTCATTAGATTAAGTTTAGGATTATGGCCTCTCCTGGTGTCTCATTACCATCACTACCACCTAGCATATCATTGATAGACATAAAAATTCCATGCAAATTTTGCTCCAAGGACTTTTGTTTTAGATTTAATGTTACTTTGTGTGTCATAAATTTATAGTATGGCACACATGGGTTACTACTCTCTGAGAGAAGCTAAATTCATCCTTATATAATCCAATGACCCTGGCTGGGATTGAATCTGCATCCTGAGTCAAAGATGAACATGAAAACCACTTGATGATCAGGAACATGCACACTTATCTTGAAATGCAATACTGTGGCTATGAGATGAATATTTCTGCATTTATATAAATGAAACGGATATTATTTTTACATTTCACCTCATAAAACTCTATGATGTTCACTAGACCAGTTTCTGAAAGCATCCTTTCCATTCTCAGCCAAAACTACAACTCATCCAAGTGAAAATCACAGAGTTTTAAGAGATGAGATGTAAAAATAATAAACAATTCATTTACATAAATTGTAAATCACATCGTAGTGTTACTTCACATTGTAATTTGTATTGAAATTGTCTGTGTCATTGTAAAGTTAAAGACAAGTTCCATATATTATACAAAGTTAATATGATCATATCATAAAACTTAATAGCATCTTTTTTTACACCTCTGACCTCTTGACAAATAATCTGTCTTTTTGATGACATTTATATCTGGCAACAGTATAATAGTATAGTTATTTTAGTGCTTGAAATGTCTGAATATGTCATTATCTGAGAGAAGTCCAGTGATTTTCCATTTTTATATAAAAAATTTAGGTTTATCAAGTAACATTAGGGCTCAAAAATACAAAAATCATATGTATATGTAGAATATTCCAGCCTGGAAAAACATCAAAGGCAAATTCTGATCCAGTGTTTTATAATTTACTCCAGCTATGGACAACAAATGGTACTCAATCATAGTTAAATATGGGAAATAACATTTAAGGTTCATAAATTAATGAGTCATTTTTTCACATCTAGTCATAATATCGGTTGAAAATGAGAGAGATCCATCTCTTGAAAACTAGTTCCCATGTTTAAAGAAACAAAATATGAGGTAAGATGTGATATAATGACTCATTAATTTTACGAACAAATAGTACTATCTAATCTAGAATGAACTGTATCAGGAATTTGGCTTGAAAACAATTTGACAAAACTTTAATGGCTATAAATGTAGTGGTAATTCCCTATTCAAAGTCTTCTTTAATATAATAAATTTGGCAATTCTTGTTTAAGAAGCCGCTAGATGGTGTTAGTTGGATATTCACTGCTGTCTCGTGCATGGGAATGGTATTAGATAGAGGAAACTGTACGAATAAATCCTGACTTAGGCACCAAGTTTTTCTTTCATAAATTAATTATGGGAAATTACATTATGAGGCTTTCAATTAATAAATAGTGAGTCCTGAAATCTCACCTCATAAACTCTGCGATCTTCAGCACAGAACTGCAGTTTCAAGAGGCATCCTCCCATCTTCAGCCATCTTTATGACTTTTTTTATATATTAAATTTGGGAATTTTTAACATTATGAGGTTCAATTAATAAGAATTGGATGAATCGTGATTTCTTCTTACACATACTTCTTCAGGATGAGTCAGTGAAATTTACTATTGAAATTGAACAAGATAACAAGATCCCATTTTTAGACTTATACTTAAGAAGAAATGAAGAACAACAAAAAATTGAATTTAACATTTATAGAAAAGACACACATATTGACAACTACATAAAATCTTCAGGTTTTAATCATTTGTCACATAAACATGCAATTTTCAATAGTCTATTACACAGATTGATAAATATTCCACTTAATGTAGAAGATTTTGACAAAGAATATAATCATATAGTACATGTTGCTAAAATAAATGGTTTTGATGAAGACATAATAAAGAATAAATTACAGAAATTCCAACAGAAAAGGTTACAGAAATACACCACCTTACAACATGAGTCCAAGAAAGATGTAAAATTCAAGAAATTCACTTACCATCCTGAAGTTCATAATAAGTTTCAATAAATTTTCGCAAAATTTAATATAACATTAGCTCCAATTAACAAATTCAGCCTGGGTAATCTTCTGTTAACTAAGAATAAATGTAACACCCCAGACAACAAAAAATCTGGAATTTATCAAATTGATTACAACAAGATATATATAGGAAAAACAAAAAGGAACTTCGAAACTCGTAAAAAAGAACACTTCAGAAACATAAAGAATGGAGAAACTGAAAAATCAGCTATAGCAGCACATAGTTTATTAGAGCATCATAGGATTGATAAAGAAGCAAATCTTTTGAAACATCTATCTAAACCTTTGGATTTAACAGTTTGGGAAAAAATGTATATTAAAAAAACCTTACTAGAACCATGAACTTCGAGGATTCCGGACGAACCGAGCTTGATTACAAAGTTCTTCAAAAATACAACAGGATGGCAGTTTAAGAAAATGATTCATTAAAAAGAACACCAGATGGTAGTTTGGAGAGTAATTCCTTCAAAAGAAACACCAGATGGCACGTTTGGGTAATTACCCGGCAAAAAAAAGAAAAAATTGACAAGTCGTGAAAACAGCTGACGATTGGTTTCTTTAATGGCGTATAGAATGGGTTAACGATACGGCAGTGCTGTGTTTAAAAAAACATAGAAGTATGAGATAAAGGAAGAAATCACGATTCATTTAATTCTTATCTTTATGACTGTTGAATTTTTATCTACACCTACATCTTCAAAGCTGCCATCTGGTGTTGATTTCATGAACTTTGAGATCAAATCTTTCTCAAAGATTACTAGAGAATCATACAATTGAAAAAGAAACTAAACATTTAGAAAAACCCTTGGATTTGACAGTTTGGGAAAGAATACACATTCAAAAGAACAAATTTAGATCCATGAATTTTTAAATTCCCAGCGAGCAAGATTTGATCTCAAAGTTCATCAAATCGACACTAGATGGCAGCTTTGAAGATGAAGATGTAGGGTAAAATATAACAGTTATAAAGAAAGCTGAAGGTGAAAGGGATGCCTCTTAAAACTGCAGTTCTGTGCTTGAAGATCACGGAGTTTATGAGGTGAGATTTCACAACTAACTATTTACTAGTTAGTACATTTTTCCCTTCAAATTTAATTTAAAATCTCTATTATATTGTAACTTACCTGTAAGGAAAATCAAAATTCCACCTTCAGGTAACTTATTGTGTATCTTACATGTTTTCTTAAAGGCTTCAGTTACATAGTTAGTAGCTGTTTGCTTATTGAAATGTACAGTAACTGGAAATTGTCGAGATTCTACTTTGATAACTGGTGGTGTGATTTTAAAAAGACGTGGATTCTTGGTGAAGTCTTCAAGTTTTAACGTAGCTGACATCACAATGAGTTTTAAAGGATTGTTCTTTTTATTTCTCAAAGCTACTATCCGAGAAAGAAAACCAATTAAAATATCAGTGTACAAAGTCCTTTCATGAGCTTCATCCACAATTATAACAGAATATTTGGATAATAGGAAATCCTGCAATTATAAGAAAATTTATAATAATTATAAACTAGTTCCCAAATTAATATACACTTGTACATGTAAATTAAATTAAATATATATTTTGAATATCTTGAAGATTTCCGAGCTGTTGGCCCTTGAGGATGCCACATGCAGTCTCTGGTGAAACATCGGGGAATTTCAAGCCTCAAAACCACAGCCAACAGCCCGGAAATCTTCTTCAAGATATTCATACTAACTCTGGCCATGAAAGCCTAAGTCAATACATATATATATTAAATTAATATTAAGAAGCTAAAGCTGTTACTATGATTGAAATAAGTATATTAAAGTACACAACTAAATTATTGTAATCAAATGGTAAAGAGAAAAATTTATGCCTGAACCGGGAATCGAACCCCAAACCTTCAGCTTTCGGTGCTGATGCTCTTAACCATTGAGCTAATCCAGGCTTCCTTCCCATCCAAGCATAAATCCTTCCCTTACCTTACTCTCTTGGTCCCACATTCAAATGCTATGAATCATCATTCACAAATACACAATGAATGGCTTCTACCTGAATACATGAAGGGACTCCACATAGCTATAGCATTATTTATTAAATTAATATTAAGAAGCTAAAGCTGTTACTATGATTGAAATAAGTATATTAAAGTACACAACCAAATTATTGTAATGAAATGGTAAAGAGAATTTTTTTTTTAATTTTTCTGTTTACCATTTGATTACAATACAGGCAATTAATGATTTTGCATCTTTTTTTATGAAGGTTAAAACATTGCTTGAATATATGAAAATGTATGGCATTAAAAAACGGATTAAATAAAAGCATTTCATTAAGGCATTTTTTTACATTTTCTTAACTTTTTTAGGGATAGGTCATTTTTTGGCAATTTTTAGGTCATTTTGAGCATTTTTTACACTTTTCCGGAAAGCTGTGACATTGTTTGTATTTGATTTAATATTTTTATTATAATTCAGTAATTTTTCTTGTCAATACAACTTCTTGAAATTGAGTAGTTGCTTTGCTAATTACTACCCCTATTTTTCAAGGTATGTGCATAATGAACTTGCCCACTTCTAGGAATTTATTCAATTTCTTAGAGCTTATGCTACCTTCTACTCTTATTCTGATTGTTAACTGCATTTCAAAATAGTTGTAAAAGTGCATGTGTAATTGAAATGGATTTTCTGCAATAAAAGGTACTGTAATATATATTTTTTAATACTTTTCTTTTAATATTTTGATAAGTTAAATTTTATGTAATTCAGTAATCAAATGAGTACTTAATCTAATAAATAGTATTTTTATTGGTAATTCTTAACTTTTTATTCGTCATTTTTTTATTTTATCGGTCATTTTTTGCATTTTTAGGTCATAAATGCATTTTTTATCAATTTATAGGTCATTAAATGCCTTGTCCTATATATATTTTTTTTTATAGTTTTGATGTGCAAAACATGAACTCTTACTTTAAGGGAGGAAAAAAAGATTATGAGTGCTTGAGAATAAAGTTATTAGGAATCTTTTTGGACCAAAGAGAGATGAACAGACGGGCAAATGGAGAAGACTTCATAACAGTGAGCTACATGATCTTTATAGAAAACCAGATATAACAGTTAAGACTCATAGATTGTGATGGGGAGGACATGTGGCACAAATGGGGAATGAAAGAAGAGCATTGAAGCTTCTTGCAGAAAAAACAGAAGGAAAATGCCCAGTTGGTAGACCAAGAATAAGGTAGGAGAATAACAGACAGGTAAATGGTCTACGGATTCGATAGTGCCAGTGAATTAGTTAGTTATAGTTTTGAAAGAATACATCTCCCCTTCACACATATTTAACATTTTCCCATTTTCTGCAACACATTTACCATCACATCAGTACCCTATTTTTCACAATGTATGTGTGTGTGTGTGTGCATGCATGCGTTCTAAATCCACCCACTGCACTTTTCATGCTTCATATTCTGAGCCGGGCAGGTAGATAGCATTAATGAGTGGAAGCCATGACTCAAGAGGGACAACATATTGTCTCAAAACGCCGGTATCAAATAAATTTGGAATAATATGAGGTGAGTCGTTAAAAATATGCTCTCCACTCACTATTAATGATATAACCTCATAATGTTTACTTCCCAATATTAATTTAAATATAGCATTAATGTGGTCTATTTTCAATTTACCCATCACTTTGGTAGACCAATTTATGTAGATAAGGTTTGGGGTTCGATTGCCAGTTCAGGCAGAAGTTTTTCTCAATGAAATATAAATTATATTTGAAGAGAAAAATGTTTGCCTAGACCGAGACTCGAACCTGGGACCTTTGGCTTGCCGGGCCAAATGCTCTACCAACTGAGCTACCAAGGCGAGTTACAATATAGACGCAAATTTTTCTCTTATATACGTTGTAATTCCCTCTCGCCAAATGCTTTTGAAACCATTGCTTCTATCTTTGCAAATGGCGGCTTCTTAGTTAAGAAGACATTTATTGGGAATTTAAATTACTTTATAAAGCTAGTAAGGCTTCTAATGATGTTTTTATTACTGATTTAACATTTCAAAAGCATTTGGCGAGAGGGAATTACAACGTATATAAGAGAAAAATTTGCGTCTATATCATAACTCGCCTCGGTAGCTCAGTTGGTAGAGCATTTGGCCCAGCAAGCCAAAGGCCCCGGGTTCGAGTCTCGGTCTAGGCAAAAATTTTTCTCTTCAAATATAATTTATATTTCATTGAGAAATGTTAAATCAGTAATAAAAACATCATTAGAAGTTTTTCTCTTTACCATTGATTTACAATAATTTAATTGTGTTCATTAATTTACTTATCTCTATCATAGTAATAGCTTTACCTTCTCAATATTAATTTAATAAATAATGCTATAGCTGTGTGGAGTCCCTTCATGTCTTCTTCAGGTAGAAGCCATTAATTGTGTATTTGTGAATGATGATTTATTGCAATTGACTGTGGGACCAGTAGAGTAAGGTAAAGGAAGGATTACTGTTTGGATAGGAATGAAGCCTGGATTAGCTCAGTGGACAGAGCATTAGCACGGAAAGCTAAAGGTTCGGGGTTCAATTCCCAGTTCAGGCAGAAGTTTTTCTTAAGTTATGTAGATTGTGAAAAGATATACATAGGAAAAACAAAAAGGAATCTAAACACAAGATTAAAGGAACACCTCAGAAATGTTAAAAATGGAGAAACCGAAAAATCTGCAATAGCAGCACATGCCTGGTCAGAAAAACATAGAATAGAAACCAAAACAAAATTACTTAAACAAATGGAAAAACCGAAGGAACTCACAATTTGGGAAAAAATTTACATATGCAAGAATGAAAATACAACTATGAATTTTGAAATACCCGGTTATAAGGAGAGGGGATTGATTTGGAAGTTCGTCGGTCAGCCATCAGATGGCGCAGAAGTCAGTCTGCAGGATAGAAGGCCATTGGACGTCAGTTGTGAATGTGACACAGCATTGAGAATATCACAAATGATGTGATGAAACCCTGAGTTTGCGAGGAGATATGAAGTATGAGGTGTGTGAAAGAAAAAAATAAACAATAGAAGATTTTGTCTTTACCATTGATTTACAATATATATATATATATATATATATATATATATTTATTATATAATGGTTGATTGATCTCTAACAGGTAGTCCAAGTTGTCAAACTTCTTACACTATATACCATCCATTCAAACACACCCTGTCCTTTTCTATTCTACCCTCTTTTTCTCCTCTGATTATAAAATGAAATATAGCAATTCATCCTATTTTTCTTCCATAAGACAGTGTCTTTCAGTGGTATTTGTTTTGTCACAGTACTTCATCGAATTTTATATGATGGTCCCTGTAGTAGTAAAGTTATTCCCATTAACCATACGGCTATGGCACGAGGCCTTGTATTAAATGTTTGCCCTTTTCATACAGAACAGCTGAATTTAATACATTTATTTAATATTTGTAGGAAATAACACTATGAGGTTTCATTTAATTATTATGAGTTTGTTATTTTGACTCACCTCATTTTTTATATATATATATATATTCTGCAGACTATAGTTTTCGCATCTATGCAACATTGTTGATGCTTCTAACTATTGCATTTGTGGTTGCCATCTTGTACTCCCCCTGTTGGCTGACCGATGAACTTCCAAAACAATTTTTTTTCCTCTTTCCCCGGGAATTTCAAAATTCATAGTTTTCTCTTTATTCTTGTGGATGTAAATTTTCTCCAAAATTGTGAGTTCCTTAGATTTATGTAACAGTTTCAGTAATTTGGCCTTAGTTTTGATTCTGTGTTTTTCTGACCATGCATCGACAATGTCGCATAGTTGCAACAAAACTATAGTCTTCAAAATAAAAAATAAATAGAATATGAGGTAGGTCAAAATAACTAACTCATAATAATTAATAAATTTACTTATTATATTAACTTGTTTAATAAATTATTGTACCCCACCTTATTTTGAAACAATAAAATGAGGGATCCTGAAGTAACTTAATGTTAAGTATAAAATTTATATAAAAATTAAATTTTAATGTATTTAATATCACATATTTTAAGGAATTTTTATGTACTATTACATCAATACTAATAAAATTCATTGTTAAAACCGTTGAGGTGGATAGTCATAAAATAAAATAAGTTAAAATGTACCTCAACTTATAAAATATGTATTCTTTTTGTCTGAAGATGGAATGGAGATTCTGAAATGCCTTCAGACAAAAATAATATATATTTTATAAGTTGAGGACGATGGCTCTGACCTAAGAAGGTACATTTTAACTTATTTTATTTTAGCACTACTACATATTTTATCAAATTTTATTACACAAAAATCCTAACCTTAGTCAGGGCTTAAAAGAGAATCTCAAAGGTGACAGAGCTGGGAAGGATCAATGTACATTAGTATGTCATCTGGTTAGGTTGTATAAACCTTCTGACCAAAAACAGGCATGACCCTCCTTTCACTTAGGGGATTAAGAATGGATAATACAACCATCAACTTTTAAAAATGATTTAATTTATTAATGAACTAGCGTACCTAGCAGACGTTGTCCTGCCCGAAAGTTTAATTCTCATGTCATGAGCGACGATAAAAATGTTACTTTTTTACCATAAAATTTAGCAATTAGGACATAATTAGATACTATTAAATAAGTTCGCAATAAAATGAAGGAATAAATCTAGCCAAAGCCTAGTATCACACAATAGACAATAGACAGTCAAAATCTACCAATAACAAGAAGAGAGTTCCGAACCAATCAGAAGCCAGTATGATGATGTCGAGCCAATCAGCTGCGACTCACGTGACGTCAGCACTAGTATAAATAAGAGCGTCCAGCTTTTTGCCTTTCATTTGCAGTCGAGTCTACGACAGGGAAACAACAGCTGGAAGTGCTCGCCACTGAAGATGTCCTCCGCAGTTGAGGGAGAAACATCTGGAAGAAACGCCAGTTATAGACCACGGCCACATAGCCCGGAATCTTTTAATACCATCACATAGTTATGTCGGAACATAACGATAATGCAGATGACTATACATCTGACATAAAAAAATCCTGTAACCCGATCTCCGCGCCACCTACCAAGTTCAATTGTCAATCTAAACCATCCAGGGACCCACTCAAACACACAGAAAAAAAATCATCCAAATCGGTCCAGTCGATATACAGGAGTTTTTAATTTCGGATTTCAAATAAACCTCCACTTCTAAATTGTACCCTCCTTTGCAGATAAGTTAAGAACCGTCACATAACAATTATATTAGAGTGAAAAAAAAAAATATAAATTGACGAGAGTGAGTCAAAAGTTTCCCCCCCCCCCCCAGCTAGATTTCATTTCTGACACTATGCACCATACTGGCCGAAATTCCATGAGAAAAATTTCTTCCCCCATAGAGACTTGAACCAGCGTAAGTCCCGTAGTTCTGTGCCAAGACTTCTTGCCTTAACCACTCGGCTACAGAGCGAGACTCTTGGTATCAATGAAAGAAAAAAATGGTTATTGTGAGTTATCCGTAAGAGATAAACATATGCTGTTGTGGACTTTTTTGTAGAGCTTTTTGAGATATTCAATTCTGTATACATTAATTTTGTGTATTTCTTATTGTTTAGGCAGCATAAGTCATTTAAGCGTCCAAAGAGTTACTTTTTTCACATTTTCCACTACAAAGGGCGATTTTTAAGGGTGTAGGAGTTGAGTATCACAACTCTCTTATAGCCTATGTTCATCCCGGGAATATCCTGAACATTTTGCAAAAAGCCCCATCACAATCGGATCAACGGTATGGACACGCATAAAATACGAACAAACAAACAAATATACAAACAAACAATTTTTATATATAAGATATGCATTTCACTTTATTCTATTTTACATTATTTTCTTTTTAAACGGTAAAACGTGTAAAAGAGAAATAATACCTTGAACCTTTATTGATTTTCCTTGCTGGGCATATAAGATGAAAACAACTTAAAGCAAAAGGATATTGAACTTACACTTTGAATTTCCTTTAAAAGAACACCATCAGTCATAAACTTGATACGAGTTTCATCTGTAGCATTGCCTTCAAATCTAATTACATAAGAAACTTCCTTACTCGAAAGATTCATTTCTTCTGCAACACGTTTTGACATTGAACTTGCTGCTATTCTTCTTGGTTCTGTTATTCCTATAATTTTATCATTTCTGCAAAATACAAATTTATGTACATTTAATCATTGGACACCTAACCTATATTCAATTTTATGCAAGCAAATTAAAAAATATAACTTATGCATAAGGCTTTAGAGAATATACTTTTACAAACACAGTTCCAACATTTTTTCAGTATTCTGAAACAGTCTGGAAGGAAGCTGTCAATTTTCAAAGCCTCATGTCATGAACTTAATCCCTTAATGTAAGTTACTGTATTTTACGGACTATAAGACACATTTTTTTCTTTGAAAAACTGCCTCTAAAATTCAAGTGCATCTTATACTAAAATTAATACAAAAATGTTAAGTGTTTGATTTAAAATTCCGCCAGTCTTAAAAATGGCCATATATTCAATGCCGCAGGAAACCTGTCTCTAATAGTGAGTGGAGAACATATTTCTAACGACTCACCTGATATAATTTCAAATTTCTTTGATACCGGTGGTTTCAGACAATATCTTGTCCTTCTTCAGTCATGGCTTCCACTGATGAAATTCTCTGGTTGTTGATTTCTCTAAGGACATCACCTCTTGTGCTGCCATTTTTGGTTGGGATTATAAACTTTGTAATTAAATTTTTATCCACCGGAATATCGAAGTTCATAGATTGATATTTATTCTTCTGAATGAATATCTATTCCCAAATTGTCAATTCCAATGGTTTATCCAATTGTTTTAAAAGTTTTGCCTCTTTTTCAATTCTATGATGTTCTAGCAAACTATGTGCAGCAAATGCTGATTTTTCAATTTCACAATTTTTAATATTTCTAAAATGTTCTTTAGTGCGTGTTTCCAAATTCCTTTTTGTTTTTCCTATGTATACTTTGCTACAATCATTACAATTTATTTGATAAGTTCCAGATTTCTTACTGTCTGGGATGTTGATTTTTTTTTGGTACTTAGAAGTTTTTCCAGACTAAATTTATTTATTGGTGCCAAAATAATATTGTGTTTGTCAAATATTTTTTGAAATTTCCTATGTACTATTGGATGGTAAGTAATTTTCTTGAATTTCTTCTTTTCTTTACTAACAGTTTGTAGGGTAGAGCATTCTTTAAGTTGTTTTACCTTTTTGAATTTCTTTAATTTGTTTGATATTATACTCTTATTGAAACCATTTAATCTGGCCATATTTAGGATATTCTTGTATTCTTTCTTAAATTTTTCTTCTTTTAATGGGACATTTATCAATCTGTATAAGAGGCTATTAAATATTGCATGTTTATGTGCCAGAGGATTGAAACCCGTTGATTTGATATAATTATCAGCATGTGTAACCTTCCTGTATACCACAAATTCAATTTTTTGAGTTTTTTCATTGCTAATTATGTATAAATCTAAAAATGGAATTTGGTTTTCAATATCTGATTCTGTGGTAAATTTAATTGATACCTCTTGTAGATTAAGTAATTTCAACGCATCAACATGTTTAAAATTTATTATCGAAAAAATATCATCCACATATCTGTACCAACTCTTGAAAATCCATGGGTAAGCCTTTGTGATATGGCACTCGAAGTAACTCATGTATAAATTAGCCAAAAATGGCGAAAGAGGATTTCACATAGATAAACCCGAAACTTGTTTGTAAAATTTTCCATTGAAGGTAAAATAAGAATTTTCAATACAAAATTTTGTAAGGTTGATGTATTCTTCTATTACTTCTTTTTATAAATGCAAAGAACTCAACCATTTTTCTAAAAAATTCAACCTTAAAATGTTCCTATGATATATGTATAATTATTATAATATTTATAATGGTTCCGGTTGGCCTAAAGATTCTATAAAAGTTTTATCTTTAAGGGGGGTAGGTTTTTCGTATTGGAACATTTGGAAACAATGAAACAACATCGAAAGACACAAACCTGTCATTGAAAATTCTTTACAACTAGTTGATAAATTGAATAACATTAGAGTGGATCACAAAATCAGCAAAATTTTATGAAGTAAAATAAAGTGATAATTAAAACATTTTGTCTGTACATTCTTACCTCTTATGGTTGTTTCTGTCGAACATATGTTTCAAGGCTTCTGAGCCCCATCGTCAGCAATTACAGACTGATTTTTCTCAAGTTGTAGGCAATATAAAAATAAAAAAAGTTGATTTGGAAATTTTATGTGAAGACCTCCTGTATTTACTTAAAGATATTCCATCAGAATCCTACACACCGATAGAGGTGACTATATATATATTGCATAGATATGTGACTGATGGCTTTTATTCTTCCCTCTATGGAAGCCACTTCGTCAAAATCTCCACATAAATTTCTAGTGGCTTTGACCTATACTGAACTCTGAACTTTCAGTTCAGAGACGGACTGTGAGAACCGAAAGTGGTAATTTGGTAAAAGATGTGATTAACCCTTAATTACTTGTGCAGGGTAATTTTTTTCCATTAGGTTGAAAGATGCTCCTATTTAGTGATAATTACATTTATGAGATTCTCTGGAATTCAGCAATTCTCAAATGAACTCTTCCAGCACGTGTTTTAGTTGTATTTAGTTTCTTGGCATAGCTAATGACACAATTATATTTTATTTTATGTCAATGTTGCTGCCTGCGGAAATGTTATACCCCGCATGCGGCTGGCATCTGTAGAGAGTTATTTTCTATTCTCGTGCTTACAGTTTGTAAGTCTAAGAATAAATATGAGTAGAAAGAGGAAAGATGAAATTATAGAACTGTTGCAAGCATCAGATGATGAAATTGTTGGCGGATTTTCTTCTTCATCAGACAAAGACTGTGTAGAAGACAGTGATCATGATTCTAACTCTATACAGAGCACTGAAAGTGATCAGGATTATATTATGTCAAATGATGAAGAATGTTTCTGCTACAGCAAGTCTCTCTTGCAAATTGACACACTCCTTATAAAGGAAAAGATGACACTATCTGGTACAAGGAACCACCAAATGTTAGGGGGAGAGCGCCTGCACGAAATATTGTGACAGAGAAACCTGGTGTGAAACAACTGGAAAAACATGCTAAACCTAGTGTTGAGAGGCTTGGAATCTATTATTTACTGATGAGATAATCAACCTAGTTGTAAGGTACACAAATATTCAAATAGACCTGAAGAGATTTCAGTATTCCAGGGAACATGACCGAAGACAACAGTGTTGCGCCAATTGCGGCAAGCCGATCTGCAAAGATCATGTGGTGGAGTCCTGTCCAGACTGCTTTTCTGTTGAGTGGGATGTGTATAAATGTTATTTTTTAAAAATATCATTAAACTTTGTAATTATGTGACACAGTGTTATTAACTATGATACAGACTTGAAGTTAAAAAAATACCCTGCACAAGTCCTCATATAAGTTATATATGCACGAGTAATTAAGGGTTAAACAATTATGATTAGATCCTCCTGCACTTATGTTATGTGTAATAATATTAGTCCTTACAGCTTTATTTTTACCTTTACTTTCAAAATTATATTTTTATTAAACACACTTAAAACCTAGTAAAGAAAGTCTAGCTTAATATACAGGCACATGGCTTTTACCAAATCATACCTTGCATATCCTGCTTCATATAAGAATTGTGGAATTTGTGTTGTTTTTCCACTCCCAGTTTCTCCAGCCAAAATAACAACTGGATTTTCATTAATAGTTTCCATTATAATCTGTTCTTCAGCTAGAATAGGTAGTTTGAGCCGGCTTTCCTGGATTTTCTTTACTCTGTTTACGGCGACAAATATAGCTGGTTTACTTATAGGTAGTTTCTGCTCTTCTTCTGGTTTACTTATAGGTAGTTTCTGCTCTTCTTCTGGTTTATTTATAGGTAGTTTCTGCTCTTCTTCTGGTTTACTTATAGGTAGTTTCTGCTCTTCTTCTGGTTTATTTACAGGTTTCCTCACTTCTTTGTTTGTCTCATCAGCAGTTTCCTTGACTTTTTCATCTTTTTTAGCAATAATAGGAGTACAATATATCAGCCCAGATGTTGATTCAATAACTGTTTCACTAAAATCAGTTATTTCTTCAAAATTGTCTGCTTTCTGTTCCTTGGAATTTTCTTCTCTGCTATCATTATCATTGATATTGTCAGTTTCTTGTTCAGACATCAAAGAAGCCTCATCTTCACTTTCATCACTTGGATTCTGAAAATAAAGATAATCAAGTTTAAAACAAAGGTTTTATAACTACAGGATGTAAAGAAAATAGGGGCCAAACTTCAAGTATGGATTTTTCATATAAAGGATAGAGGGAAATAACCTGGTGAGTTACTTTTTTGTCAAAATGGAGTTTGAGATATCATTAGATTCTCCATGGAAAGCACTATCATTCAGACAGAAGTATGAAACATTAAAAGATACAGTTTAATCATGGGTTTATTTACCTCCAAAGTTTGGCACTCAGATAAGGAGGTATGTAAGACAGGTATGGAGTAAGACAGGGATGTGGACTTTCACCGGTGCTTTTCATTATATATATATATGAATAGAATAATAAATGAATGGAGGAAAACACAATGGGGATATATACCCATCAATAGGTACCTCAAAATCAATGCTATTCTTTTTGCAGACGATTTACCTTTTCTGGCGATTTCCAAAAAATGATTTGTAACGATCAATTTATAATTTACATAAAAATAGCTGCCAAATTTAATATGGAAATATCAATTAACAAAACTAAAATTATGGCATTTCATGGGAAGAACCCCATACAAAGTAAAATCTGTCTCCAGAATAGAATTTTAGAGAGATCTAATCAATTTAAATATCTTGGATATTATCTCTCCATCTGGGATGATAAGGATATCCCTGAAAAAATTACTAGTTATAATAGAAGTTTGGGAATTATTAATCAAGTTATGAAACCATCCCTCGTACAAAAAGCACCAGATTACGTTTATATAACACTTTGGCTAGACCAGTGTTGACCTATGGTAGTGAAGCATGGACACTAAAAAAGACAACATGAAAGCAGAGTAACGGCTTGTGAAATGAGATTCATGCGAAGAACAGTGGGTTACACCAGATGGGATCGGAAAAGGAACACAGATATCTTAAAAGAATTGAAAACTATGCCAATTTCGGAATATATTAAACAGTACCAACTAAATTGGATACACCATCTTGAAAGAATGAGTTCAAATAGGATCCCCAAAGCTGTTTATAATTATATACCAAGAGGACGAAGATCTGTGGGCCGTCCTATGAAATGCTGGAGGGAAAATTTTCTATAGGACCGTAACAGGCTTTGACCTAATACTTGGAAGGAAGAAGAAGGTATGTAAGTTGTACAACTAAAAGCATTTTTTCTAGATTTCTTGGATTTTTTCCCTGTACCCGTCATATCTAGGAGTGAAGTTATATTAACATGGGTCTGAAAATGCTTGTTTCTATAATATAGGGGGGTACATAGAGAAATAGTGTACACCACAGACACGTTGTTTGCTGGAATTAAATGTGAGGCACAAATTGCAGATTTTAAGTAAAATTTTATCACCTCACCTCATAATCTTCTTCTTCTTAAGACTAGTTTCGGAACTTTTTTCTTCAGTTCCATCCTTATTTTCATGTCCACTGTTTTGTCATCTTAACACATTCAGTACCGTAAACCAGTTAAGGCGTTTAAAGAGACTATCGTGTATGCGGCCATCGGTCAGTTAACTCGTTTTAGAGTGGGTGCGAACAAACTTCATTTATATTCGGCGCCTAAATATTGTGTTGGTGGCTTTGTATGTCTTGGAGATCATAGATGGTATGTAAATGTACATTTTATATTCCCGTTTGACACGTTTAACCTTGGTGAATCCCCTTTTATTTTTAAAACAAACAACACATAGAATTCGTTCACCGAACTTGACTCCAGGCTCCAATGCAGTCGTATATGTTTCTCGTTATCGCGCTGTTGTGCATGAGGGACAATCCATATCAAATCGGACAGCAAAAAATCTTGCAATTTATTTTTTTAATTTTATGTATCCCTAAATATAGTGAATACATTTATAAATGTATTAATGGAGAAATTTAATTTTTATCATTTATAGGTTCGTAGTTATGATGATCTAAAATTATCGTAAATATGATAAACTAAAACGTTTACTAACTAATATTTCTGAAACAGTAAACAGCAAAAATTTGTTTCAAACATATTTGTATAGGTGATATCATGTACTTTTAGGGTGTTATTTTTATAATTAGGATATTTTTATTTTCGGTGTCAATTTTCTGTTTTATGGCGGTTTACTGCAGTACATATCAAAAATGAAAACGGAAAAAATACAGGATACTACTCACGTAATAAGGATTAATTTCCAGCAATTACCTTTTTGGAGAGTTGAATAGTTCAGACAATATAAATGTTTTTTATTCTATTTTCGTAAAAAAACTCGCTGGTCCACGGCGCAGCAGATTCATTTCACAACCAAGGTCGCGCACGTACTTTATTGAAAGAGCTTCATCAGTGACTTTTTCAACTGCCATTAAATTGAATACGGTAGATTATTATATGTTCTGCTTAATGGAACAGTACCGTAAATTTATAAAAGTGGCGATATTTTAATTCTTACGCAGTAGATATTTATTTATCAAATTTTATTGCTGAAGTGAGAAGTAAAGAGCTCTGTTACTTACGTTTACTGTGAATTATTAAACAAATTATTTACAACTAACTCACTCACTGGCTCTGTGGAACCTGTAGGTTCATTGCAGCGCGGACATAAGCTCTCCATACATCCCATCTCGAGCTAACGTTTTCCAATTATCCCTGTATAATCTACTTCCCTCAAATCATGTATAATGTTATTCTCCCACCTCATTCTTAGTCTTCCAACTGGGCGTTTTCCCTCCGGTTTTCCTACCAGAAATTTCCAAGCACCTCTTTCATCCTCTATACGTGCCACATTTCCTGCCCACCGCAGCCTACGAGACTTAACTGTTTTTATTATATCTGGCTTCCTATACAGATCACGTAGCTCACTATTTTGTAGTTTCTCCATTCACCTGTCTGTTCATCTCTTTTTGATCCAAAAATTTTCCTAAGAACTTTATTCTCAAATACTCGTATCTTCTGTCCTTTTTTAAAACAAATTATTTATTTTGTTACAAATTTTTCATTACAGTTTAAATGTAATATTATATAATAACTATTTCGTCATTAATTGAATAAACTGGTATAAATTTTTATTATGTTATAATTACTAATTTCAGTCTTAAAATAACTTTTTATTCAGTGTATTGTATTGTACCCTGATAACTTTGACGAAATAGTATTGTTATAAGATATCACTTCCAAATAAAACCGAATGTTTTAATACTCGTACCACTTCCCACCAAACGATAATAATGCAATGTCAGCAAGTCTTCCTTAAACATCTGTTTTACATCAACAATTCTCAAGTTCAGATTACATACTAGACAGTTGATTTACATCAGTGTGTTTGCTTAATGCATCTCGTCATTTTAAATGTCACAGTCAAATTAAAAATAATATCTTATTGTTTTTAACTAACAAGTTTGCAGATCTACAAAGACTGAATGGTGTGTTAGAAGTTGAATATAATTTTAATTATGCATATATTAGTATACAATAGTTATTAACAGTATTATGTGTTAATATATAATTTTACAATTTCTTAAATGTTTCTGGAATGAGAGAATAATCGTAGAGATATACATTTTGTGTTATAAAAGGAGAATAATGGGAAATTTAGACATTAAATTAAATACTATAACAATAATTTAGCTTATAATAAAAGCTAATATTATCGTGCATTTTAATATCATCTTAGATATGTCATGAGTAGGGGATGCAAGATCAGTAAGTGACACCAAGCCAATAAAATATATTTATACCTCTTAAATATTACTTGTAACAGCATGAAAATTGTTATAAATTATTATCGATAGCTTAACATTACTTACAATATTCAACATCAGACATTGGTGTAGGGTAGAAGTACAAAATATTACAACACATTACAAAACTACTTGCTAGAAAATATTTTTAATAGGCCTACCAGCTTGAATTCGTAGGTGCTTAGTAATTTAAATTAAACTATACATTAGCCAAAATCAGCACAAAATTAACCGCCTACTGAATATATCAATAAAGATTGTTAAATTTAATGACTTTATTATGTAGCAATTTATTTCAAGCGCGAGGTTCTCCTACGTACCATAAATTTACGACATGGGACTCACGGATTTCCTTCCTTCTGGAGAAAGCTACATTCAAAATTGTTACGCCTTTAAAATGCCATTGATTCCTACCGAGTTTGAACCCGCAAACCTCGGAATCAGAGGCGTGCAGAGTAACCACTAGTCCACGATGATGATGATGTAATAATTGTAATAAAAATAATGTAATTATGATAATAACAATAAAAATAGTTGTGAGTGCGCAAAGGACTATTACCAAGTAGCTCCGTCATTGTTTATACGAGCGAGCGATCTCCACTCACGCTAAAGGTATTGCGGGCAGTCTACACATAGGGGATTTTGGGAAAAATAATTATTTTGGGTAGTTTCCTTTCAAGACTCCACTTTAATACTAATTACAAAAAATTAACTGGTGTTCAGGTAATAATGTGGCACTTTTTGATTTTATAAAATTTTTGGTGAGGAAGGTCAATAGCATATTAATTGCATTTACGCCCTTCAGAAAAACGTAAATATTAAGATACTAATTTTCAAGCGATACAGCATAAAAACATCTATAATATGATTATCTTTTCAAGTTGAGGGAATAGACATACTTCGAGAAATGTATTTTATAAAAGAGACTATTTAAAACAATACAATAAATTGACAGCTCTATTACTCTTTAATTGCACCAAGCGAAGACTTGAAATTCGGTTCAGATATTCAGTATATCATAAAGCTTCACTGTAAAAAAAAAGGTAAACTTTTAAAGATGTGAGTTCAATTTTCACAATTTTTTTGCCGATTTCGTATGGAATGTCCCGTGAGTGAAACCATGGCGAAAGAAAAATATCTCATTGAAGAAGAATTAGTGAATATTTTGTATTATGATGATTCAGGTGATTAACTGATTCCTGAATTAGAAGATTCACAAAGTGAAAGTGAAGATGAACTTCCACTTCCTGAAATTGATACACCAATACCATGTGATGTCAATCACCCAGTTATTTCACCATCAAATCCTGCAAGGATATCTCCTTTAGGTATATACAAAATTTGAATTTTCTAGGACTAATAGTTTGTGAATAATAGTCCATTTTCTGAAGTGCCACAAAATCAATAGCTGGGGTATTTAAATGGCTGGCCTGTGGGTTTAAATGCTCTGCTCAGTGCCTGGTACTGAATGTTTAAAGAGTCACTTCCTGCTCCCCATTACTTCTAATTATATTTCTTATTATTTTGTACCAATCAATTTTTATTTCTCAGGAAAATGTTACAAATATGAAATATGTGAGCTGTTTTATGTACATTATATTTAATTAATGTTGGGAAGTAAACATTATGAGGTATAATCATTAAAATTCATCGGAGAACATACTGTTTAAACAACTCACCTCATAGGATTCATGCTTCCATAATATCGCGATTTCAAACATAATCATGTTCATCGTCAGCCATAACTCCGACTCCGAGTCGGAGTTATGGCTGACGATGAACATGATTATATTTGAAATCGCTATATCATGGAAGCATGAATCCTATGAGGTGAGTTGTTTAAACAATATGTTCTCTGATGAATTTTAATGTTTTATGTACATTTAAACATTTATATTTGTAGTAATACGTAATGAACAGGTTACATGAACATGTCTGCTTTTGTTTATTTTTTATTATTTCACTCACCTCATACATCATAACTTCTTGCCGTTGGACGTCAGTTGTGAACGTGACACAGCATTGAGAATGTCACAAATGTTGTGATGAAACCTAGGTCTGCAAGAAGTTATGAAGTATGAGGTGAGTAAAATAATAAAAAATAAACAATACTAAAAAACCTCATAGTGTTATTTCCTATATACATAACTTAATGTCTGCTTTTTGTTGGGCAGACATATCTCATGATCAAATCCTTCTCCCTTAAATTTCAAAACTCATTATCTTGTCTCTATTTTTGTGGCTCTAGATCTTGTCCCAAACTGTGATCTCTCCAGTCGAAAAGAAGAAATGGGCATGCATTCTCAACAGTTGGTTTTGACTTAGAATGGGAGTAAAACCCATAGTCCCAATTGAGAGAGCAAAATATGAGGTGATAAAATACCTCATACAGTTATTTTCTATCAATTTTGAGTTTATGTATTTTGGTGTTTGTCCCAATACATTACAATATAATGTACAAGTAGACTCACCCTAACTTGAAACTGTTTCTGTACGTATTAAAATTAATCATCTTATGTAAAATGGACTGTTGAAGTAATGTTATACTTCTTTTGGCCTTAGTTTAGATTGTAATGTAAACAGAAGCACACGATAAAAGTGTGATTTCACTGGCCACATGAACCTAATGACATTGCTGCCCAGCTGCGTAAATGAAAACAGAGTTCCCTGATAAATCTTCTTCTTCTCCTTCCAAGTATTAGGCCAAAGCTTGTTACGATCCTATAGAAAATTTTCCCTCCAGCCTGATACATTTTATATAATACAGTGTGTCCACAGTGAGATTCCCTCATTTTAAAAGTCTGTAAATTTCTCATTATAAGTTGTAAAACTGTAAATCTTGAAAGAGCAGAAACAGCAACTCAAAAAGTTTATGTGGTAATGTTGTAGTACGCACAATATCCGTAGTGGCGCTGCAACAAACGATTGTTTCTAAAATGGAGATTCTAAACCAGCGTGCCCAGGTTGTCTGGTGGTATGCTGAAACAAAATCCATTATTCAAGTGCAACGAAACATTCGTCCTGTTTAGAATAAGGATCCTCCGTCACCCAAGAATATAAGGATTTGGTGTAAACAGTTTTTGGCGACCGGCAATGTTTCAAAAGGACACGGTGATGGTAAACCCAGAATCCAGGAAGAGACAGTAGAAAATGTGCGGAGGTCATTCGAAAGGAGTCACGGAAGTCGATAAGACAAGCAGCGAGAGAACTTGGTATGAAACGGTCGACAGTTCACAAAGTTCTTCACCGTCGACTGCGATTGTATGCATACAAGGTTCAAATTGTGCATGAAGTCAAGCTTGATGACGCACCAAAACGAGAAGCATTAGCAATCACTATGCTGGATCGCATTGCTGAGGACGAAACCTTTTTATCGCGTGTGATGTTTAGAGATGAGGCCACCTTTCACGTTTTAGGGAAAGTGAATCGCCACAATGTGCGTATATGGGGTTCAGAAAATCTCCATACATTCATAGAACACAGCCGTGATAGCCCAAAGGTAAATGTTTGGTGCGGTCTTCTGCAAAATCAAATTGTTGGGCCGCTTTTATTTAAAGAGAATACGATCACTGATAACATTTATTTGGATATGTTGGAGAACTTCGCTGGGCCGCAGATAGCACCCATGCAGCCAAGAATAATCTTTCAACAAGATGGAACCTTAATGTCCAACAGTTCTTAAAAGACACATTCCCAGGTCATTGGATAGGCCGTAGTGGTCCTATTCCTTGGCCTCCGCATTCCCCCACTAGATTTCTTCTTGTGGGGGTACGTCAAAGATAGAGTGCATGCCATAAAAATGAACGATGTACTGGGCTTAAAACAACGCATTAGAGATGTTATAAACTCTGTGACAGAAAATATGCTGCTCAACACATAGCGTGAAATTGACTATAGGTTGTATATTCTTCGCGCCACCCAAGGTGCACATGTCCAAGTGCACTGAACTAGAGTTTGTCACAATCACAAAATTAAATCTTTATGAGTTACATTATCATTTTCGTGTATACTAATTATAGTACACAACATTTACTTTGCGTTATGTTTGTTAGAAATGAGGAAATCTCACTGTGGACACTCTATATAACTACTATGTATGAACAAAATTATCACAAAAATAATAATAAAGTAATAAAACACAATATAACACATGAAAAAATGACAATGATTAACAGTAAGTATAAATTTATATAATTTTAAATATAACACAATTTCACGCAGACAGAGGGATATTCAGTTATTCCAACATGGCCGCTCGTGTTGAATATGTTACACATCATGTGTACTAGTAGCATAACTATTTTGCCGCTTCCCTCTTTCGAAATTAATTGAAAACCATTTAGGCCTAATCAAGTTTCTTATTTTAAATAATATTTTTATAATTTCTAAAATATGTGTAGATGCAACGATTTTGGTAAATTATAGTTCTTGCCAAAACTTTAGAACTTCACTTCCAGAAAATACCTTGAATACATTCCTTCTCTTTTCCACTCATAAATTCCAGTGAACAAAAGGCAACCTATCTTATCCTGCTTTTAAATACCTGTGAAGAAAAGCAACAATTGTCCTGCAATAAGATGCTGAAATGCTTAAAGCAAAGGGTTTGAAAGTATCACTAATAGCCGACTTGAGGTAGTGGTGTGAGGCAAGGTTCTAAGTTTAGTGAAAAGTATTCCACAGGAATTTGACAGCAAGTCAAATGGCGCATAAAATAGTACCATCACTCCACCAATCACAGATGCCTGCAGAAGTATACATTTTGTGACTTTGTTTATAGTACAACATAAACTAAGGCCGAAACCAGTATAGTACCCAGTATTCAAATTAAGGTTAGACATTATGTCACTTCTATTTTATTATGTCATAGTGCTATCCACTAAGCCTACCCAAAGAAAACATTTTTTTATATGCAATATTATTTGCTTTCAAGGGTGTAAATAGAACATTTAGAGTGCAAGAATAGGTTAGAAAAAAAAATGTATATCATCGTCCATGCGATATTCTGGTCAGAGTTTCTAACTACAGTTCAAGAGGTCCTGAAGTCAATTCCCAGTCAGACCACAAGAAATTTTTCTTGAAGGGAATTATCATTCCTATAGTTGCTTATGGTCTGGAATTTAGGTTAAGATTAGGTTTAAAGATCGGCTGAGGTGGACTAGTGATTATACTCCTTGCCTCTGGTACTGAGGGTCGTGAGTTCAAACCCAGCTGGGGTCGATGGATTTTTTAGGACAGAAAAATCCAGGGAGCAAGTCCTCCAGCAGGGACTTCAAGCTGTGGGACCCGAGTCTGAAGATTTTCAGGCTTGTATAAGATCCTTAAGCCTGAATAAAGAGGCCTCTAAACAAAATTTACTGACATAAACGTCATAGTAATACCTTACTTTCCTGTTAGATGTCTCATTGGGTCGGTTTGTTGACTACATGCCATCCATGACATCTATGAGCAAATAGTAACTAAAAATTAATTTGGTATAGTAACTCCTTACAAAGGAGAGGCTATGGCTCAACAATGGGCTATGTCATTGAAGATAGATATATTAGGTTTAAACAATCCCCTGATGCTTCATTATCATTTATCACCCATAATATCATTAGGGTAATACGAGGGCAGATCGGAAAGTAATGCACAATAATTTTTTTCTGCCTTGGTATTGCAGCTAGAATGTTGAAATTTCACAGAGATATAGTTTGAAGTTTTCACTACAGATGGTATTTTTGTCTCAGGTGCACCTCTTGCGAAAGAAGCTTGAACTATGCAACAAAAATGGCGCGCATGCTACAGTCGTCCACCTGTGAGGAACAGAGAAGTGTTGTTCGATTTTTGTGGGCCAAAGGGCATAAACCCAGTGAAATTCACAGGGACATGCGTGGCGTGTATGGGGATGATTGTATGGACCGTAGCAATGTCTTCCGTAAAGTTAGTGCTCGCTGGGTGCCTAAGAACCTGACAGACGACCACAAGGGCCAGCGAATGATGGCAAGCTTGGACCACTTAACGCGGTACACCGCACAAGGACATGACTTTCTGGAAGGAATCGTCACAGGTGATGAGTCGTGGGCGTACCACTACACGCCCGAAACAAAGCAGGCATCAGCAGTGCGCAGATGGCTACACTCCAACCAAACGGACTTCTACGAACAGGGCATATTGAAACTGGTAACATGATGGGAAAAATGTGTTGAGAAAGTTGGTGACTATGTCGAAAAGTAGGCAAAGGATGTAAGTTTATTTGTGATTTTTTTCCTTTTTTTTACTATTAAACTTTTAAAAAAAAAAATATTGTGCGTTACTTTCCGATCCGATCCGTCCCTCACAGGTGGACGACTGTAGCATGCGCGCCATCTTTGTTGCATAGTTCAAGCTTCTCTCGCAAGAGGTGCACCTGAGAAAAAAATACCATCTGTAGTGAAAACTTCAAACTATATCTCTGTGAAATTTCAACATTCTAGCTGCAATACCAAGGCAGAAAAAAATTATTGTGCGTTACTTTCCAATCCGCCCTCGTATAACTCCGCTATCCAAGTGTCCCAATCTAAAAAATGGGTAACAAATCCACCAATGCCAAGAGAGAATTCCAACCTGATGGCATTGAACAAAAAAAAATTATATACACATTATACATTTTCAGAATAAATCTATAATGTTCTGTTATAAATTCCATTTTGTCTTATTTCTTAAAATATATCGTTAAAACTCTGATGATTGTGAATTAAGTACAAAATAAATCAAAAGAACAAATCCCAATGTCAAAAATGCCCTACAGCATCCAAGTAAGTATTAAACTTACTCAAAAATCAGTCTTAAGATACACTGCCAGAATTTCACATTCAATTTCAACACTCAGTACCATCTAAGAAATCAGAAGCAAATAAAATTGCATTTGGTTAGTATTTGACATACATAAAAAAAGTAAACGAGCAAAAGTTCAAAATTTAACCTAGAATATTAAAATTTCTTACCACAAATCCAACAATGTTTGGGTCCTTTACATAGGTATTATCAATTCCATTTTGTTCCAACAACTGAAAACGTTTACGTTTACTACCAGCCACAAAATTTATCTTTATTTTTTTTGTTGTATCATTTTCTTCACGTTTCCGTTTTGTATTATGTTCTCCTTTTTCTTGTTCAATAAAATGCTTCTTTAAACCTTTTGTTTGAATATCTGTGATTGAAGTAAGTTGATCCAAGAGTCCTGCACGTGGTTGAACTTTCGACAATGCTTCAAGTAGTGAAGCTCTCTAAAATAAATAAATAAAACACATAACTTAACTAATATTTTTCATGGATAAAAGCCAATATAACAGATAAATAATTAATCTAAAACTAGTTCTGTCTGTACTAAAACCAGATAATTACCCGCACCCTAATAATAGTCAGGGATTATTTAATTTTAATATAAATCTCTAATATTTTATTTAAAAATAAGAAATATGATTTAAAATAGTCTTAAAATGAAGATAGATGGAATTCATAGCTATGAATCACAATAATAGTTGAGTAAAATTTAACTGTCATTTTATAATTGAATTGCTGAGTTAAAAGATCCATTGCAGAGACTCTTGATGTCCCAACTCCTTTCAAAAAATGTTAAACTGAAAATATATAAAACTATTATTCTACCAGTTATATTATATGGGTGCGAAACATGGACTCTTACTTTAAGGGAGGAAAGGAGGTTACAAGTATTTGAGAATAAAGTACTTAGGAAAATTTTTGGACCAAGGAGAGAATGAACAGACAGGTGAATGGAGAAGACTACATAACAATGAACTACATGGTCTTTATAGGAAGCCAGATATAATAAGAACAGTTAAGTCTCGTAGACTGCGATGGGCAGGACATGTTGCACGTATGGGGAATGAAAGACTTGCATGGAAGCTTCTTCTAGGAAAGCCAGAGGGAAAACGCCCAGTTGGTAGACCAAGAATGAGGTGGGAGAATAATATTAACTATGATTTGAGGGAAGTAGATTATACAGGGAATGATTGGAAAGCATTAGCTCAGGATAGGGATGTATGGAGAGCTTATGGCCATGCGGCCATGAACCTACGGGTTCGATAGTGCCAGTGAGTAAGTAAGTAAGTATTGCTGAGTTAAAAAGGTAAGAAACTCAAAGTACCATATTTTTGAGAAAACCTTAAAAAACTACATAATTTCTTACAGCTTGCTCTGATAAAATTTTGATCAATTACAATATTGATCCTCTGCTTACATGGAATGCAAATATAGCAAGAATTCATAATTCCTGTTTTGCATACGTGCTTTGAAGGCAGTGGAGTATCTTCCCTTTTCAACTCAGCAATTCAAATAGTAATAATGGTTAAAAATAAATTGAAATGTGGAAAAGCAAGTTTCATCTCATACATAATTTAAATCAACTATTGACTTCAAAGTAAACAGTGACAATTTTCTAAATACAGTAAAACCTGTCTTAGCTGGAACCTTTATAAGAAGGAATCCTGTAGACGGAAAAAAATCTCCAGAATGGTACGATTTTATATCTAATATTGTCCTGTATAAGTCAGAAACCTTCATAATGCAGAAACGGAATGGGTTTTAAAGTACCAATAGTTAATTTTTACGAGTAAGATGGAAAATTATTCTTAAACACATTCTAATTACAGTATTAATGACTACACGTGAAAATTCTGCATATGACGCTTACTGCATTATATTGTTTTACCTTCTTGTGTTGACATTGTATTGCAAGGATTCCCTTGCTTATGTGAGACATCGGGGAATCCCTTGCTTTTCCTTGTCTGCTTACGTTACCTGCAAGGGAGTTGGAAAACTCCTCAGTCTTCCTGCAGTTGAGTTCCTTCTTGCTTTTGTATAATAAAATTGCTTTGTATTGCCGTGCAAACTGAGCTGTGTTACATACATTATTTTCTCTGTATTTCAGTCAATATGTTATGTCTTTAAAGTGTGCATGTAAAACCCTTACACTGCGTGAGAAAATTCAAGCTTGTACCGTAATTTGGGAATCCTTTATAAGAAGGAAAACTGCCAAGGCGGAAATATATTTAAGGAACCATCATGTTCCTTCATAGACAGGTTTTACTGTATTATAGAAGATTAATGGAAACACATTTACAGTAATAAATAGTAATTCTATTATACACTGAATTTAGAATAAAGTAATTATAATATTTAATTTTAGGAAGTGATATTTTGAGGTTATTTTAATATTACTTTTAGTCTGATCATCTTACCTCAATATTAATGTTGATTTGTTCTTGGACATGTTTCAAAACAATTCTGTTTTATCGACAAGTCTGGACAAGCTGACGATAAAACAGAATTGTTTTGAAACATGTCCAAGAACAAACCAACATTAATATTGAGGTAAGATGATCAGACTAAAAATAATATAAAGTAATTATAAACTATAAGTCATATTTTTGTCATACAGCTGGGGTAATTGCTCTGACCACTACACGCCACTGTATTTAAATTAACACTTTCCAATCCTGGATAGAATTTAATTTAAGAAAGAAAAATAAATGCTCGAAACGGGACTTGAACCCTGGATTTCTGATTTTGTACATCAGAATGATTCCAATTACACCATTCGAGCATCAATAAGAATTAATATATAATTTTGGGAATTTTTACATTACAGTATGATGTTTTCTTAATAAGAATGCCAACATTTCTTTCTAATTATACAATTCTTGTTCGTCCAAAAGTAGATAGCTGTCACTACCAACATTCCAACTGACGTCTTCTATTCAGAAGTATTTTTATTGAGAATTTATACATTGCTTTTGAGCGGTAAAGGCTTGGAATCATATTGATGTACAGAATCAGAGATCCAGGATTCAAATCCTGGTTCGAGCTTCAATTTTTCTTTCTTAAATTTGAATTTTGTATTTTTAAAGTTTATCATTATTCTCTAATTAATATATAAAAATTTTGTGTCACGCTGTTTATCCGCGATGGAATCCTAAACTACTGAACCGATTTTAATAACATTTTGCACACTGTGGTTTGATCCAACTGGAGACATAGGGTAGTTTATAACTAAATTTATAGTCGCATTATTTTTTATTGCAAATTATTTGTTTATTATTTAACAAAGTTATAATTATGTGTGAGTTCCATATGATTCTAATAGATGGGGGTGTAAGGTAATTGATTTATTATTTAACAAAGAGAGATACAGATGGCTGTGCTTTTTGTTGCAACCGCGAATTTCAATTGAATTACAAATACTGATTATTTCATTATTTAAGTGTGTACAGTGTTTATTTTATTTTCAATATATTGATAATATTAATTTTGTGTGTATTAGTTTTAAGTAATCTGGCTGAAAGACAGTAACTTATTTAAAATTTTTAACGTATACCTTAGCCACAGCAACGCATGGCCAGGACTTCTAGTGTGTATGTATGTATGTATGTATATATATATATATATAAATGGATTTTGTGCAAGTATGCAAAGGTTTAACAATGGGAATCACTATCACTTTAGCATTGTCTTCTGTAGTCACTAATTGATTTTGTTCTTTTTTTACACGATGATATATCTTTCACATATGTCTTCACATATTTCACATACGCATGATGTCTTTGGGTAATGGAATGTTTTGTCTCTGCACATTAGATGGTGGAATTCATGCACACTTAATCTTGTGATGGCGTGTCATATCTGAAAAATTAGCTTCTCTCCAATTCCTGTCTATCATCGCTCTGGTGCTGAAGAATTCCGGCAATAATTCTTCTCTTTTCCTGCGTAGTCTTTGTAGTGCAAGTTCGAGGATTCTGTGGTTGGTAGTAGGTAGGCTGTTTCCAAGTCCTCAAAAAGGAAGGTCTCCATTTCCAGTAGGTTAAGTACCATATTTTGTTTGTCTAAGTCCTCCTAAAGTGTCATATTTTCTAATTTTATATTTTTTTAAGAATTTGTAACATGTTTTATAAGTTCCTAACAATAATATGTGGGAAAAGTTTAATTACCTCAACCAATGAATTTTTCTAAGTTCTATAGAATCATAGTGTGCATGTGCAAACACTTAAACAAATTTCCACTAGATGGCAGACATGTGTGAAATTCTTAAGATCAACCTTCAAATATTTTCCCAAGCGTGTTTATAACTAATCTAACAAAATAAATTATATGCACATCATTTAATGAAGTGTAAACTAATCTGATGTACAATAACTGTCCCATCAGAACCTAACAAAATGAAGTGAATGGATAGCCATTGCTTAACACATTTGCTTCAGGTTTAAATGCTCAATGCATTTCTGCAGAAACCAGATTTAAATCACCACAAATTATATTGTCTATTTAAAACATCCAAAACGAACAAAATATAACGGTACTTCAGATCACAACAAGGGTAGGCTAAAACACATTCCTCTACTATTCATAAATGTTAACAAAAGATTGCCCTGCCAAGGGATGTACAAAATATTGCAAAATATATAACAGCAGAGTTATGCGAGTGTACCTCGTCTTCTGAGTTGAAGGCCATTTAACAACTGGCGAGTCTACCTCATCTTCTGAGGTGAATGGGTTAAAATAATTTTTTAATGTTGGACATTCAAATTTCACAGATATCTCCTCACCTAGCAGAAGTTTCTTTAAGTGTTCTTGCATGTGCACTATGATTCTGTGAACTTTGAAAAAATAATTTCATTTTCTGCATACATAGAAAAATATTTAATAATAATTGTAAAAAAGTTATGTTACAAGTATCATTGCAAAATGTTTAAAATAGTACAAAATATTAGTAAAGATGGAAAATGTATGTAGAGCAACAGTATTACATGAATGTAGTATGGAAAATCATAGGTCGAAATATTCTAAACTCGAGCCCAATATGTATAAACCTCGTAGGCCTATGTCCCATGTGGGGACACAGATGCTCCATAGTGGGAAGTTCCTTGACCAAACTAATTTATTTAGGTTTATTTACCTACAAATGTCAACAAGTGACATGTGGTTAGCACATCGCCTCATCCTTACAGTATAGAGTACACAATTTAGAACACTCTTGTAGGATTCTCAAGAACTCATTCTAAAGTTCTAAATTTTTTTTAAGTCCCTAAAAGGACAAATGTAAATTACTTCTTGATGGTGTCAACAATGAAAAGGGGAGAAGAGAGAAGAACAGTAGTAAATAAGTAGTGCAATCATGGGAAAAAGTCCACTATTTGTCGATCACTTATTCCATTAATTTTTCTAAGTTCTACAGAACCACAGTGCGCATGCACAAGTTGCTCTAATGCTTAATGTAGCTTCCATTAGATGGCTCTGAAATCAGAGTCACCAACTGTCAGAAAAAATTCCTAAACATTCATAAAAAATGGACAAATGGACATAAAGTAACTTTCCATTTCCTAACCGAACGAAACAAGCTGCATGCATATTATTTAATAAACTATAAACTAATCTTATGTACACTAATTTGTCCCATCGGAATCTAAAAAAAGACGTTAATTTCTTGAAATATGGTTTGGAATTAATTGCAAATGTTGGTAACACTGATTGGAGAGCCATCTAGTGGAAGTCACATTAAGAATTTGCGTGCCTGTACAACTTGATTCACAATATTCGCATAATTATATGAATATTTAAAAATCTTAAGAAATGTTTATAGAATCATTCCAAAATTTTAAAAATAGTACAAAACGTTATTACAAATAGTATAAAAGTGTGTAGTACAACAGTGGCATAAGAATGTATGGAAATTGTGATCAACAAATTGTAGACCTCAGCACAATCATGTCATAAGCAGGGAATGGAAGTTCATGCCTAAAAACATGAAGAATATGTATGCATTTATGCCGTAAAAAATAGCTAAATATGCCATAAAATATGCTGTAAAAATAGCCAAATATGATACAAAATATGCAATCAAACTGAGATTATTTTAACAGAATAATACGTTATAGGTTTATAGGTAGCTTACGTTTAGTCTCTGGATTTTGAAGTGCTTGCCTCATTGCTGAATGCTCCATTACTACTGTTGCAGTTCACAACTAACCAGTGACATATGTTTTCTGTTGTAAATCTTCGCCTGTTGTCTCTCAGCATAGCTTTGTAGTGCGAAAAACTTTGTTCTACGTCGCAAGAAGTAAGAGGGGCTTGCAAAAAAACTGTGAGCTGTTCTATAGATAACTCTGTTGGTTTGTTTGGTGTTTTCCTTCGAGAATATCTCGAATTTCTGCAAGTTTATCATAGCCAGGGTTTTTGGAAAGAATATTTTCTGTTTTTTCTTTCACTATATCTCCTACATTTCCCGGAACTGATATTAAATTGGAGATTGTTCTATCAAAATCTGCTAAAGACTGCAGTAAAGGAATACCAACTGCTTCCAATGACCTAATTGCTTTAGGAATAAAATGAAAATGAGATGATATGAATACAAGGTTGCTTTTTAATTCATTGTCCGATCCAGTTTTCTGTGCTAATTCGATAGATGCTGCTTCACTTGCATCAAAATTATTTATAATTTCTTTAATTTTAGAAAAATGTTCTGAATAGTATAAAGCAGCTTCCAGCCATGTGCCCCAACGGGTTAAAATTGGCTGTGGTGGGAGGGGAACGTCAGGCGCTATTGTTCTGAATTTTTTAACTCTGGACGGAGCTTTCTTAAATACTTTCTTATCAGACGACACTAGGTTGTCCACTAAAGGATAACATGTTCAAATAGTCTCTGATATACGATGAAGGCCGTGTGCAAGACATGTTAAGTGAATCATATGAGTGAAAATACCTTTTAGTGTTGTACCTGATTTTAACATATAACTAGCAGAGTCCGTTATCAAGAGGAGCACATTATCGTACTTAATGTCATCAGGCCACAATAGTTTCAGCGAATCAATAACAAACTGAGTAATTGTTGCATTGCTAGTAACTTCTAACACTTCAACATTCAGAAGATACGGAGTTGTGGGATTTTCTTAAAAAAAGGGCTCCAACTATAAAATTCGCTAAATAACAACCTTCACAATCCATCGTTTCTTACTTACTTACTTACTCACTGGCACTATCGAACCCGTAGGTTCATGGCTGCGCGGACATGAGCTCTTCATACATCCCTATCCTGAGCTAATGCCTTCCAATCATTTCCTGTGTAATCCACCTTCCTCAAATCATAATTAATGTTATTCTCCCACCTCATTCTTGGTCTACCAACTGGGCGTTTTCCTTCTGGCTTTCCTACAAGAAGCTTCCATGCAAGTCTTTCATTCCCCATACGTGCAACATCTCCTGCCCATCGCAGTCTACGAGACTTAACTGTTCTTATTATATCCGGCTTCCCATAAAGACCATATAGTTCATTATTATGTAGTCTTCTCCATTCACCTGTCTGTTCATCTCTCTTTGGTCCAAAATTTTTCCTAAGTACTTTATTCTCAAATACTTGTAATCTCCTTTCCTCCCTTAAAGTAAGAGTCCATATTTCACACCCATATAATATAACTGGTAGAATAATAGTTTTATATATTTTCAGTTTAATATTTTTTGAAAGGAGTTAGGACATCAAGAGTCTCTGCAGTGCATAATAGCACGCATTTCTTTGTGCATCTCATTCCTATTTGTGATTATTGTTCCTACATATTTGAAATTCAGCCACTTCCTCAAATTTTCCCTCACTTGTCACTAGCTGTCCATCTCCATTATATAATGTATTTCTACGTGTGACCATATATTTAGTTTTATTGATATTTACTTCCAGTCCTAATTTTTTAGTGTTACTCAATAGCGTGTGCGTGTTGTCCTTTAGTATCTCCTCGCTATCAGCCAATAGTACTACATCATCAGCATAAACTAACAGCTTATTAATACCATTGAGTTGTAAGCCTTCCTCATTCTCTAAAGATTTAATGGCATGCTCTAGTGCAAAATTAAACAGTAGAGGAGATAGTGCATCTTCAACCCATTCTGGATTTCAAGTGTCCGAAAACTGTTTGCCTACATGTACCCTACTCTTTGTGTCATTTAGACACATTCGTATAAGTCTAACTTTTTTAGGAATTCCGAACTCCAGCAGGATACTATATAACGTCTCCCTCTTAATTGAATCATATGCTTTTTTGAAGTCTACGTATAGTTGATGTACAGTACCATTATATTTCCATTCTTTTCTAAAATTTGTCTTATACTAAAAATCTGATCTGTTGTAGACCTGTTCCTTCTAAACGCACATTGATGATCTCATAGAATGTCATCAATATAGGGAGTAAGTCTGCTTACTAATATATTTGTTAGAATTTTGTACGAAGTTGAAAGTAATGAGATGCCCCTATAGTTGTTGCAATCAGTTTTATCTCCTTTCTTATAAATTGGTACAATAATTGATTCTTTCCATTCATCTGGAAGAGCTTCTTTTTCCCAAATCATACTAAGCAACCAGCGTATCTTCTCCATCAATTTTTCTCCCCCTGATTTTATCAGTTCTGCTGGGATCTCATCTGGACCTGATGCTTTATACATCTTCAATTTTTCAATCACCATTTCAACCTCTAATGCACTTGGTTCTGAGACTAGCATTTCTGCTGTCTGTAAATTATCCTCCTCAATGTCCTGTTCTGTATGTACATTTAATAGCTGATTAAAGTAACTTTTCCATCTATTTAATATACTCCTGGAATCTGCAATCATATCCCCATTTTCATTTCGAATTATGTTTGTTCTAGCCTGAAACCCTTTCTTCTCTATACTAATTCCCTGATACAATTCTCTAATGTTCCTATTTCTTGCGTTCATTTCAAGATCATTAATCTTCTCTCTCAGATATTCCCTCTTTTTGCTCTTTAGTAACTTGGTGGTTTCCTGTCTAATACTACCCAATTGTTCTAAATTTACCTCATTTGGCACGTGTAACCATTTCATTTTTGCTAGCTTTCTTTTCTTTACAATGTCGGCACATTCCTCATCAAACCATTTCTTGTTTTGCCTCTTTTTTAAACAACCAATGCTTTCTGATGCTGATAATTTAATAGTATCCCTTATATCCTCCCATTCTTTATTTATATCAGTTTCTTCTTCGTTTGCCACATTGTCATCTGAAGATTCCAGTACTTCAAATCTATTAGCAATTTTGATTTAGTACTCTTGCCGCATTTCATCATTTTTCACGTTTTTTTAATTCAAATTTTATAGAATCATCTTTAGCGTTTGTTCCTTCGTTTCATCAACACTAATGCATACAAATTGATTCCTAAGAGTATTCTGAAAATTTGATATTACACTGTTGTAACACTGGCTTACATATGTTTTTCGTAAAGTACGTTCATCTGGTACATGTTCGTTGGTGTATTTCTGAAGAAAATTTCTTAGCGTTGGATTATTGAGTTTCCATCCATCCATAGTAATTCTCCCCAAAGGCAGGTCCTTCACTGCAATCATAGCATTTTCATGCTATGCTTGCAGCTTTACTAGGGAATTGTGTAGGTGTGGTAGCTTCCCGTTGCTTTCCACACCGGTGAAGAATGATGGTGATGATGATGATGATGGCCATATGATTTCGGGGACCATTTGGGCCTTAAAGTTTTTCTGACATTTGTCTTACAGGTGAGGAAAAACCCCAATAAAAACCTCACCCAGAAAAACTGCCCCGACCAGGGATCGAACCCGGGCCTGCTGCGTGACAAGGCAGCACGCTACCTCGAGACCACAGCGGTGGACTTATTGAGTTTAAAGAGAGGAATATTGCATGCTATAAAAACTTCACACAAGTCTAAAGAAAACTGAGTTAACCTACTACCTAAACACTCCGCAAGTTGTTTTTGCTTTGGATTATTTTCCGTTTCACGTTTTTTAATTACTAATTCCTTATGTTTGGATGTGTTTATATGCTGCAACACTTGAAACCATTTCTCACTGCCTAATTTTTTACAAAATAAAATTCTATTATCCATGGAAATAAACTCGTTACGAAATTCATTTATAAATGATTGAAGGGATAAAGTGTACTTACCGTCGCAAAAAATTCTTCTAAGTTCTATAAAATCGCAATATGCATGCGCTAGTGCTCCATGTAATCCCAGAAAGATAAATGCAACCTTCAGCAGTATATGCATGTGAAATCAGTATGACCAACATAGACACAAAATTCCCAGAACTTGTCTAAATATGTATAATTAACACGAAATGAACTAGTGGAAATATGATTTTACGTGGTAACCGTCCGACATTTTGAATTTTTCATAGAATAACAGATATGAAGAGGTAATTTATTTTACGTATCAAATCACATTTAAAAAGCAAAGAACCTAAAAGCTAACCAAACCTAAATCAATTACTGTAACACAAATCAATTACTCTAACGTAGGTGAAATCCAGGGAACGTGGAAATGATGTTGACAACATCTGGAGTATTTTGGGTTTTCGATGGTGGCAACGTTGGAACAACATAGGAAGAGGAGGGAAAATAGCAGAAAGTAGCAAGTAAGCAATGTAGGACGATCATGTTTTATGTAAATATATAAATATAAAAAAAGATTGTTGCAACATTTGAAGATGTTTAAAACGTGTTTAAAAGTGTTGCAAATTGTTTTAAACATGTTTAAAAGTGTTTAGTGCATCAGTGGCATAAGCAATTAGATTGAAATTTTTTTGCGACGTTAAGTATACAACACCCGATTGAAGTCTACCTGAATTACTTAATTTAACTTTGGGCATGATTTAATAGTGGTATAGAAAGCCCCCTTAACAGTTTGCATCCACTTCACCACACACAAATACTAGACACTTGTTCAATGAACGAAGACACAACAACTGCTCGTGAGTCCGATGCCGTAAGCCGTATACGGTTTACCTTCGCTGCATGTGGAATACATATGGGGATTCACCAACGGATCGTGTGAAAAATTGTGAATGCCACCTCACAAAAACTTGAGTGGCTCCCAAAATGGGTGTGCCATTCACCGTTAAACAAAATTTATAAACATAAATTAATCATGTTTACTATGTTACATTTTTTTAATTACCTATTTAATTTAAATTAATGAATTTTAAAACTTAAAAACCTTTAAATATTTGAAAAATACAATAAATATACCAAATATGCAGCTTCCTTGCATAAATGTTAAAATATGATGCATTTATAAATAAAGGTAAAATATGCACTTTTATGCACAATAAAAGCAATATTATTGTATTCAGAAATTTGTGTTCGTGTAGATAATCTTTCAGCATATTTCTAGAACGAGAGAGAACAAATATGCACTTCCATTCCCTGGTCATAAGAATGTATTGTATAGCACAGAGTAGAGATGTGCCAAACAGTTACTTTCCTGTAACTGTTACAGCTGTCCCTGCTACAAAAAAGTAACTGTGAAAAGTAACGGTTAAAAGTAACATCCAATGTTACCCAATTTTCATAACAGCGACAACTTCATTTTGGTTTTCGTTACTCGTTATTTCATTACATTACTCATGTTTCCTGTTTAAACGTTACAAGTCACGGCTTCATGCTGGTCTCAGTTACATTCACTTGCCATTAGAAAGAAAGCAACGCACCACCTTTTTTTGTTTTTAAGTTATAACATATTTCAAAATTAAACTGCACAGTGCACACTGAATGCCTTTTGTTACAAATTAAAATGTCAAGAATAATATCACCACATTATTATTAGTGTGACATATTTTATGATAATTTTACAAGTCAATTTAAAAAACACAAAATATAATTATTTAAAATAAAACACGATATGAACATTATTCGGGTGTAGTGTATAAACCGTCACACAAAATTTTCAATCTTATTTCTTATGCCACTGATGCACTAAACACTTTTAAACATGTTTAAAACATTTTGCAACACTTTTAAACACATTTTAAACATCTTCCAATGTTGCAACGATCTTTTTTTTATATTTATATATTTACGTAAAACATGATCGTGCTACATTGCTTACTTGCTACTTTCTGCTATTTTACCTCCTCTTCCTATGTTGTTCCAACATTGCCACCATCAACAACCCAAAATACTCCAGATGTTGCCAACATCACTTCCACATTCCCTGGATTTCACCTACGTTAGAGTAATTGATTTGTGTTACAGTAATTGATTTAGGTTCCTTGCTTTTTAAATGTGATTTGAAACGTAAAATAAATTACCTCTTCATACCTGCTATTCTATGAAAAATTCAAAATGTCGAACAGTTACCACGTAAAATCATATTTCCACTAGTTCATTTCGTGTTAATTATACATATTTAGACAAGTTCTGGAATTTTGTGTCTATGTTGGTCATACTGATTTCACAATCATATACCGCCAACTGCTGGAGGTTGCATTTATCTTTCTGGGATTACATGAAGCACTAGCGCATGCGCACTGGGATTCTATAGAACTTATAAGAATTTATGTGCGACGGTAAGTACACCTTATCCCATTATTCAATTATCTTTAAAAAAAAGCACTCGCCATCATCATCAAAAAACACAAATTATAATTATTTAAAATAAAATACGATAGAGGAATTATTCAATGTATCTTTGAAAAAAAACACATCATCATCATCCACTTATCGTGCCCTCCTTTCAGAAAGTCAATTCCAAATATACCTCCAACCATCTCTATCTTACCATGCTATGCTTCTTTTTAGTTCTTCCCAGTTGTATCCTCTCTCTTGTAGACTTTTCGGCTGTTGTACACTTCAGGTCGCAAATTTTTTTCTATTTAATATCTTATTCCACTAATGCACTAAACACTTTTAAACATGTTTAAAACATTTTGCAACACTTTTAAACATCTTCCAATGTTGCAACGATCTTTTTTTATATTTATATATTTACGTAAAACATGGTCGTGCTACATTGCTTTCTGCTATTTTCCCTCCTCTTCCTATGTTGTTCCAGCGTTGCCACCATCAACAACCCAAAATACTCCAGACGTTGCCAACCATTTCCACGTTCCCTGGATTTCACCTACATTAGAGTAATTGATTTGTGTTACAGTAATTGATTTAGGTTTGGTTAGCTTTTAGGTTCCTTGCTTTTTAAATGTGATTCCACGTTCCCTGGATTTCACCTACGTTAGAGTAATTGATTTGTGTTACAGTAATTGATTTAGGTTTGGTTAGCTTTTAGGTTCCTTGCTTTTTAAATGTGATTTGATACGTAAAATAAATTACCTCCTCATATCTGTTATTCTATGAAAAATTCAAAATGTCGGACGGTTACCACGTAAAATCATATTTCCACTAGTTCATTTCGTGTTAATTATACATTTTTAGACAAGTTCTGGGAATTTTGTGTCATTGTTGGTCTTACTGATTTCTCATACATATACCGCCAACTGCTGGAGGTTGCATTTATCTACCTGGGATAATTGGAGCACTAGCGCATGCGCACTGCGATTCTATAGAACTTAGAAAAATTTTCGTGCGACCCGAAGTGTAGCATATCCGACTTTTTTTCACTTGGTTAATCCATCTTACTCGTCGTTTTCCTTGTATCTTCAGATTTAACAGTCTTTATGGCAATCTTTCCTTTTCCATTCTTTTTAAATGACCAAACCATGTTTTTCTAGGTTTGTTGCTAATTGTCTACACTTACAGTATTACTAATAAAAACTGCGGCTCAACTGCACTTCTACTAGTGCTTGATTTTTTAGTTATGTTGTTGTAAACTATAGCTCTTCTTCTGTATATACTAACATTTTTATACTTTCTTGACTTAATATTTTAAACTTTTTCAAACAATTTTTATAGGATTATTAGACAATTTTGAAGTAATTATTTAAATATGCACATCACAATATTATGACACTGTTAAGACAATATTGTGATTCTAACTATTTTCTCCACAGAGTATATTACTTAGTCTATGATTTTTCTATCGCAGTTTTGGGTTATCACTGGTTGGATCAGCGTTAGGGAGTGATAAGTAAGTGTACACCCAGTTTTAATAAACGTTTGGTAATTTTTAACAATAATATATTTTTTTAACATAGATTTGGGGATTTATTGCAAATATACGTCATTTAAATTTCATAGCGACCGATAGTAATCGAGGATGATAATCGATATATGGTTCGATTGTGGGTTATTGGTGGCTCTATAAACTCTGGTGCATGCACACTGTTGTTCTATAGGACTCTGAAAATATTTCACGCTTGCTTAAGTGCAGTTTTTCCAAAATTGCTTATACAGGTTTTATCAGCTGTTTAGTTGTATAAGCCTTACACAGATTATTTATAATTTCCTTACTAATAAAAGTTGTGTAAGAGCTGGATTTCAATATCACTCTTATACGCGACACATCATTAATTCGTCATAGTATCTCACACGCGGTTTGTAAGAGAAAGAAAATAAGGATAAGGTGTATAAACCGTCGCACATGAATTCTTCTAAGTTCTATAGAATCGCAGTGCGCATGCGCGAGTTGCAGGAGTTGCTGTAATGGTTAATGTAGCTTCCGGTAGATGTCTCTGAAGTCGGCGTTACCAACTTTGGGAAAAAATTCCTAAATGCTAAAAAAATGGACGTAAACTAACTTCCCATTTCCTTACCTAACAAAACAATTTACATGCATATTATTTAACACACTATAAACTAATTTTACGTACACTAACACTAAATATGGTTTCGAATTATTTTCAAATGTTGGTAACTGTGATGTCAGAGTCTCCTAGCGTATGTTACATGAAGCATTTCCATGCCTGTAGAACTCGATGTACAATATTCGCGTAATTTAGAAATATTTAAAAATCGTAAGAAATGTTTATCAAATGGTTCCAAAATGTTTAAAATAGTACGAAACATTATAAATGGTTGAAAAGTGTTCAGTGGCATAAGAATATTAGATGGAAAATTGTGTGTGACGGTTTATACACTACAGCCGAAAATTAATGTCATCAAGTGATTAATCTTGTAAGAAATAAGATGGACAAGAAGAAATCGAGATCCTAAAATTGGGGAGATATGGAAAAAGGAAGTATGTCTTTAGTTTACTTGCATTTTACTTTAGGCTACGTCAAATATCTACTCTATAGTGTTCTGCCCTAGGGCAGGTCCTTCACTTATGATTAACGTTTGTATGTGAACTTTTAAGCATGTTTTGTTTCCCACAATCCTGTGCTCTCCTCCCCACCTTCCGTGTCATGCGATAGTGCTCTCGGATGGGGTGGAAGACATCAGTAACTACTAACTCCTAGTAACATTTAACATATTTGGAGGTCACACCGCATAACTCATTACTTGATAACATGTTAGGATAAGGTGTATAAACGGTTGCACGTGAATTCTTCTCTAAGTTCTATAGAATCGCAGTGCGCATGCGCGAGTTGCAGGAGTTGCTGTAATGGTTAATTTAAGCTTCTGGTAGATGGCTCTGGAGTTGGCATTACCAACTTTCGGAATAAATTCCCAAATGCTAAAAAATGGACGTAAACTAACTTCCCATTTCCTAACCTAACAAAACAATTTACATGCATATTATTTAACAAACTATAAACTAATTTTACGTACACTAACACTAAAATGGTTTTGAATTATTGGCTCAACTGCACTTCTACTAGCACATAATTTTTCTGTTATATTGTTGTAAACTATAGCTTTTGTTCTGTACTTACCATAATTTTCTAATATTTTAAAATGTTTTAAAACAATTTTTATAACATTATTAGACAATTTTAAAGTATTTATTTAAATTCGCAAATTGCAATATTATGAGACTGTTACTGTTGACGCTAACTGCTATTTTCTCCACAGAGTATATTACTTACTCTATGATTTTTCTATCGCTGTTTTGGGTTATCGCTCGTTGGATCAGCGTTAGGGAGTGATAAGTAAGTGTACACCCATTTTTAATAAACGTTTGGTAACTCACTATGATGTTTGTGGGTTATCGCTGTGTGGTTCAATGATAACGTTATCGCTGCTACTTCTAGCTGCTACCGTGTATCGGCAGTTCTTTGCAGTTTTGAGATAGTGTAAGTGCAGTTTTTCCGAATTATTTTCAAATGTTGGTAATTGCGATGTGAGTCTCCTAGCAGATGTTACATGAAGCATTTCCGCGCATTTTAGAAATATTTTAAAATCGTAAGAAATGTTTATAAAATGGTTCCAAAATGTTTAAAATAGTACCAAACGTTATTATAAATGGTTGAAAAGTGTTTAGTGCATCTGTGGCATAAGAATATTACATGGAAAATTGTGTGCAACGGTTTATACACCACAGCCACATGTTATTTTTATTCTGCTGTTACATTCGTAACTGGGACAATTAAATAACTGTGACAAAGTAACTGCTATGTTATTTTTCAGCCATCGCTAGCACAGAGTGGACTATTCTAAAGAACAGTCAAGCCATGGGCCCACATCTCAAATTTTTAGTTTTAACATTAAGTCTTAATCATTGATATTGCCAATACTTACGTTTTCTTTCTTTTTTTTCCTCTCAACTATCTTCTCTAACTTCTTTCTCTGCGTTTTGGACAAAATCTTTGTAACAACATCTCCCTGGTTTTTCTTTCTAGTTTTTCTTTTTTCAGAAGGTAATACTAATGCATTACTTTCATCATAACATCCACCTTTTAAAAAGTTAGAATCTAATGTTATCTGGAACAAAATATAAAAGAATAATATAATTAATTGCAATTTTAAATTTTGAGGTTATGTCTCCTTCATTCTTACAAAATAGCATACCTTTGAAGCACTGGTATTATCTATATCAGTTTTTACAACTTGTCTGGCTTTCCAATTGAATCCTTTCCTCGACTTCCCCATTTTTATTTATAATTAACTTTTTTTTTAACTTCTATTCTCAATAGTAAAATTATTGACAAATTACACACGTGGAAATTTCGCACTCTAAAAACACCGCTGCCAACTTCTGTTACAAATATGAGCGCACGATCAGTGGTATAGAGAACCGGTGCATGCACTCCAGGCCAACGCAAATCATAGAGAACGCAAATGGAAAGGAAGAGAGATGCCGATCATAGAGAACCGATGCCGACAGAGAACGAATAGAGTGGCCTCTCTGTATTAAATTTTGGAAGCAATTTCATACCGCTGCGCCATCTGAAGATGACCACGATACTACTTGAGCATGACAACGTTGGCTCAATCGCAAGAAAAGTACCCTATGCTTACCCATTCTTTTAAAAATAAAATTTAAAGCTAAACATAAGCAATGCTACTTTGTGAACAATTTTAGCATGTTTTATTCTTACTCTCTTCAGAAGAAAATTACAAGAACTTTGCCAACTTTTCAGATGTCTCTAACTATAAATTATTTTCAATTTTTTTTTAATTCAATTAGTAAGTTGACTAAAATGATTCACACAATTTCGTAAGTATTTATTAAAAACCATTCCACTTTTAGATGAACATAATGAATATGGGAAATCGCTATTTATTGGAAAGTAAATTGGAAATAGACCTATACAACAAAAATATTGGCAAAATTTTTGTAATAATTTTCTTAAGTAAAATAAAAAATGCAAAATTGTTTACAAAGTAACATTTCTTGTGTTATTTCCATTAAGAAATATCAAACGGGATCTGGATAATGGATATGCTAAGGCAGCACCATTTGACGAGCCTGGTCTAATGAGTCTAATATGCTATTTGTTTTTGTGTTTTAAGAACCAAAACCATAAAGTAATTTAAGCACAACTTTAAATGTTCTCAAAAAATACCTTAGGTTTATAAGAATGTAACAAAAAGACCGGACGACGACGACGATAGTATGGGACGAAATATCCCTGACATTATAGGGTCTTATTTTATATGCCCTCTTTGTCCAATGATATAAATATAGGCTGGTTAAGTTTTCATGAGTTTCCTTACGATGGCTGTATTAAGCTCCGTGGTATTTCCACCGGGAAGGTCGAACGTGGAACTGAAGTTCGTAGTTTCTGGAGGACGCCTCTGGTGAATGTAAGTTCATCAGTGCGCCGTCCTGGACGCTGATTGGTTGTTGGAGCTCCATCCGCAAGCCGCGCTTGAAGTCCTGGTCGAGTTTGAATTTAAAAGTTAGAGATTAAATTTAGAATTTAAATTAATTCTGCGCTGAAGTTCCGAGGAGAAGTCGCCAACGGGAGAGGAAAATCCGAAAAAAAAAGTTTAGAATTTGGAATAATTTAATTAATGCCAATGTAGAAATTAAATTTAGAATTTAGATTCAGGGAGTTATTAATTTACTGGTGGAGTCTAGGGAACCACTCCGAAATTTGTCTTAACGCTAGGGAAAACCACCGAAAAACCTAGCAGAGTGGCTTGAATTTAATATAAATTGTCGAGAAGTCAGCTTTCGCGTTTGTGGTGTTATCACCAGCTCCGATTTTGCGGTTTGTATTGTTTCTGAATTGGATCGATAGGATAGACAGCATAATTTTCTGTTCTAAATGATTGTATTTTGTACTGGTTGCCTTGATGATTCATGTAGATGTAGATTGATAGTTTCTCAGGTTGATATTCCAGTTGGTGCTTTACTTGATCTATTAGATCGTTGTAAAGCTCCGTGTCGTGGGTTTGGGTCCGTGTGTTGCGTTTTTCTACCTCTATGGGCGGGTCGGTTTGTGTCTTTTTCCTTCTAGTGGCTCTGGAGGTTGACGTTTCTTCTGGAAGGCCGAAGTTGGTGAGAAACGGCGTGTCAGGAGCTTCTGGCTCGGCTGACATTGTTGCTGTTTGGACCTGAGTAGAGGCTACTTCAGATTCCTTGGGAGGGGACTGAGTGGTCCTATTTGTAGTCTTGAATCGGCGAAATGGATCGACTTTGACTTTAAAAAAGCAGAGCTTTTTTTAATTTCGTTGCCTCTTGGGCTTTGGGTCCATCGACCAGTGTCGCCAGAAACATTGGCAGTGGGCTCTTAGTCTTTCCGGAGGTCATGTTGACTACCTTCAGGACCTCGAACCCTTGATCCTTCAGGTCCCCTTGGACCACCGTCGGATCGACGCTGGAGTCGATGCCTTTTATGACGAATCGCACAACTTGTGTTCGACGTTTCTTCATAATATCGCCTGTGAGGCAGGGGCATTATGTTGGGCCAACAGCTGCTGGTATTTTTTGAGATCTGGCATTGAATCCAGTCTCACCCTGATTCCGGACCGACTTGGAGTGCAAGTGAATGCACGCGATCCGTTTTTGGCGAACTCCGCGTTCGCAGCTGTCAATAATGACGCATACTCGCGACGAATGAACAGGGACGGGGGTCTGTTTACGCCGGAGCGCTGATCCGGAGTCCTCCTCCCTCCCGACACTCCGCCGTCAGTTGCAGGAGAAGCAGCGGGTGGGGGGAGGGCTCTAAGTTTGGACCTGAGAACAGGGGCTGTTGCGGTGGCCGGCCGATTGGTGTCAGACACAGTTAGCTGCGGTTTCTTCGTAGACCTATGTCGCGTTCTAGGGGCGATTGGGGACGAAGAGTCCATCGTTGACAGCCGGGCGCAGTGCCTTTTCCTGAAAAGGAAAGCCGTCAGATGATTTTGCTCTGTAAGCCTGTTATGCACAGGTCATGCAGGCACTACGCCGGCAGCCAATGGCAGGCGCTCTTCTCCGCGAGGGCGATGGGTTCCAGCCGTATGCTGGAAGGAGTCCTCTGCTACGAGGATAACTCGCTGCGCTGGACCACTCCGCTGGCTGAAGACCTTCTTCCTCCGCTACTCCGCCGCGCATCCATGTGACGACCGGATACCACGCTGCCGAATGTATATGCCTAGACGCCAGAGGCAGAGGCCTCAAGCGTTGGCAGAAAAAAGTACCCAATTACAGCTTACTGTATTATCGACAAAACAGTTTGCGCCATCTATCGACAAAAGGACTGGGGTCCAGAAATAGTGCACACAATTTTACACTTACATTCTTATGCCACTGATGCACTAAATACTTTTCAACCATTTATAATAACGTTTCGTACTATTTTTAATATTTTGGAACCATTTTATAAACAGTTCTTACGATTTTTAAATATTTCTAAATTACGTGAATATTCAGCATCGGGTTCTAGAGACGCGAAAATGCTTCGTCCGCTAGGTGGCTCTCAAATCGGAGTCACCAACATTTAAAAAGAATTCCCAACCATATTTAGTGTTAGTGTACGTAAAATTAGTTTATTAAATAATATGCATGTATATTGTTTTGTTAGGTTAGGAAATGGGAAGTCGGTTTACGTCCATTTTTTTAGCATTTGGGTATAAATAGTATGCATGTAAATTGTTTTCTTAGGTTAGGAAATGGCAAGTTAGTTTACATCCATTTTTTTTAGCATTTGGGAATTTATTCCCAAAGTTGGTGACGCCGTCTTCAGAGCCATCTACCGGAAGCTACATTAACCATTACAGCAACTCCCGCATGCGCACTATGATTCTGTGGAACAAAAGAATTCGTGTGCACCCATTCTGTACTTTTTTCCGACAAAAGTATATCTTTTAATCAGTTTTGAACCCGGTGGTTCAGTCGCCATTTTCGGTGTTTACAATACCATATTTCAAATAATTCCTAGAATAATAATTAATTAATCAGATTATACATCTCACCTCATATTAGAGAGTTCTCCTGATAGATGGCAGAGAGATCAAAATATATCACTAGTAGAGTTTTTGGTAAATTATGATTTATTAAAATATTTACATACTAATTTAACAGTTTTTTTTTTCATTCTAAACACAAAGTTCTAATACAGTGGGTATTTTTTTATTGAATTTGATATTTCAACATTTAGTGATGGAACATTTTCAATTAATATGCAATGGTGAACACAGTTGCCATCTTGTAAGTGACACTCAGCAATGTGTTTCACTACTTTCTTTCTTTACTACCTAGACTGAGGGTACAATTTTTGGGATCGATTTTAGGTTCATGCCTTAAAATCGACATCTGGAATTCAACATTTTCGTATATTAAATCCATAAGGGTTATTTTCGTCTCATTCATTGTTTTTTTTAATAGTGACGTGATAGTGAGCACAGAACAGTTCGCACATTTCACAAACACATGTTGCATTAATAGGTGCACATGGATAATAGAGATTCACGAAGCTATAAAATTGCCGTACATTTATACCATCATATAAGTACGAGATGAAATCATGTTCCAAAGTATATTTCAACATGACAACCCTATGGAATGCAATATTGGACACTTTCCACAATGGTGCACTACCCACCAAAACATTCACGAATGTGATCTACCCAACAATTGATCAATAGAGAGAAATCAAGAATTGGGGAAGCAGCATAGACTGGAGTGGTTCATTCCCTGGCTGCTGAATTGAGCCAGGATCTTCAGCAGCACAGTCTATGATGCCCCGCTTGAGTAGATTTTCTCAGCTCGATATATAGTATACAATGCACCATGCAAAACTTCCCAATTCCGCCGTGTATGCAAGGGTCATTCAAACTAACCCCTTACAGATTACACAAACGAAATTAACTGTCAAAGGACGAACAACAATCCCAGCTTACGGCACACTGGACAGCACCAAAATGAACGAACGAGTGTTCGGTCATGGTATGTCTTCACTTTGCATACTTGATATGTGATGATATCCATGTATGGCTAAAGTGTCCACAAAATGGCATATATCATGATTTCTTTCCATTCACATTCTGCTTACCATGGCCCGGTTGTATAGAATTTGGGCCAGATCTCCGTTGTTTTATTTGTCCCTTATTTACATTTTTTTCTGTACGTGATACATTGTATTTTAACATGTTGTCCGTCGCCGTGGCGTAGTCGGTAGAGTCCCTACCTTCCATTCCGGTGACCCGGGATCGATTCCCGGCGGGGTAAGGGGATTTTAAATCTCCACCTTGGGTCTGGGCGTGTGTCCTGTCTTTTGTTTATATGTGTGAATAAGCTAAAAAGGTTAACAAAGGTAAAACAAAAAAGGAAAACAAAAGAAAACGACAAAGAAAGAAATTAAAAAAAAATGATGTCCTCTAACAGAAATGTTTCTCTAGTCAGTTAGTGTAGAAGTCATAAGCAAGCGAATTTTGAGATTCCAAGGGTAGTCCTCAGAAATCATGCATTTGCAGAATTCATGGTTGAAATGACTTTTATTCCTAATTTTTTCCCCAGATTATTTCTATGCCGTTTGTGAGTATACCCATATGAGCCCATATCCTAGGAACATGCCTCTTTGTTTGAGTCTTTCATATTGATTCACTGAAGTAGTCTCCGCCTGGAAAACCATATGGGGACTATTTTAGCTCTGGAAAATTTAACCCCCAGTGGAACCCATGACTGCATTTTTTTACATATTTTTATGGTGAAACATCATCATTCTTCAGACTAAGGTACTTTTTTTATCAGCTACCTTCGACCTGTCAGGCAAGGGGAACCCTTTTGGCAACAAGTTACCATCAGCATTTGAGCATGCAAGCCACTCCATAACGACAAGGTAAAGATACCATGGAGGGGTTAATAGCCAATATGGATCATATTTATGCATTGTAACAAGTAGTAGGAACCTCAAGAGGATATATATATATGCAGCACCATGTTGACTTCTGATTGGAGGCAACCTATGAACTAAATTGTATGATAAGGGGAACAGTATTTGAAAGAAGGATATTGAGAAGAAAGAATTGACTAACTAGAGAATCAGAAGGTACATAAAGATTTGGAAAATAAAGTTCAATGAAGAACTTGGCAGAAAAAAATAAAATACAAAAATATTATCAACTTCATAAAATCTCATACATTTAACTGGATTGGACACGTATATAAGATGAAGAATGACATATTAGTTAGAAAATATTAAAATGGAAACCAACAATACTGACACAAATCTCGAGGCAAACCAAAAAATAGATGGTAAGACAATATGTAAACTTCTGTGAAAATTCAAAATTGGAGAACCTGCTCTCAGGACAGATAGCAATGAAACAATAGTTGAGAAGGTCAAAACATTAAAATAATGCAGTGCCTCAAAAATATGACCTACATCTCAATACACCTACATAACACATTAAAAGCATATACCAGTACCTTAATACTTAATAATTTTATATAGAATTTATAAGAAAGGAGATAAAACTGATTGCTACAAATTCAGGGCATCACATTACTTTCAACTTCGTACAAAATTCTAACAAATATATTAGTAAGCAGATTTACTCGTATTGATGACTTTCTAGGAGATCATTAATGTGGAGTTAAAAGAACCAGGTCTACAACAGATCAGATTTTCAGTATAAGACAAATTTTAGAAAAGAAATTGGAATATAATGATTACTGTACATCAACTGTATGTAGACTTCAAAAAGGCATACAATTCAGTTAAGAGGGAGATGTCATATAGTATCCTGCTGGAGTTCGGAATTCCTAAAAAAATTAGTTAGTCTTATACGAATGTGTCTAAATGGCACAAAGAGTAGGGTACGTATAGGCAAACAGTTTTTGGACAATTTTGAAATCCACAATGGGTTAAAGCCCTCTACTATTTAATTTTGTACTAGAGCATGCCATCAAATCTTTAAGAGGATGAAGAAGGCCTACAACTCAATGGTATTAATAAGCTGTTAGTTTATGCTGATGATGTAGTACTATTGGGCGATAGCGAAGAGATACTAAAGGCCAACACGCACACACTATTGAGCAACTCTAAGAAATTGGGACTGGAAGTAAATATCAATAAAACTAAATATATGGTTACGCATAGAAATACATTATATGATGGAAATGGACAGCTAGTGACAAATGAGGGAAATTTTGAATTCAAATACCTAGGAACAATAATCACAAATAGAAATGAGATGCACAAAGAAATTAAACATAGGCTCAATTCTGAAATGCATGCTATTATACATTGCAGAGACTCTTGATGTCCCAACTCCTTTGAAAAAATGTTAAACTGAGATTATATAAAACTACTATTCTACCAGTTATATTATATGGATGCGAAATATGGATTCTTAATTTAAGGCAGGAAAGGAGATTGTGAATATTTGAGAATAAAGTTCTTAGGAAAATTTTTGGACCAAAGAGAGATGAACAGACAGGTGAATGGAGAAGATTACATAACAGTGAACTACATGGTCTTTATTGGAAGTCAGATATAATAAGAACAGTTAAGTCTTGTAGATTGCGATGGGCAGAACATGTGGCACGAATGGGGAATGAAAGATATGCATGGAAGCTTCTTGTAGGAAAACCAGAGGGTAAATGCCCAGTTGGTAGACCAAGAATGAGATGGGAGAATAGCATTAACTATGATTTGAAGGGGGGGGTTTATGCAGGGTGTTATGTGGGTGAATAACCGCACACTACATCTGTCGGTGCACCAAATAGTAATTAGCGTTGTTTCTCCTCTGTAGTGGACTGAGTGCACCGAATCCATAGGTGCTGGGTGTGATCAAAAGAATGTACCATAGAGACCGACGTGAATGTGATGTGGTCACTTGGTGACCGGAACGATAGTGTGATGTGGTCAGCTTGACGACCGAAACGATTGTGTAGTGATGTGGTCAGCTTGGCGACCGAAGTGATTGTGATGTGGTCGGCTTGGCGACCGAACTGATAGATAGAGTGTGACCGTCCATTATAGGATCGCGTGACTACAGCGTTGCAACATGTAGACAAAGATTGCTGTAGCATACATAGATGCCAGACTTAACGCATCAAGGAGTTTAGTCGAAACACTCCGAGAATAAACCAAGGAGGCTAGAATCAACCAAAATGAAATGAAACATAAACTGCCCCCTTGAACTACTTGTTCAACACAAAGATGAAGCTTTACAATATAAATACATATTTACAAAAATAATAATAAAAATACAAATAAATATTCATGCTTCTTGCCTTACAAAATTTTAAAATCTGAAAGGGAAGCAAACAAATAAACAAACAAAAAAATGCAATACACTTAATTTATGACTTGAAAAACAAATGAATAATAATTACATGTGAGGAAATGGACCCAATTTTGACACAGTCCTGCGAAAGGTGCCGTGATTGGTTCTGACAGATGCTACTCGGCACACCTTGTCAGTACCAGGATGGAGTTGAGAAATGATCCCTGTTTTCCATATGAGTGGAGGGAGATTGTCCTCCTTCAATAGTAATAAGTCACCAATGGAAGGAGTCCACTGACTTGGTGAGTTCCATTTCCTTTTAGGCTGTAAGGAGCAAAGATAATCCTTAGACCAGCCTTTCCAAAAGATCTGATAGAGATCTTGTAAGATTTTCCATCTAGCAGGAAGGGAGTTGATGGAAGAGGAATTGTATTGAGTAGGAACGTTGAGGAGGTGTCTGCCCACCAGGAAGTGTCCAGGTGAAAGATAGGGCAAGTCATCGGGACTGTCTGACATAGAGCACAGAAGCCTTGAATTTAGTATGCCTTCTATTCTTATTAGAAAGGTACTTAGCTCCTCATAATTCAGAGAGTGACTTCCTAATGTCCTTTTCAAAAGTTGCTTACAGGACTTTATCCCAGCCTCAGATATTCCATTGAAATGAGGACTGTGAGGAGGAATAAAGTTCCATTTGAAGCCTAAATTTGAAAAGTATTCCTGAAACAAGCCTTGATTGTGTTTTAAAAAACTTACAATTTCATTTTTGGCACCAACGAAGTTGGTACCATTGTCACACTCCAAACGGAGTGAGGCAGACCACGTCTAGCCACAAATCTGTTGAATGCAGAGAAGAAATCATGAGTAGTTAAACTTTTAACAACCTCCAAATGGATGGCCCGAGTGACAAGACATACAAATAATGCTATGTAGGCTTTAAATTTGATTGAGCGTCCACGATAGGATCGCGTGACTACAGCGTTGCAACATGTAGACAAAGACTGCTGTAGCATACATAGATGCCAGACTTAACACATCAAGAAGTGTAGTCGAAACACTCCGAGAATAAACCAAGGAGGCTAGAATCAACCAAAATGAAATGAAACACAGGGAATGATTGGAAAACGTTAGCTCAGGATAGGGATGTATGGAGATCTTATGTCCGTGCAGCCATGAACCTACGGGCTCGATAGTGCCAGTGAGTTAGTTATATTCAGCCTAAAACAATGACTGATTATTAGTAAGACATTTGATAAGTATTGGCAATATTGCTGTAACAAAACAAAAACTTATTTAGGTCACTTTTGACACTACGAACTTAATTTATAGTCTGCTGCCAAATCAACTATACAATGGAAGATGGCACATACCATCTGCAGCATCATTTCTGGATATCGCTCTCATCTGATCGATCTAGAGCTTTCTGGATATTAATTCTTGATTGAAAATTAATGCTTCGTAGACATTCTTTGATCTTCGTGAACAAGTTATAGTCACAAGGGCTCTGGTGAATTTAGTGGATGTTCTAGTACTTCCCAATTCCACCTTCTACATGAATTCTACTGAAATTTTTTTATGGCGGTATTACTTACTACATGTGAGAAACAGTGAATGTATTCACAAAAGTTGCTATTTTGAGACTTTCAATATTACAGATTTATACAACAAAGACTGTTCAACAACATTACTACAATATATTTGAAGAGAAAAATTTTCACCTAGACCGAGACTCGAACCCGGGACCTTTGGCTTGCCGGGTTAAATGCTCTACCAACTGAGCTACCGAGGTGAGTTGCAATCTAGATGCAAATTTTTCTCTTATATACGTTGTAATTCCCTATCACCAAATGCTTTTGAAACCATTGCTTCTATCTTTGCAAATGGCGGCTTCTTAGTTAAGAGGACTTTTATTGGGAATTTAACATTACTTTATAAAGCTAGTAAGGCTTCTAATGATGTTGTTACGCGAGCGCGTCCGTTAAGCCCCCGCGTAATGATAGCGTTAGGTTCACTATTGTTTAAGTGGTCTTTGGCCCGAGCGGTTGGCCTTGATTTTGGAGGAAAATTTCTACAATTACATAATAAACCACAGTAAACGAGAAATAACATTATTTATTACAATAGATACCAAACATAAAGAAATCAACTCAAAAAAACACTGTTATTTAATTCAGCTGAAATCGCCACATTGTCAAACGTCAAAAATATTCTGTTACTAAATTGCTAATAGTTAGAGAGATATCCATTATTTTAAAATATTCAATTTTGTTTCATATTCCAAGTTACTTGGACCATTTGGTCCCGTATTTGATTCTAAGTATTAAAATGACCAAAGAAATGACAGGTGACCATACGTTACCCATGTAGACGCCACCGGCCCGCTGGGCCCTCCTGAGGGGACCGCACTCAGTCCCGCTGCTGTCCCTTCCCCATTCCAAACACTCTTCTTTATACGTATCGAAAAATCAGATAATCTATCATACCAGTCCCAGCTATCATGATGTCATCTTTAGTAACAATTCCACATCTAAGGTCAGGATGATGCAACTTGGGTTTGACAAGCCATCACCATTCCTACTTTGACCCATGATAACAATGTTTGTTCATCATGAAATGTTTAACAATTGATTACAAATTTCTAAACTACAAGTCTCTCTTACCAAGAATTATTAACTATATTAATAGAATTATTAACTGTATTAATATGGGTATATTACCAAAAGTCCATCCTTTGTCTTTATTTTTTATGATATCTGTAATTATAGGCCCTTTGTATTTGTAATATTCCCCCCCTAAATAAGACTGTAGGGTTGAAAAACCGAAAGTCTTTTTTCCTTACAGGATATCTCTCACCTCTCGGGGGTTGGTCCTGACATTTATCTTTCAACTTAGCTTTACGTGGGAGTGGGACTGACGTCGTCAATTGGCGATTCCATCTGTCCTGGAAGTATTTTGTTCTCATCCTAAGAAGTTAGATCGTCTTGTAATTTGCCCCGAATACCTTTAATTGCTCGAAATATCGCAAGATCCGTTTACTTAGTGAGAACACCATACTTAAAAAAAAACAAAAATCACAATATAGCAAGCCTTTGCGGCTTTAATACAATATGCCTGAGCATTGTTTCAGAAAGAAAAAAAAATGTTTATTTGCTGGAAAAAAACAAAAATATTGACCAAAAAAAAATTCTTCTTGTCTTCATTCTTCTTCCTTATTTAAACTTTCTGTGGTTTCTTTTGGAACCGACGCACTTACACTGTTACCCAATATCCGACGCACTTTATCACATCCCATTACTTTTGTTATGTATTTCGACGTTTTCCCTTTTTTTTTGTTTCCTATTCACTCTGGCAGTTTTATTCCGTTATCTCGTTATCGGATCATTGATAAAAAATTATAAAACTGTGGTGTCTGCTGTGGCCAGCTTGGAGGTCAGGTTTCGTGGCTTACCGCGATGGAGGAGGCGATGTTCTAATGCTCGAGGTCGTGTTCGGTTTCAGCTGCCGTTGGTCCAGGTAGGCCTTTTTTGTCATGCCTAGTTTCTTTAAACAAAACCCAGTTAGGTCCAAGGAGAAACTGTGAAAGGGTTGATAGGAATTATCTTGACGTGGAGTTTGTTTTCCTAACTCTTCTATAGGACAAAATTGGGCTGAAGGAGGTTAGGCCAAGGTTTGCGTTGGAGAAAGTCGTTATTATTTTTATAATGGCCTGGGTTTGGTTTTTTCTGCTAATGAGGTGTTTTGTCTCAGCTGGTTGCGAGTCTGGACATTCATCCATCTCATGCTCCGCCTCGAGATGTGTGTTGATCCTGGCAGCTACCCTGCGTCCTTAGATGTACAGGGTGTGGTTGGTCCATACAGCGTTATGCTGCCCTCGTCCTCAGATGTATAGGGTGCTCCGTGTCTCTGGCCATCTTAATCTGCCTCCCATCATGTGGTGTCGTGGTGGTGGCCGCAGTCCAAGCGTGAAGCTGCAATCTTATGCATATGGCATTAAAACTTGGGAGGATAACTATAACATTGATTATGGGTTTGGTGCTATCCCGTACTACATGGGTCCGCATCCCTCCTATCACTCCTGGTCACTTTAATTTAACTTTATTGCTTAGAGGCTTCATTTTCAGCCATCATCTCTTCGTTATTATATTAGACGTTCTGGCTTTAGATTTCTTTGTTATCTACATGTATCGTTTAGTTTGTTGCACCCATGTTCCTATTTGTCCCTTATAGCTAGCCTCAAGTTGCAAAGGAAATGCTCTTATGTTTTTGGTCTTATGATTTCTCATGAATCATTTATGCCCTTATTGCAATTCAGGTTTTACTAGGTTCAAAAATTGTCAGTATCTCCCTGTATTTTACCGCTGGATTTTACTTTCCATTGCTTGGATAAAATTTCAATTTTGCCTTTCCTACTCTAGAGTCCTGGGTTCGATCGAGTGTGCTCGTCTACACATAAATCGCTAGGGCTTTAAGGTGTAACTACTACTTTGTACGATTATGTAACCTGAATTCCGTATCATCATTCCCTCGTGAGGTCCTGATTGTGAGAGCATTTCCTTTCTTTAATCCGGGATGCGTCTTGCATCTTAACTTCTCGCTTCTAATACATCTGTCGATATCCCTTGTTACAGCCCACAGAGTTAACAAAAAAAAATGCGTCTGAATGGTGTTGTTTCTTTAAGTCCTTCCGAATTCGTTCGGCAAAATTTCCTTACGCCCTTCCTGATTCGTTCGCAATATTTCCTTAATCCCTTCGGCAATATCTCATCTGGTTTCCTGAATCTCTGTATTTAATTTCCTTTTCATAACTCCCGAGTATGCGTGGACTTTATTCCGTGTCTTGGGTCCCCAAGTTACCTATGGGTTTAACCTCTCCCTTTTTTATTTCTTATCCTTTGGTTTCCCTTTAATTTCCATTTTCGTTTTTGAGTTAAATCCTGGTCTCATACGTGTAGACTTATTCCCTATCTTACATACGGCTTTTACCTCTAAGTTCATGTCCAACCCTATGTGTTTAACTTCTAATTTCAGGCACTTTCTTAAGTGTTTATCTTTTAATTTCTTGTATTACCCTGTGTGTTTAACCCCTAATTTCCTGTAGTACCTTATGAGTTTAACCCCTAATTTCCTGTAGTACCTTATGTGTTTAACCTCTCTTTTCGTGCGCTCCTTATGAGTTTAACCTCTATTTCATGCACTTCCCTAAGTGTTTAACCTCTAATTTCTTGTACTATCCTTATATGCTTAACCTCTCCTGGTATGTACTACCTAATGTGTTTAACTTCTAATTTTCCGAGATCTACTTTTATGTACTACCGTATGTGTTTAACTTCTAATTCCGTGTATTATCCTTACGTGCTTATCTTCTATTTCCATGTCTACCCAATGTGTTTAACTTCTAATTTCTGTGATCTCCCTTCATGTACTACCTTATGTGTTTAACCTCTCTTCCTACTTTCTTGTATTACTTATGTGTTTAACCTCTCTTCCTACTTTCTTGTATTACTTATGTTTTTAACCTCTCATCCTACTTTCTTGTATTACTTCTGTGTTTAACCTCTCTTCCTACTTTCTTGTATTACTTATGTGTTTAACTTCTAATTTTCATGTACACCTATGTGTTTAACCTCTAAATTCCTGAGATATCCTTTTATGTATTCCCGTACGTGTTTAACTTCTTTTGTATGTAATATTCCTACTTAGGTCAATCTGTCTCTCTTGGCTCTACTCGTCGTTCGCACCATCGTAATATCTGTGTTTCCCTTAGTATTTCCATCTAGTATCTCAACGTTTCTGACGTCCCTGTCTATTATTCATTGTTTCCTCGTTAGGACCATGTTCTATGTGTGCGTACGGCTTTCTTATTGCGGTTTCCTTTCCTGCTTTTCTCTAACCACCGGTGGCCTCTTTTTGTTTCCCTGGCATCATTATTGACTCTGGATAGACCCCTGCTATCTCTTTTCGTGCTTAGTTTACTTCTGACCTTTTAGTCCTTGGCAAGTCGGCGGACTCGTCGAGCAAATCGCCTCAATGGAGGTGGCGTTCTTCCTTCCCTTCGGGGCCCAAAAACTCGAGCAAAATCCCTCAAAGGAGATCGCCTCAAGGGAGGGCACCGCCTGCCATTCGGGGCCCAAGTTGTCCCTACCGCACTCCGCTCCCCTCCCCCATCTTTTTCCGTTTTGTATTCTGTCTTGGCGGACTCTTCGATGCAAATCGCCTCAATGGAGGTGGTGTTGTTCCTTCCCCTTCGGGGCCCAAAACTCACGAGCAAATCCCTCACAGGAGATCGCCTCAAGGGAGGGGGCACCGCCTGCCTTCCGGGGCCCAAGTCGGTCCCCCATCCTACTCATCCTTCTGCCTCAGGATCTCTATTACCTTAGGGAGAGCCTTTTTGAACTCATGGGCGCCGCCTCATCGGAAAAGTGGATTTTATCCTAATCTTTTTGATGGGGTTCCCCCTATCGCCCTCATCTCTTCCTAAACCCGGGTACCAATGACCAAAGTCACTTTCCGTGGGTCTCTTTGCCCGTAATTGTACTGGTGCTTTTCATTTGTTTCTTATGTTTCCTTTATTATTACTGCTCCGATGCCTATTATTTCCTAACAACGATGTTCCTTATGGTCCCTAACGTCAGTGCCAAGCCGGCAAGGTTTTATGGCCAGTGCCCCAAGATCATTTTGGAGATCTCTGTCTCTAGATCTTGTCATAACGGGGGTGCCCCACCTTCCGACTTGCACCTGCCTAGCTTGTTGGCGAAGTGTTCAGGCAACTCGCCAAATTTTCGAGGTCAAAACCTCTCCAAAAGGGTCCTTAGTCCTTCCCAACTTGTATCCCGGTGTGCGACTATGTATAAGTTTCATCTCTGTGTGTATATTTCTCATGTTACCTAGCCTAGATTGACCTAAGTTGTAGCCTATCCTTCTACCATTCTTCGTAGGCCTAAATATGAAGAGTCTTAAGCGATCTAGTTTTCATCTATTATCGTAATATGTCATATCCCATGTGTATGTGTGTCTACTACTCGACCGGTCACTAGTCCTAACTGACATGGAACAAGGCTCGCAGTACAAGAAGGTCTAGGCGCCATTAGGCCCTCCTAACTTTACGAACCCAGTCCATCTCAGCAGGAACCACTGCCTGCAGAGTGTATTATTTGTTGTGTCATACCCAGTAATAGTACTTTGTGTATCCCCTGGGTTCCCATTTGAAATTCCACTTTTCTACTAGATCGAATAAAACACCTCACTGATTGCCAAGAATCCCAAATTTCGCTTTTTATATTTTAGGTGCATCATTTACTGCATTGTAATTCCTACTGAGTTTCCATGCCCCTCTACCGTTCTCTTTCATTTTATGCATAAACATAAGTATTATTTTTGGTAGTTCGCTCTTATTTCATTATTATTATTATTATTATTATTATTATTGTTATTATTAATTTCCTGTGAATTATTATTAGTATTAGTCTTAATATTATTATTATTGTTGTTGTTGTTATTATTATTATTATTAATTTTCTGTGAATTATTATTATTATTATCATTATTTACTTTCCTGGTGGTTTATTATTTATTATGTTTTTTACTAAGGTTCAGGGTCTTCGACAATATTAATAGTTTTATTTCCCTGTTTACATCCTATTAATCTCACGTGGATATCATAACTAGTCTCTAGCATCCTATCCTTGAGGGTTATTCGTCGATGTTTGTTCGTCAAGTATCCTAATTTTCTCCCCAAAAAAAAACATGATACAGCCGAAAAGAAAATATTTCTGGGAATAAGTCTACCCTTCCTTTATTACTTCTGTAAGCATCAGTCTATCCTTCTGTTATCATTTCTGTAAGCATCTTGTTTCTACCTCCCTCCGTAATCCTCACTAGCGGAGCTCTATGATTATGCCCAATCTCCATTCCCCTTTCCTATTCGAGCACTCTCTCATTTATTTCAGAATTCCTATTCCTTCCGTTTCCGAAACCTTAATCTGAATTACGGATCAAGCGAGTCCTCCCTTAATTGCGCTAGCCTCCTTGACTTTACTTTTGATTTACTTGACTCATGATTTAGAAACGTCTCACATTGTGGTCGAAATTTTCACAGAATGCGCCCGCCGGCATCGTTGTAAATCTCTCAACACCGCATGAGAGGTTGATAACAATTATTTTGAGTTATTATTTAACCTGAAGTTCGGTCGTCTTCCTTTCCATGAGTCTAATGTTATTTCCCTTTTGGGGAGGCGGGTGGTCCCTACTTGGTATTATCTTGCGCTAAATTTCCATTCCCCGCTTTGTTCGATTTCTCTATAATTCACCCTAAGGTTCCATGCCTCTTTCTCATTCTCTTGGTTTGGAAACTAGAATCTACATCCCTAATTAGGTGCGTTTTTATTTTGTGATTGTGTTAATTCTCCATTCCCCTCCATGCTCGAATTCTCGTTTATTTCTCCTAAGTCTTCATGCCCTTTGTTCATTTTCTCGGTTTTCAACTCTAACATCCCTTTGATTGCCTATATATGCCACTTTATCTGTTTATTTAAAGTACGTTTTCTGATGTCTAGAAAAAAAAATTTATTTCCCTGGAAATGTATCTAGTATAATTTTTGTTCATATTCCTAAGGCAATCGGTTTTGGAGTCCTTATCTGTGTGGTTAATCTAACTATCCCCAAAATAAACACATTCCAGAGCTTTGCTGCATTTTATCGCTATGTGACCTCCTAAGACACTTAGTGCACGTAGGAATGACGTGTCTCAAATTAAAATATCTCCCAAGATAGCGATTTTCCAATTTTCCACGCTGGTAAGTTCATATTTATATTATTCCGAAACTCCTATATTCTTGAACTTCCTTAATATTATTATTATTATGTGTCATCCTTATTCTTCCATTACCTTTTATTATGAACGTATGATTTGTACCCGAACTTCGTGTGATGATTATTATTATAGTGTGTGTTTTATTATTATTAAATTTAAATCACTCAGTTAGTAGTTCTTTCTGGTTTAAGTCTACTTCTCGATTTTTACCTGAAAACGTTCCTAAATATAATATGGGGCTCGCCATACTATCATATAACCCAGAATACATTTCCAGCGCAAATCGGGATTATTTGCCTCATGCCCTGTCTTGTTAAAGTCGCATGGTAGGCGGTTGTAACTTTAATCGGTTTTACAATTTCTTCGATATTTTTAGTATGAATATTTATATCTACTAGCATAGTGGCTAAAGTACCGCGCTACAAGCCGAAAAGTTGGGGGTTCAAGTCCCGGTGTGTTTTAGGATTGTTAACCTGATCTAAACCTTCTGGCGGCACTATGCCCTGGGGTCGATTCAGCCTCTAACTGAAATGAGTACCAGACTCTTGCTCTGGGGAAAGGGCGGCCGTCACGCGGGGCTGATAACCCGCTGACTGAAATGAGTACCAGACTCTTGCTCTGGGGAAAGGGCGGCCGTCACGCGGGGCTGATAACCCGCTGACATTAAGTGCCGATTGTCTGGAAATATTGGGAGCCCTAACATTTCCGTTACCTCAAAATCTCCGGTAGGGGTGATATGTTACTTTAAATGTTACTGTTATCACTCTATTTACAAATCCTCTGAGTTTTACGTTTTCCAACTCCCTAACTATTTTCCTGCTAGTTTTCGGTTATTCTTTTTGTAATTAAATTTTTATAGTCTTATTATTGGAATAATTGTTAATTTATTTTCCCAATATAAATCATCCATTGCAAGTTATAATGCGGTTCCTTGAGCCTCACTTGGGCCAAGATTAATTACCAGTGTGGATGCACGAGTTGCAGCATGGGGACTTAAATATCAATCGATTTATTCTCCTTGTATTTTGTCGATAATATTTTGATTTTTAGCCCGGATATAAGTATAATTTTATTTGTTTGAGATGGATAGAGTTAGTTTCCTACGGGGTGGCTGTAATGTTTAATATAGACTCCGTTAGCAAGCTCTGTAGTCATCGTGGCCATTTTGAAAAACAAAACAAAAATATAATAGACGTTAGCCAACTACCTAGTTCTTTATCCAAAAAACCTACCTAGTTAATAAACCATAAATTAATTTTTCGTATCCCATCTCTATCCAGATATCCAAGATCGCGTTTTACGTGAATATAAATATATAAAAAAAAATGAATGTTTACCTAGTGCAAACGTGGTATGAGTGCATTAGTGGCCTAAGTTTAAGATGTGTCCGCCATCTTGTCTGCTTAAATCTATTACCCTTTTCCAAAAATATATAAAGTTCAATATAACAAAAATTTCCCATCTAGTGGCGTGTAAAGCAACCTATGATCCCTTGGGCTTATCTCTCGTGGTGATGCTTTCAGAAATGATTTATGTATACATGTGATCGTGCCACGTCTTACCGATAGACGAAATAATAAAATGTTGGCCGGGTGGGAGTACACAAGCTTTTTTTTTTTTTCCTACCCACTTTAAGAGTATCCAATTACAATAAATATTAATAAAACACTATATTAAACGTATTTTGCTAGGAGATGTAATTATCACTTCATTATTTTACTTGTACTTACTTACTTACTCACTGGCACTATCGAACCCGTAGGTTCATGGCCGCACGGACTATGAAAATAAAGTGGAACTATTTCCTGTTATGTCCACATAAGTTATAAGAGTCCTACTTCTAACCAGCGAGAAACTAACAATTTTCAAACTTTTAACCAGCGATATACCACAAATGAGCACAATGTGTATATTTAATCATGGGATTCATTTCTATGTACCGTATCTATGGTTTCAACAATCAGGTCCGGACTTATCCTCTACTTATTTCCCCACGTAAAATAATAAAAAGGACGTTCCCTGGATTTCACCTACGTTAGAATAATTTATTTGTTACAGTAATTGATTTAGGTTTGGTTAGCTTTTAGGTTCCTTGCGTTTTAAATATGATCTGTTACGTAAAGTAAATTACATCTTCATTTTTGTTACTCTATGAAAAATTCAAAATGTCGGACGATTACCATGTTAAATCATATTTCCATTACTTCATTTCGTGCTAATTATACATATTTAAACAGCGGTTACATCTCTTGGCAAAACTGAATCATTAACACATTACAATACTTTAAATTACATTAAAAATGGCACAAGTCGCGTAAGTAAAAAGCTTGTCTTGTACCACCCCACCAAAATATTGTCATTATACACGTACAACATTGGATGAGATATTGCCTAAATTAACACACAATAAACAAAACTACATCACTTTCCTTATGTGTATCAAAATATCGAAACATGAACATACCATATAACATAAAAATTAATGTACATATAAATGTCTGCCTAAAAAAAAATAACACCTAAAAAAAAATTATCAACAACACCACAATTGTATATATTATGAAGGTATGTTTTACCCATTGTAAAAACTTAATTATGCCCAGAAAAAATAAAATATTTGTTGAAAAACATCAATACCAAAAATATAACCTAAAACACGATATATCCAAAATTTTCCTATTATCTATAAAACCCAAATATTAGATCCAAAAAAAAAATATAACATAACCTAAAGCCAAATAATAATGTCCCAAAGTTGAATATTTTCTGGTTTCTCTCTGTTTTTAAAAGACGTAGTTTATTCAATGTGACTCTTCTCTTCCCAATTGAAAAAAACATATAGATTTTTACTGTGTATGAATTGAAGGTAGATTTTGTGGTCTAAGGTTCGTTTCTTCATTCGTGAATATAATAATAAAACATTATTTTCACGAATATCCCATCGCCAGCCACCAGAATGTTACGCGAGCGCGTCCGTTAAGCCCCCGCGTAATGATAGCGTTAGGTTCACTATTGTTTAAGTGGTCTTTGGCCCGAGCGGTTGGCCTTGATTTTGGAGGAAAAGTTCTACAATTACATAATAAACCACAGTAAACGAGAAATAACATTATTTATTACAATAGATACCAAACATAAAGAAATCAACTCAAAAAAACACTGTTATTTAATTCAGCTGAAATCGCCACATTGTCAAACGTCAAAAATATTCTGTTACTAAATTGCTAATAGTTAGAGAGATATCCATTATTTTAAAATATTCAATTTTGTTTCATATTCCAAGTTACTTGGACCATTTGGTCCCGTATTTGATTCTAAGTATTAAAATGACCAAAGAAATGACAGGTGACCATACATTACCCATGTAGACGCCACCGGCCCGCTGGGCCCTCATGAGGGGACCGCACTCAGTCCCGCTGCTGTCCCTTCCCCATTCCAAACACTCTTCTTTATACGTATCGAAAAATCAGATAATCTATCATACCAGTCCCAGCTATCATGATGTCATCTTTAGTAACAATTCCACATCTAAGGTCAGGATGATGCAACTTGGGTTTGACAAGCCATCACCATTCCTACTTTGACCCATGATAACAATGTTTGTTCATCATGAAATGTTTAACAATTGATTACAAATTTCTAAACTACAAGTCTCTCTTACCAAGAATTATTAACTATATTAATAGAATTATTAACTGTATTAATATGGGTATATTACCAAAAGTCCATCCTTTGTCTTTATTTTTTATGATATCTGTAATTATAGGCCCTTTGTATTTGTAATAGATGTTTTATTATTAATTTAACATTTCTCACTGAAAGATAAATTAATAATATTTGAAGAGAAAAATTTTCGCCTAGACCGAGACTCGAACCCGGGACCTTTGGCTTGCCGGGCCAAATGCTCTACCAACTGAGCTACCGAGGTCCGGGGTTCGAGTCTCGGTCTAGGCGAAAATTTTTCTCTTCAAATATAATTTATCTTTCAGTGAGAAATGTTAAATTAATAATAAAAAACATTACTACAAGATTACAATGGCACCACTAGGATTTACAATAGCATTGCCATTACTTATCGAATGCCCTAGTATTATTGCAATTTCTACCTATTCTGTATTTACAAACGGGTGGCTTTTTTTTTTCTGTATTGACTACTCAGCTAAAACTTAATATTTGCATTAAGAATACAAGTCCATAGATTTGTATACTGTATTAAATTGACAAGAATATTCATGACTCACCTCATATTTCTTCAAATATGAGGTGAGTCATGGGCTCAGAAGTTGAAGAAAATCCTTTTTTTATTTTATGTCTAAAAATCAGGCTAAATAAACAAATTATATATATTTTGGGTCATTGTAGATCAGAAAATGGTGGGTTTTATTCATCCTTTTTTGACATTTTTGGTTCATTTGTCCTTTCTTAGAAAGCTGTAAAGACAGCTTTTTTTGTAAATTTACTTTCTTTTGACTATATTTGTACCATTTGTATAATTCAAGAATCCACAGAGTCTAGTCTCAATTCCAACTTCTTTTAAAAACACTATCTAATTTTATTTTCTGAAGAATTTTTATATTCCAAACACTTTTGTTCGTCAAGAAACTATTGAACCCTCACAAAATATCCCATTATTTTTAACCGGCCCACTGACCACCTCGACTGAACTACTGTATTTCGACTTCAAATTTTCTAAGAAGTTGCCACTTTGTAACAATGAGATGACTATTGTGATAAACTGTAATGCCAACTAAGGTAAATTTTCCGAAGTTCAATTTTTTCTTATTCTAGTGTAGTTAATTCAAATATGCTTCTAGTTATATTGATTTAAATTTCAGTTTCTCTCTGCAGGATATCTACTGTGGGTTCGCTGAATTCATTCTATGCATTCATACTAAATTCTCCAAGAACTTTTCTTTTAATGAACACAGAATTCCTTTTCAAATCATGTTGAATTAAAAACAAATAAAGTATGAAAGAAGAAGCATTTTCAGTCATCTTTTTTGTAATGCGTTGCACTTCACTAGCATGTTGTACTTTTTAAACAAAATTTTGTTATATTAATTAAAAATGCAGTTGAAATTAGAATTGTTTAATTTGAAATTTGAATTGCTTTTTCACACCTTCCCCCCCCCCCCCAAGTTTTTAGATTTTTTTTTTTTTGGGATATCTTTAGGTCTTTTTAAAGGTCTTTCATAGATATTTTATAGGTCCTCACTTCTGAACTCCAGTCTTGAATATTCTAACGGATTTTAATTAAAATAAACCTCATAGAGTCACTTCCTTTAAATATTAAATTTTCTTCTTCTTCTTCCTTCCAAGTATTAGGCCAAGGCCTGTTACGATCCTAGAGAAAATTTTCCCTCCAGCATTTCATAGGACGGCCCAGTGATCTTCGTCCTCTTGGTATATAATTATAAACAGCTTTGAGGATCTGATTTGAACTCATTCTTTCTAGATGGTGTAAATTAAATTGTATATTCTTCTTCTTCCTCCTTTCATGTGATAGACCTAGTGGTCTGTTATGGTCTCAATCTAACGTTTGAAGGGTCTGCCCAAAGATCTCTTGCCTGGTGGCTGGTAATTTAAGATCTGATGTGGTATTCTTGTTCTGCTCATTCTTCGAACGTGAGATTTCCAGTTGTTTCTGTATTTTTGTACATATTCCATGACTGATTCTGTGTGTAATTCTTTGAGAATCTCAGAATTCCTTTTATGGTCTGTCCTTGAATAGCCTGCAGTACGTCTCATAAATTTCATTTCTGCTGCAGTTAGTCTTTGTTCATCTACACTGCAAATTGTCCAGGCCTCACTGCCGTAACATAATATGGGTCTGGCCAGTGTTTTATAAATTCTAGTTTGTGTGTGTTGCTGTACTGTGTTTGGCTTGAAAATATTATTTATAATTCCTGTTACTCTGTTAAATTTTATAATTTTTTGACTAAAATCTTTTTCTTCTTCGTATGTAACTTGGTATCCGAGATAGTTAAATGTGTTGGTATGTTCTAATATTTTATTATTAATAACAATTTTACTGCGAACTGGGTCTTTTCCTAGGAAAGCCATGACTTTAGATTTTTCTGTTGAGATTTCCATGTTGTAGTTTATTGCAATTTGGTGAAAAGAGTGGACTGAATGTTGTAGGTCATCTTCTGAATTCGCTATAAACACAATGTCATCTGCAAATAATAGGGTGTCTAAATTATATAATCTATTAAGTGGTATACTGCCATGTGGTTGTAATCTCCATTCTTTAATAATTGAGTTCAAAAAATATATTATGAAGAGAATTGGTGAAAGGCCACATCCTTGTCTAACTCCTTGATTAATTGGTCTGCATTCCGAGATTTTATTTTCAATCTTAACTTGGATGTAATTATCCTTATAAATACCATATATAACTTTTATCAGTTGGTCTGGGATTCCATCATATTTGAGGATTTCTAATAATTTGTTTCTATTTACTTTGTCAAATGCCTTCTTCAAGTCAATAAATGCCATGTGTGTTTCAATATTAAACTCTCTGTGTTTTCTATTAGAATTTTAATAGTGAAGTATCCATCTGTACAGGATCTTCCTTTTCGGAATCCATTTTGCGCTTCATCTAATACATTGTCATAATAATCAGCTAATTTTGATTTGAGCAACTTGGTGTAGATTTTGTAGCCTGAGTCCAAAAGGCTTATTCCTCTGAAGTTATCACAGTTATTTATATCTCCTTTTTAGTGTAGTGGGATTACAACAGCTTGTTGCCAGCTTTTTGGCGGAGGGCCCTCATTATAAATTCTATTTAAAAAATTGAGAAATCTTTCATTAAAGGCAGAGCTGGCATACTATTCAAATTAATTAAATATCAGACATTTAAAAAAATAATTGATGTGAGCCCAGACTCTAGAATAATTTAAACTTGTAACTTCTTTACTGTTATGTCGGAATGTCACATTCCTTCAAAGTGACACTTATTAGGTTTTGTTGTCTAACTTTCCCATTTGTGCTTTAATCAAGTAATGCCAATTAACCCAATGGACTTTTATTTAAATGCCTGCTAACTTTCCCCTCCATTCAGATTTAAATGGCCACAGAAGACAGGAGGTGCCATGCTCTTTACATGCAAACACAAAAAATGCTCATAGAATGGAATTTAATAAATATTTTTCTTTAGACATTTTAGTGAAGGCCTCTGAATAATTGTGCTTGCCTAAAGCGATATTTTGGTGTGGTAAATCTTGAAACATTCCAGGACATGAAGTGGAACTTCACACTTTTTGCACTGAAATGTAGTTTTACTTCTTTTGTTCACACGTTTGTAGGGTTTCTTTTTATTGTCTGTGCTGGGGATATACAATGGAAAGTGAGCCCAGTTCCTTGCCTGTAACCTGACAGGGGTTGTACTTGATGATGGGTGGCCTCTCACATTGTAGGATGGCAGCTGAATTGTCTCCAATAACTGCTTGGCGACAGCAATTCTGAAGGCCGAATATGCTGTCTTGCGATCTATGAAATTATTGTAGACCATATGTCCAGCAAATAGAAAAATAATTTTCTGTATCCTTTTACAGTACAATGCATTATAGGAAAAAGGGCAGTGATCTGGTCTTGCATCCTGGTACTTCAGGCAGAACTTGTTTTCTTTTTATTTCTTCCCTAGGTCTTTGCCCTTTTACCCTCCTCAGTTTTCCTGTCGGTGCTCTGTCTAATGTTTCCAGGACAAAACTCTCTAATAAACTCAGAATCCCGTCACGATCATCACCACACACCCTCTTAGATGCCATTTCAAAGACTTAGCACTAAAAATGTCTTCTATATATTTCCAACAAACAGACAGCTTATAATTTCACGAATTCTTACAAAAAAAGCGGGTCGTCCAAAATGCTTACTCTCAGGAACCTAGCAAAGCTAACACATTAGACATCTATGGGGTAGTTTGGAAGTTATTGCAAAATATATGAGCTTGTGCGCTTGACGTGAATGTCACGTCATTCGAAGACTAGGCCTCACTAGAGCGTGCGTGAACGTCACGTCATACGAGTTGAATGGGTTAATCTTATACTGACTTAAAAAATAAAGCATGAAAGAGAAGTAAATAAGGAACATAGACAAAATAAATGCAACCCACTAAAAATTAATAACACCAGGATGCAAATGGAAAAAAGTTAAAACAAAAAATTACAAAGGTTACCTTCTGTAACTATTCCTTTTTCTATCGGCTTAAAAAAATTATTTTTGTGTCAATACTTCGATGGGCCTTCATGGCATGTTAAATAAATACCTTTATTTTATTTGGCAAAATATTCATTATCAAAGAGAAAGTAGGAAATTAATATGATATGTCTGAAGATTAGAATTTTGAATGATATATAATTATTTCTGTAAGTATTATTTATTTGTCAAAACAAAAACATGATCTAGCATTTCTTGTACAAAGAATAACAGTATATAAATAGATATCTTGTAAATGACCAACAATAAATTTTACACTATACTTTTGACACTAATAATGCATAATGAACTTGGTTCAAGAAGGCTAATAGCAGAATCAATTCCACTCACAATAATACATTATAAGTTAAATATTTCTAATATAAAAATGTTAACACAAACAATAGTACGAGGGTGGATCAAATATAAACTGGAATTTGTATCTGGAGGTTCTGGTAGCGAACTGCAAACATTGCAGTTTGGAGGGGAAGTTGGTGGGGGTTTCTGGAGTAGGGATCTTCATGTGTCACACTCCGAAGAACGGCCGCTTGCTTCAGTATGCCATAAGCGAGCAAGAGGTACACACGTCTGTTGCGCAATGCATTATTATTAAGTTTTTGACGAAAGAAGGCACTAAACCTTCTGAAATTTTGAGAAGGCTCCATGTGCAGTTCAGGGAAGCAGCCCTTTCGAAGATGCAGCTGTATGATTGGCACAAAAAATTTTTAGCAGACCGGGATTCAGTAGAAAATGAGCCCCACCAAAGACGGCAACGATTAAGCATCACTGCAGACAACATTCATGCTGTACGGGACCTTATTGAGGAGGATCGGCGCGTAACAATTTCTGAAATTGCTTCACACGTTGGAATAAGCTTCGGAAGTGTTCAAGCCATCATCAGTGATGAACTCAAATTCCGAAAATTGTCTGCCAGGTGGGTTCCTCGGTTCCTCAGCCAGGAACAAAAAAAATTTGACGAAAATGCATTGGACACCTCTGGAACATCCCCCTTACAGTCCAGATTTGTCACCCTGTGACTACCATTTGTTTGGGCCACTGAAAGAAGACCTGGGAGGAAGGCGGTTTGGTGACAATGCAGCAGTAGAGGAGTTTGTGCGCAACTGGTTGACTACATGTCATCCCTCATTCTTCAAGGACGGCATCAAATAGTTGCCAACTCGATGGCAAAAGTGTGTTGGAAATGCAGAAGACTATGTAGAAAAATGAGGGGTGGTTTTGTATTTTTTTGTTAATTCAATAAAATTGTAAACAATAATTCCGGTTTATATTTGATTCACCCTCGTGAAAGGAAAAGAAGTGAACATCGTATATAAATTTCACTTTAAGAAAATACATGCTTTCTCATAAATGCATTGCAAGTGCTAGTCTTGTATAAAAAATATATAAACTCCACATTATCTGTATGGTAGAGACTGTCTGGATAAATGAAATGTATAAAATCCATGGTATGACAGGCCTAGAAGGCCCTTGGCCTCACATTCACATCTGTTAATCACAGAAGTGGAGGATCATCTGGACAATGTAAGGGTGACATGTGGTAGCATATCAGTTCCCCAGCCATTAAAGCTGATTTTCTCAATCTACAGTCGGATTCAACCCACAAAGTTACTGTGTGTTTGGAATAGGGAAATGGGTTGCCATTTTAACAGTATTTTCTTGAGAAAAATCCTTATATAAAACTGAAGATTGCAACACAGCAGGTACATAGTTGTAAGTTGTAGACGTCCAAGCCACCCCCTCTTAAAGAAAAAAAGTTACCACTTGTCACTGAGCTCTTGTGGATCTGTACTATCCTGTGTGAAAGTGTCGACTCTCATATTTACTATAAAAGAAGTTTGCATGCAGTAAAAGAAAAACTATGTTTTTTAAATGTATAGTACATAGATTTGGAGAAAGTACTGCTAACCTTGCCCCTCATCCCCTTCCTAAACAAACAAATATCGTTATTATGAGTTTAGCAACATCTACCCTCTGTAGTAGGGAGACACTGGCGTTGCACATTAGGTCTGTAATAACTTCCTGGGTTGAATTAGAGTATAGAGCTGTTACTTATTGTATAGTGCAGTTCTGGCTTCATTAGCTGCTTTTGAGGGGTCTGTGTGTATGGTGCAGTAAGAGGGGAGGGCAAGTTACAGGTACTGCCAGCAATTATCCTCAGTTTTTGAAAATATAATAGTTGCTAGTTTCTTATCCCCTAGTTCTGTGTTAGTGAATAGTTTTGATTTAATATATTGGCTACAATGTGGAAAGAGATATTGACTCCAAAATAAATAAATTTCAGACGGTGTGTGGAACAATACAGAGAACATTCAAAAATAAAATTAGAAAAGAAACCAAGATAAAAATGTATAATGTTATGGCGGTTCCCACAATATTGTATGGATGTGAAACTTGGGCTCCAATGAAAAAACAGAAGGATAGAATACAGACGGCGGAGATGAGGTTCCTAAGACAAGTAAAAGGATATACAAGACTTGATAGAATAAGAAATGAGGATATAAGAGAAGAATTGAAAGTACAGCCTTTATTGGATAAGGTCACGAATTACAGACAGAAATGGATTGATCATATGGATGGAATGAGTAAGTAGAGATATCCATTGTTAGCAAGAAATTATCAAGCAAGAGGAAGACGTGATGTTGAAAGACCTAGAAGACGTTGGGCTGATGCATTATGAAGTCGGAACGGGCAATTGCCTAATCCCTGGAGTGATGATAATATAATAAATATAATAAAGTCATGAAATGAATGGAGGAAAACACAACGAGGATATATACCCATCAATAGGAACCTCAAACTCGATGCTATTCTTTTTGCAGACGATTTAGCTCTCCTGGCACTTTCCGAAAATGATTTGCAACGATCAATTTATAATTTACAAAAAATAGGTGCCAAATTTAATATGGAAATATCAATTAACAAAACTAAAATTATGGCATTTCATGGGAAGGACCCCATACAAAGTAAAATCTGTCTCCAGAATAAAATTTTAGAGAGATCTAATCAATTTAAATATCTTGGATATTATCTCTCTATCTGGGATGAAAAGGATATCCCTGAAAAAGTTACTAGTTATAATAAAAGTTTAGGAATTATTAATCAAGTTATGAAACCATCCCTTGTACAAAAAAACACCAGATTACGTTTATATAACACTTTGGCTAGACCAGTGTTGACCTATGGTAGTGAAGCATGGACACTAAAAAAACAACATGAAAGCAGAATAACGGCTTGTGAAATGAGATTCATGCGCAGAACAGCGGGTTACACCAGATGGGATCTGAAAAGGAACACCGATATCTTAAAAGAATTGAAGACTACGCCAATTTTGGAATATATTAAACAGTACCAACTAAATTGGAAACACCATCTTGAAAGAATGAGTTCAAATCGGATCCCCAAAGCTGTTTATAATTATATACCAAGAGGACGAAGATCACTGGGCCGTCCTATGAAACGCTGGAGGGAAAATTTTCTATAGGATCGTAACAGGCCTTGGCCTAATACTTGGAAGGAAGAAGAAGAAGTCATGAAAACAGTTGAAGATGGGAATGATATATTTCCCGATACTGCAGTTCTGTGTTAAAAAACATAGATGTATGAGGTAAGAAGAATTCATGATTCATTTGATTCTAGTTTTGATGTCTAATAAGTTTGAAGTGTTATTATAAAATAGTGTTGTTTTTTTTAAACAATTTATTCTATTATTATTATTAAGAAAATGTTTTTTGCATGGCTACTAGTTCCCTTCCCAACTCGGCAATGCTCCCTCCTGCCATGTGCCTTTGGTTTCACAAGACGGCTACAGCTATCAGTACTGGACAGTAACTATCCAAATTCCTAACGATGCTGGGTGGCCACCACTCCCATATAGGTGAAAACTCAAAGAGAAAATTTTTTCCGGACTCGAATCTGAATTAGTACCATAACTCTGCACCAAGGCAGCATCCCTTAAAACACTCACATATAAGCCCGTATGTCTCTATGCTTTGGGTCCTTATGGTTCTGAGCACCTCACTACTAAATAAAGAATAACAACAATCATGAATTTTACTAGTGTCAAAGGTCCTGGGTTCAAACCCCAGTCTAGGCGTATATTTTTCTTTTCAAATATAATTTGTCCATCATTAAGGGTCGTATGCAAATACATTAGTCTCTACTCAAATTACTTCCAATCACTGGTGAGCTGACTCACCGTGAGCAATTGCTGAGATCGAATTAACGGCCGACTTACCGGTCATGCATGAAAGTTGATGTTTTCGTAATATTGGCAACGAACTACCCAGAATTCTCAGCGATAAAACCACTTCTGTTATTTTCGTCTGCTATAAAGGAATGCATTTACGCTTGCATCCCGCATATAATACCATATATGACGTCTGCGTCGCGCAATACTACGCCGATTCTCCTGTTCTTCCAGTTGAATTCTTTGGTAGACTCTATCAAATTCCTCTTCTCCGCGTATACCGAAAACATGATTGAAGTCTTCAAGGTCCGACATCTTGGATAAAGCTGCAAAGGTTTCAAACTACATCGGTTCCCTTCGGGATTTTCACGGTAAGTTTCTATCTTGAGCTATGATCTTAAGGTACCTCATCAGGTAGCTTACAATTATTATCACATGAATAGATTTCTGAGTAAGCAAAATGTATTTGGATAAAACTTTCTCAGCAGAGAACGCCTTTTACTGTCTAATGCGTTCAAACATTCGACCCTAAGATGTTTAAAAACGAATAATATTAGCATTGAAAGAAGCACTACCGGCTTTATAAGTAATGTTTAAATTCTCAATAAAAAGTCTTCTTAATAAAGAAGCTGCCATTTGCAAAAATCATAGTAACGGCTCGTAGCATTTGGGGTTAGGGAATTAACTATTTGTAAGAGAAAAATAAGCGTTTGGATTGGAGGCCTAGGTGGCTCAGATGGAAGAGCATTGACATAGAAAGTCAAAGGTCCTGGGTTCACACCCCAGTCTAGGCGTATATTTTTCTTTTCAAATATAATTTGTCCATCATTAAGATGTTTAAAAACGAATAATATTAGCATCAACAACAATCTGATATGCTATATTAGAAGGATTATATTTAGGTCAGTATGGAACTGGTGCCCACCAGCATCGTGAGGCAATTGGGTAGCTACAATAAGTAGCGGTTCCAGGTTGAGGAACCAACTATAACGGCTGGGGGACTCGACATGCTAACCACATGTCACCCCTACACTGGCTGTTGATCATCTACCTCTGTGATTGACACATGTGGATGTGAAGGGCCAGCAGCCGGCTGGTAAAAGGGCAACCGCTGAAAAGTGGAAAGACCCTCAATCGGATATTTAGGCTGTTATACAAAGCCGGGAAGTTCATGTGACACAAAATGGAGAAAATTCTATTCATTAAATTATATTCAGGATAAAGTTTATCAAAGTTTTACCATATAGACATTAAACCTGCCAAAGACCATTCCCTTTAAAGATCAAATTTTCTAGCAATGAATATTAAAGCAATGTATTTCATACATTTATTAACAGATCTCTTACAATATTTTATTTATTTTATAATTGTTTAAAATTCTTATTTAGCAATCAAAATTTTACAATCATCATTTTAGGTAGAATTTTATTCAATAACCCAGGCTATTAACATCATCCGTAAGTTAATTATGGTAAATAACATTATCAGGTTCTTCAATTAATGAATTAATTCTTACCTTACCTCATACTTCATGTTTTTTTTAACATGGGAACTGCAGTTTTCAAGAGATGTCCCTCTCATCTTCAGCCAAAATCATGATAACCGGAAACTGCAGTTCCCATGTTAAAAAACATTAAATATGAGGTAAGATAAAAAAGAATTGATTCATTTATTAACATCACTATTAAAAAATTAATGAGTCATTTTTTTACATATTACCTCATATTTTATATTTCTTTAAACATGGGAACTAGTTTTTAAGAGAAAGATTTCTAACCTAGTTCCTATGTTTAAAGAAACACAAAATATGAGATAAGATGTAAAAAAGACTCATTAATTTACGAATTAAGAACCTCATAATTTTATTTCCCATATTTAACTATGAATCACTATTCAAACCTGAGTAAAAAAGGACCAACCAATTTTATTCATAGGCCACTACTCTAAAGCTTGAGGTTTTGAACTGAACTCATGACTTTAGTTCCCTTCACAAGGAAACCACATTCAGAAATTTTATGCCCTAAAAACTTCATCCAATCATCTCTATTTATAAAATTTTCAAAGTTTAAGAGTATAGCACTTTTATCCTGCTGAGCAATAACCACTTAAATTTCTTGGTATCATCAGAACTTTTAATGTATGTCTTTTTGTAATAAATAACAAAGTAGTATTTCAAAATAATTCTAAAGATAGAATGCATTTCTGATGATTTTATTTCATTATGTATAATATTATAAACTTAATATTATTAATTAATATTTCAATGGAAGAGCGAATGATCTCACTGTCAAGTGCTCAACATTAGATACCAACCATATTTCAATGGAAGTAACAAAACTAGTAATCTTTTCCAAAAACATAAATTAGATGCCAAAACTGAACCAACACCTCAAACACCAAGCCCATTAGATTGCCAACTGTACAATGCAACCCTTTCAATATACGAAATAATAAAGAAAAATGATACAAACCCATCAATAGTCAAACAAATGACCTTAGAAACTGTAAGTACAAAGTTCCCAGAACCAGAGTGGCTAAGAGTCTTCACAGATGGCTCCAAAACCAAGAGTGAAAATGCTGGCACAGGAATCTACTCTCATCTGTTTAGTCAATATATTACAGTAGGCACAAACAATACAGCCTTCGATGGTGAAGTAAAAACCATAGAAGTAGCACTCCAGAACCTCCTATTCCGAACAAAAATGTTTACAAAAGCCGTTATTCTGGCAGACTCGAAGGCTGCTATACAAGCAATAACCTCCAACCAAACACCAGAAAATGAAAGCATCTTGGAATGCTGTAAACTTCTGAAATACCTCAACAACCAAAAAAAATTAATAGCTTTCCAGTGGATACCCTCATACATCGGAATAGTTGGCAATGTAATAGCTGATGGACTTGCCAAAAAGGGTACCAAAATACAGATAACAACCCACCCCAAACTGAACCTCCACAGAAAGATCGAACAAATTAAGAAAGCATTCCAAATGAAAAACCTGAAAGAAAACATTGCAACAGCCAGAGGGAAATCATGGGAAAAAATTGATGAGCTATACACACAAATAAAATATAAAGGCCGCAAGGAAGCAGTAGCAAAATTCAGACTGATGTCAGGACACGACTGCCTGGCTCACCATCTCCACAGAATACACGTTTTCCAATCAGACAGATGTGTCATATGCAAAGACCCAGACCTGATCATTGACAAACACTGCCTTCTAGTCTGACCTGCTTTAAATCCAACTGCACAACACTCTAAGGACCTTGTTCGCTTGTATTGGGAAGCCAGAGAGAAAATGACTTAAGCATCAAATCTCACCATTATAAAACAACAACAGTGAGGTTCATTTTAATAAATTTTAATTGAGTCAGTACCATCTTACCTCATATTTTGTTGAATTCTTGAGAACCTGTTTCACTATCTCTGGATACTATCAATACAAAATCAGAAACAGCTGATGAAAGTTTCCAGAGATACTGAAATAGTCAAGAATTCAACAGAATATGAAGTAAGATGGTACTGACTCAATTAAAATGTATTAATATTGTCATATACACTCACATAAATGATGACCTAAGAAACGGAAGCACCTCAGTTTTTTCCTTTAAAATTAAAGAAAAAAATATTTTAACAAAAAATTGTTTCAACAATGTGTATTTAAAATTGTAAAATACAATGGACTGTTTATGTTTAAATTTAAGCTTTAAAACACATTTTAATTTTTATAGTTTCTTTCTCACCTATAAAATATACTGGCACTCAATAATGCAAACTTATATTACACAGCTGAGCTTGCGACAATCAATACATCTTCAGTAGTCACTACTGCCAGTTATATTGTTAAGTAATCAGTATTTAAATTTGAAGAGAAAAATATGCCTAAATCAGGATTTGAACCCAATATCTCTGGTTCTGTACATCAGTGCTCTAATGATTTATGCAATTTGCTTAAATCGTTAGGAGCCCTGGTGTACAGAACTGATATATTAGCTTAAATCGTTATAGCACATATTGGGTTCAAATCACAATTTAGGCATATATTTTTCCTTTTTAAATTTAATTTGTCATTCTGTGAGAAGTAATACATTTAATAATTAACTTATTTGGTCTGTATATTCTTACCTCTTATGGTTGTTTTTGCTGAACATATGTTTCAAGGCTTGTTAGCCCCATCTTCAGCTATTACAGATGATTTTTCTCAAGTTGTCGGTCCTGATTCTTGACTCCTGCTTCCTCTTCCTGTGGTCCAATGAATGCTAATTAGGTTCCTTTCCCCAGGAATTTCAAAATTCATAATTCTCTCCTTGTTCTTCTGTATGTAGATTTTTTTTCCCATGTGGTGAGTTCATTCATGTTTTCTAACTGTTTTAATAATTTTGTGTTTACATCTATTTTGTGTTTTTCTGACCAAACGTGAGCAGCTAGTGCAGATTTTTCTACTTCCCCTTTTTTTACATTTCTTGTGTATTCTTTAGTATTGTATTGTATTGTAAGCCTATGTTTTCCCTTTACAGAGATTTAGGCGCTCTCTCCCTACAGGGAAGTATTTGAACCATACTAATTTAGTTACACTTGTTTTCGTATAGATGTCATTTTGAGTGGTACGTGGTCAGCGTTCCGCCTCATACTGACATCTAGGAAACCAAGGTAGTACTAGGACAGGAAAATTCGGTAAATTTTGCTTAGAGGCCTTTTCATTCAGGCTTAAGGATTTTTTACGAGCCTGAAAATCTTCAGACTCGGGACCCACGGCTTAAAGTCCCTCCCGGAGGACTCGCTCCTTGGATTTTTCCATCCTAAAAAATCCATCGACCCCGGCTGGGTTTGAACCTGCGACCCTTGGGATCAGAGGCAAGGAGCATAACCACTAGTCCACCGCGGTAGTTCTAATGGTTAAATTTCTCTTTGTATTCCCTATGTATATCTTATCACAATCTGCACACTTTATTTGAAATATTCCTGATTTGTGCAGAAAGTGATAAGATATATATAGGGAAAACAAAGAAAAATTTAACCATTAGGACTAAAGAACACACAAGAAATGTAATAAGAGGGAAAGTATAAAAATCTGCAGTAGCTGCTCACATTTGGTCAGAATAACGCAAAATAGATGTAAACGCAAAATTATTAAAACAGTTAGAAAACACGAATGAACTCACCATATGGGAAAAAATCTACATACAGAAGAACAAGGAGAGAATTATGAATTTTGAAATTCCCGGGGAAATGAACTTAATTAGCAAGTTCTTTGGAACCACAAGAAAAGGGAGCAGGAGTCAAGAATCAGGGCCAACAACTTGAGAAAAATCAGTCTGTAATAGCTGAAGATGGGACTACCAAGCCTTGAAACATATGTTCAACAAAAACAACCATAAGAGGTAAGAATATACAGACCAAATAACTTAATTATTAAGTAAACCTCTTAATGATAGTTCCTAATGTATTTTTAAAATAAATTTAATATTAAACATCGATACTATTTAATTTAAGAAAGAAAAATTAATGCTCGAATCAGGGCATGAACCCTGGATCTCTGAGTCTGTACATCAGTTCGATATCAATTATGCCATTCAAGCACTGATAAGAACATCAACATTTCTTTCCGCTTATATAATTCTCGTTCGCCTGAAGATTGATAGCTGTCACCATCATCACACCAACTGAATTTATACATTACTTTTTAGTGGTGAAGCTTCCTATTTTTTATGTTAATGTCAGTAATGTCTATGTTTAATTGGTATCACACTGATGTACAGAATCAGAGATCCAGGGTTCTAGCCCTGGTTCAAGCATTAATTTTTCTTTCTTAAATTATTTCTATCCAGGATTGGAAAATGTTAAATCAAATAAAAACATTGAAAATCAATACTATTCAATGTTTTTATTATTAATTTCATACATCTCAATGATGGATAAATCATATTTGAAGAGAAATATTATATGCTCAGACCGGGACTTGAACCCGGGACCCTTGGTTTTCTAGTCCAATGTACCGATCTAAATGCAAATTGGTCATTCTGTGAGAAGTAATACATTTAATAATTAACTTATTTGGTGGGCGGGAATTACAACGTATATAGAGAAAGATTTGCGTTTAGATCGGTACTTGCTCAGGTAGCTCAGATGGTAGAGCACTTGGACTAGAAAACCAAGGGTCCCGGGTTCAAGTCCCGGTCTGAGCGTATAATTTTTCTCTTCAAATACTATTGATTATTTCATCATTTGAAATAAGACTTTCTTTGGTATATTTCTTTTTTATTATTTTTTTTTTTCTTGTATAATATCTTGCACTCTAGATTTTTGTTATAAAATTTTGAGAAGAAAATAAATTTTTCTTTCTAAAATAAAACTATATCCAATTCTGGAACGTGTTAAATTAAAATATAACATCAAAATAATGTCTATTAACATTTTTTTAACAAAAAGTACAATCCAGGTGATGTCATACCAAACAAATATCTTCGACAATATAATTAATTGACTTTGGTATAAAACATTGAGATATAAGACGTCAACCAATCTGAATAAATCAAGTAGGCCATATATACATTGCTTTGTAATGTAACATTTGTTAAAAAATCTTTCTTGAACTAGGTTCCACATTATATTACTAATCTTGAGATTGCAAGGAAAAAGTACATAGGAGTGAAATTAGGTAAACACTAACTTAGTATGTTCACAACATGTGAGCAAATTGACGGCTGATGATCAACACTAAATAGTTGCAGTGGCTGTATTAACTGTAGGTACTAGAGTCCTTCTACTCTCTCGTGATGTATAAATCATACTGTCTGTAGCTCAGATTACACTTAATATGCATATAAGCTGTAATCATGTAAACATACTACTTTTGTACTTTTTCCCTGAAGTCTATTAATCACTGATATTTATTAAATCCGATTTAAAATACTTTGAACAATTTATAAATACTGTAATAGGTTCAGTCTATAAAAAATTAACACTAAAATTTCTCAAAAAGAAAAGATCTTCAATTATTTTAAAAATAGTCCTTAGTTTTATGATGGATAAATTAAAAATAAAGATAGTTCAAATCCACATATAAGGCAACCCAGCACATTAGGAATCTGAAATAACAAAAAAATAATTTGTATCAACATAAAAATAGGATTTTTTTAATATAAATGTGACGCTGGCATGGGAAAGGTAGTAAGTCATAAAAATAAATTTTCACAGGGAAGCAAAAAACAATTTCAACGCTTTTAAATTTAAATATATTTTGTAAAGCTAATATGGATATTTTGTAACTATTTTGCAAATAAAATTTCTTGTATAGTAGTGTCAAAATTATATTAAAATTAATGTTGGGAAAATTGTTTTTTGCTTCCCCTGCAAAATTTGCTTTTTATGACTTACTACCTTTCCCATGTCAATGCCTCAAATATTCTAATGGGAAGTAACACTATGAGACAAATTAACATAAGTAATGCCAAGAGTGATTTCCAAATTATCAATAAATTCACGACTCACAAAGTGAGGAGTGAATTTTTCTAGAGAATTTGGAAATCAAGTGTGGCATTTGTTAGGACTATTTAATGAATAAAATTAAGCTGTTTACTCACAAATCATTATTTAAATATAGTTATTTTAAAATATTTATATATTTAATGTAAACGGCGATGTTTGAAAACAAACGAGAAACGATTGGTATGCTTCATTTGCTTCTTTTGTTCATCACTGCAACCAGATCATATTATTTATTGCCAAAGGAATGCAATATTGAAAGAATGCACTCTAGTGGAGAAGAAATGAAACACATCCAACTGTATATTAATTCATTTCTGAAGTCCTATTATGTAAATATGACAATTATATTTTTCTGGAATGTTATTACCTGGGAAAAAATACATTTAAGAAAGTGCAAACAGTGGTTTCTTTTTTTGGTGGTATAATCAATTGCTATAAATGTTTTTATATTAACTCCCTCATACGCTATGTGTTGACATTCATGCACTATATATACAATCTGGTAGCCGTACTTCTTAGAGAGTCAGTCACTGCAAAATAATGCTACAACCTATTCAGAATGTTAAAAAGGAGGTGCTTTCTTTATTATGATAAACTTTAGTTGGTAAATTCTAGGCGAAAAACATGACTGTGATTGGTTGTAAATAAAAAATCATTGAAATATGATTGGTCATTGACTGGGGCACGCCGTAGCATAGTGGTTAAGGCACTGAGCTACAAGCCGGAGGGTGGAGGGTTCAAGTCCCGTTGCGGTCAGGATTTTTAAACTGACCCAAACCCTCTGGCGGCACTATGGCCCTGGGGTTGACTCAGCCTCTAATGGAAATAAGTACCGGATGCTTGTTCTGGGGGTAAAGGCAGCCGTCACACAGGGCTGGCAACCTGGCTGACTTAAAGTGCCGATTGTCTAGAAAAAGTGGGAGCCTTAACCTCCTACTACCCCAAGGGCCTCCGGGCCTGTCGTGGGATCACTTTGGTCATTGACTCCCATTTGGGGCATGAGTTAAATAGTCAATATTATGTAATTCAATCGGAATTTTTTTTACACCTCACCTTATAAAACTATGTATTTCTCACCTGACTAGTTTTGAAAGTAATCACCTCCATCATCAGTTAAACTCTGACTATTGAAATTGAGTCATTAACACCAGCATTCCACCTGCCACTTGGTGCAGGTTGGATGAAGTTAAAGATCATTGCTCTCCAAAGTTTATCCAATTCACACCACTAGTGTAGTGTTGTTTTCAAATAGCTGGAGATTGGTTTACACCATTAATCCTCTTGCTTCCCAATAAAGTCCTGCGATGCCTTTCCTGTCCTTTTTCTCAGGGTCAAGTCGCCTGCAGTGTAGCAAGTGTTCCTTGCTTAGGAGAACATTTTCTCCACACAAGCAAGGAGCATCCCATAGTTCTAGGGACAATCCCCATTCTATTAAGGTGCTCATCCAGACTGTCATGGCCCGTTTCCAATCTGAGGAGAGCTACTGATATTCTTCTAGGGAGGTGTTTTATTATTATTATTAAATTAATATTAAGAAGCTAAAGCTGTTACTATGATTGAAATAAGTATATTAAAGTACACAACTAAATTATTGTAATCAAATGGTAAAGAGAAAAATTTATATTTAATTTTAGGAAGTGATATCTTGAGGTTATTTTAATTATATTATTTTTAGTCTGATCATCTTACCTCAATATTAATGTTGATTTGTTCTTGAACATGTTTCAAAACAATTCTGTTTTATCGTCAGCTTGTCCAGTCTGGACAATAACACAGAATTGTTTTGAAACATGTTCAAGAACAAATCAACATTAATATTGAGGTAAGATGATCAGACCAAAAATAATATAAGAAAAATTTATGCCTGAACCAGGAATCGAACCCCGAACCTTCAGCTTTCCATGCTGATGCTCTTAACCATTGAGCTAATTCAGGCTTCCTTCCCATCCAAGCATAAATCCTTTACTTTACTCTACTGGTCCCACATTCAAATGCAATGAATCATCATTCACAAATACACAATGAATGGCTTCTAACTGAAGAAGACATGAAGGGACTCCACATAGCTAAAGCATTATTTATTAAATTAATATTAAGAAGCTATAGCTGTTACTATGATTGAAATAAGTGTATTAAAGTACACAACTAAATTATTGTAATCAAATGGTAAAGAGAAAAATTTATGCCTGAATTAATAAATAATGCTTTAGCTATGTGGAGTCCCTTCATGTCTTCTTCAGGTAGAATCCATTCATTGTGTATTTGTGAATGATGATTCATTGCATTTGAAAAGTTAATAAATAATGCTTTAGCTATGTGGAGTCCCTTCATGTCTTTTTCAGGTAGAATCCATTCATTGTGTATTTGTGAATGATGATTCATTGCATTTGAAAAGTTAATAAATAATGCTTTAGCTATGTGGAATCCCTTCATGTCTTCTTCAGGTAGAAGCCATTAATTGTGTATTTGTGAAAGATGATTCATTGCATTTGAAAAGTTAATAAATAATGCTTTAGCTATGTAGAGTCCCTTCATGTCTTCTTCAGGTAGAAGCCATTCATTGCATTTGAATGTGGGACCAGTAGAGTAAGGTAAAGGAAGAATTTATACTTGGATGGGAAGGAAGCCTGAATTAGCTCAATGGTTAAGTGCATCAGCATGGAAAGCTGAAGGTTCGGGGTTCGGTTCCCGGTTCAGGCATAAATTTTTCTCTTTACCATTTGATTACAATAATTTAGTTGTGTACTTTAATATACTTATTTCAATCATAGTAACAGCTTTAGCTTCTTAATATTAATTTAATAAATAATGCTTTAGCTATGTGGAGTCCCCTTCATGTCTTCTTCAGGTAGAAGCCATTCATTGTATATTTGTGAATGATGATTCATTGCATTTGAATGTGGGACCAGTAGAGAAAGGTAAAGGAAGGATTTATGCTTGGATGGGAAGGAAGCCTGAATTAGCTCAATGGTTAAGAGCATCAGCACGGAAAGCTGAAGGTTCGGGGTTAGATTCCCGGTTCAGGCATAAATTTTTCTAATAGTAAGTGGAGAACATATTTTTATCGACTCACCTCATATGATTTCAAGAGGTGATGTCATTAGGGAAATCAACAATCACAGAATTTCATCAGTGGAAACCATGACTGAAGAAGGACATTATATTGTCTGAAACCGTTGGTATCAAACAAATTTGAAATCATATGAGGTGAGTCGATGAAAATATGTTCTCCACTCACTATTAATGATATAACCTCATAATGTTTACTTCCCAATATTAATTTAAATATAAATTTTTCTCTTTACCATTTGATTACAATAATTTAGGTGTTTTATTGTTTCAGCTTATTTCGCTACGTCTTCATATTTATTTTCAAGATCTTTTATATTCTGTTCTCTTCTTTTGAGATGTATATTTTGTTTTAGCTCCTGTTCTCGGAATGCTTAATTTCAACAATCAGAGTTTAGCTGATATGGAGGCAATTGCCTTCAAAACTAGTCAGGTGAGAAATGCATATTTGTATGAGGTGAGATGTAAAAAATCCCCAATTCAATTATGTATTATTTATAAAAATAGGTACAATAATAAAAATTATCTGCTGTGTCTTTGAAAAAAAAAAACATTTTCAATACAAGACAAAAGACTTCCAAAAATCAAATGCATGAATGGAAGGAGCAAGACGGAAAGAGCAACTAAGTAAAAGATAAATGGATATATACTGAAAATGGCAATGCAAGTTGGGGATTAAGGAAATGGAGAAAAATGTCAATTGAACAGATATATTCTCAGATTTATTATTAAAATTAATAGAAAGAAACACTATGAGGTAATTATTAAGATACCGAATTGGAAATATACAGCTCACCTCTTTTTTTATCACCTCGACATGTTTCGGTGAACATCTTCACCATTCACAACTCATATCCACTGTTGTGTTAACCATTGGATAGGTTGTACATTCTTTAAATCAATGATAAAGAGAAACATTTTTGCCTGAACCGGGAATCGAACCCCGAAACTTTAGCTTTTCATACTAATGCTCTGTCCACTGAGCTAATTCAGGCTTCATTCCCATCCAAGCAGAAATCCTTCCTTTACCTTACTCTACTGGTCCCACATTCAATTGCAATGAATCATCATTCACAAATACACAATGAATGGCTTCTACCTGAAGAAGACATGAAGGGACCCCACACACATATAGCATTATTTATTAAATTAATATTGAGAAGCTAAAGCTATTACTATGACAGAAATACCATAAGTAAATTAATGAACACAATTAAATTATTGTAAATCAATGAGAATGAAGCCTGAAGTAGCTCAGTGGACAGAGCATTAGCACAGAAAGCTAAAGGTTCGGGGTTCAATTCCCGGTTCAGGCAAAAATTTTTCTCTTTACCATTGATTCACGATAATTTGTGTTCATTAATTTACTTATTTCTATCATAGTAATAGCTTTAGCTTCTCAATATTAATTTAATAAATAATGTTATATCTGTGTGGAGTCCCTTCATGTCTTCTTCAGGTAGAAGCCATTCATTGTGTATTTGTGAATGATGATTCATTGCAATTGAATGTGGGACCAGTAGAGGAAGGTAAAGGAAGGATTTCTGCTTGGATGGGAATGAAGCCTGAATTAGCTCAGTGGACAGAGCATTAGCACGGAAAGCTAAAGTTTCGGGGTTTGATTCCCGGTTCAGGCAAACATTTTTCTCTTTACCATTGATTTACAATAATTTAATTGTTCATTAATTTACTTATTTCTATCATAGTAATAGCTTTAGCTTCTCAATATTAATTTAATGTATATTCTTTGCTTTACTAGTGGGCAGAAGAAAAGGATTTAACCATGAGGTTCTTTTGACCACCTACAGAGGGAAAGAATATACCATACAAGACATTCAAAGGTCAACATGGTTGAGAAAGATAAAGATACTGACCCGTTCCGCTCCCCGGTAGATAAAGATATTTGAAGAGTAAAATTATATGTTCAGACCGGGGTTTGAACCCAGGACCTTTCGCTTTCCAGATCAATACTCTACCATTGAGCTACCTGAGCATTCCAATATAAATGCAAATTTTTCTCTACTGGCCTACTGGCTTTATAAAGTAATGTTTAAATCCCCAAAAAAAAAAACTTCTTAACCCTTTGTATGCCATGCCTGGCAATGCGCCGGTGAAAGTGAGAATACAGCAGTATGCCATGCCCAACAAGCTACAGATTTCAATCTTATTATTTTTAATATTTTTTCCCCGAAGTTTTACTTCAATTTACTGGAACTATTTTTCGTTCTGTGTTTGTACATCCCTTCTTAGTAATACTTTGCACATCCCTTACAGAATAATGGTACAGGCTGTTGGTAAAAGAGTTTTTCAAAGGAGGGTGTACATTCAAGTTTCAAGGTTTTTTTTTGGGTATGGAATGTTGCAGTTTCAGGATATTCACCTTATTTTATTTTTAGTTGAAAAGATGCCTGGCCAAGGGGTAGGTCATGCAGTGAAACGCAGTGTTGTTGTTTTCAAATGCTGGATCTTGGCAACGAAGCCATTAGCGTTCTTGCTCTCCAATATTTCTCTATGGTGGATCCAACAGGTAATACTTCACAGGTTTCTAGGTGTTCTTCAATCATTTCTTCGTCTTTGTTGCATAGAGGACAATTTGGATTTGTGTAGATTCCTATTTTATATAAATGTTTGGCCAAATAGTCATGTTCTGTAAGCTGTCTAAATTTTGCTACTGTAGTTTTACGTGGAATTTCTGGAATAATATCTGGCTCCTTTACTAAAATATTCCATTTTTTGTCTTTGGCTTTATTACATAGGTCTTTCCCTCAGGGGTCCTCATCTAGGGGTATGTGGATGGCGACCACAAGGTGCCCAAGCTGAGCAAAACATTTCTTCAACTTACTTGTGTTTTGCACTCTTTTAACTTTACTATCTAACCTCTCTTGGTTAACTCTTGTTTTTTTCGACCCCGACGCTATTAGGGCATCCGAGGGCTAGGGAGTCTTTCCTTTCTTCCATTTCTTCTTTCCTTTATTTTCTTTTCTTCTCCAGAAAAGCCTTACCAGAGGCTATAAGATGGCAGCCCCATCACTGGTCTTGCCTTCCTTTGGCCAGCAACCAATCGAAGGGACTATTATTATGCTTTCAAGTCTTATACGAGAACGCTGGAGGGAAAATTTTCTATAGAATCGTAACAGGCCTTGGCCTAATACTTGGAAGGAAGAAGAAGACATAGGTCTTGGTTTTGTTTGATTTTATGTTTGTTTTTAATTATTCTTTTTATGGATGATGAAACACAGTGTTTCATGTCTCGAATATGACGAAAATACATTGCGCGAGTTTATTGTTTTAGTTTTATCAGAAGATGAAAGTAATAGTTCATCAAGTGTTTATTTGTTTGGCAAATGTTATAGTACTCCTGTTTCTAAGAGAAGATTATTACAATCTAAGCCTGTAAATAGTAAAACAAGTTATGTAGACCTAAATCAACAGGGGTGAGTAATAGTTGCAGCAGGTGTGTCGTGACAGACAAAACACATGGCATAGAACAGCTGTTTGACTGGAAATTATTTGAACCCAGGACCCTAAAAAATGTTCAACAATATTTAATATGACTATTTAACTCATACCCCAAATGGGAGTCAATGACTAATCACGTTTCAATGATTTCTGTTTTACAACCAATCAGAGTCGTGTTTCACGAAATATTTATCAGTGTTAAATTTACCATATTAAAGAAAGCTCCTCCTTTTTAATATTCTGAACAGGTCTGACCATTATTTTGCAGTGACTGAGCCTGTAAAGAAATATGGCTACCAGATTGTATATATATAGTGCATAGATGTCAACACATAGCGCTTGCAGGAGTTAATATAAAAACATTTGTAGCAATTTATTATACCACCAAAAAAAGAAACCAATGTTTGCACTTTCTTGAATGTATTTTTTCCCATGTAATAATCCAGAAAAATATAATTGTCATACTTACATCATACGACATTAGAAATGAATTAATATAGTTTGATGTGTTTCATTTTTTCTCCACTAGAGAGCATTCTTACAATATTGCATTCCTTTGGCAATAAATAGTATGATCTGGTTGCAGTGATAAACAAAAGAAGCAGATGAAGAGTACCTATCGTTTCTCGTTTGTTTTCAAACATCGCCGTTTACATTAAATATATAAATATTTTAAAATAACTATAGTTAAATAATGATTTGTGAGTAAACAGCTTAATTTTATTCGTTAAATAGTCCTATCAAATGCGACTCTTGATTTCCAAATTCTCTAGATAAATTGGAAATCACTCGTGGCATTACTTACGATAAGTTTTAATGATAATGCCATCAAAATTATTCAATAGGATAAATGTTTTAGTGATAGTGATAACAAATTTCAATGAAGACAGTGCTGAATTCGAACCTGGGATCTTTATAAGTGGAAGCAACACCATCCTACCTTCAAATAAATGTATTATAGTGAGTTTCAACTCAATTTATCATGGCATGTAGACAATAAGTTATACTTTATATAGGTCTATATTATATAGCATGGCATAGTATTTTACATTTAAAAAAACCTGGTTCCCACAGCCAACTGGCAAAAGGGAAATTTGGCAGTCAAAAGGTTAAATAAGAAGCTGCCATTTGCGCTCGGGAATTAACAATGTATAAGAAAAAAAATTGTGTTTAGAATGGAGTGCTCAGATACTCAGTGGTAGAACATTGGCCTGGAAAGTGAAAGGTCCTGGATTCAAACCCCAGTCTCAATGATAATTTTTCTCTTCAAATATAATTTGTACTTCAGTGAGAAATTACTTTAAAATACAATAGGAAGTAACATTAAGAGATTTACTTATTTTAGGAAATCTCACAATGAGGTATATTCATTAAGGTAGAATTTTTAACACTCACCTCATATTGTTCTTCTTATTTGACTATAAACTAGTTTCGGAACATAGTTTCTGTTCCATCCTCAGTATTGTCACGACCGTTGTTCTGTTGTCTTGAAGAGCTGTCTTACGCTCCTTCCATTGGCTGACTGAAAAACCTCGAAACCAGGTCATTCTCACCGGGAATTTCAAAGTTCATCAATTTCTTCTTCTTGCTCTTTTGAATGTAGATCTTCTTCTTCTTCTTCTTCTTCCTTCCAAGTATTAGGCCAAGGCCTGTTACGATCCTATAGAAAATTTTCCCTCCAGCGTTTCATAGGACGGCCCAGTGATCTTCGTCCTCTTGGTATATAATTATAAACAGCTTTGGGGATTCTTTCAAGATGGTGTTTCCAATTTAGTTGGTACTGTTTAATATATTGAATGTAAATCTTTTCCCAAACAGTAAGTTCTTTTGGTTTTTCTATTTCTTTAATAATTTAGCTTCTTTCTCGATAAGATGTTTTTCAGACCATGCATGGGCAGCCACTGCAGAAAGGGGAAGTAGAAAAATCTGCAGTGGCTGCCCATGCATGGTCTGAAAAACATCTTATCGAGAAAGAAGCTAAATTATTAAAACAAATAGAAAAACCAAAAGAATTTACTGTTTGGGAAAAGATCTACATTCAAAAGAGTGAAAAGAAGAAATTGATGAACTTTGAAATTCCCAGTGAGAATGACCTAGTTTCGAGGTTTTTCAGTCAGCCAATGGAAGGAGCGAAAGACAGCTCTTCAAGACGACAGAACAACAGTCGTGATGATACTGAGGATGGAACAGAAACTATGTTCCGAAACTAGTTTATAGTCAAATAAGAAGAATATGAGGTGAGTGTTAAAAATTCTACCTTAATTAAGAGGTTTGTTTAAAAATTAAAAATTAAGACTCTGTAATCACTGATGATGGGGATAAGAAGCTCTGAAACATATGTTCGAAAAAAGCAACTCTAAGAGGTACGAATGAACAACAAAATGTTTTAATTATCAGTGAGAAGTATTAAATTAGTAATAAAAACATCCAAAGGTAAAGATGTTCAATGAAAAGAGTCCAGGTGAAAATAGAAATAGAAATAGAATCAAACGAATCGTGAATTCTTCTTATCTCATTCAATCTCTTAATTTTTTTTTTTCAAATGCCCCAGTTTGTCTTTCGACATTCCTGGTGTTCTCTCCTGACATGGCGTACTTGTAACTGACTTCTGAGGTTGGGGAGCCTGGAAGGCAGGGTTACGTTTCCCCAATGATATGATGAGTGATGGTGATGATAGTGGTGTGCCAGGAGAGTCCCTAATCCTAACTTAATCTAAGATGAACATGAATGATGATGAAGGATGATGGCCATATGATTTCGGGGATCGTTTGGGCCTTAAAGTTTTCCTGACATTTGTCTTACAGGTGAGGAAAAACCCCGATAGAAACCTCACCCAGAAAAACTGTCCTGGCCGGGGATCAAACCCGGGCCTGCTGCATGACAAGGCAGCATGCTACCTTGAGACCACAGCGATGGACATCTCTTAATTCTTGATTTATTTATTCAAAGGTTTCAAGGCAACTGTTTCAAAATACTCAGTTTATGTGTCTCTAGTGTCTGTGATATTTGGATCAAAAAGTAGCACACATTCTGTTCTTTTAGCCTTCTTAAGTTAACTATAAAACTTCTGAATTAATGGAACAGTAGACAGGGATCTTCACATAAGATATAAAAAGTTGCAGATACTGTATAATATACCATGGTTAATTTGGTTATAAAACTTACCTGAATAAATGGATCACCCAACATATATCCATAAATAAGCCATAATGCAGAGCATACAAAAGTCATGGAAATCATTGGAAAAGGAAGGCTCTCCACACTTTTTACATTTAAAACATGTGCCTGTAAAACCAATAGATTTACATAAATTATTTTCTGAAGAATCATTCATACAAAATGAGAAAAGGGGTGTTGTTAACTACAGCCTTCATTATTTTCTACACGAAAACATCACTTGATTAAATATATGTTTATAATTATATAAAATCATTACAATTTTTATTTATTAAGGATTTTGCATAATTTGGAGCAAAATTATCTGACCTAACTATTAATTTATCATCATCCTCTTATCGTGTCCTCCTTTCGGAAGGTCGATTCCAAATGTGCCTCCAACCATCTCTATCTTCCCATGCTTTGCTTCTTTTTAGTTCTTCCCAGTTGTATCCTCTTTCTTGTAAACTTTTCTTCACTTGGTTAATCCATCTTTCTCGTGGTCTACCTTGTGGTCATTTTCCTTGTATCTTGAGATTTAACAGTCTTTGTGGCAGTCTTTCCTTTTCCATTCTTTAAATATCCAAACCATTTTAGTCTATTTTTTCCATCTCTGTTGTTAATTTTTCTACATTTAATATCTCCCTGATTTTGTCATTCCTTATTTTATGTACCATTCTTCCTAAGAATTTCATATCTCTAGCTTGGATTCTGCTCAATTCCTTTTTTTATGTATGTCCAAGTCTCAGCTTCATATATTAAAACTGGTTTGAAGTAAATTTTATACATAGTCATTTTACTCTTGATGGGTATATCTTTATTCCAAACTAATTGATTAGTTATATTATAAACTTTATATATAATACATTATTTATAACTATTAATTAAAGGGGATAAAGATTTTTATACTGATAATTAATATATATATATATATATATATATATACAGGGAATGATTGGAAAGCATTAGCCCAGGATTGGGATGTATGGAGAGCTTATGTCCATGTGGCCATGAACCTATGGGTTCGATAGTGCCAGTGAGTAAGTATATAAAATATATTAATTATGAAAATAATATGTAAATTTAAAAGCGCATTTATTATAAAATTTGTTAGTAAAGAGATGCTCACATATGAATTTCCTGGTGACTTGGTAGAAGCTCTCACAGTGAGAACTAACATTTTTATTGCACTCCCATAAAATTCTAATGAATAGCCGGACCTATCTTTTGCAGTAAATATTTAAGTCAAGTTCTTTTTCAAAACCTAACATAATCAGAGAGCAGATAGGAAAATTGATTTTGAAAATCCTGAGACCCAGGGAAAACCCTGATCACCAGTGGCAATATTTAACTATATTCTCAAGTCTGTAAGAAGGTTTAGAATGTAGATGGAACTATATTTGAAACATCCCCTAGCAGGAATTGATAATGAATCCGGCCAATCAGAATTTATTTTAGAGATTTTACCATTTATGGAAATTGCGATCACAGCTGGGGTGAGAGAATCCACTGACAGAGGAAAAATACTTGCTTTCGTAGTAAAATTTGGCTATTTTAAGCTTTATTTTATACCTGGAAAAAAAAATCCATCAACATAAGCTGGATTTGAACTCTCAAATATCATATCTACACAGGTTTCGGCCTTAGTTTATGTTGTAATGTAAACAGAAGCACGTGGTTAAGTGTGATTTCATTGGGCACATGAACCTAATGACATCGTTGTCCAGTGGCATAGATGAAAACATAGTTCCCTGATCAATCTACATTTTATATAATATAACTACTATGTAAGAACAAAATTATGACAAAAATAATAATAATAATTTATAAAACACGATAATACATGAAAAAATAACAATGGTGAACAGTAAGTATAAAATTAAATATAACACCATTTTGCGCATGTCAGTCGACGAAGAGGAAAATTCAGTTATTTCAACATGGCGCTCGTGTTGAATACGGTAACTGCTGCTATCAGCAAGATTAACAATGACCTTGTCGATAATTGCATTGCACAGACCATCTGACACCCAGAATTTTTCCTCTTCCTCCTCCACATTCCTGATGAATGATTTCCATTTAACTGGTGTTGCAAGCTGTATCCCTTCATCAACTAATTTTTTGACTTCAGCCAGTTTAAATGTTTTGTTGTATAGGGCGACGGTTTTCAGCTTTGTTCATTTATATTTATATTATCATGTGTATTAGTAGTATAACTATTTTGCCGCTTCCCTCTTTCAAAATTGGGGGCATGCCATAGCATAGTGGTTAAGGCACTGCATTACAAGCTGGAAGGTCGAGGGTTCGAGTCCCGGTGGGGTCAGGATTTTTAAACTGACCCAAACCTTTTGGCGGCACTATGGCCCTGGGATCGACTCAGCCTCTAACGAAAATTAGTACCATGTGCTTGTTCTGCATGCAGGACTGACAACCCAGCTAACATCAAGTGCTGATTGTCCAGAAAAAGTGGAAGCCTTAACCTCCTACTACCCCAAGGGCCTTCCGAGTCCTGTAGCAGGATCACTTTACCTTTTTACCTCTTTTGAAATTAATTGAAAAAGTCTAGGCCTAATCAAGTTTGTTATTTTAAATACTATTTTTATTAAGTTATGTAGATAGGAAATAACACTATGAGGTTTTTTAATATTGTTTATTCTTTATTATTTCACTCACCTCATACTTTATAATTCATAGCAGACCCTGGGTTTCTTCACATATTTTGTGACATTGTCAATGCTGCATCACGTTCACAACTGACGTCCAACGGCCTTCTATCCTGCAGACTGACCTCTGCGCCATCTGGTGGCCGACCGAAGAATTTCCAAATCAGTCCTCTTTCTTTATAACCGGGTATTTCAAAATTCATAGTTGCATTTTCATTCTTGCATATGTAAATTTTTTCCCAAATTGTGAGTTCCTTCGGTTTTTCCAATTGTTTAAGTAATTTTGTTTTGGTTTCTATTCCATGTTTTTCTGACCAGGCATGTGCAGCTATTGCAGATTTTTCGGTTTCTCCATTTTTAACATTTCTGAGGTGTTCTTTTAATCTTGTATTTAGATTCCTTTTTGTTTTTCCTATGTATATCTTTTCACAATCTTTACAATTAATTTGATAAATTCCCGATTTTTTGCAGTCTTCAATCTTTTCATTTTTGTTGGTTTTTATTAAATTACCTATTATATAAAAGCTACTGGATTTAACCATTTTTCACACAAACAGGCAGTATTTAATAGTTTAACACACAGACTTGTGAATGTCCCCATGAGCAAAGAAAATTACAATAAAGAGAAAGAACACATCATACAAATTGCTAAGGATAATGGTTTTCAAAAGAAAATGATACACAAGAAAATAAATAAATTCAAAGAACAAAAAGTCATCAATGAAAGTACTCTTCAGACAGATAAAAAATATAGGCAAAAAATTCAAGAAGTTCACATACCATCCTTTCGTATTTGACAAGTTTCAAAAAATGTTCAACAAATTCAACATTAAATTAGCACCGAAAAAATGATTACAGCTTAGGTAATTTAATAAAAACCAACAAAAATGGAAAGATTGAAGACTGCAAAAAATCGGGAATTTATCAAATTAATTGTAAAGATTGTGAAAAGATATACATAGGAAAAACAAAAAGGAATCTAAATACAAGATTAAAAGAACACCTCAGAAATGTTAAAAATGGAGAAACCGAAAAATCTGCAATAGCTGCACATGCCTGGTAAGAAAAACATAGAATAGAAACCAAAACAAAATTACTTAAACAATTGGAAAAACCGAAGAAGAAGAAGAAACTCACAATTTGGGAAAAAATTTACATATGCAAGAATGAAAATACAACTATGAATTTTGAAATACCCGGTTATAAAGAAAGAGGACTGATTTGGAAATTCTTCGGTCGGCCACCAGATGGCGCGGAGGTCAGTCTGCAGGATAGAAGGCCGTTGGACGTCAGTTGTGAACGTGACGCAGCATTGACAATGTCACAAAATATGTGAAGAAACCCAGGGTCTGCTATGAATTATAAAGTATGAGGTGAGTGAAATAATAAAAAATAAACACTATTTTTATTATTTCTAAAATACATGTAGATGCATGCGACTTTGGTAAATTAATGCCACCAGAATTTGACAGCAAGTCAGATGGCACATAAAATAGTACCATCGCTCTACCAATCACAGATGCCTCCGGAAGGATACCTTTTGTGACTTTGTTTACAGTACAACATAAACTAAGGCCGAATACGGTATAGTAGAATATAAGCCATATAATAGAATATAAGTTTGGTAATTCTGCATAATTGTCAATAATAAATTATATTATACTTGAGTTGGATATTTTCACTCACCTCATATTTCTTTATTTTTATGCAGATCTAGGTTCTGTCACTTCTGTACAACATTGTCGATATTTCCAACTGTCATTTTGTAGTTGTCCCTCCTGTAAGTTGATTTCTGCTCCCTCTACTGGCTGACCGATGAACTTCCAAATCAATTTTTTTTTCTTTTTCTCTGGGAATTTCAAAATTCATGGTTTTCTTTTTATTCTTGCAGATATAATTTTTTCCCAAATTGTGAGTTGCTTAATTTTTTTAAATTGTTTTAGTAATTTGGCCTTAGTTTCAATTCTGTGTTTATCTGATCATGCATGCACAGCTATTGCAGATTTTTCTATTTATCCATTTTTAACATTTCCTATGTGTATTTTTTCACAATTTTATAATCCTACATAATGCATCGAGAATATTCAATCTTGTATTTAAGTTCCTTTTTGGTTTTCCTATGCATATTTTTTCACAATCTTATAATCCTACATAATGCATCAAGAATGTCACACAGAAGCGACGAAACCAGTCTGCATAAAAATCAAGAAATATGAGGTGAATCAAAATATCCAACTCTTTAATAATTAATCCTACATATATTAAACAAATGATATCTTTGTGTTTTTTACAAAATTCTCTTCACATTTTTAAAATAATGATTTTCTAAGTAAGGCATATGTTGTAAAGAAGCATAATTTAAAACAAGAACACGACAGTTATAAATTTTTAAACTTTAAAATTCTTTTTAAATCAAAATTACAGTGGGAATTAGCACTATGAGGTATTTAGGTAAATTTTTTTATCACTCACCTCATATTAGTATTCTTATTTAATTATAAACTAGTTTCAGAACATGGTTTCTGTTCCATCCTCAGTATCCTCACAACCGTTGTTCTGTCGTCTTGAAGAGCTGTCCTTCGACAGAACATCGGTCGTGAGGAAACTGAGGATGGAACAGAAACTATGTTCCAAAACCAGTTATAGTTAATAAGAAGAATAATATGAGGTGAGTGATAAAAAATTTTACGTAAATGAATATACCTCATAGTGTGAATTTAGGTAAAATTTTTTATCGCTCACCTCATATTATTCTACTTATTTAACTATAAACTAATTTTGGAACATAGTTTCTGTTACATCCTTAGTATCCTCACAACTGTTGTTCTGTCGTCTTGAAGAGCTGTCCTTCAACAGAACAACGGTTGGAGGATACTGAGGATGGAACAGAAACTATGTTCCAAAACTAGTTTATAGTTAAATAAGAATAATAATATGTGAGTGATAAAAAATTTTACCTAAATGAATTTACCTCATAATGTGAATTCCTAAAATAAGTACCGGTAACTATGAGGTAATTTTCAATCTATAAATTAGTTGCATGTTTTCATGATACTTGGTTCATAGGCCTTTGCCTTCATCATCAGTCAAACTCCAACTCTGAGTTTATGAGGTGAGATGTAAAAACATTTTATTCAATCAATTACAGATTTAAAATTCTCCATAACCCATAATTTTAGCTATTTTAAGATTTACTTTTTTACATTAGAGTTTCCATTATTTAAGATGACCATTTTATGTATAATTTTAAGACTTAAAAAAAATTAAGGAAATAATTATATTTGTAGTAAAAGAAAAATATCTTACCAACATTGTAAGAGGTGCAGCAAAGAATAAGATTGTCATTAAACTTGCAACAAAACCCACATAAAACTTAACAGTCTCAAAGTCAGTTTCATACTGTGTATAACACATCAGGATGGTAAAAGTAGTTACCACTGCCAACATCTGCTTCACAACAAGAGACTGAAACACAAACCAATTTCTTATTCCTTTTTTATGAAAAAGCCGTACTGGCTTTATAATGTAATGTAAAATTCCCAAATAAATGTCTTCTTAAAAAAGAGGCCACCATTTACAAAGATAACAGCAAAGGTTTCATAGCATATGGTGCACGGGAATTGACAGAAAAATTTGCATTTAGATTGGAACTTGCCCAGATGGCTCAGTCGGTAGAGCATTAGCCTAGAAAGTCAAAGGTCATGGGTTTTAGTCCCAGTCTGAGCGTATAATTTTTCTCTTCAAATATGATTTATCCATCATTGAGATGTATGAAATGAATAATAAAAACATCACATAATGAATGCTTATAATTTTATATACTGTATTTCTCAGTCAGTTTTTCTGAGATCCCATCTGAACCCAGGACCCAGTAGGTGTGCCAAGAATGAGGTGGGAGAATAACATTAACCATAATTTGAGGAAGGTAAATTATACAGGTGATGATTGGAAAACATTACCTTAGAGTAGGGATGTATGGAGAGATTAGGTCTGCATGACCATAATTCTTTGGGTTCAATAATGCCAGTATGTTAGTATTTCTCAGTGTGTAAGACATACCCTTATATAAGATACACAAAATTACCAAAATGACGGAAATTTCTTGAAAAAAAACCTCACATTTTAAAGAAAAAAATTGGATAATTTTAATTAGATAATTCCTCCTTTTCAAATTGCCAATGTTACTAATAAATTACAATAGGAAGTAACATTATGAGGTTCTTCTTAATAAATAAGATGAATCTGGTCATTTACGTCATAAATACTTGAAGTTTCATTTGACATCTTTTGATATGTTGTCTTTACCTTTGTCAGCTTATCCAGACAGTTGATTTTTATGTTGTCGGCCCTGGATGCCGACTCTCACTCCATCTTCTGGTTGATCAAAAAACTTGTGAATCAAATCTTTTTCCCCAGGAATTTCAAAATTCATAATCCTATTTTTATTCTTCTGGATGTAAATCTTCTCCCAAAAGGTGAACTCTTTAGTGTTTTTTGTTTTAAAATTTAGTGTTGCATCTATTTTGTGCCTTTCTGCCCAGACATGGGCAGCTACTGCAGATTTTTTCTATTTCTCAATCTTTTATATTTCTAACATATTTTTTCGTTCTAATGGTCAAGTTCCTCTTTTGTTTTATCTATGTAAATCTTATCACAATCAGCACATTTTATCTGATATATTCCTGATTTTTTTCCTCTGAAGTTTAAATTTTGTGCATATATGTGAACAATGTAATTTCTATAGTTAAAGAAAAACATACATAAGACGAATTTTTATATTTGAAGAGAAGATGTTTTAAAACTCTTGAATATACAGAGAAAAACAAATTCACTTTATAAATAGAAGAGAACAAACATTTACCATTTTTCAATCTCTAATTGTTTAAGAAATGAAGAAAAAAAAGGAAAGTAGAATTTGGAATTCATAGAAAAGAAACACATGTGGATAAATATATTAAATCAATAGGATTCAAACACATTGCACATAAATTGGGGTCTTTAACGGTTAACACATAGACTAGTAAACATACCCTTGAGCCAAGAAAATTTTGAATTAGAGAAAAAACACATAATTAAAGTAGTGGAACAAAATGGTTCTGTAGAAAAATTATACACAAAAAAATAGAGAAGTAAAAAAGAAAGAGTAATGAAAACACTCTTCATATATAAAAATAAATTGAAAAAAAATACAGGAAATTCACATATCATCCATGGGCATATAATAAATTCCAAAAGATTTTTGACAAATTTAATATAAAATTAGCATAAAAAAAGATTTCATCCTAAATAAACTTATTAAAACTAACGAAAACGAAAGGATTGATGAGGGAAAAAAATCATAAATATACCAGATAAAATGTGCAGATAAGATTTACATAGGTAAAACAAAGAGGAACTTGTCCATTAGAATGAAAGAACACATTAGAAATATAAAACATGGAGAAATAGAAAAAATCTGCAGTACCTGTCCACCTAGGCAGAAAAACATGAAATAGATGTAACACTAAATTTTAAAACAGAAAACACTAAAGAGTGAAGATCTACATCCAGAAGAATAAAACAAAATTAAGAATTTCAAAATTCCTGGGAAAAAGATTTTATTCACAAATTGTTTGGTTAACCAGAAGATGGAGTGGGAGTCGACATCCAGGGCCAACAACATAAAAATCAATAGTCTGGACAAGCTGATGATGGTATGGACAACATATTGAAACATGTCAAATGAAGATGACCAGATTCACCTCATTTACTGCCAATGTTATGCTCACCAGCTAACTTTATTATGTGTCGTCAATGTATCTTATGTCCTCCTTTTATAAGGTCCATTCCAAATATGCCTGCATTCATCTATATCCTCCCATGCTTTTTTTTCTCTCAATTTATCTCATTTGTGTCACCTTTATTTTAAGTTTTTCTTTGCTTGGATAATAATCCATTTTATCTTGTGGTCTTCTTAGTAACATTAGCACTGATAAATAAATTTTGCCTGGGTAATCTACTAAGTAACTAATAAAAAAGTTAATACTGCAGATAGTAAAAAATCTTAAATTTATCAAATTAATTGAAAAGACTGCAATAAAGTGTATACATAGGGGGAAAAAAATTAGACACTTGCACAAAAGAACACTTTAGAAATATTTATCTATTTTTTTATTGGATCTCCAATAATATGAACCCTATTTCACCATACGGTATGTTTGGGTTTTAGTTACAATACAATTAATTATTTACAGTAATTTAGAGTATGGTTAATTTCTAGCAATACATAATAACGTAATATGAATAAATAAATTAATTAATTAATTAACAAACCCAAGAAAAAACTAACTCAAAGTCTCTTAAAAATATGATGGATAAAGTCACACAGCTTTCTATAGCAACACTTCTTACATAAAATATTTGACAAAGGCAGTTGAAATTTATTATGGCAATAACCTAATTTTTTAATAAATTCATGTCTTTTGGAATCAAATGCGGGACACTCAAATAACAGATGTGAGATAGTCTGGCTGGAGTTTTTGCAAATACAGGTATCTGTATTAAATTAATGTTGGGAAGTAAACATTATGAGGTATAATCATTAAAGTTGTTTAAACAAAGTGTTCTCCGATGAATTTTACAGGTATCTGTACCTATTTTAAATAGTTCCAAATAATGTCCAAATTTACCGTGTCCAGTCATAAATTGTGTTAATACAAAATTTGGTTCTACGTATTTGTACTTTATTCGGTCAAAACTTTAGAAATATTATCCTCGGATTTGACAGTTTGGGGGAAAAAAAAATACATTTAGTAGAACAAATTTAGATCCCTGAATTTTGGAATTCCCAGCAAGCAAGATTTGATCTCCAAGTTCATCAAATCAACATAATCGTAAAGATGGCTGAGGATAAAAGGGACGCCTCTTGAAACTGCTTGAAGAACATGGAGTTATGAGGTGAGATTTCACAATTCATGACTCACTATGTACTAGTTATTAATTTGAAAACCTCAATGTTATTTCCCATAATTTATCAAATAACATTAAAATTGTGAGGTGAGTTATTAAAATATACTCTGACCAATGTTAAATTAAAATCTCTGTTATGCATATTACAAGTACAGCACATACCTTTGTGATGGTGAAGAAATAAAATGTGATAATATATGCTAGCTGTAATGTAGCTCCTATAGTGTTTACTAGGATGATAGATGTGTCCGCGAGTAGAAATCCATAACGAAGCCACATACAGGTCCTAGAAATACATGCTCCATAAACAACCCAACATTTAAATTCGTAATGGGCAATCTTATGCAAATTGTTTTAATCTATGAAAGGTAATTTTAAAGAGCCAATACTATTGAAAATGCTGATGTCATTAGCTGGCAGATAACAGTGCAGGAGTAAAAATTTTACATCTCATTTGCTTTTTTATTTTTATTGAACCTCCAGTAATGCGAATCCTATTTCACCATCTGGTATGTTAGGGTAATACAAGGGCGGATCGGAAAGTAACGCACAATAATTTTTTTCTGCCCTGGTATTGCAGCTAGAATGTTGAAATTTCACAGAGATATAGTTTGAAGTTTTCACTACAGATGGTATTTTTTTCTCAGGTGCAACTCTTGCGAGAGAAGCTTGAACTATGCAACAAAGATGGCGCGCAAGCTACAGTCGTCCACCTGTGAGGAACAGAGAAGTGTTGTTCGATTTTTGTGGGCCAAAGGGCATAAACCCAGTGAAATTCACAGGGACATGCGTGGCGTGTATGGGGATGATTGTATGGACCGTAGCAATGTCTCCAGGTGGTGCACATTCTTCCAAGAGGGACGCGTGAACCTTAGTGATTCGCCACGCTCCGGCCGGCCGACAACAGCAGCAATCCCGCAGAATGTCAGAGGCATTGAGGCGGCAATTCTGAACGACCGGCGTGTGCAACTGCGAGCCTTATCGCAGAAGTTCAACATTTCCTATGGTGCGGTGTACGATATTGTTCATGAAAATTTGAAATTCCATAAAGTTAGTGCTCGCTGGGTGCCTAAGAACCTGACAGACGACCACAAAGGCCAGCGAATGATGGCAAGCTTGGACCACTTAACGCGGTACACCGCACAAGGACATGACTTTCTGGAAGGAATCGTCACAGGTGATGAGTCGTGGGCGTACCACTACACGCCCGAAACAAAGCAGGCATCAATGGAGTGGAAACATGCTGGTTCCCCAGTAAAGAAAAAATTCAAAGTGACTCAATCTGCCAGGAAAGTGCTTGTGACAGTGTTCTGGGATATGCATGGTGTTTTATTGGTGGACTTTGCTGAACACGGGACCACTGTGAATGCTGCGGCCTACATTAAAACTTTGGTGAAGTTGCGTCGTGCCATTCGTGACAAACGTCACAACATTAACGTTAAACTTCTTCATGACAATGCTCGCCCCCATGTTGCTGCTGTCGTTCGTCAGAAAATCGCCGAATTTGGTTGGGAGGTGCTCCAGCATCCACCATACAGTCCGGATCTTGCACCATCGGACTTTCATCTGTTTGGTCCCATGAAGAAATTCCTGGCCGGCAAACGCTTTGAGACAGATGTGGAAGTGAAATCAGCAGTGCGCAGATAGCTACACTCCAACCAAACGGACTTCTACGAACAGGGCATATTGAAACTGGTAACACGATGGGAAAAATGTGTTGAGAAAGTTGGTGACTATGTCGAAAAGTAGGTAAAAGATGTAAGTTCATTTGTGATTTTTTTCCTTTTTTTTACTATTAAACTTTTTAAAAAAAAAATTATTGTGCGTTACTTTCCGATCCACCCTCGTAGTTACAATACAATTAATTATTTACAGTAATTTAGAGTATGGTTAATTTCTAGCATTACATAATAACGTTAATATGAACAAAAAAATTAATTAATTACGAAACCAAAAAAAAAACTAACTCAAAGTCTCTTAAAAATATGATAGATAAAGTCACACAGCTTTCTATAGCAACACTACTTACATAAGATATTTGACAAAGGCAGTTGAAATCTATTATGGCAATAACCTGATTTTTTAATAAATTCATGTCTTTTGGAATCAAACGCGGGACACTCAAATAACAGATGTGAGATAGTCTGGCTGGAGTTCTTACAAATACAGGTATCTGTACCTATTTTAAATCATTCCAAATAATGTCAAAGTTTACCGTGTCCAGTCATAAATTGTGTTAATACAAAATTTAGTTCTACGTATTTGCACTTTATTTGGTCAAAAACAGTTGGGAAAAATAATGTTCTTGTCAAAGCACCATTAATACTTATTTGAAGAGAAAAATTATACGCTCAGACCGGGACTTGAACCCGGGACCCTTGGTTCTCTAGACCAAGTGCTCTACCAACTGAGCTACCTGAGCAAGTACCGATCTAAACGCAAATCTTTCTCTATATACATTGTAATTCCCATCCACCAAATGCTGTGAAGCCATGCTTCTATCTTGCAAATGGCGGCTCCTTTATTAAGAAGACATATTTGGGAATTATACATTACAGCCAGTACGGCTTTTTCCAAGTTTTTATTATTGATTTCGTACATCTCAATGATGGATAAATCATATTTGAAGAGAAAAATTATACGCTCAGACCGGGACTTGAACCCGGGACCCTTGGTTCTCTAGACCAAGTGCTCTACCAACTGAGCTACCTGAGCAAGTACCGATCTAAACTCAAATCTTTCTCTATATACATTGTAATTCCCATCCACCAAATGCTGTGAAGCCATGCTTCTATCTTGCAAATGGCGGCTCCTTTATTAAGAAGACATATTTGGGAATTATACATTACAGCCAGTACGGCTTTTTCCAAGTTTTTATTATTGATTTCGTACATCTCAATGATGGATAAATCATATTTGAAGAGAAAAATTATACGCTCAGACCGGGACTTGAACCTGGGACCCTTGGTTCTCTAGACCAAGTGCTCTACCAACTGAGCTACCTGAGCAAGTACCGATCTAAACGCAAATCTTTCTCTATATACATTGTAATTCCCATCCACCAAATGCTGTGAAGCCATGCTTCTATCTTGCAAATGGCGGCTCCTTTATTAAGAAGACATATTTGGGAATTATACATTACAGCCAGTACGGCTTTTTCCAAGTTTTTATTATTAAATGCCGTACTGGCTGTAATGTATAATTCCCAAATATGTCTTCTTAATAAAGGAGCCGCCATTTGCAAGATAGAAGCATTTTCTACTAAATAAGAAAGTTCAGAATTGTTCCATTTTTATTGTGTCTACGCCAAGCTAACCCAAATAGAGTACACAATGATACAAAATCTGAATCTTAAGTTTTATAACTGGATTTCATCTTCCACAGTGGTATAGTGAATATAGTTTCTAACTTCCACTCTAGCAATGGTTCAATTCTTAGCAGAGGATAATATTTTAATTCTCAACTCTACGTCTCATTACATCTCCCTTGTTTTATTTTTATCTTTTACAGCAACCTCAGCATCTTTCTATTCACAGATCCCTAAAGATCCACCATTTATGTATCTACTATGTAATTCAAAGGATGTCTGAAAATGCGTCACAATTTTTTTATCACTAATATAATTCATTACACTCAACTATTTGTATTTGCTGGGAAGACAAGCCCCCACTCGCAAAGAACCGGATGGAAGCAATGCAGTTGCCATGCAGCAACTTCTAAGCACTTGGAATGAAAACACCATAATGTCAAGCCACAAGCAGCATCTGATGCACACCCTCGGTTCAAATTATATTTGTATAAACGATTCAGCTAGACCTTTCGGAACCAGTTCCATTTACAAAGCTGTTCAACAAAACCAGTACCCAATAAACAGATTTGAAAATGGAACTGGTTCCAAAAGACCTAGCTGAATAGTTTATACAAATATAATTTGTTGAGGACGACTGCCACAACAGTTACAAATTTTATTGTTTTTTAAAATAAGAAGAAATAAGTTCACAACAGTAGACAAGAAGTTCATATAAAGTAATTTTCAGAGGATACATGTATACAAAATAATGAGATAAATAATGGAAGTGTGGCGCTGTGAACTATGATCAGAATGTAGCTCACAATCACTCTTTTTCATGATGGAAGTTAAGTCATCAAAGAACCAACAGAACATCAAAATCATCCTGTTAACTGTTACAGAATTTAAGCAAGCGAGTGTATGGTAATTATGAAGGAAAGAGCTTCAATGTCCAGTTCTATAATACAAAACGAGATCCATTAGTGTTGTTCCTTTATACTGCAATTTCAGGTTACCTATTTCATCTAAAGTTTTTAACAGGACAGAATGTTAGATGCCTATGCATTTAGAGATATTAAATTCCCTAATATTTGTTCCATAGGAAGACCTAGATGAAGTATTTGAAAAACTTCAAGATACAATACAGGATGACTTAATTTGTGTTCTACCATATTTAAGTTAGTTATATTAAAAGAAGTCCACTGCTGTGGTCTCGAGGTAGCATGCTACCTTGTCACGCAGCGGGCCCGGGTTCAATCCCCGGTCGGGGCAGTTTTTCTGAGTGAGGTTTTTATCGGGATTTTTCCTCACCTGTAAGACAAATGTCAGGAAAATTTTAAGGCCCAAATAGTCCCCGAAATCATATGGCCATCATCATCATCATCATCCTTATCATTATCATCATCATCATCCTTTACCAGGAAGCTATGGGAAGCTACCACACCTACAATTCCCTAGTAAAGCTGCAAGCATAGCATGAAAATGCTATGATTGCAGTGAAGGACCTGCCTTTGGGCAGAATTACTATGAATGAAATATTAAAAGAAAGAAATCGTGAAAGAGATAGGCAACAACCACAATATTCACCAAATATATGGAATTGTTACGAGTTGAGACAGGAAAATGTATCATGTGCAATTAACACAAGTGAGAGTTTGCACACAATTTTGAATACACTAATTGGAAAGGCTCATGCATCCCTGTATCTTCTCTTGGAACAACTACAATCTAAAGTAGTTGAAGTAGACAAGCACATTGAACGATTGTAAACTGGACATTTTCCACCTACCAAAAAAAAAAGTATATTCAGATGGATTCACAAAAGCTAGATTTGTATAGAGTTATGAAGAATATGTGGGCTGTAACAAAAATAGTGGCAACACTGCTGTAGAACTGAAACCAGACAGAGTTAATTGTTGTAACTTCTGTCAGATGTAAATATGTGTCTGACTTATCTCGGAGTAAATGGACTCATTGGTATGTCTCAAAGTGCATGAGATTTGGAGAGGGAAGTTTGTCTCCTCTGAACTGCCACTCTAAGCTGTCATGTTTTGCTATGTTTACAAAGCAGGAACAGCAATCTTGGTTGAAAATGTAATGTGCCCAACGTTGCGAATGAAGCGCCCACATTTTTTTGTAGAACCTTCCAATAATTTTGCAGGATAATGCTCGGGCGCACATGGCACATGCTGTAGCTGATCTGTACCATTGCTGGGGGTGGGAAGCACTTTTCCATCCACCAAATTCACCGGACTTAAGCCCCTGTGATTATGATTTGATCCCTAAGATGAACCACTTCATGACATTCAATTGAGTCGCTCAGTGCAAAAGAGGCACATGCCACAAATCTGCCGATTGTGAGTTTTTGTTATGGTTAAGTAGATCTTGCATCAATTCCAATAACTATTTGCATGGTGGTATGTGTCTATTCTCTAACAAGGAGCATAATAAAACTTGAAGATTCTGAATTATAGAAATAGCTAATGGAAAAAAGGCACATGCCACATTCTTTCTCTTTTATCTCAAGTGATTACAGTCAATGTTCCTGATAGGTTGGCAGAAATGAAACTAACCAATCAGAATATAGTTCCACTGCCCTCTGGATCTATAATATTATAGATCCAGAGGGCAGTGGCAGTTCTCATATTACCTACAACATTTCCAATATGTCTTACATAGATGTTGAGGTTTAATGCGTTTTCTGAAGAAAAAAGGCAAGTTAATAGTAATAGAAGGACTCATCATGAAAATAAGTGGGAGGATAATGAAAGAAAACATCTGAGAAATAGTGTATAACAATAAGAAGATTGTGACAGCAAAGGAGTTTGTAAATAGTGGAACACGTGTTGCAAACTAATATCATGTGATTTCACTCCACTAATGATTAATGAAGGTAAGAGAGGTTATGCAAAGAAAGAGAAAAGATGAAACATAAGTCAAAGGAAGGTTTCATTCAGGTACTATGTTCGTGTAACTAATACTAGCGAACTGGAAGTCTGTAGAAGTACATTTCTAGCAGTCCACGGAATATCAATAAAATGTTTAAGAACTGTTCGGAAAAGTGAAGAATGTGTTAGGGAAGTTTCTGATGATGAAGAAGAGAGTCAATCAACATCAGAAATTTGTGTCCAAACACCCACTGAAGATAGAAGAGGCATTATGTGGGGCATATGCCACTGCTTAATTTTCACAAATTACTTGTCCTATTACTTAAAAATACTTAATACTAGGAATATTTCAACTAATATTTAATACGACATTCAATACATCATCTAATTCAAGATTCTAGTTAGAAAATTAAAACATAGTGTCCATATTCCACAGATAAACAACTTTCAGAAATTCCTTGTTTCTGTAAAATAGTTTTCTTGTGGCATGTGCCTTTATTCCACTGGGCAACTCAATTCTAGACTGTTCCCGAGATTCTGCTGGCATTAAGATGGTCCATCAGAAACATCAACAGAACAGGAGCTGCTACAGGGAAACTACGACTTCGACATCACTGGCAATGAGTTGTAGACAATGCTGGGTACTGCATTGAAGGACTGTAGAAGTTTCACAGGCCTGTTAGTTGTATACTAGTAATAAATAAATAGTTGCCACTATTAAAGTTACAACCTAGGTATAAAACACAGGGAAATATTTTTCACAATAAATATACAGAGTGTAAATGAATTATAATGCACAAATTTAACTACTTACAGAGGGGTTTTATACAAGTAATTTGAAATAGGGAACCAACAGTCTACGAGGGAAAATGGGCTAGTTATAGGGAATCAAAGTTATTGACAATTAATACAGATAAATCAATAGGAGAGCAAAGTAGGAGAGAAAATTATACTAGAATAACTTCAGATCCTGGTAATAATTCCACATGTGACAACATTTCTATGTGAGGCTTGGTACACAATTTTAAACACACTGATTGAAAAGGCTCACCCATCATTGTATCATCTGCTGAAACAACTACAGTGTAAAGCAGCTGAAGTAGACAAGGACATCGAAAGATTACAAGAAGAACATTCTCTACCTACCAAAAAGAGGAAGTATACTAAAGATGGATTCTCAAATAGCTATATCAAAGCAAATGCTAGGATTGAATTTCATTATCAGAACACATTTCATAATACCATTAAAAAATAAATAGGATTTTAAGACTCTAGGTATGAAAATGAATTAGATAAAAAAAACATTTTTGCTTTAATTTGAAGTCAATTTACTGATTTTACATTGCTGAATTAATTAATTTTAGTCATATTTTGAGATTTTTTGTTACGTATTTTAAGGATAATCTATATATATATATATATATATAGATAATAAATGGATTGCATGCATATATGTGGCAGTATAAATCTGGAATGACTGGAGCTATTTCAACCAAACATAACACACATATAATTTACAAATGGAACAAAATCCTGTAAGAAGTAAGAGACCCCTAGCACCTTTGGAGAGTGATGTAAAATTAATAGAAATTACAAATATTATTTTCCAGCATAACAATGAAATCCTTGGAGAAATTTCAACCAAACTTGGCACAGAAAAAATTACAATCTGAAAAAGATACTGTGAAGGATAAGAGATTCTAGGAGTGGAATTATATGTAAAAATAATTGAAAATTACCAATATTAGTGTCAAATTCACAGTTTTTGGGGTCTCTAATCTGATTGGTGACAGCCCCAATTACCTTCAAGCTCCTAGCACTCCTGAGTGAGGTGAAAAGGGGTAAAAAATAGAATGTCAAAAGTGGCCAAGATTAGAGTGAAATCCATAGTTTTCAGAGTTATTAAGCTGATTGGTCACAGTCCCAATGTAATTTAAGCCCAAGTTTGATCCTAGCAATTCTAAAGTGAAATTAAATAAAATAAAATGTCCAAAATTACCAATATTGATGTTGAATCCATGTTTTTGGAGTTTCTAAACTGAATGGTGATATCCCAATGAAATTTAAGCCCAAATCCAAAACTGTCAAGAGAGGATGACATGCAAAAATACATACACATGGATGTATGTTTCAGAATAACTCTGGAAAACCTGAAGCAATGCCAACCAAATCTGGTACACATATAACTTACAATCTGAAAAAAATATACAGTATGGGCAGGTAAAAGACCCCTGAACCCCTAGGGGTGATGTGTAGAAATACTAAATCACCAATATAGTGCCAAATCCATAGTTTTCAAGATGGCAAAGCTGATTGGTGACAGTCCTGATGACCTCATAGCACCCCTAGGAGGATGAGAAAGGGTGAAAAATAAAATATCCAAAAATGATCAATATTCACAGTCACTAAAGCAATTGGTACAGTTCCAAATGTAATTTAAACCCAGGTTTGCTCCCCAGCACCCCTAGCGAGTGAGAGGGGTGACATGTAATAGTTTAAAAAATTAATGATATTAGTGCCAAATCTATAGTTTTTGGGGTCGCTGAGGTGAAGAATGACACTCTTGAAGCATTTGATTTCAAGTTCAGATCCCACTGGCATGTAGGTTGAGAAAGGGTGAAAAATAAAACATCCAAAATGGTCGAATCCATGTTTTTCATGAGAGAACAAGATTGGGATAAATATTACCCATTTATGGAGTAAGTGCAGTTGTTGACAGAGGGTGCTGCAGTCATGTTTATGCAGGAATAGAATACATGACATTGCTAACTATGAAGTGCAGAGGAGAATGGGACGTGGGACCCTGACAGTGCAGGTCTAGCAGAAAGTTTTTAGCAGTGCACAATGTAATATGTTAATTATCTTTCTGGTTGTGAATTAATCACTTTTCTTGGAGACTTTTAGGCATCTCCATACTTATACAATACAAACGTAGGTCTATAATACAAATTGTTGTATCGACACGAAATCACTGTTCATGAGCGAATGATATGGTTACAAGTGCTATTAAAAGGCAACTGTGATTCTTTGCCCACTGTAAATTGCCTTATATTATGTTATGTGTAATAACAAGCAGTGTCGCGATGCGTCCACCTGCAGAGATATTTTGAATAACTAATAAATACATGGGCAACCCTGGGTAATCAGCTAGTACTTCATAAAATTCCAGGCATTATTCAATATATTACCGTTATTTCTATCAGCTATGATTTTTCTTAGTACGTTAGAGCAAAATAAATAGGTACAAAACCTATATTTATGTAAATAATACATTGGCACCATTATAATCAGAGATTATTGACTACGTAAAATAAGCTCTCCATCATCCCTATCCTGAGTTACTTAATTTTCCACTCATCCCCTGTATAATTCACCTCCCTCAAATCATGGTTAATGTTAATTTCTCACCTCATTCTTGGCCTACGACTCTTTCCCTCTATTTTCCTACAAGAAGTTTCCATGCCCCTCTTTCATTCCCCATTCTTGCCAAATATTCCAACCAAGAGACAATGTTCTTATTAAAAACAGATTTTCCCATAAAGATCATGTTACTCACTATTATTCAGTTTTCTCCATTGACCTGTGTGTTCGTATATCTTTAATCCAAAACTTTTCCTAAGCGCTACCTTGATTAAAAAAAATAACTTATACATAATAACTACAATCAAATTATAATTCAAATACTAATTTTAAAACATTATTGTCTTAATACTGCACTGAGCATGATCTTCTTTGTGTACTTACGAAAGAAATCCAGAAATAAATGGGACTGGGGAAGCATCTCCAGTAGTGCCATTCTGAACATATTTCTGACAAACCAAACTGTAAAAAAATTCATGGAGTTAATTTCAATAAAATGCAACACACAGAATGAAATTTTATATACTTCATACTAAAATGTTTGCCCTGCTGAGTGGAAGAGAAGGCCACATGGCCTTGACTCCACCAAACTAAATAAATAAATAAAATATATCAAATAATTTGATACTAAAACTCTTACATATAAGAAGGTAACAATCCATACAGTGATAGAATTCACATAAAAATCTCAATTTTAATTATTCCTGCGGAGAAGGTTCACTTGTGAAATTTTGGTATCTATAACAGCAAGAGAAAGAAGAAAAATATTTTTTTGTCTTCCTCTTCTTATTTGTAATTTGTAGGATTTTCATCTTGTTTATTTCCCAAATCAGTCCTCGGAGGAAGACGTATTGGATGTGCATCCACTGTCTATCCATCTCTTGGCTGGTCTTCCTCTTGTTCTTCTTCCACCCATTGGTCTATCTTCTTTAGTTCTTTTTTGCAAGTTGGTTATCTTCCATTCTTTCTATATGACTATCCAATATTTTCGTCTATCAATAATAAATTTGGTTATGTCTTGAATATGACATTTGTCCCTAATTTCTGTATTGTGTATCTTAACAAATAATGTTTCCCCTGAATAGTTCTTAAGATCTTCATTTCACATATTATTATTTGTTTAGATTTTGTTGTATCAGCCCTAGTTTCTGCTCCACATACGATAACTGGTCGAACTATCGTTTTGTATATGTGGATTTTGCTTTCTATTGTCATATGTTTGTTGTGTCAAATCATTTTTTTTTTGTGAGAAGTCATGTATTTGGTAAAGAAACAATTTGTAAAAGTTTATTTTGTTGCAGGTTTGAAGGGGTTACATACTGTTAGGAAGATGGATGCTTTTTCTTCATATAAAGCAACTTGATCTTGTCCATAATACACAGTTCTTGGTGAGAAAAAAGTATGAGAAATAGGGAAGAAATGAAATAGAAATTCACATAAATCTAATTTAGAATTATAAAAAAAGGCTGCTCCATAAGTTTATGGGTGATATGCGGTCAGGATGTCTGGTCACCAGCCGTTATAGCTGGTTTTCTCAACCTGGACCCGCTATTTATTGTAGCTACTCAAATTCCTCACAATGCTAGGTGAGCACCGAACCAAACTGGCCAAAATTCCATAAGAAAATTTCTTTCCCTATGGGGACTCGAACCCGTGACTCTGCATCAAGGCATGATACCTCAAACTTCTAGGCTATGACATGGGACAAACTTAAACTAACTTTCCCATTTTTTCACCTAACTTCCTATTTTCTTAGCTAACAAAATTAACTGAGTATATAAACTAAAATTTGACGTCAGAATAAACTTATTGGCAAGTGGCTATAGTGGGTCATATTGGCAAACATGTCACTAGGAGTCACTTGTTCTCTGTCGCAACATTCACAGACTCATACCTGGCATAGAATACCCTATGTTTGCTTATTGCTGACAATGACTGGTATCATCCAATGTACTGTGTACCTGAACCTTAAGAGGTTTCTTGGCAGCTAATTCCTTTGTGGTTATCGAGATGAGGTTGTGAATCTTTAACCCTAGCCAAATGGCAGCAAGATGTGTTCTGTCTAATGAGTTAATTTGGGTTAAAAAGTGGAAGCTATCACACTAGAACGGAAAAATCCAAAGAGTAAGTCCTCCAAGAGGGATTTTAAGCCATGGGTCCCGAGTCTGAAGATTTTCAAGCTCATAAAAGAACCACAAGCCTGAATAAAAAGGCTTCTGTGCAAAATTTAGCGACCTTCTTCAACCTAGTAATACCTTAGTCTCATTGGGTTGGTATGTTGACCACAAACCATTCATGACATATCTAAGAAAATAAGCATAACTAAATTAACTTGGTCTGTCCTGCGCCGTAGCCAAGTAGTTAAGGCAAGAAGCCTTGGCGCAGAGCTACGGGACTTGCACTGGTTTGACTCCCGGGGAAGAAATTTTCTCATGGAATTTTGGCCAGTATGGAACCGGTGCCCACCCAGCTTCGTGAGGCATTTGGGTAGCTACAATAAGTAGTGACTCCAGGTTGAGAAGACCAGCTATAACGGCTGGGGAATCCAACATGCTGATCACATGTCACCCCTACACTGGCTCGTTGATTGTCTAACTCTGTGATTAACACGTGCATGTGAGGCCAGCAGCCGTATGGTAGGCCAAGGGCCTTCTAGGCCTGTCGCGCTCGGAGTTAAATTAACTTGGTCTAGTAATTCCTAACAAAGGAGAGGCTAAGGCCCAACATTGGGCTATTATGCTGATGTAGATCACATGAACAGGGGGGTCATAAAAACTGCAATGTCGGCATGCCAAGAGTCGGAAGGTCAAATAGTGCAGAATAAGCCTTACTATTCTAGGCGAAGGAACCTTGCACAGTTTAATTGGTAAGCCATAAGGAGAATTATTTATGTACAAAAACAAATTAATGAATTGATTAATGAACAAGAAACGCTCTATGGGACTTTGTAATCCAGCCAACATGGATTGGATGTCCTGGAGCATAGCTTGCACATGATTGCTAAGAGTAGTGAATGTCAGTATTTGAACAGTGTCATTCGCTCTTAGTTTTGAAGAAGTAGCAGACTGTAAGGCTTGAGTAGCTAATAGATGGATTAACCTTCACCAAAGTGGGTATGAGGTTGTGGTTGTGTTTGGGAATATTGGGCTCTTAGACCCAAAAAATGAGATTTCACTGGCTGCCACAAAAGCTGGGCAGCCACGATAGGAAGCAGGATGACCAAATGCCCCTGCAGTTAGCGCATTTAAGCACTCTCAAATTCCTTGGTACCTAGGCCTTAACCCAGTCTTTGTTGTTATGGAATTTATTTAATTATTATTATGAGTTAGGCTATTTTGACTTACCTCACATTTTTATTATACAAATATGAGGCAATTCAAAATGCCCTAACTCACAATAATTAGAATAAACCTCATAGTGTTACTTCCTTTAAATATTAAATATTATCCTTCAATGAGAAGTGTTAAATGAATAATAAAATCGTCAATTAAGTACTTAATAATAATTAAATGAATCGTGATTTTTTTCTTACCTCATACATCTATGTTTCTTTAAACACAGCACTGCAGTATCGGCGACACTTTGTCGTCATCGTCAGCTGTTTTCACGACTGTCAATTTTTTCTCCTTTTTGCCGGTAATTATCTAGACTGCCATCTGGTGTTCTTTTGAAGGAATTCCTCTTCAAACTGCCATCTGGTGTTATTTTGAATGAATCATTTCCTAAACTGCTATCTGTTGTATTTTTGAAGAACTTTGTAATCAAGCTTGGTTCTTCCGGAATCTCAAAGTTCATAGTTCTAGTATGGTTTTTTTGAATATATATTTTTTCCCAAACTGTTAAATCCAAAGGTTTAGATAGATGTTTTAAAAGTTTTGCTTCTTTTTCAATCCTATGATGCTCTAATAAACTATGTGCTGCTATAGCTGATTTTTCAATTTCTCCATTCTTCATGTTTCTGAAGTGCTCTTTTTTACGAGTTTCCAAGTTCCTTTTTGTTTTTCCTATATATATCTTGTTGCAATCTTTGCAATCAATTTGATAAATCCCATATTTTTTGTTGTCTGGGGTATTACATTTATTATCAGTTAACAGTAGATTACCCAGGCTGAATTTGTTAATTGGAGCTAATGTTATATTAAAATTTCTGAAAATTTTTTGAAACTTATTATGAACTTCAGGATGGTAAAAGAATTTCTTGAATTTTACATCTTTCTTGGGACCATGATGTAAGGTGGTGTATTCTTGTAACCTTTTTTGTTGTTTGTCCTCATCTAGGGGATATGTGGATGGCGACCACAAGGTGCCCAAGCTGAGCAAAACATTTCTTCCACTTACTTGTGTTTTGCACTCTTTTAATTTTACTATCTAACCTCTCTTGGTTAACTCTTGTTTTTTTCGACCCCGACGCTATTAGGGCATCCGAGGGCTAGGGAGTCTTTCCTTTCTTCCATTTCTTCTTTCCTTTATTTTCTTTTCTTTTCCAGAAAAGCCTGACCAGAGGCTATAAGATGGCAGCCCCATCACTGGTCTTGCCTTCCTTTGGCCAGCAACCAATCGAAGGGACTATTATTATGCTTTCAAGTCTTATACGAGAATTTCCTGGAAGACGCTGAAGGGAAAATTTTCTATAGGATCGTAACAGGCCTTGGCCTAATACTTGGAAGGAAGAAGAAGAAGAAGAATTTCTTTAATTTATTCTTTATAATGTCTTCATCGAAACCATTTATTTTAGCAACATGAACAATATGATTATATTCCTTGTCAAAATCTTCTACATTAAGTGGAATATTTAACAATCTGTGTAATAGACTATTGAAAATTGCATGTTTGTGTGTCAAATGATTAAAACCTGAAGATTTTATGTAGTTGTCAGTATGTGTGTCTTTTCTGTAAATGTTAAATTCAATTTTTTGCTGTTGTTCATTTCTTATTAAGTATAAGTCTAAAAAAGGAATCTTGTTATTTTGTTCCATTTCAATAGTGAATTTCACTGACTCATCCTGAAGATTAAGCAATTTCAATGCATCTTGAATGTATTTTTTTATCAATCACAGTGATAATATCATCTACATATCTATACCAACACTTGAAAATCAAAGGATAAGCATTGGTGATATGTGATTCAAGATACCCCATAAATAAATTGGCTAAAAATGGAGAAAGTGGATTTCCCATTGCCAATCCTGAAATTTGTCTATAAAATTTTCCATTGAATCTGAAAAAGTTATTATCGATACAAATTTTAGTTAGTATTAGATACTCTTCTATGATTTCTGCCTTTAATTTTTGTGAATATAACCATTTTCTCAAAAATGCGAGCAATTTGTTAACAGGAATGCTAGGAAACAAAGAGATCACATCAAAAGAAACAAGTCTATCATTCTGAGCCAAAGTGATGTTATTCAATTTTTCAACCAGTTTAATTGAATTTTCAATGGTCTTATTTTCAAATTGTGGTAGTTCATTAAACTTTTTGGCCAGCCACTTAGCTAAATTGGATTTAACAGTTTGGGAAAAAATATATATTCAAAAAAACCATACTAGAACTATGAACTTTGAGATTCCGGAAGAACCAAGCTTGATTACAAAGTTCTTCAAAAATACAACAGATAGCAGTTTAGGAAATGATTCATTCAAAATAACACCAGATGGCAGTTTGAAGAGGAATTCCTTCAAAAGAACACCAGATGGCAGTCTAGATAATTACCGGCAAAAAGGAGAAAAAATTGACAGTCGTGAAAACAGCTGACGATGATGACAAAGTGTCGCCGATACTGCAGTGCTGTGTTTAAAGAAACATAGATGTATGAGGTAAGAAAAAAATCACGATTCATTTAATTATTATTAATTGAACCTCATAATGTTAAAAATTCCCAAATTTAATATATAAATTAAATACTTCTTTAACTTAAGAAAGCCATCCACTAAGGATGCATAGTATTGCAGACTCTCTACACTAATGACGACTTAATTTCTCTGTTCATGCAGAACAGACCCCTGTGACCAATTTGATTTCTCTGTTCATGCAGAACATATCACTGTGACCAATTACAGTAATTGGTGGGGATTTCTGACCCTTGGTGTCAATAACTCAAGAGCTACTGCTGCAGCTAAAGGAGCACTGATATCCATAGATAATGGCACTACATGTTGGGATGGTCCAATAGTTGGAGTTCTAGCAAGAGCTGAAAATTTATTCTGTATCTCAACTGCTAAAACTGTAGCTGGAACCACAGCCAGTTGCTTGGATTGGCTATTTTCAATAGTAGATTTAGTCTTCCCTTTGGAAGAAGTAACAACTTTCAGTCCATTTTTTTGACTTTTTGTTTTTCTTCTTCTTAAGAGGAGGGCACTCTTTTTGGTGGATTGACACTAGTGTCAGAATCCAAATTTTTGGTCATCCACATTAGTATGCCAAGAGAGAAAGCAGGCTGCCTGAATTTCGACAGGCATTGTCTTAAGCTCCCCTAACAGACTGATGAAGAAAGCAAGTCCAGAAGGTTGAATTTGTATAATATTATTGAGCCAATCCATGCTCTCAGAAGTAAAGTCCCAAGCTGCATCAAACTTCTCATAAACTTGGAAGGTAGACAAATAATTTATAATCATAAAGAAAGTTCCACGTATCTTGTGGATAACTATATCAGTGCTTGAGCCTTTTTCAAATTTACCTTTCAGATAATTTTCAAATTTGTCTAGGGAATCCTCCCAGAGTATGAGAAGTCAGACACCCTCAATTCCAAGGTCCATCGACCCATCAATATCTGGCATAAATGCCATGCTTGGTTATAAATAACCAAGATTTAGTTAAAAAGCACTACAACTAGATTAACAGAACACACTTGCCACCAAAAGAGCATCAGTACACCATGAAAGTTCCAAGTATAATGATCATCACCTTTATATTAATTAATAACAAAATACTATACAGCAGTTTGTGACATTCTCTACAGCACTTGGCAGTAAGCAGAAGCATCAGTGCTTTTTTTTTCTGGTATATGGGGTCCAGTAGAGTCGGCTATTAAAATTATAATATTCATATTGTTTGCTAACCTTGAAGGCAGGGAAAGAGAGAGAAAGCTTGACTGTAGTGGCGGCCCCAGTGGTTCCCTTTCACAACAAGTGCTGACATCGGCCTTGTTAGCTGCAAAGTTCCTTACAGAATATCATACACTGCTCTGTATATTCTTTTGTAGCATACATGTTATAAGCTTTAAGTCACATCCTTTGTTTATGTTTGATAGAACTCTGATACAAAATGTAAAATCATTTTAAAAAACTGAAAATTTATCAAAGTGCAATTTAAATTGAAATGATAATGAATTTGTTCAAATGTACTCACATCCCAGACAAAAATTGCAATATTGTGCAAATTGAAGCAGTGGCAGCAACTATATCTTTAAATCCTTCCATTGCACGCCACTAGGTAATAGACTTTTGTGCTAAAACGAAATTAAGAAAGTGGATTAAACGTGCTGTAACAGGTGTTAAACATCACTTAAATAAAACACATGCTTTATGAGAATAAAGTACCTTTCATGTAACCATTATAAAAATGCGAAACTTCACAATGCAACTTAGTTATCAATATAAATACTTATAGACATTATACCAAGAATGTGTATATCAGCGCTTTCAAGAACTTCTTACCATGATACATTGTTCAGCAGAACATGACAGAAAATTTAATATCTTGTAACTAAAAATTTTGTACACCGGCGTCAAAACGTCAGCTATTGAAGGAAACAAAATAATGCGATATCAATCACCATAGAGAACAATCACAGAGCATAAACCAAACAGTACATATCAACCATGAATTATTATTGGTGGGTTGGTATAAATATCAAGTGAACCAACATTAGATTCGGCGATAACCCACAAGATAACCAGATTAAAAAAAAAAGTTAACAAAATTCACTACTTTTAAGAAAAATATTTAAAATGTTATGCCATATTTCTCCCTGCCTTGCATTTCTCGCTTATAACAATTTTTTGTACATTACAAATACATGGAAATGTTGGTTAACGTGTCATATTAACACGTAATTCTGCGATATTCAATGTCGACACTCCCACCTCAGAAAGCAGAGAGGGTGGGAATTTCAAATTAACGTAGCTCCCTACTATTAACTAGTTCAGGATTTTGTGGGCTATAACCAAATCTCGGCCCACATTATATTATAGGCAAAAAATAACAAACCTTTCGAAAGTTGTCAGCGATATTAATATTCTTTACCACGTACACGATGATCATGGAAATGTTGGTTAACGTGTCATATTAACACGTAATCTTGCGATATTCAAGGTCGACACTCCCACTACAGAAAGCAGAGAGGGTGGGAATTTCAAATTAATGAGGCTCCCTACTATTAACTAGTTCAGGATTTTGTGGGCTGTAACCAAATCTCGGCCCACGTTATATTATAGGCAAAAAAAACAAACCTTTCGAAAGTTGTCAACGATATTAATATTCTTTACCTCGTACATGATGATCAAGCATGTTCTAAACACTTTTTAGCATTCAATAGTATAATAGCCCAATCATGGAATATATCATGGTATCATAATGTTGCATTACATTTGGTGTGATGTGGCTTCAATATTTTATAACGATGAACTTCAATTAGATCAGTATTACATTATCAATTATGTTTGGATTTTATTTAAAGACTAATTAATGAGGTATGTGTGCCACAAAGTGTTTGAAGGTCAACTTACAACATTTTGAGGTTTCATGACAATTTATTTTTTTTTACCAGTTAGGCTTGTTAACTCTAAGGTAAACTCTCAGTCTGTATGACTAGCTGATTTGTGATCAAAATGTTCTTTCCTTTAGCAACTACAAAATGCGAGCATTTGTGGCTTTGGAGGCCTATTTTTTTAAGTTTGGAAGTTACTTTTCATAAGAAGAAACAATTAAATTGGTACGGACACATTAGAAGAATGGAAGAAGGAAGACTACCTAAGATAATCATGGATTGGGAACCACAGGGAAGGAAAAAGAAGGGTAGACCAACTATTACGTGGATTCAGGGAATCAATGAAGCTTAGAGGGAATGGGAAATAGAAGAAGATATATGGATGAACAGACAGGAATGGAAAAATGTGTTGAAACAAATGTGTACATGAAACATGGGTACCGGAAAAATGTATATTCATTGTAAAAGCCGGAATAATAAATAAAAAAAAAGTTACTTTTCATCTCAAAAATCACTAGTAGTCTACTTAAATTATAAACTGATGTGAGTCTAATGCAGATTCATTACACACTCTTTGTGTTTTGAGTTATGGCAGATACAATGGTTTATTTTCAGTTTACACTCCCATTTCAACAGACCATGTTATATAGAATGGCGCAGTGTGTACAGTGAGGCGTAATGAGGATATGTGTGTTTTCATAATAAATAAATGTGCTGTAAGAAAAATAATGATGAAAAAAAAATGACAAAGTGAAACCATTACTAGCTCTATACTTTATGGACTAATTTAAAGGCAGTGTTATGGCCTGTAAAATACATTGTTATAATCCATAAAGAATATTGTTATAATACTATTTTATTAGATTGATTCCTTATAAGTTGTTTACCCATTTTGAAAGGTTAAAAATATACTCATATCTTTCATAATGAAAGTGAAAGTCCAATGAAGGAATTCATAAACAGATTACAATTCAAAACATTTCTTTAAGGTCGAGATTTTTCTTTTAAAGCCAACATGATTTACATGAAATATAGAGTCCATCCTTTGTGTTTCTCACCAATGGAGGACCAATGGCCAATGTCAACATTATGGATGATACAAGGGACCCATATCACACACCTTTGTGTAAATTAAAATAACTTTACTAGCTGTAAAGGCCACATTTAAATACAATTGTATTTTAATTTGAGAAGTCAGTTTAATATAAAAACAGACCATAAGCTTAGTACAATTATTAAGAATTACGTCTAGTTGTCCTTTCTCTAAATAGAATTTCATTTGGAATAATATTTGTACATTTATAATTTTAATAGTTGAGAGCCCAAGATCTGTTTTTATAACACGACAATTTGTATCTGTTTAAAGCTGCTAAATTTCTATTGGCTCAATAAAATAATATTTTATGATATACTGTTTAACTGCTTAGCATATATTGGAAGAGTCCCAGGACTACAAGTATTTTTTTTTTATTCCATTTTGGTCTATCTCTAATATTTTTGTTAATCCATCCATCCATCCATAGTAATTCTGCCCGAAGGAAGGTCCTTCACTGCAATCATAAGATTTGCATGCTATGCTTGCAGCTTTACTAGGGAATTGTAGGTGTGGTAGCTTCCCGTTGCTTTCCACACCAATGAAGGATGATGATGATGGCCATATGATTTTGGGGACCGTTTGGACCTTAAAGTTTTCCTGACATTTGTCTTATAGATGAGGAAAAACTCCGAAAACACCTCACCCAGAAAAACTGCCCCTATCGGGGATCAAACCTGGACCCGCTGCATGACAAGGCAGCACGCTACCTCGAGACCACAGCAGTGGACTTTTGTTAATAAATTCACTATATTTATTAAATTAATATTAAGAAGCTAAAGTTATTACTATGACTGAAATAACTAAATTAATGTACACAATTAAACTTCTGTAATCAACGGTAAAGAGAAACTTTTTGCCTGAACCGGGAATTGAACCCTGAACCTTCAGCTTTCTGTGCTAATCCTCTGGCGACTGAGCTAATTCAGGCTACATTCCCATCCAAGCATATATCCTCTCTTTACTCACTTGGTCCCACATTCAATGCAATGAATCATCATTCACAACTTTTTCTCTTTACCATTGATAAATTTAGTTTTATATTTTTTGTTATGTAGTTTTATATCAAGCAAAAATATCTTAAAATTAGAGTCCTGGCAATCTCACATTTGTTTACAACTTAGTTTCTGCCATTTTATCCTTATGGAAAAATCATTCGAAAGGAAAAAAATATCCTTTTTGTAATCATTTCACGTTTATGGAAACCACCAATCATTTAACTAAAAGTATAAATGAATGCTTTGTATGAATGAAAGTATGAATGAATATTAGATGAAAAACTACAGGAAACACAAGTGTTTGTGTTATAACTATGGGGTTTCCACCAAAGGGCTTAGATGGAAATTGAAGGAATTCTTCGGAGGTCTTAGGTAGCATTCATCTATACTTACTTGAGTTGCGTGTCGAGTTATAAACTTATAGGATATTTTATCTAAAAGGGCAGCCAAATCCTACATAAATAAATAACTTGATATAACATAACTTAGGATATATTGTAACTCATCAACTTATAAAATAATTATAATATCTAAACAATATACATAAACTATATCCAATACAGTAAAAGCTCCTTATTCGCAGGGGACATGTTCTGCAAAAATGCTGTGAATACAGAAACCGCAAATATGGAATGGTAATTTATATGGACAATATATGGGATACATTATAAGGGTCTAGAATAAAATAACAATTATCACAGTAAAATCAATTAATGAGAGATTTTGAACATTTTCTACTAATTATTATTGTCAGGCTTAGGCAAGGGCTTAAAGAAGTTAGTAAATGTTTCCTCTTTTGCCACTTTTAAAGGATCTTTCAATCACAAACGACTCGCCAATGCGTAAACGGAGAAATATTTATGTTTTTACTTTAAGCAGCAACCCTACTTTTTTTCCGCTCCGGAACTAATTTTCTTTCCTTTTACTCGACATTATAAATTGGCAACAAAGCAGAAAATACACGTGTTATTTACCGTATATCTCGGCAGATAAGGCGACCTTCAGATAAGACAAGGTATAGATTTTTGTCAAAGTTTTATAGTTTTAGCATATATCTGTCCTATAAGACGACCCCCAAACTATCAACGGTCTATGAATTTAGTTTAGATCAGCGATCATTACTAGCTTACTGTATAGCGTATACAAAATTACCGTTTTCGTAATTTTTCAAATTAAATTTTATGTTATATATTGTTAATATTTTAACCCCTCATTATGAAAAATAAATACATTTTATTTTCATTCAACCGGCAACACTGCTACACTTTCGATAAGTTGTATAGTCCGCAGACGAAGTGTATGAAAGGAATAGGAATTCATTAGTCAGCACATCATATCACGAGGGATTGTACTATAACTTCCTTATCATTAGAAGCTTAGCGGGCGTGCCAGTTCCGAGTCTGATGAACAATCCTCACTACTATTTTCACTATTGTCTTCCTCTCCACTCGAATCCATTCCTCCTAATGATATGATGAAACTGTCCATCACATCTTCCATTAATCCATCCTTTTTCCAGAATTCATCTTCCAGAGACCTAACGTGACTGACGTAGCCCTCCCAATCTGTCGGTGTGATTGAGTTCACCGCACTTTGAGTCAATTCCTGTAGTCTTGTTAGGGACAGGTCACCAGTAACATTATTTTCTCTAACATATCTCTTTATTGCAGCCCATGCCAGTTCTATTGCATTGAGTTCGCACATATAGGGAGGCAATCGAAGAGCTATGTGTCCTTGCATTCCTATAGGTCTATCGATATAAATAATGTTTTTTCCTTCATCTCTGTACTTTTTAATAGTTCTCAAGTATCTGGCCCGCCAATAAATTATGTCTGGACGCTCTATTAAAACTTTTCTCTTAGTGCCGCATTTTTTCCATCTGAAACCCATGTAATGTAGCAACTTCCTTAAAGCGTCTACTTGCCAGGGGAAGTCTATTGTTTTTTTTTTTAATTTCTTCAAGGAGTTTGGGAGCTGTCGGAACTATCTTCTTGTTCTGATAAAAGTCCCTAATTAGGCTATATCTCGAATCACTCTTCTATCAAAATCGTCACAATGAGCTTTATGTTCCTCAGCCCGAGGTCTCTTTTTTCCTGGAGTACATAATGAAATATCACCAGCCACAACACCCTCCTTCCTTATATTGGATACGCTGTGTTCTGATATACCACAATATTTAGCAACACGTTTATTTTTGGGAAATTAAATATTTCAGTTCTCCTGATCTCGATTCTTCATCACACACTTTAATAACATTTTTAATCATCTCCCTCGCCTCGCTGTGAATAGTTTGTCCTTTCTTACGAGACATTATTAAAACTAAAGTAAATATTAGGCACTGTAACTAAACTTAAAAAGAAATTTAACTATACAAAGTAGACATAAAAATATAAATATGTAGAATGCGCCCGAAATAAACCACACAGATACGTGACATATAATGACTGTGCCTATTATCAGTAGGCGAGTTGGTATTTTATCGCTTGGAATTCCCTCTCTCCCTTCGTCCCTCGCTTTCATTCACTTCATCGGCGAACTATACTAGCACGAGAGATGAGACCTGTCGCATGGAAGGTGGTAGAGGGGAAAGGAGATTGTTATGATAAGGAAGAAAAACTTGCCGCGTGAGAAATTTCTTGTTATGCTACTATCAAACCCAAACATACAAGTTATCCGCATATTTAAATGTTATACAGTGCCCTTTGCATATGCATAGTAATAATAACACTATATTAATAATTAAAAGAAACAACGCAATATAAGCAATATTGTCCATGTTTATTTACTACACAAAACAGACTGCAAAAGAATTGAATAACCGTATGTTTTCAGGGCTGGTTCGATACATAGCATAGAGAACCGATAGTAGCTGTACTCACGGGGATTCACTAAATCTCTAACAGTTCCCCCCCTTCCCACATGTCAACTGATCGGTTTGTCACCGCGCATCATTACGTCAGTCGCAATCAGTGGTTGCATTGTTATTTGTGTCGTGTGTTCAAGTAATTTTTATTATTTGCCGATGATGATGATGATGAATGTGAGGATTTTGCAGGATATCAAATACATTGGTGAGTTATTTTTTCATTTTATAATGGTTTTAATTTATATAAATTTCAATCTAATTTTTTTGTATCTGTCCTATAAGACGACCCTGGATTTTGTTTTTTTTTATGGTTCAACTATCATCTTATTTGCCGAGATATACGGTAATCAAAATTATTGCAACGAATGACTAGTTGAAACAGTAAAACACGGATTGTGGTGAGGGCGACATTTATAACGGACATAGCGGCGCGGTGGAATTTAACAACGAACTTTAGACTTAGTGACAATAAGGTTTGTTTTACTTTGATATTAATTTGTCCATTTGGTTTGAATCAATCATTGTAAAAGTCGCCTTGGCATGTGCCAGCAGTAAAAAAGGTTGCCGATGCGTTAATAAAGGATACTAACCCCTTCAATATACCCACTGGATCCGCGAATAAAGACATTTTTAGCCACGAATTCAGGAACTGTGTCGCAATTTTTTAACCTGCAAATAACGAGCTTTTACTGTATTAGCCTAACTTATTTCCTATTATTATTATTTTAATATACAAGAGAAATGCAGAGATAGAATTAGGAGAGAGATATTTAACATAAATATTTCTTATTTCATTATTATATTGGTAATACCTGACTTTTTCCATACTATACGATTCTATGTTTCTTCATATGATTCTACTTTAAGTATGTAATTTTGGAATTATAAAGTAAAGTTCCAAACCTATAATAATATAGAACATTTAGATATGCCATCTGGCTTATTAAGAATAAGAAATGGACTCACCCCATGTCGATGCTGGAATCACAAGCAATCAGCCCTAGAGACATTTCACCTTGACTTATAAATATACCACCTAACAGGACTTTACCCCTTGCACACACACACACTCTCTCTCTCTCTATCTACCAAGATCTAGAAATAATTTACAGTTAGCTTTCCAAATAGTTTTTAGTATGTTATTCAACTTCCTGAATATTCCTACATGTACATTTCAATATATCTCTAAAATATTTCCTTCAATATTAATTTAATTCTTTACTATTTTCATGATTTAGTTTGAATTTAAATGTTAATTTCCCTTATTTTTTAACATCTTATTAATAGTCCACCGCTGTGGTCTCGAGGTAGTGTGCTGCCTTGTCATGCAGCGGGCCCGGGTTCAATCCCCGGTCGGGGAAGTTTTTCTGGGTGAGGTTTTCATCGGGGTTTTTCCTCACCTGTAAGACAAATGTCAGGAAAACTTTAAGGCCTAAACGGTCCCCGAAATCATATGGCCATCATCCTTATCATTATCATCATCCTTCACCGGTGTGGAAAGTAACGGGAAGCTACCATACCTACACAATTCCCTAGTAAAGCTGCAAGCATAGCATGAAAATGCTATGATTGCAGTGAAGGACCTGCCTTTGGGCAGAATTACTATGGATACTATGGATGGATCTTATTAATCTCTTTTCTTACCCTAATTCTATATTAATATCTATTTTCATAACCTAATATATTACCCCATTGTCATTCACTCACTGACACTATTGAACCCATAGGTTCATGACCTCACGGACATAAGCTCTCCATACATCCCTATCCTGAGCTTAATGTTTTCCAATCATTACCTGTATAATCTACTTCCCTCAAATCATTGTTAATGTTATTCTCCCACCTCATTCTTGGTCTACAAACTGGGTGTTTTCCTTCTGGGTTTCATACAAGCTTCCATGCACGTCTTTCATTCCCCATTTGTGCCCATCGAAGTCTATGAGACTCAACTGTTCTTATTATATCTGGCTTCCTATAAAGACCATGAGTTCACTGTTATGTAGTCTTCTCCATTCACCTGTTTGTTCATCTCTCTTTGACACTATAGAGGATTTATATGAACACATTAAGAGAAGTATTCATGTGGCAGATAAATAAGCATTAGAACAACAATTTTAAACAAAATATAAATTATATTATTGGAGTGAAGAAACGAAACAAAAAGTAGAAATTAAAAATGAACTCTACAAAAAGTGGTTGAATTCAAACAAACTAGAAGATAAAATACAAAGAAACTCCAGCAAAAATTAGGAGAAAAGTTATAGAAATAAAAGTGAGACATGGCAGAAGGCTTGTTCTACTGTGGAAATGTATCTTGGAGAAGCAAGAAATAATGGAGCTTGGAAAAAAATAATCACTACCTTGAAGAAAAATTACCATAAAAAATATTTTATAGATTATATTTCACTTGAAAAATGGGAAGCTTATTTCAAGGAACATATAATTGAACATAGGCATAATTTTTAGGTAAATATGATAGAAGAATTAGAAAAAAGGAATTTGTAAGAAAAACTTATTATAGACTCTGAAATTATGAGAATTGTTATTAGATCTTTAATAAGGCATGTGGAGTTGGAAGAATTCTGGCAGAACTTATTAAATCGGGTACTGACAAATTATATGAATTAATAAGAATCCTTTGTGAAAGATGTATAAATGGAGAAGATATCTCAAATGACTGGAAGACAGAATTTATATCAGTTATACACAAGAAGGGAGAGAGATTTAATAGGCAGGTTCTTTGGACCACAAAAAAGAGGGAGTAGGAGTCGATATCCAGGGCCAACAACATAAAGAGCATCAGTCTGTACAAGCTGATGATGGAGCAAAGATACTGCTCTGATACATGTCCTACAAGAAACAACAAATATGAGGTAAGATGAAAAATGACTCAACTTTACCTTACTCTACTGGTCCCACATTCAATTGCAATGAATCATCATTCACAAATACACAATGAATGGCTTCTACCTGAAGAAGACATGAAGGGACTCCACACAGCTATAACATTATTTATTAAATTAATATTGAGAAGCTAAAGCTATTTCTATGATAGAAATAAGTAAATTAATGAACACAATTAAATTATTGTAAATCAATGGCAAAGAGAAAAATTTTTGCCTGAACCAGGAATTGAACCCCGAACCTTTAGCTTTCCGTGCTAATGCTCTGTCCACTGAGCTAATCCAGGCTTCATTCCCATCCAAGCAGAAATCCTTCCTTTAATAAATTAATGAGTCATTTTAACATCTTACCTCATATTTCATGTTTTTCAAACACGGTAACTATAGTTTTCAAATGATCTTGTCATTCATTTTCAACTGCCATTATGACTACTGGTTGAAAATGAATGAGAAGATCATTTGAAAACTATAGTTACCGTGTTTGAAAAACATGAAATATGAGGTAAGATGTTAAAATGACTCATTAATTTATTAATTAAGAACCTCATAATGGTTTCCCAATTTTAACTTTGAATCCTTCCTTTACCTTACTCTACTTGGATGGGAATGAACCCTGGATTAGCTCAGTGGACAGAGCATTAGCATGGAAAGCTAAAGGTTCGGGGTTCGATTCCCGGTTCAGGCAAAAAAATTTTCTCTTTACCATTGATTTACAATAATTTAATTGTGTTCATTAATTTACTTATTTCTATCATAGTAATAGCTTTAGCTTCTCAATATTAATTTAATAAATAATGCTATAGCTGTGTGGAGTCCCTTCATGTCTTCTTCAGGTAGACGCCATTCATTGTGTATTTGTGAATGATGATTCATTGCAATTGAATGTGGGACCAGTAGAGTAAGGTAAAGGAAGGATTTCTGCTTGGATGGGAATGAAGCCTGTATTAGCTCAGTGGACAGAGCATTAGCACGGAAAGCTAAAGGTTCGGGGTTCGATTCCCGGTTCAGGCAAAAATTTTTCTCTTTACCATTGATTTACAATAATTAAATTGTGTTCATTAATTTACTTATTTCTATCATAGTAATAGCTTTAGCTTCTCAATATTAATTTAATAAGGACTCAACTTGTTTACTATTTATAGATTATAGATGCACTATCACTCTTAGAAACATATAGCCTGTGAATGATACAGTTAATTATAGGAACAACTTACATTGCTAGATTACACATTTAAACTAAAGTTTGATTTCTTGTTTCTTAAAACATTTATTCATTCATTACAAGAAAATATATGAGCTTACAATAAACTTGTTTTCTTATCAAATAATAATGTGATGATAGTGGCATAATTATACCAGTTATGGTAATCCATGGAAAGAAAACATAATTTATCTCACAAACAAAACATAACTGGGTCAATAACAAGTTACTTGGAAAATAATATAACATGTAGAGTAAAATTTAAAAAAAATTAATTTTTAGATGCTTTAACATCTAAGATCGTATCACATCTAGAATCCGTTGTATCCAGTAAACAGTATATTTCTATTGTAATATTTGTTGTGTGATTTTAGAAGAAATTTATTGATTTTAATTGTATTCACATTATGACGAGCCCCATGCAATTGATGAATTTTCGAGAACAACTTCTGTTAATCCTCCAATAGCGAATAAAAATACAAATCCTAGTGATCTTGAACAGGGAGCCTGTAGCCAAGCGGTTAAGGCATCATGTCTTGGTGCAGAGTTATGGGATTTGTACTGGTTTGAGTCACCAAGGAGGAAGAAATTTTCTCGTGGAATTTCAGCCAATATGGGACTGATACATCACGATTATCTTGAAAAATTCAGGTTGCTACAATAAGTAGCAGCTCCAGGTTGAGAAAACCAGCTGTAACAATTGGGGGACCTGACATGCTGACTATATGTCACCCCTTTAACTGCCTGGATGATTGCTCACATCTGTGATTAACACATGTGGATGAGATGCCAGCAGCTGGCTGATACGCTAAGGGCCTTCTAGGCCTGTTGTGCCATGAATATTTATGATGAAATGGGTCATATTATTTAAAGTCTAACCTTGTATTTGCCATGTTGACTGAGGAAAATCAAGAAAAAAACCTTGATTAACCATATGATTTAAACCTTGAATCTCTTCTCTTCTTCTCCATCATAGTTTAACCTCTCACCTTATAGGTACTTTTAAGTGCCCCAAGCAACCACAGTGGCACAACCTATCAGGAGAGAGATTTTAAATTTGGGATAACACACATACATTTTTAATAATACAAGGACAAGGAGGGCTTCCCTGAATAAGTGATCATTAAAACGAAATATACCATTAATTTGGACATTCATACTGAACATAGTAAATATGATACTGATAATTATAATGGGCAAATATGATGTTCAGGGACTATTTGGGCCTTAAAGTTTCCTGAAATTTGTCTTACAGGTGAGGAAAAACACAAAAAAAACTATAACCCAGGAAACTTGTCCCGACAGGGGATCAAACCTGGGCCCACTGCATACGACAAAGTGATGGAAACCAAGGAAAATAAACATGAGGATTAAAGATGAGGCCATTGAGCAAGAGAAGAGCTTCAAATACTTGATTTCTACTATCAGTAGTAACATGGACTGCAGTCAAGAAGTAAAGCAGAGGATAGCAATGGCAAAAGAAACTCTTAACAAGAAGAGAAGCATTTTCTGCAGACCTTTGGCAAAAGAATTACAGAAGAGGCTAGTGAAGTGCTTTGTGTGGAGTGTAGCATTGTATGGTGCAGAGACTTGGACATTACGACGGAATGAGGAAAAGCAATTGGAAGTTTTTGAGATGTGGATATGGAGAAGGATAGAACGTATAAAATGGACGACAAAATAAAAATTAAACATGTGCTAGACAGAGTGGATGAATGAAGAACAATGCTGGAACTCATAAAGAGGAGGAAAAGAAATTGAATTGACCACTGGCTAAGAAGAAACTGCCTGCTGATAATGTCCTAGAAGGAAAGGTCAACGGAAAGAAAGTTAGAGGCAGAAAAAAGACATCAGATAATAGACAATATTAAAATTAATGGTTTGTATGTAGATACAAAAAGCAAAGCTGAGTTAAGGAAAGAGTGGAGAATGCTGAGTTTGCAATAAAAGACCTGCTCTTGGACAGAACACTATGTACAGATATTCATACTCACTTCTCTAAATTACCTGAGATTATGGCATAGTTGGAAGCTCAAAATAATTATTTATAGAGTATTCTCTTTCTCTGGTAGATCAAATTTCAAATTAATTGTCTTCAGGAACTTATGGTATTGCCAAAATTGCATTTGAAAAGTTTAGATATTAAATAAAAATCCTGGTCACAAAACAATTTGTCAAATTAGTAAAATACTCTCTGTTGATTGTGAAAAAACCAGAACACAAGAGGTATTTTTTTTCATATGCACCTATGTCTCATGCAATGTAGAAAAGACTTTTCACTGTATGAAATATTTTTTCATTGACAGATGTAGGAGCTTCACACAAGAATGGCAATTTTCCTTCACAACTGTAACGGCCACAAATATGGTAAGATTACCCACAAAACAAATCATTTTTTTTTTTATTTTGCAATATTATAGTGCATATTTTTTTACATTTTTGTACATGTTTTACCATTTTACTGTGCATACAAAATTTAGCTCTAGTCATTACATAAAATCTAAGGATTAAATATGATACAATGGTTTTCATTAAGTCAAGAAAACACCAATTTTGGCTATAAGAAGTCCATGAAGTATTACAAGAATGTGAATTTAGATTTTTTGCAAGAGTGAGAATTTTCACAAGCCGTAGTCAAATTATGAAAACTTCACATACTTTATATAATGAATTTAAAGTAAAGTGATCCCATTACAGGTCTCAGGAGGCACTTGGGTAGTAGGAGGTTAAGGCTCCCACTTTTTCTGGACAATCGGCACTTGATGTCAGGCAGGTTGTCAGTCCTGGTGATGGCTGCCTTTACCCCCATAACAAGCATCTGATACTCATTTCCATTAGAGGATGAGTCAACCCCAGGGCCATAGTGCCACCAGAAGGTTTGGGTAATTTAAAAATCCTGACACCACTGGGACTCGAATCCTTGACCTTCCAGTTTGTAGTGCAGTGCCTTAACCACTACGCTACAGCGTGTCCCCAAATAATGAATGTACTTACGGGTAATATAAATTACAGATTTTTCAAAATACATGTATGTTCCAATGCCACCCACTACACTTTCAATTCTTCAGGTTGTGTTTTCAGCAGAGAGATGATCTTTATGTGACCTATTTTCAATTTTTACACACCAATTTATGTAGGCACTCTGTAAATGTAATGTGTACAGAGAGAAAAGTAGAATGAGTGCATGAAAAAGTTTTTATGTGGTATAAGTTATGTAAGGGATGATGATGACAATGAAGAGAAGGAAGAAGGTGAAAACCTATGCCATCATGAAGTCTATTACTAGTCAAAAAGCACCAAGAGGTCCGACAGGCTTATAATCCCCATCTAATGGACATATTGTTATAAACAGTACCATATGCTTCTTCTTCTTCTTCATCATCACGGTTTAAGGCTTATTTATTAGCCTGTTCTGGCTCCAACTTGCTGCTGTTTCCATCTTTTCTTTGGTCTTCCCAAACTACTTCTTCCTCTTGGTGAATAACTGTATGCTGCTTTTGGTATTCTATTCTCAGTCATCCTTGCTAAGTGTTCTTTTCCAGTTTGTTCTATATTTCACTATTGTGTTTAATTCCTCTACTTTTAGTTGTTGTCTTATTTGTGTGTTATGTTTTTTGTCTGTTCTTTGATATCCTGCTATTGGTCTGAGGAATTTCTTTTCAGCAGCTTGTATTCTGGCATATGTCTTCTCAATATATGTATACCTAGTGCAGAGGGGATTGGAATTTAATCTAGAGATCTGTTGCACAATCTAGCAATTAAAAATTTCCAACCCTGCACTCCCAAGGCATAAAAGAGTTTTTTTTCCACAAAATCAAATATGCATACCCTCTATTTTTTTCTGTTTGACTTAATAACTCAAATAAATATTATTTTGATTGGATCATGAAAACCCGTGCCAACTTCATGATAAACAGAAGACATGAAAATTTGTATTGGGTTAGTATAGAACGATTCTAGAACTAAAAGTTTATTAAATAAAACATCAATATGCCCAAAACATATAACTATCTACTATTTTACAATAAAAAAAACATTATTGTTCATATTTTGTTCGCCTTAGTTAGCAAGTACTGACATGTTTCAAAGCAAGTCGGCAAATGTTGTCATGGGCCTACATGCACCAAATTGTATTTCCAATTGTTTTAATATTATACAAATAAATTAAGACTGTATGCATTAAAAATAAAAGACTTCAATTTTTTTGGGACACCCTAATGTATATAAACTATATGCCCCTCATGAAGACATGGATGCTCTCCTAGTGGAGTTTCTTGACATATCTAATTTAGTTATGCTTATTTTCCAATAGATGTCAGTGAGTGACATGTGGTCAGCATACTCTCACAATGAGACATCTAGCAGGCAAGCAGGGTATTACTTGGATGGGGAAGGTAGGTTAAATTTTGTTCAGAGGTACTAATTTAAGTTTATTTTACAAGTTTAAAAATATTCAGACTTGGGACCCACTGCTTAAAGTCCTCCTGAAGGACTTATCCCTTTGATTTTTACATCATAACAATCCATCTACCCTGGCCAGGATTTAATCTGCGACCCTTCGGTCCAGAGGCAAGGAACATAACCACTAGATCACTCTGGCTGACAGTCAGGAGGGAGCCATGCTATTATTTAGTTAGTGTGACACTTTCATAATGTATTACAAGAAATACTGCCAAAAATGGAAAAAATACAATTAAGTTATAAAATAACTACAACAATTTGCTAATAGGGTTAATGAATTAAAAATCATTTTTACAAGACGTACACAGAAAAAAAAAAACGCTTGAAGAGAGAAAAAATTACATGTTTTTGACACAGGTAATAGAAAAAAAAAAGAAAACTGATACATGCTTTCAAATTTCTGTGTGTCTGATAATGTTTCCTTTAACTGAATATTCTTATCATTTCCACTCGTAAATAAGGTCATATAAAATAAAAATAAAATTATGATGATCTTAAAGAAGATTTTCGGGCTGTAGGACATGGTCGTGAGGCTTGTAGTTCCCCTACAAGCCTCACGACCACGGCCTTGAAGAAGTATTTAGTCAGTTCTTCATTATTTTCCATGTTGTGGGCGCAATTTTAAAGAAGTAATTCTTTTCCCATGTTATGACGATGTTTTGAAGCAGCTAACTCTCTTCAAGCCCGATGTTGTAACATTTTGAAGGATTAGTGTCCAAAAATAATAAATAAGAATTACTGGTTCAGGTTGGGTTTGATTTTCGGTAGAGCTGGATTCTCTTCTCAAGGTCGAAGTTGGTACACAGGATAGGAAAACACTTTAAAAATCACTAATAACTTATTCTTGTAGAACTAGTTATAAATTTATTCATTTTGTAGGTTCCCAGCAGATTAAGTAAATTTAAGTGATATTATTCTTCACAGTCAATTAAATATATTATCTTCTTGTCTGAAATCAATTACTCTTCTGGTATTAAATTTCACATTTTATCAGGAGACTTGTTATAGCTTCTATCTTTGATGAAAGTTATATGCAGACTGACTAGAGTAATTCTGTTATAATATTAAAGAACATTATTACATCACATGATTTTATCTTTAAATTCTATTGGTTAATGGTCCATTAAATACCATGTTTAAATTTGATTGGTTAAATCAAAAAGTTAATTGTTTTTAACATCCAATCAGAATTTAGTATACTTTTATTTAAAAATATTAAGTTAAGCAGGTGTTCCTATTACAGTTATAACAGAAAGCTTTATATTTTGGACAACAATGACTGAAGACACAATTTTGAAAGCATTATTTAGAAAGACTGTTATATAATACAATTTATTTAATTGTTACCGAGACATTTTTATTAAAAAATAAACAACAATTAATTATTTAAATGTTTTTCTTTATTTAAGTTATATTTAAATATTAAAAGAATTTTAAAATATAAAATTATTAACTTTAACTTTCATATTTATTATGGTATTAAAATCCTGTTATAGCCTACAGCCCAAAAATCTTCTTCAAGATCATCATAGCAACTCCGGCCGTGAAAGTCTACATCAATACAAAAATAATTTTTTGTTTATGTTTCAATGCATTATTTATTTATTTACTATATGTTTGCAAGTTTCAAACAACACTTCAACAAAATTATTTAACATTTAATTAAATATAAATACAGAGAATGTATCAGGGAATGTAATTTGTTACAATTGGTTTTCATTATTGTCTTATATTCAATTTATAAAAACATTTCAACAAAATATTCAAGAATTTATACAGTAATGTTTTATATAAAATCAACATGGAATGTGATTTTTTTTCATTATGGTTACAATTGCAATCATTTGATATATTTAATATTTTTAATAACATACTTTCAACAGCATATCACACATTACTCTGAGCATGTAGGAATGTTTGTACTAAAATAAAATATAAAAGGCACTTTCAATCTAAAAGATGAGAAATCTACACATCAGTTAATTTAATTTCTATTTTAACGTTATATACTAACATTTATAAAACAAACCATATTGTGGTCAAGTGCTCCATCAAGCAATTTTTCATTATATACAGCATAATTCAGAATTCCTGTTACATTCTTCTTATAGAGGGGATTTGAAAGTTGAAGTTTTGATAAGGAATGTGCATCATTTCAATGATGTTGTGTGCTTCCAGGGATTGTTCTCACATTGTTTTCTCATAATAAAACACAACAGATATTCATGTAAAATTTTCACAATAACTTTATTTGGTTTACATAAACATTCAGTGATACTTCCCTAACAAATTGCTGCAATAACTATTTTTTTTACAGTTTATTTGTTGCAAAATTATTTCCAGCCTCTAATGGTTTCACGTGCCACAGTTTTTTTCTGATCACAGTTCACTGTATCGCTGTCACAACACAACAGACTCTCTCTGACCTTGACAATGGTTTATATAAGCCAGGGAAGGAAACTGAGACCTCTTTCTAGATGGGAGCTATGGGAATCAGAAGTTTAGTAGCTCCAAGAAATTCGAGATCATCTTTATCAAAGAGATAAATTTTGGACAGGAGGGACTGATGCGTATATAACCTTCCAGAAATGAAGATCTAGATGCACTGATCATTCTGCGTGGGTCTTTCAACTTGTGACTTTTCCATCCAGTAAACAGCGCGAGATCCCTACTTCTACCGTCGTCTGTACAATTCAAATGCTACTATACAATGCGTCATACTATCATCGAGTAAATTTTAAATGTTCCACTTTATCTGGATCAATGAGATCTTACCTGCATACACTAAAAGCGTACAAACCATGTTCTCAAAAGTATCAAGTGTATATGTGTCTCTTTATCAATTTGGGTTGCATACTATGAATTAGAAGATTTTAAACTGGCTTAATTCCATCATCAAAATGTCAAGGATTGTTATCAAACCTTTAACTATCAAATACTCTATAAGACCCAGAAATGTATAATTGGAATTCTGAGTCATTCTGTACATACAGATATATAAATCCAAAACATAACTAAATATATGATATTAGGTACTCAAATATATGTAGGTGTTTTAGCACTAACCTTTTACTTTCATCATCACACCAAAAAAAATTGCAATTAAGGTAACAATATACGTGTGTGTGTATGTAGAAACATGACTATATGTTCACAGTTAAATATGGGAAATAACATTAATTCGTAAATTAATGGAATAACATTATGAGGTTCTTAATTCATAAATTAATGAGTCATTTTTTACATCTTACCTCATATTTTATGTTTTTTTAAACACGGGAACTACTTTTCAAGAGAACCATCTCTTTCATTTTCAACCGACATTATGACTACCGGATTTTCGTTGAAATCTCCATCAACACCAGATGGCAATGTTATTGACGGAGATTCCAACAAAAATCCGGTAATCATAATGTCGGTTGAAAATGAGAGAGATAGTTCTCTTGAAAACTAGTTCCCGTGTTTAAAGAAACATAAAATATGAGGTAAGATGTAAAAATTACTCATTAATTTATGAATGACTATATGTATGTAAAATATTTATGATTAAAAAAAATGTCCCAATACAATGAAATTATAGCAAGTTAAAAATAATATTACAATCTTTATAGACCTCTAATGAAATATTTTTTTTAAAAATATCACGTTCATTTATTGACACACAAAATTCATAATCAATGACAAATATAATATTCTAGTCCCACAACATAATGCCAATATTGCTTTATACTGTTTCATATTAAATATCACAACTTTAGTACTTATGACATAGTCACCCTGTAACAACTTAAAAATCAATTAGACAATATAGTTCTACACTAAGCAAGAATGTAGTGGCAAATCTGCATTATTTAATCACATTTGTAGTTTTAGATAATCTATTGATTAAACTATTCATTATATGAAAATAGAGGAATGCAATTAACATTACGTATATCAAAGTTATTTGTATTTGAAGAGAAAAATTTTCACCTAGACCAAGACTCGAACCCGGGACCTTTGGCTTGCCAGGCCAAATGCTCTACCAACTGAGCTACCGAGGCGAGTTGCGATCTAGATGCAAATTTTTCTCTTATATACGTTGTAATTCCCTCTCACCAAATGCTTTGAAACCATTGCTTCTATCCATATTTGGTTCGTCTTCCGGGCTTATAGGCCGTGGTCTGGTTGTCTTCTTACTCGACGTTTCGTCTACTGCTGCGGTAGACATCATCAGGAGATACTGCGTGCTTTCTGTGAACTCCTCAACAGTCGGCTGCAGACTGGCTGGTCGTTGGAAACTGTCTCTCTGTTTATAGCAGCCGACTGTTGAGGAGTTCACAGAAAGCACACAGTATCTCCTGATGATTTCTACCGCAGCAGTAGACGAAACGTCGAGTAAGAAGACAACCAGACCATGGCCTATAAGCCCGGAAGACGAACCAAATATGGATCAAGACGCCGGCCGTGAAAGCCTACAATTATACATTGCTTCTATCTTTGCAAATGGTGGCTTCTTAGTTAAGAAGACATTTATTGGGAATTACAATGTATATAAGAGAAAAATTTGAATCTAGATCGCAACTCGCCTCGGTAGCTCAGTTGGTAGAGCATTTGGCCCGGCAAGCCAAAGGTCCCGGTTCGAGTCTCGGTCTAGGCGAAAATTTTTCTCTTCAAATATAATTTACCTTTCAGTGAGAAATGTTAAATTAATAATAAAAACATCAAAAGTTATTTGTGTTTAAGAATTAAATTAATGTTTTTATTACCTCACCTCATATCCTTTTTCTTCTATACTGCAGTTTCTGAGCTTATCTCCATCATCAGTAGCCTCTGGTCGACCGGTGTCATGTCGTTTCTTGGCGGTTTTCTTCTTACTTCTATCGGTGGACCAATGAACCTCTGGATCAGGTCAAAATTTACAGGAGTTTCGAAATTCATAAGTTTATCTTTCTTGATTTTTTTTATGTGGATTTTTTCCCAGACTGTGAGTTCTTTTTGTTTATCTGTGTGTTTGATTAGGCTAGCTTCTGTATCGATTAAATGATTTTCAGACCAAGCATGGGCTGCTCCAGCTGACTTGTCCACTTCACCCATTTTTACATTTTTAAGGTGTTCTTTCAATCTGGTTTTTAAATTTCTTTTTGTTTTTCCTATATAGATTTTGTCGCAATCCTTACATTTGATCTGATATATTCCTGATTTAAATTCTTCTCCATTTTTTTCATTTTTGTTGGTTTTAATTATCTTGTTTAGGCTGTATTCATTCTTTGGGGCCAATTGAATGTTAAACTTATTGAAAATTTTCTGGAACTTGTGGTGTTATTTGTGTTTATTTAGATTGATTAATGTACTCAGTGTCCTGCGCCGTAGCTAAGTGTTTAAGGCAAGAAGCCTTGGCGCAGAGCTATGGATCTTGCGCTGGTTCGAGTCCTCATGGAGGAAGAAATTTTTCTCAAGGAATTTCAGCCAGTATGGGACCAGTGCCCACCCAGCATTGTGAGGCATTTAGGTAGCTACAATAAGTAGCGACTCCAGGTTGAGAAGACCAGCTATAATGGCTGGGGGACCCAACATGCTGAACACATGTCACCACTACACTGGTTTATGATAGTCTACCTCTGTGATTAACACATGTGGACGTGAGGACAGCAGCTGGATGGTAGGCCTAGGGCCTTCAAGGCCTGTCGCGCTTGGAGAAAAATGTACTCAGTATATGAAAATAGAGGAATGCAATTTACATTATGTATATCGAAGTTATTTGTGTTTATTTAGACTTTTTGTTAACACACACACACACACACACACATGTAATATATCATTGCTGTTACTCCAAAACCTCATAACTTCACCAGCAGCTAAATTTGAAATTTTTGAATCTTGTGAATTCAAATACTCTATCCTCAACTGTCTATGAAATCTGTATTGCACATTGTTCATTAAGATTTCATACACAGTTGAGGATTGTGTATTTCAATTCACAAGATCTAAAATTTCAAATTTAGCTGCTGGTGAAGTTACGTGGTTTTAGAGTAACAGCGACGACATATATATATGCATATGTATGTGTAAGTGAAGTAGTTATTGGCTAATGATCATTGAAATTAGATTTCCTCCATCTTTATTTGGGTGTCCCAGTCTTATTGAAATTGAAAATCAGTATCAATTTTGTTTAACTTTATAGGAATTAATATATATATCTTTTATTGATGGATAGAGTATAATGCATTTGACCATGATGGATTTTTCTACTGACACCGTGAAGATGGGTAGATTTTATTTTGTGGAAAGTAGAAGCTATTTTCATCATATCCAGAAATACACTAAGCCATATTTATATTTAGGAATTCCCACACTACTCTTTCCTCCTGGGCTATTTTTCATTATCCTCTATAGTATTTCACTATTATCTGTTCTTTATATACAGACTACCTATATCAATCTGGATAAGCTAAAAAGATGATATAATTCCTTGTTATATTGTCTTCATCATTTCTGAATGGATCCATCTTCTTCTTCTTCCTTCCAAGTATTAGGCCAAGGCCTGTTACGATCCTATAGAAAATTTTCCCTCCAGTGTTTCATAGGACGGCCCAGTGATCTTCATCCTCTTGGTATATAATTATAAACAGCTTTGGGGATCAGATTTGAACTCATTCTTTCTAGATGGTGTTTCTAACTTAGTTGGTACTGTTTAATATATTCCAAAATTGGCATAGTCTTCAATTCTTTTAAGATATCGGTGTTCCTTTTCCGATCCCATCTGATATAACCCACTGTTCTGCGCATGAATCTCATTTCACAAGCCGTTATTCTGCTTTCATGTTGTCTTTTTAGTATCCATGCTTCACTACCATAGGTCAACACTGGTCTAGCCAAAGTGTTATATAAACGTAATCTGGTGTTCTTTTGTACAAGGGATGGTTTCATAACTTGATTAATAATTCTCCATATATTTTAAAAATATTAAGTAATGGTATGTCAGAACCAGATCTCACATTCATATACCAGCACTGGTTTTATTATAGGTCTACATAGTTTCATTTTTGTTGCACAAGTAAGAATTTTTTATTGAACATATTTTCGCATTAAATAATAGCATTTGTCTGTATTTTGAATTCAATTGCTATTTTTTTAACATACTTAGAATAATTAATTTAGGATATAAAAAGTTGCGTACTTACATAATATTGAAAATTATGCATCTTTACCAATTTGAAATCTATCCATTTGCATCTGTTGACAATTCTTTTATATTTCTTGTTTTCATTAATGGTAATTTTGTTTTTTCCTCATTTATCTAAAGACTCATTCTCTTCCGCCTTATTTAATTATAATAAATTAATAAGACAAATAAAAAACCTAAAGAGCTCACAGTTTGGGAAAAAATCCATATTAAAAAAATTAGAAGAAATTAATAAATTTTGAAATTTCTGGGAATGCAATTTGATTTGGAGGTTTATTGGTACATCAGTAGATGGTGGAAGAAACTGTGCATCACCATGACAAAACAATGGTTGAGAAAATACTGAAGATGGAGTAACTGCTCCAAAACCAGTCGAGAAGGAAGAACAAAATCTGAGATGATATTTATTAGTATGAAATTAAATTAAAATAATTATTTTGCAGGTTGAGAAAACCATCTATAATAGTTTGGGGATCCAACATGCAGACCATGTATCCCTACCTAATCAATCTTCTAGACTTGTTACAGGTAGGAAATTTATAGTTTTAGTTTTTCATTAAAAAAATAACCAAGCGAGTTTGCTCAAACGATAGCATTTAAGACTTGTACAAGGTTTTGATCCCTTGTTTGCCCAACCTGACAGGGATTTTAGTGGTTTTCTTTAGTCATTAGGACAAATGTTGAATTGGAATTTCATTACAAAAACTTCATCAATAGTTATCATTTTACAATTAATCAAAATTTAAAATTTCAGTTATCTTATACAGAACATATGATTACATACAAAGACATGTGAAATCTACATCCAATGATTGCAGAAATAGTATAATCAAATAATTTAGTTTCTATATGTAACATTTAAATAAAACAATGATAACTGAAAGTTTAAATAATTAAACAGATGGACTATTATCTTTTTTATTGCAATCCATCTGACAAGGGAACTGTCAACCATTGCATGCCGAAACCTACCTTGAAATTTCTCCCAGAAAAGCGTTGTGATATACCAAGGCCTTGTCCAAAATATTATCTGCTGTTTTAAACTGCAAGGCATAGAAATCAAAGCTAAAATCTAACAACGGCAATCCACTGTACAGAGTACATGGACTCCCTACATTAGTAAGAGCAGAGTGAAGTGAGGCAAGACATGGCATGGATGACAGGTAGTGAGGATTATCCCATCTACCAATTCTAGAGCTGTAATACTTCCCTATAGCTTAAATCAGAGATTTGACACTGGATTTTAGTGCCTTGCAGTTAAAAAGGCAAATAATATTTTTTTTTACACAGCGTTTGTACATCACAATACTTCTGTAGAAGGAATTTCAAGGTAGGTTTTGGCATGCAATGGTTCACAGTTCCCTTGTGACACAAACAATATAATTTATAAATGTAAAATATTGTTCTTTTTTTAAATATATTCTACTAATTAACTCAATGGCACTATCGAACCCGGAGGTTTGTCGAAATGTGTACATAATTTCTCTATACATCTCTTGTCTGAGTCAATGTTTTCCAATCATCCTGTGCATAATATATCTCCCTCAAATCATAGTTAATTTTATTCTCCCACAGATATATTCCATTTAGTGCAAGTACAGGTGTAAAAAAATAAATACAGTAAAAAATCTAGATAGTCTTGAATTTTATAAATGATTACTCTGGCTAGGATTTTTATGTACTAAAAGTTAAGATTGCAACGTAGTATAATGAAAAGTTAAACTTCTGACTGTCTTTTATTTGGTTTCACACACAAACAGTTGAATAATACACAGTATACCCCTCTTTTACACTTTTCAAGGGACCACGGGAAAAATGGTATAAAATAGGGGAAAGTGTAAATTGAGGGAAATGAAGATGAGCTAAAAAATGTTGACCCCTGTCCATTCCAGAACATGAAAAAAAAAACAGATGGGGATAATATACTACAGTATTAGCCCTCTTTTATATGAGGGAAAGTGGTGTAAATTTGGGGAAAGTGTAAATAATGGAAAATGAGGAGCTAAAAAATGTTTACCCTCACATTCAGCAACCATTCTAAAACATGCAAAAAAGCAGTGACTGGGATAATATACAATTTTGGCTAAGTAATCTAATGTTTCTTTTAATTTAAAATAAAATTCTTTACACCACACCTCATATCCTGTCTTTTATTTATTTAGAAGACAAAATATCAGGTGAGGTGTTAAAGAATTTTATTTTAAATTAAACATCATAGTGATATTCCTATAATAGTTCAATGTAATGTGTGTTTTGAACTGCTGTAAACATAAAATTACTTTATTTCTTTTACTTTCACCATTTAAAAAGTAAATAACAAGGAGAGGTTCAGTAAGCAGCACTATGAATCTTTATTGAGAGATTAAAAAAAAAATTGTTTTGCCATAGAAGTACACGGGTTGAATTTCAGAAATGTTTTAAAGTTCTGAGCCAACTTGATTGGCTCGATGAACATGCTCTGCTCTTTATCGATTGTACAAAAGCCAGCTTCGTTGGCTCATTAAACTTATCGATTATAAAGCAGCTGGCTTCGTTGGCTCAATGAACTTGCTTTGCTATATATCGATTGCACAGAAGGGAGATAATCAATCAAATAAATCAAATATCTTCGATGTTTAACACTGAAGATCGATGTGATGTGATGTAAATTGCGGGAAAACAAAATTTCAGAAATGTAAAAGCGGGGTTTTTAATACATTGTGAATATAGGGAAACTGAAGGGACCTTTAAAAAATGTTGTAAAATGCAGGAACGTAAAAGCAGGGTAATACTGTATACTATCTTTACCTTTTATTACATAAAAATCCTAGTCCTAATGATTATATTAAAATATTCTGAAAGCCACACACTACATTTAAAATATGCATAAGGATGTAAAAATAATTTTCCATTTCCCATGTGACCTGAGGCATTATTGCTTGCTATTTAATAACATTTGGTGATTATAAAAGTAACTTCATATAAATTATCACTTATTCTGCTTTAGGCATCAAGGTACTAGATTAAAATCTAATATTATTTATCCTTCTTGTCTTTTTTCTGAGGTTTGCTAGGATAAATAGCAAACAGGGAGAGTTGGATGACGCTGAGAATAAATCCAACAGCATTCTGAAACTAAAAAAAAAATATTTATATATACATTAGAAGTCCAGGCCATGCATTGCTGTGGCTAATGTATACGTTAAAAAATTTAATTAAATTCCTGTCTTTCAGCCAGATTACTTAAAACTAATACTTACACATGAAATTAATAATATTGAAAATAAAATAAACACTGAACACACTTAAATTATGAAATAATCAATATTTGTAATTCAATTGAAATTCACGGTTGCAACAAAAAGCACAGCCATCTGGATCTCTCTTTGTTAAATAATAAACCAATTTAATAATTAAATTAATGTTTTTATTACCTCACCTCATATTCTTTTTCTTCTATACTGCAGTTTCGGAGCTTATCTCCATCGTCAGTAGCCTCTGGTCGACCGGTGTTATGTCGTTTCTTGGCGGTTTACTTCTTACTTCTATCGGAGGACCGATGAACCTCTGGATCCAGAGGTTCATTGGTCCACCGATAGAAGTAAGAAGGAAACCGCCAAGAAACGACATAACACCGGTCGACCAGAGGCTACTGACGATGGAGATAAGCTCCGAAACTGCAGTATAGATGAAAAAGAATATGAGGTGAGGTAATAAAAACATTAATTTAATTATTAAATTAAACCTCATAGTGTTCTTTCCCTGTGAAAGTTAAATAAATAAACCAATTACCTTACCAAATTACCTTACACTGCCATCTGTTAGAATCATTTGGAACTCACAGATAATTACACCGCCATCTGTTAGAATCGTATGGAACTCAAAGACAATTATAACTCTTTGTTAAATAATAAACAAATAATTTGCAATAAAAAAATAATGAGACTATAAATTTAGTTATAAACTACCCTAAGTCTCAAATAATTTGCAATAAAAAAATAATGAGACTATAAATTTAGTTATAAACTACCCTAAGTCTCAAGTTGGATCAAACTGCACACAGTGTGTAAAATTTTATTAAAATCGGTTCAGTAGTTTAGGATTCCATCGCAGACAAACAACGTTACACAAAATTTTTATATATTAAGATATATACTTTATGATTTCATTGTAAAGAAATTGTTGCATGATATAAAAAACTAATGAAATTAATATGATTAAAATTTTAAAATGTCATATCTTACGAAAATTGAAATTTACATCATCATCTTCCATACAAGTGTAAAGCCTGATGGCCTGTTATGATTTCAAAACTGGATTTTCAATTCATCTCTTCCTTGACAGCCAACTGTAGGGCTTACTAATTTACATTTCTTTCAAGTTTCAAAAAAGTCCTCGGAAACAGTATATCATTAAATAAAATTATAATTTTGTAACAAAATTGTAATTTGTAACCTAATCTCATAAGAACAAATTTTGCAAGTATTTGTTCCTTTTGTTTTAAAAAACTCTTCTTTCTATGTTGTAATGGTTAGTATGTATGACTAATATAAGACCAACTATGTGTGTGTTCTAATGCCACCTACTGCACTTTATTTTAGGTTAATAAGACCAACAATGCTAGAGAAATTATTAATGAGTTGGTTATTTTGACTCACCTCAAATTTCTTGATTTTTATGCAGACCTGGTTTTGTTGTTTTTGCATGACATTGTTGATGCATTCCAACTCATGCAGACCTGGTTTTATTTGAATTGTATCGGCAATCTTTTTTTTTTTACTATAGGCACGTGCCAAGGCAGGTTTTACAAAGAGCAATTAAAACCAAATGGACAAATAAATATCAAAGTAAAACAAACCTTATTGTCACTAAATCCTAAAGTTTGTTTTTAAAAGCTGCCACCGTCGTATTTCCCATGCCGCTATGTCCGCGTTATAAATGCTGCCCTTGCTACGATACGTGTTTTATTGTTTCAACTTGTCATTCGTTGCAATAATTTTGATTGAGTAACACATGTCTCTTCTGGTTTGTTCCCATTTTATAATGTAGAGTAAAAGGAAAGAAAAATCAGTCCCGAAGCGGAAAAGTAGTGTTGCCACATAAGGTAAGGTTGACGAGTTGTTTGCATCCATATCACGATGATCAATATTGACTTTTAACAATGAACATCAGGATTAGTGACAATAAGGTTTGTTTTACTTTGATATTTATTTGTCCATTTGTCGTTTGAATCGCTCTTCGTAAAAGCCGCCTTGGTACATGCCTGTAGTAAAAAAAAAGTAGCCAATGCATTTATAAAGGATACTAATCCTTATAATATACCGAATGGATCCGTGAATAAGAAATTTTTATCCACGAATACAGGAACTTTGTCGCAATATTTTAACCCGCAAATAATGGAACCGTGAATAAGGAGCTTTTACTTTAGTAGTAAAATGGAACATTTAAACTTTCTGCCATTCTTTCATAACACCTATAGCATCTCACTAATATAGAGATATAAAACAGAAGTCATACCTGGATAAATTCATTCTCGATAATAATTCCATATAGAAGCCAGAGGAATGTAACAACTGTTGCTGATATAATCAAAGGGAATGGCAATGTTTCAGTGCTCTTTGTTCTTATTATTTCTCCCTGCAAATAAATTAAAATTATGAAACATACAAAAATAGTAATCCTAGAAAACAATCAACTCAACCACTAATGGAAATGAGTACCAGGTACTTGTTCTGGGGGTAAAGACGTCTGTCACACAGGGCTGACAATCCATCTAACATCTCAAGCTAATTTTCTAGAAAAGTGGGCACCTTAACCTTCTATCACCCCTAGGAGATAGCGGCCTGTAGTGGGATAATTTTACCTTTTTAATTAATTATATGATTAACTTACAATAATATTCACTTATGTATTGACTTATAAATGTATTCTTAACTTTTTAGAAAAACAGAGTTTCAAAATATCTCAAATAACTAAGTTATCTATACAATATGTGAAAAAAAGAGAATTAAACAGAATAATAATTTTTAACTTTTCAGTGAAATAAATTAGTTGTTATTAACAAGTGATCATTGTTATTTATTGATGAGTGTACCAATGATTTCAGTGAAGTTTTTCTGAGCGAGATGATGTTCTTCATTTCACTATCATCACTTTTCTAGGAGGTCTGCCACAGTTACAGATTACATTTTAAGACTAATAAAAAATGAAGACCATGGTCATCTTCCCCAAAATTAACTTCAATGCAAGAACATTGAGATGGCTGTGAAAGCTTATTTGACTCTAAAATAGTATCAGATTACTGATAATTGTTATCCAATGGATATTGATTTAAATGAACCATAGCTTTGAATTCATGATATATTATTTTTATTTTGAGTTGTATTTTGACTCATATTTCTTAAAGTTGTTTTCCGTTAGTTCTTCTTTTCCTATGACTTGATGGGCAACTTTATTAAATTATGTAGTAGGAAATAACACTATAAGGTTTACTTTCTACTACAGTGCGATCAGTATAGCATTGGACAGCAGACTAGCAAACACGGGGTTTGTGCTGTGCGATGACGTAGGCTTACACATGCAGGCGTGTTTGTTGTCCAATGCTATACTGATTGCACTGTACATAACTTAATCATGATATATTAGTTCAGATATAATCATGTTTATCTATCTATATACACTGTACTTTTCTGTGTGGGGATTAGGGTGCTCCCTGGCGAGTGTGTTTTAACCAAGCTAATTTAGATATAATTATTTACCCATAAATGTCAGAGAGTGATATGGAGTCAGCATATTACCTCAGTGAGTAACTAAGCTATTACTTCTTCTTCTTCCTTCCAAGTATTAGGCCAAGGCCTGTTACGATCCTATAGAAAATTTTCCCTCCAGCGTTTCATAGGACGGCCCAGAGATCTTCGTCCTCTTGGTATATAATTATAAACAGCTTTGGGGATCTGATTTGAACTCATTCTTTCAAGATGGTGTTTCCAATTTACTTGGTACTATTGTTTTTTTTTTTTCTTTCACTCACCTCATACTTCATAACTCCTCACAAACCTAGGGTTTCGTCACATTATTTGTGACATTCTCAATGCTGTGTCACGTTCACAACTGACGTCGGTCAGCCATCAGATGGCGTGGAGGTCAGTCTGCAGGATAGAAGGCCGTTGGACGTCAGTTGTGAACGTGACACAGCATTGAGAATGTCACAAATGATGTGATGAAACCCTGGGTTTGCTAGGAGTTATGAAGTATGAGGTGAGTGAAAGAAAAAATAAACAATATTAAAAAACCTCATAGTAATATTTCCTATCTACATAACTTAGTTGGTACTGTTTAATATATTCCAAAATTGGCATAGTCTTCAATTCTTTTAAGATTTCGGTCTTCCTTTTCTGATTTCATCTTGTGTAACCCGCTGTTCTGCACATGAATCTCATTTCACAAGCCGTTATTCTGCTTTCATGTTGTCTTTTTTAGTGTCCATGCTTCACTACCATAGGTCAACACTGGTCTAGCCAAAGTGTTATATAAACATAATCTGGTGTTTCTTTTTTTGTACAAAGGATGGTTTCATAACTTGATTAATAATTCCCAAACTTTTATTATAACTAGTAATTTTTTCAGGGATATCCTTTTCATCCCAGATAGAGAGATAATATCCAAGATTACTTATTTTAGGAATTCTCACTATGAGGTATATTCATTAAGGTAGAATATTCTACCTTAATATCCAAGATATTTAAATTGAGTAGATCTCTCTAAAATTTTATTCTGGAGACAGATTTTACTTTGTATGGGGTCCTTCCCAAGAAATGCAATAATATTAGTTTTGTTAACTGATATTTCCATATTAAATTTGGCACTTATTTTTTGTAAATTATAAATTCATTGTTATTACTGAGGTATTACTTTGATGAATAATGGTCAGTAAATTTTGCACAGAGGCATGTGGTTCTTTTACGAGCCTGAAAGTTTTCAGACTCGGGACCCATGGCTTAAAGTTCCTCCCAGAGGACTTGTCCTTTGGATTTTTCCATCCTAAAATCCATTGACCCTGGCCAGGTTTGAACCTGCATTCTTCAGAACTAGGGTAATGAACATAACCACTAACCAACCACAGTCATCATGATGTTAATGTCTATGCTAAAAAATTCAAATTTACATTTTGAATGCTGAATTGTTTTGTTCAAGGTATCATGTTAATACATACCAGAGAAAACAGAGGAGAAGCAATCAGCAGCATCATCAGCACTGTGAGAATAAATCCATAGCGGAATTCTACAACCTCTGTAGCTTCCCAGTAGGTGTACGCAATTAAACTACTAACAAAGACCGTCATGTAGAACACTTGTCCCTGGACATCTTTCTGTAAGTAAACCTTACCATTAATTATAATTTCATAATATGTCTCATTTCAGTATTTTATGGTCTTATAAAATGGTCAGAAAATGGAAAATGACAGTTTTGTATCTGTAATATTCACAAAAACTTACACCAACATATGGATAAACCAAGGTTATAAACTTACTTAGTGAATTTATTTAAAAATACAATAGGAAGTAACATTAAGAGGTTTAATATTTAATTTTAGGAAGTTATATTTTGAGGTTATTTTAATTATATTATTTTTGGTCTGGACATCTTACCTCAATATTAATGTTGATTTGTTCTTGTATCAACATTAATATTGAGGTAAGATGTCCAGACCAAAAATAATATAATTAAGAGGTTTGTTTAATAATTAAAACATTTTGTCTGTTCATTCTTACCTCTTAGAGTTGTTTTTGTCGAACTTTAGTTTCAGAGCTTCTTAGCCCCATTGTCAGCGATTACAGACTAATCGCTGACGATGGGGCTAAGAAGCTCTGAAACATATGTTCGACAAAAACAACTCCAAGAGGTAAGAATGAACAGACAAAATGTTTTAATTATTACTTAGTGAACTTTCTAGCAAAATAGAATTTACATGGATATAAATAAGTTTAGGTTATATTTATTTCATTAGAACCCTAATTAGAAATAAATAATTTCATGTTACAAAAATATGTTTCAAACATTTATGATACCTTAATAAATGAGTTGGAGAAAATGCTTTAACATCTCTCCTCATAAATTTGCATGTCTTCATGATACCGGTTTCAAAAGTATAGTTTTACTTCCATCTTCAGTCAAATTCCAACTGAAGATGGAAATAAAAATATACTTTTGAAACTGGTATCATGAAGACACACAATTTTATGAGATGAGATGTTAAAACATTTTCTCCAACTCATTCATTAATGTAAATACCTCATAGTGTTACCTCCCACTTTAATTTTGATTAAATTTATATCATTGAACTTTATAGGAAGTAACAAGATGAGGAATATTTTCGTGGTTGAAATAGTTAATTATGTTTATGATTGGTCATTTGAAATTAGGACAGATAATTGCAGGATATGTAGTGAAAAAAAATGGTAATATTAATGAGTGCATGTCAGATTGTAAAAACTGTATCAATGGCAAACTTGGGTCCTAGCATTTGGATAGTCTCCAAAAACAGTTTTCCCATCTATTTTCACAAGTTTTAAAGGTTACAACAGTCATTTCATTATAGATAACCTCATACATCGTTTTGGTGTGGAGTAAAAATTTTAGGGCAATCGTTTATTAAATTTGACATCATTGCCATTGACAAGGCCAATAAAATTAAATGTGTCATTAAATTTAATGCTAAAATTCAAGAAATTTACATATCAACAGGAATGAAAAAGGGATGTGGAAGCTTCTGGTAGGAAAACCAGAGGGAAAATGCCCAGTTCATAGACCAAAAATGAGGTGGGAGAATAACATTAACCATGATTTGAGGGAAGTAGATTACACATGGGATGACTGGAAAACATTAGCTCAGGATAGGGATGAGTGGAGAACTTATGTATGCATGGCTATGAATCTATGGATTCGATGTCATAGAGTTAGAATTATCCATTGAAACACCCCAAGTCTAAATTTATTTTTTTTAAATTGTACTATGGCATAAACAGTACTGACATAGTACTGACCCTGTGCAAAAATGTTAACCCATTTATATAGGCAAGTGTGATTTTAGGAAATTTGCCAAGGTGGTCTTGTAAACAGCCATTTTCATGAAAAAGTCCCAACCTGTTTCACAATAATAAAAAGTCACAAAACTGGTCTATTTCTGATATACGTATTGAGGAATAAATATCAATAGCTTAACAGAAACATGGTACTTATGGATAAATTGTGGCAGGCATATTCGTTTCTGGACTTTGTAAATTTGGTATCAAGTCTAAATTGATTAAATCTTTTGTACAAGAAATAAATTGACAATATAACTTCAACCAGAGAAGAAATTAAAGTCCATTGGTATTTCTTGATATGTAAGAATATCACATGCAAAATTTCAAAATATAGGAACTGACCCTTAGGAATCACTGCTAATTTCATAGCAGAATTAGAGGAGACAACAGATGAGAAAATCATGTCATACCAGAAGATTGGTCAATTCAGTCACATAGAAGTTCCATCCATAGTAATTCTGCCTAAGGGCAGGTCCTTCACTGCAATCATAGTATTTTCATGCTATGCTTTGCAACTTTACTAGGGAATTGTAGGTGTGGTAGCTTCCCATTGCTTTCCACACCGGTGAAGGATTATGATGATGATGGCCATATGATTTCAGGACTATTTGGGTCTTAAAGTTTTCCTGACATTCGTCTACAAGTAAGGAAAAACCCCGATAAAAACCTCACTCAGAAAAACTGTCCAGACCAGGGATTGAACCCGGGCCCGCTGCATGACAAGGCAGCACACTACCTTGAGACTACAGCGGTGGACACATAGAAGTTCAATATATAAAATAATTAGAAAAAATAAATCTGATACTTATACACTGATAAATAAAATAAATAAATAAATATCCTCAACTCGTGTTCAACTCATGGTCGGGTCGAGGGATGGGATGGGATGAGCCCCCTATATAAAGAAGTCTGTGAATGACAAGGGTGCTGGCCAACCATGTCTGACGAACCATCATGGGGGCAGATGAACAAAATGAAATGAAATGGATGAGATGAGTACGGATAAATGGTGGAATGAAATTGTGGCAGTGGAAAATGGGAGAAAACCCCGAGAAAAATGTGCCCAAGCTCCATTTCGTCCACCATGAAACCCATATGGAGTGGTCAAGACTCTATCTCGGGATCCAGCGGTGAGAGGCGAGCATCTAACTACTTGCGCCGCTTATACATTGATAATTTAATTAATTCATAACAACATTGGTAAATCTATTGTTTATTTTTTATTATTTCACTCACCTCATACATATGAAGTATGAGGTGAGTGAAATAATAAAAAATAAACAATATTAAAGAACCTCATAGTGTTATTTCCTATCTACATAACTTAATTGGTAAATCTAACTGTATTATCAATTCTGGATACAAAATTCACAGGTTCAAACTCAGCTAAGATCAATTTTTTTCTTTCAACCATAAAATTTTGAGCACGGGTTCCTTTGAAGAGGAGATAAAACTATACATGAAGTTTCATAAATTTATACCATGTATAAAAATTTCATGTCTGATATAAGAGGACTCCTAACAAAAATGTTGGCCTTTAACATCCAGGTTGATTCACAAGGTTAATTATTATCTGAGATTGAACTATTATAGAAAATATCACTATGAGGTATAATTTAAATTTAAAATAAATTCTGTTCATCTCACCTCATATTCCATCTTCTAAATAGACCAGTTTCAAAACCTAGGCAGTTTCATCATCAGTAATTTCACAACTGATATTGAAAACCGGTTTAATTAGAAAATGGGATATGAGGTGATCATCATAATCATCTCCTTTATCTCCTATCAGGTGCATAGATCATCAACAAAGTGTGCCAATGGATCTTGTTCTGAGCTAACTTCTTCACTTCCCTTCAGATTTTCCCCTCCTTTGCAATTTCTTCAAGGATAGTTCTCTTCCATGTCTGTTTTGGTCTGCCTCTACCCCTGTGTCCTTAGGGCTTCCAATCCAATCAATTGAATCATGGTCTTTTCTTAATGTATGTCCTATCCGGTTCCATTTTTGCTTTTTTATTTCTATTTTAATTTCTTTCTGGTAAGTTTTTTTCCCATAATTCTTTTTGATATTGTTTTTGAGGTGAGGTGAACAGAATTTATTTTAAAATCAAAATTATCTGTGATATTAAAAAGTATTGATATTAAAATAATAACTACCCAACCAATCACAAAATAATATGTGTCCTTGAAAGATATTAGACGTTTTCATAAGTAATGTCACAAGTGATTTCCAAATCATCGATAAATTCATGAGTCACCAAGTGATGAGTGAATTTATCTAGAGGATTTGAAAATCAAGAGTGGCATTTGTTAGGACTGTTTAATGAATAAAATTAAGCTGTTTACTCAAAAATAATTATTTAAATATAGTTACCGGTATTTTTAAATATTTATATATTTAACGTAAATGGCGATGTTTGAAAACAAATCAGAAATGTGTGGTTATGTTTCATTTGTTTATTCACCACAACTTGATATTATTTATTACCAAATAGGATTGCAATATTGTAGGAATGAACCCTAATGGAGAAAGAATTAAACACATCAAACTGTATATTATAACCGACATTATAGGTTATTAATTTATTTTTTTAGTAAACAGCTCAGTAAAATCATTATTTAAAAACACAATTATTGAACACACAATTATCAAATGTGTAGTTCGAAGGAATCTATTCATTATTTGCTATATTCCATGTATTTGTTGGACAGTCAGTCACAGCAAAATAATGCTCTGAACGGTTCAGAATATTAAAAAGGAGGAGCTTTCTTTATAACAAAAGCAGGAAGTGGTAAAGAGAATTTGATAAAGAGCAAGGTGAAACACAACCGTCATTGGTTGTAAAGCAAAATTCATTGAAACGTGATTGGTCATTGACTCCCATTTGGGGCATGAGTTAAATAGTCATTGAAAATGGTCCACAGAATGAATGAAAGCTTATCCCACAATCCTTTATGAAATGTTTATAGTTGAAATCAGCATTTTAGAAAGTCGCTTGCTCTTACTCAATGTTACACTTCATTTATGAAGGCTAAGTTCATAAGCTTGAACAATGATTTGCTCATTTTACAAGCTTTTCACCAATAATGAAGGTCATTCATATCAAGAAATTCTTATCTCTCTTTCTAACTGTATAAAAATGAGAATTACTTATCAACAAGACATAAAGCTTCTATTGTGTAATAAGGAATGCAGGACTTTTTTAAGAAATTAAGATAAGTAAGATCACAAATACAACATAAAACTTCAATAGCTTATTTAAATTGTAGGAGTAATTTAATACATAGAAATACATTATATAATGTAAATGGACAGCTGATGACACATGAGGAGAATTTTGAGGAAGTGGCTGAATTCAAAACCTGGGAACAATAATCACAAATAGGAATGAGATACACAAAGAAATTAAACATAGGCTCAATTCTGGAAATGCATGCTATTATACATTACAGGGACTCTTTGTCATCCCAGCTCCTTTCAAAAAACGTTAAACTGAAAATACATAAAACTGTTATTCTATCAGTTATATTATATGGATGCGAAACACAGACTTTTACTTTAAGGGAAAAAAGGAGATTACGAGTATTTGAGAATTAAGTTCTTAGGAAAATTTTTGGACCAAAGAGAGATGAACAGACAGGTGAATGGAGAAGACTATACATAACAGTGAACTATATGGTCTTTATAGGAAGCCAGATATATTAAGAATAGTTAAGTCTCGTAGACTGCGATGGGCTGGACATGTGGCACAAATGGGGAATGAAAGACATGCATGGAAGCTTCTTGTAGGAAAATTAGTGGGAAAACGCCCAGTTGGTAGACCAATAATGAGGTGGGAGAATAACATTAACCATGATTTGAGGGAAGTAGATTATACAAGGAATGATTGGAAAATATTAGCTCAGAATAGGGATGTATGTAGTGTGGCCATGATCCTATGGGTTCAATAGTACCAGTGAGTTAGTTTAGTTAGGAGTAATTTAATTTTCAGAGCATTCTGATTAACACGGCTAACTAACTCAGTGGCACTATCGGATCTGGAGGTTTATTATTGTGCTGACATAGGCTCTCCATACATCCCTGTCTTGAGCTAATATTTTCCAGTCATCCTCCTTCATGACTAAAGAGAAAAACTGCTCTCCTTAGTTGTGTTAACTGTTGCTTACATATGGGTTGTTTGTGTCTATTAATTTCCATACTACATTCATTCTGATTATCTCCCAAGTAGTATAACATATACAGATATTACATTTTTCTAGAATATTCCCATTCAAATTAATTTCAAACACTTACTTATAAGTTCTTAGAAGAATATGAGGTGAGTGAAAAAAGTTTATCTAAATAAACATACCTCATAGTGTGAATTCCTAAAAAGTAAGTTACTTATAAGTTTTTTTATAAAATTACTTTCCATACATGTATTAATAACAGTTTTATATGATATAAAACTTTTCTGACACCTTCTTTTCAAAGAATTTTAAACAATTTTTAAAAATTCTCAATACAAAATGACTTCAAAAAGAAGTTGTCAGATGGCGTTGTGGATAGCGATGGCTATCGGCCTTTGGATGAAAGGAGAATTAATTCTATAAGTAGAAAGAAATTTGACGTTCCTATCGGAAGTTCAAATGGCATAACGATTACCGCACTGATGTACAGAGTCAGAGGTCCAGGGTTTGACTCCTGGTTCAAACGTAATTTTTTCTTTCTAAAATATAACTATATCCATTTCTGGAACATGTTAATTTAAAATATAATATCAAAATGAATATTTAATTCAGCCTTTGCCTTTATGATTGAGAATAGCCATGAAAAAAAGCTTAGTCAGGATGGTCGGCACCGAGGTTTGAACCTGGGATATCTCAAATACAAGCAAACCTGCTCATTGATTAATATTCTCTTAGCATATATTTTAAATATATTTATTTTAATCCTATTTTATTTTTAAATAAAACTAATAACTTCAACTTTATATGCAGGCCAGTTCATTGTGAGCATATTTTTTAATATTTTTTCTTATGAGTTGTTAATATATTGCTGTTGTTGTTCAATAGTGATGGGGCTTTTAATTGGGTTTTTCTTTTTATTGCTTCCTTGTAGAGACCTTGAATTTCCTTTCTGAGTTGTTTTCCTGTTCAACTTTTTACATACGAGGAAATGTAAAAATGAGTATTTGTCCTGTTTCATTGCATATTGTACAATTGGCATGGATTCTTAATATTTATTAAAAATAATGAAATTCAACATAATATGAATATAATTCTTACATAAAATTAAAAATAAAATTCTTTCCACCTCACCTCATATCCTGTCTTCTACATCTTCAGGAGATGTAACCACAAGGTTATGAAACTGGTCTAATTAGAAGACAGGATATGAGGTGAGGTGGAAAGAATTTTATTTTAAATTTTAAATTAAACCTCATAGTGATATTTCCTATAATAGTTCAACAATTTTTACATTCTAAGAATTGAAGGCGTTTTATAATTTGTTTTATCTCAACTCACTAAAACTTAATTTTCAATCCTTGAAATGAAATAACTATCAAATTTCATTCTTACAATTTGCTAAGTAGGTCCAGATAGTAAATATTTAAATTAATATTGGGAAGTAAACTTCAAAAATGCTTTATAGTAAATACTTATAACAATACTTTTTAAATAGATATACTCAGATTCTATAAATAATATATGCATAAGGATCTTCTTAAAATTTGTACTATAATCAGTCAAAGATGTTTGACCTTTGAATAAACAATGATGTAAGCTACTAAGAGTAAATAGTCTGATTTACAATGTAAATCAATTCATCTGATGATACAACATAAATTAAACTGCTATGAATATTACTAAGCATTACAGGATTTTAACTATGTATTTTTGTCTATGAAAGAAGCATCCTTAAAAATAAAATAGTTTTATGAAAAATGAATTAATTAACACTATAATATTTTAATTAAAATGTTTGATACTTCACCTCATATCTAGTCAGTCTTCTAATTATACCAGTTTCAAAGCTTAGGCAGCTTCATTTTCAGTAATTTCTTGTCGACTGATGTTATGTTGATCAGGAGAGCTATTCTCCTGATCGACATAACATCAATCGACAAGAAATTACTGAAGATAAAGCTGCATAAGCTTTGAAACTGGTATAATTAGAAGATTGGATAAGAAGTGAGGTATCAAACATTTTAATTTAAATCTTAAATTAAACCTCATAGTGATTTTTTCCTATTAACACTATGCTTAGCAAATATAAGTCCTGCGTCTTAACTGAGTGGTTAGGGCAAGAGGCTTTGGCACAGTGCTATGGGACTTGTGCTGGTTCGAGTCTCCATGGGAGAAGAAATTTTCTAATGAAATTTTGACCAGTATGGAACCAGTGCCCACCCAACATCGTGAGGAATTTGGGTAGCTGCAATAAGTAGCAGCTCCTGGTTGAGAAAACCAGCTATAACGACTGGGGGACCCGACATGTTGATCACATTCACCCCTACACTGGCAGGATGATCGTCTACCTCTGTGATTAACACATGTAGATGTGAGGCCAGCAGCCGGCTGATAGGCCAAGGGCCTTCTAGGCCTGTCATACCATGGAGTTTAGTTTTAGCAAATATAATGGATAAATGGTACATAATGATTCAATCCCTAGGACTGGTCAATCTACATATTAAGTTATTTATTTTAGTTTTCCAAATTCTCTGTAGTAAATGCCAATTCAATCAGGATTGAAATTTCAATTCCACCTATTATAATGATTTCTGTTTCTTAAATAAATACATTATATATATGTGGGTGGATCCTTAGCACAAACAGTTAGATCCTCACCTCTCACCACTGGAGTTTCGGGTTCACTTCTTGATTACTCCTTGGGGGTTTTATGGAAGACGAAACAAAAGAGTTTGGGAAGGATTTTCTCAGCATTTATACTGCTTTCCCTGCCACAAATTGAATTCAATCATTTCTCCAAACACATCTCATTCATTTCGTTTACCCCTTTGATGGTGCATCGGGTATGGTTGGCTGGAATCCTTGTTATTCACAGACCTTCAATGTAAGTGGCTTTATTGCATCTCATCCCTCAACCCAGCCCTAAGCAAACATGAGTTGAAGTTTATATATATAAAATCATCTCCTAATTATTATATCTTGATTGCTTTCTAATGCGTTGCATCTAACACTGAAGTCATTAGCAGTTTTTTTATGTACCTTTAGCCTATGTGACTTTATCATTAAATATTTTGAAGAAAGGTCAGTTGATTCCAACGATGAATTAAATTTGTACTTTGTAAGAAAACCAGACATACCCTGTGGTATGTCAAGACTGAGGTGGAAGAAAAACATTAACCATTATTTGAGGGAGGTAAATTATACAAGGAAATATTGGAAAATATTAGTTCAGGATAGGGATATATGGAGAGCTTATGTGTATGATAACATAAATCTCTAAGTTTGATAGTGCTACTGAGTTATATAGTTGGTTAGCCATTTGTACTAAGAGTTTTTATTGTCATAAGAGACAACCCATGCACAATGGATATCTTACACCATGAAATCCTTGTCCTCATTTAAACGACTATGAAATACATTTTTCTCCAATGCTTGCAAAACTGTTTAATCTACAGTGCATAACATAACAAATTTTCAATGTTATTAACATTTCCTAAGTCTTATTTGTCTATTAAAACAAAATAAAAAAAACACTTTAAACTTGCAAATCTAAAAAAAAAACTCAAGTCTTTTAGTGTGTATAGGCCTACATACTGCAAATTGTCAAAACCAAGTATTTTTGGGAAAAAGAATAATCTTTTCTCATCCCATATACCTCACCTCATATTTTCTCATCTGGATATGTTTTGCTCCATTCTCAACTAATATTTTCTCATAGTTAAATATGGAAAATAACATTATGAGGTTCTTACTTAAATGAATGAATGAGCCACTTCTTATCTTACCTCATAGTTTATGTTTTCCTAAACACGGGATCTGCAGTTTTCAAGAGGACTTTCCTCTCATTTTCAACCAATATTATGAATACCAGATTTTCATTGGAATCTCCATCCATAATGTTGCCATCTGGTGTTGATTTGGTGAACTTTGAAATCAGGTTCTGTTCATCAGGAATTTTGAAATTCATGGATCTAAATTTGTTCTTCTGAATACATATATATTCTCCCAAACTGTCAATTCAAAAGGTTTTTTCAAACGTTTCAGAAGTTAGGCCTCTTTTTCAATTTTATGACTCTCCAACAAACTATGTGCTGCAATGCCTGATTTTTCAATTTCACCATTTTTAATATTTCTAAAATATTCCTTTGTGCGAGTGTCCAAATTTCTTTTTGTTTTTTCTATGTATACTTTATGCAGTTTTTACAAACTAATTTGATAAATTCAAGATTTTTTACTATCTAGGATGTTCAATCGGTTATTAACAGATTCATCATCATCATCCATGCAAGTATTAGGCCGTGTGGCCTGTTATGGTCTCAAAGAGGAGTTTTCCATCCAGCGCTTTTTTGGACGTCCCAGCGATCTTTTGCCTTGGTGGCAGTAACGAAGCATGGCTTTTGGAATTTTATGAGACAGAATTCATTGAAGATGGGCTTTCCAGTTGTTCTGGTAGTTTTGTATATGGTGAAGAATGGTTCTACATTCAACTCTTCCATAATATCCTCATTTATTTTATGGTCCCACTTTGTATAGCCTGCTGTACGGCGCATAAATCGCATCTCATTTGCTGTTATTTGGCTTTCATCTCTTCTTTGTATTGTCCATGCTTCATTACCACATCTTAATACTGGTCTTGCGAGAACCTTATAAAGCCATAATCTTGTATTCTTATTAACAGATTACCAAGGCCAAATCTTTCAAACATTTGGGAAAACCTTTAGAATTGACAGTTTGGGAGAAGATATATATTCAGAAGAACAAATTTAGATCCATGAATTTCGAAATTCCCGATGAACAGGACCCGATCTCAAAGTTTATTAAATCAACAACAGATGGTCCTGTTATAGATGGAGATTCCAACGAAAATCCAGTAGTCATAATATTGGTTGAAAATGGTTCCCATGTTTAAGAAAACATAAACTACAAGATAAGATAAGAAGTGACTCATGTATTCACTAATATTTTCTCTTTTGGACATTTATTCATTCTCAATATTAATATTTCCTCACCAGGACATGTGAAGATCACTGACTCAATTCTCAACTAGCATGTCCAGGTGATAAAATGTAATAGGTGAGGTGTACAATGTAACTTACATTTATTTTCATTCCTGTCCGTCTACTATTATTTAATATTTATGATTCAATCTTTTAAAAATGTTACCTCATAGTATTTAAAAGCTCCATGGCACAACAGGCCTAGAAGACCCTTGGCCGACCAACCGGCTGCTGGCCTCACATCCACATGTGCTTATCACAGGGGTAGATATGACCATCCAGCCAGTGTAGAGGTGACATGTGTTCAGCATGTCAGGTCACCCAGCCATTATAGCTGATTTTCTCAATCTGGAGCCACTATTGTAGCTACCCACATGCCTCATGATGCTGGGTGGGCACCTGTCCCATACTGGCTGAAATTCATGTGAAATGGAGACTCGAACCAGTGCAAGTCCTGTAGTTCTGCACCACTGTATCCTACCTTAACCACTCGGCTATGGCGTGGGACCTTCATTGTATTTACCTATCAAATATTGATGAATTCAGAACATACCTTTTCTTGTGAATAAATGTAGTAACAAATAAGATAGAGCAAGTTAAGGACAAATCCAACAATATTCACACGAGTCATGGCAGGGTCATCCAACATTTGACTGTACTGTAGCATAAGAACTCCCCTGTAAATAAAATAGTCTATTCAATTAAATTTTTATTTGTTTTTGAGAAGAGGCTTAGTCAATAAAAACCACATACAAATTGTTGCCGATTCAAACCCAGCCAGGGCCAATGAATTTTTAGGATGGAAAAATCCAAGGGAAAAGTCCTCTGGAAAGGACTTTAAACTGAAGGTTTTTGGACTTTTGAAGATTTTTGTGTTCATAAAAGAACATCAAGTCTAAATTAGAGCCTCTGAACAAAATTGAATTGGCTTTTTCTATCCACCTAATATCTTTGTCTCTACTAGGTGTCTCTTAGAGGGGATGAGCTAATCACTTATCACTTGCTGAGATCTGTAGGAAAATATACATAAGTAAATTATTCTGGTTAAGTAACTCTTGCAAGGGAGCACCCTTGTCTCACATAGAGATGTACTGGTACAGACACACAAACCATACACAAATTTAAAAGTTTTGTTCAAATCTAAAATATTGTAATTTCACTATTATGTCATTACTGGTTATTAAAATATTAATGAAAAGAGTACTTTAGGTTACACATTAACAGTCTTAGAATTTATTTTTAAAAAAGATACTCAAAGAAAACTACTAAAATATTTGGTAACTTTTAAATAACCTCATACCTATTACCATAATAGTATATTATGATACAAGATGGAAGACAGCGTTTCACATATGAGTTGAAATTTTTCTCTTCAAATATAATTTATCCTTCAGTGAGAAGTGTTAAATTAATAATAAAATCGTGAAATGTTTATGCCTGAGTAGATAATGAGGGCATAATTTTACGAGTATGTAAAAGTCTTCCTTTTCTTGTTTCATACAATATTTTATTTCATACTATGCTGAATTTTTTACCTTTAATTAAGTTAATAATATTGTTTAAATAAGACATCAGGTTAATTAAAAGATAGTGTAACATTCTCATTAAAAATATTTCAATAGAAGCCGGCCATTGGCCATTGGTAGCAACGTCTATCTGCCTTCTGACACTTTGAGAATTGTATACGAAAAAAGACATTAGGTGTTTGATTTTGATGCTCATTTCATGGCTGTCATTTAGAATGTCACATTAAACATCAAGGGAGCTGGAGGACATAATCAATTTTCCATTTGAAAAATTCTGACCTATTCCTCTATTAACCATCTAGGGAAGCTTTGAACAATGATTATGAAATTCTGCAAATTATTCCTAATAAATCGAAAGAAGCAGTTGGGAAACTGATTCCAAGTAGATCTGAAGTTAGATTCAAGAAAGAGTATGATGAATTTTGTTCATGGAAAATAATTAAAAATGTAATTTTACTGAATAAGGATGTCATGTTAACATATATGTAGGATTTGATAAGTGTTAAAATGTAATGTACGCTACATTTACAGTGATGTATTTGGGTAATTTACTACAATTGTTCGTTGAATTATTTTTGATGACAGAAAAGGATAGATTAACGTTTTAACTGTTATATTGAGCAGATCTTATTAAATATAAGCTAAAACTGATTCAACAATTCTCGTGATGTCAAGTGTTAATTATAATTTTCTTTCCTTGCTGGAGAAAAAAAAAATTATGTCTTCAGTTTGTGATTAAGCTTTTGAAGAATTTACTAATAATCTTGATTTAATAATAAAACTTCGGATACTAAAGATCATGTGTTTTGTGTTTATGAAAATGTTTAATTAAACAATAATTTATTTTGTACTACAATAAAATTAGATATTAATATCTATAATAGTATGTGCTTCTACATAAAATAAGTTACATTATGCTTGATGCGGGGCATAGCAACAAATATGTCACTAAGGTATATTTAATTAATGTTGGGAAGTAAACATTATGAGGTATAATCATTAAAATTCATCGGAGAACATATTGTTTAAACAACTCACCTCATAGGATTCATGCTTCCATGATATCGCGATTTCAAACATAATCATGTTCATCGTCAGCCATAACTCCGACTCGGAGTTTAAACAACTCACCTCATAGTCGGAGTTATGGCTGACGATGAACATGATTATGTTTGAAATCGCGATATCATGGAAGCATGAATCCTATGAGGTGAGTTGTTTAAACAATATGTTCTCCGATGAATTTTAATGTCACTAAGGACCTCTTTGAGGGAAAAAATGCAGGCATGTGACACATGTATAGCCGTTTTCTCTAAACTGAAAAATTTCTAATTATAATAATGAGTTGTGAATGGGTTTTAAGGGTAAGCAATGCCTATTTAAAGCTGATGGGTGTGAAATTACTGCTTTTGGATTGTAAATATACAGAGTATTCTTAATATAGCTTATGTTAAAATGAGTCACCAAGCTACATTTTAGTTTTTATGTTATGTTTGCAAAAGTTGCATGCAGTCAAGGATTTGAGAATTGTTATAATTTGTTTTTGCGTGATAGTGCATTTTGTCGTACTTACAGCAATGGCGACCATGATTGAAAGTTCAGCTTCCTACATTTCGGGGTTGCCAACCTAAATAACTATACTGTAATAAAATAAGTATACTGTAATATTACATATTACAAACCGGTGTGGGAAGTAAAACCACTGCCCTCTATGTATACTACATACAATGTATATACAAAAAATATCCAAAAGGTAGTGTTATTATACATTATACAAAACAAATCACTGCATTTTAAATTAACTGAACTTTATTTGAAACAATATAAAACAATAAATACGTACTTGCCACCATTTTATCTGTAATTGGTCTCAAAACCTCCTGTAGTTTCAACTAATAAACATTACATACACTGTTAACGCTAGTCAATTGTTTATAATGAATGCAAGTATTTCCAACGAAGATATTATTTTACTCATATTTATTATTTTGAAAACACCATCGCGCAAAAAATAATGTACAATGCACGTTTGTGAAGTGATTTACAGAATCTCAGAAATTGAAAACCTCGCTGTCGCTCGGTTTTTAAACTTTTCCTCAATTCTGTAAAAACCACTTCCCAACTTTGCATCGTAATATACTATTTCCACACTCGTTTTAATAATGCAAAATTATCAAATTCGACATAGTATGATGAAAGCAATTTGTCCGTCAGATGAATTATGGTTTAAGTATGATTCAGTTTTTAAATAATGAATAATCTTATTTACTTACATTCCAGCACCTCCAAGAAAAGGAACAGCAGATATGTTATGTGTATTTCCTTTTTTAACAATATCCTTACAAATAAAACTGAAACAAAAAAAATGTTTAAATAATTTTAAAAATATAATATAATGTGAAAGTTCTGCCAAGTTAATAACTAACCAAATTGTATTTTTATAGGAACCAAATGCTTATGTTTATCTTGAATGTTTTATTTATTAATTTTTAAATCTATTCTGGCATACTTGAACTTCTATGATTTATACCATTAGACTGCATATTTATACTGATTTTTAATCATTAATAATGAAATAAATAATGGTAATGAAAATCAACCTACCAGGTTGTTTAGTACCATGATATAAATGCAGAATCTTCTAAATATGAGATTTAAATGCTACCATCTGAGCTAACTTGCTTGATAAATATAAAATAATAACTATATGGTATTGTGGTAATTCAATATAAATACATACATATACATAATACCCAAGGAGCAAGTCCTCCAGGAGGAACTTTAAATTGTGGGTCCCGAGTCTAAAGCTTTTCAGGCTCTTAAAAGATCCTTAAGCCTGAATAAATAGGCCAAAATTGATCGATCTCATCATCTTAGTAGTGGAATCTTTTAATATTATCATCATCTTATTAATACCTTAGTTTCCTGCTAGATGTCTCATTGGGTCGGTATGTTGACCACATACCATTCATGACATCTATGGGCAAATAAGTGTAACTAAATTAACTTGGTCTAGTAACTCCGAACAAAGGAGAGATTAAAGCTCAACATTAGGCTACACCATTGTAGATACATAACACAGTTCTACAGTGGAATTAATGGAAATTTGGATTTCGTACAGTATTTTTAGCAGTAAATTAAAATTATATCAACATATTTAATTTTAGGAAGTGATATTTTGAGGTGTCCCGCGCCGTAGCCGAGCGGTTAAGGTAGGAAGCCTTGGCGCAGAGCTATGGGACTTGCGCTGGTTCGAGTCTCCATGGGGGAAGAAATTTTCTCATGGTATTTCGGCCAGTATGGGACCGGTGCCCACCCAGCATCGTGAGGCAGTTGGGTAGCTACAATAAGTAGCGGCTCCAGGTTGAGGAACCAGCTATAACGGCTGGGGGACTCGACATGCTAACCACATGTCACCCCTACACTGGCTGTTGATCATCTACCTCTGTGATTGACACATGTGGATGTGAAGGGCCAGCAGCTGGCTGGTAAAAGGGCAACCACTGAAAAGTGGAAAGACCCTCAATCGGAATCGGATATTTTGAGGTTATTTTAATTATATTATTTTTAGACTGATCATCTTACCTCAATATTAATGTTGATTTGTTCTTGAACATGTTTCAAAACAATTCTGTTTTATCATCAGCTTGTCCAGACTGGTTTTATTTATGTTGCACAACCTGGATGTCGATGTCAGCTCCATAGGATGGATAAATAAAACCAGTCTGGACAAGCTGACGATAAAACAGAAATGTTCAAGAACAAATCAACATTAATATTGAGGTAAGATGATCAGTCTAAAAATAATATAATTATATCAACATAATTTACATTTTACTGATTGCATTTTTTAAGTGATACCATTAGGCCTTAGGAGGCCCTTGGGGTAGTAAGAGATTAAGGTTCGTATTTTCCTAGAGAATCACCACAAGATGTTACCTGGGTTGTCAGCCCTACATGGCCAACTTTATCCCAGAATATGTTTGATACTCATTTCTGTTATAGGCTAAGTTAATCCCAAAGCCATGGTAAAAAATATAAGCTTTGTTGCTATAATAAGTGTTAAATCCCATTAAAAAGTCTTCTTGAATAAGAAGCAGCCAGATGGCATGAACAACAAAGGTTCATGACCTCTGATACACGGGATTGTATAAGAGAGAGAAAACTTTCCATTTAAAGTGAGATACCTAAGTAGCACAGTGCTTTAGTGCACTGGCTTTGGTTCAAATTTCCAGTTTAGACATAAATTTTTCTCTTGAAATATTAACTATTGTCGGTTGTACGGGTGTTGAATGGTGTAATGGATTGCACACTGACATACAGAGTCAGAAGTCCAGGATTCAATTCCTGGTTAAATCATTAATTTTTCTTTAAAAAAAAATTAAATAATAATAAAACTTATTTATTAAGATATAATTCAGTGACATTTTTATTTTTATTTAATTAATAAATATGGATTTTCATCAAGTAAACACCAACTCAATTGATTATCAAAAAAATAGATCTATCCAGGACTGGAATATGTTAAATTAAATATAAACATTAAAAAATTAACTATTTATTTACTTCCACCCTGTAATAGAGCCATTTTGGCAAACATCCTGGCTGCTCTAATAAATTTAAATATTTCTGCAAATGCAAAATATGTTGAAATGTTGGAAGTTCTCCAAAATACATCCCTTGCTTTTAGGACAGATTTTGTTCATTGTGTCTGGTTTTCATTTTATCGTAAATATTAGTATTCAGGTAACTAGTAATACCTCTATTTATTGTTAATGATTATGCCTATTTTTACTTTTCATGGTAAGATCTTACCACATCTGAATTACAAATTCTAGCAAGCTGATAGTCCCTCCCCCCCACCAACACAATCATTACTCTAAGTATGAATAGTATCATTGTACCCTTCCTCTATATCTTATCTGCTCTTAGAGTGATCCTAACATAAACAAATGCGAATTGCATCCTTCCGCCATTCACGCCACAATCACTGTCACATTGGCAGGATGTACGTGTGAAGTATATAAAACATGTGGTCATTGAATAGGGTAGATTACAAGAAAGCTGGTGAGATTTTTCACTGAATTTGTGAAATACATTTAAAATAACTGTTTTTGTTACCACTAGCTAGTCAAAGGTTTGCCAGACTTGTGTTTTAAAAATTTAGATGGCAACACAGCAACAGAAAACTCGACACATTCAGCCATTTTGTTACATAAGAATTGACTGAAGCATGGCTCAAATGCATCGTCCATATGTAATAAACTATGTTAAGTTGTAATTATTGATTAGATATATCCATCCATAGTAATTCTGCCCGAAGGCAGGTCCTTCACTGCATTCATAGCATTTTCATGCTATGCTTGCAGCTTTACTAGGGAATTTTAAGTGTGGTAGCTTCCTGTTGCTTTCCACACTGGTGAAGGATGATGATGATGATGATGATGATGATAATAATAAGAATAAGGATGATGATGGCCATACGATTTTGGGGACCGTTTAGGCCTTAAAGTTTTCCTGACATTTGTCTTAAAGGTGAGGAAAAACCCCGATAAAAACCTCACCTAGAAAAACTGCCCCAACCGGGGATCAAACCTGGGCCCGCTGTGTGATAAGGCAGCAGGCTACCTCGAGACCACAGCGGTGGACATTAGATATATTTTAGAATATTTCTAATGTTTTGAATATTATTATTTTCATTCACGAAGAATAACAAATATATTCAATGGACATGTTTTTAATTTAATGAAGGGAACTACTTTTACATGTACTTATTGCTTCTACATCGTACGTTGGTGTCCATAACCAATGAAAAGCGAGCAGGTCACATGGTTTTGTTTTGACGAGGATCACTTTAAGAGCGGATAAGCCTTTAGACTCTAGTTATAGCTGTCAGAATTCCAAAGATTTATAATTCCACTGAGTATGGATTATTATCATGCAATTAAATCAATAGAAGAAAAATTAATTTCTTTGAATCAATTTTTTTTTTCTATTGAGAGTAGCAGAACTAAAAAAAAATGCATTAAACTAAAGGTAAGAGTAGTATGCTAATCATTGATTCTATAAAATTACCTTAATAAATTGTGCATTGAAAAGAAAAAGGTAATACTTACACTCCAGAAAAAAATTGAGCAATTGTAGTTATACTTGCTGCAGCAGCAACCAAATCCTTATAATCTGCTAACCCCATTTTCAGTCTAGAAAAAATATAAGTGAGTACTTGATTCACTTCTCACATATAGGAGAAAGGACTATAAAGGGAAAATTCAGGATTTAAATAATTAAGTAATCAAGTAGAAACTGTTGTAAATATTTAAAGAATCATTCAATACATTTAGACCAGGCATGCTATTAGAAGACATGCGGTAAGCCAATCCTGCTTCACTCTTCATGCGATGTTGTCAGATATCGGTATGTAAGAGGGAAAGAGACAGACGATATGTCGTGCGAAGTATTTGTATAGTTATAATAATAAAAAAAGTTACACTGCTATCTAATTCTGCTCATCTTATACATTTGTTTATATATTGTGCCAATTATTTAATTAACTAAAAATATAGTATATCTAAAAATATTTAAAATAAATATATACAGTTTCCTAGAAAGCTGTACATTTTCAATTAACGCACAGAACTAGTAGCACTTGAATACTTAAGAGGGAAATTCTCGCTCGCATACAGTAAGTCTGATCACAAAAAATTCATAAAGAAGGCTGACTTTTAATATGTATGCCTCAAAAGCAGGGTAAAGCTGATTAGAAATGGGAGTTTAGAAAATAATTCCTTCGAAAGAACACCTGATGCCAGTTTGGATAATTATCGACAAAAGAAAAAATTGAGTCATGAAAACAGCTGATGATGGTGACAAGTCACCAATACTGCAGTGCTGTGTTTAAAAAAACATAGAAGTATGAGGTAAGAAATAATCACGATTCATTTAATTCCTATGAATTGAACCTCATAATGTTAAAAATTCCCAAATTTAATATATAAAAATGAAAATAAAACAAATGGATGTGTTGTTTTGGTGAACTCAGCACTTGTGTCAACAGATGCTCATAACTCTAGCTGTATAATGTACACGATCATTTTCATTGTTCAGTCGGATTCGTAATTTCATGCTCTATTCAGTGGTGCACTTCAAAGTGAGATCTGATCAATATTTTTTTTTCGAAAGCAATGAAAAATGCCAAATGTAGATTTACAGCTAGGAGTTGCCTAGCACCAATTGTACAACACCGCTCGATTATGATAGGCTGGACGAAATGCACTAGCCACGCATAGCTCTGCCCGATTTGTCTTCTAATAGCATATGCCTTATAGGAATCAGTGGAATCAATTTAAAGAAAACATTCCATAAGGTTTAATATCCACATTATAGGGCATCTGGTTTTACTTTACCGCTCAAGGTTATGCAGTGAAAGACAGACAAAGAGATACATTTACAAGGATACTGACTTCCATTCAACTGTTAAACCAGCTCTGGACTTAATATAGTTACTGTAATGTCTTGTAGAATTGAATGCATTTTATATTGGCAACCAGCGGCAGAAAGCATGTAGTGTCAGTTGCCTTAGGGAACGGCTACTGAAAGAAACAACCCCCTCCAACAAGTTGTAGGGATGAAAGGTACATGACCTTGAGTGGTAAAGTAAGACCAAAATGCCCTATAACTTTTTTTTTTAATTTTAGACAAATCTACAAAATACTGTGTGATAATTATACGTTTTAATTGCAATGCTACTAACCTTGGCTCACAAGCGAGTAACGAGTAATGTGCACACTCATAGGAAAAAAGTGCGGAGTAGCATACCGTATCTAATCAGTTGTCACAAATAGTTGCATGACAGGTTTAAAAATTATCAAAGTTTATGAGGAAAAATAGTTTAACATAATTCTAATTTTGAATACTTGATTACTGATAGTTAACTTAAAAAAAGAAAAAACAAAAAGAATATTAAAATGATTTTGATTACATTTCCAACAATAAATTTGGAGAGAAAAATAAATGCTTAAATCAGGATTTGAATCCAACATCTCTGGTTCTGTACACCAGCAATCATCCAAGAATTTAATTCAAATAAACAAACAACAGTAAATAATAGGACTTAGACATACACGACTCACCTCATATTTGTAGAAATATGAGGTGAGTCGTGCATATCTAACTATTATTTAAAATATATCTCATAGTGTCACTTCCTTTAAATATTAACCAAAGATAAACTATTTCATTGTAACCATGATGCTATTTTGAAATTACGTTTCCTCCCAATATTAGCTTTTAAATATTATATTGGAGGCAGTGATCCCACCATATAGGCCATAGAAGACGCTTGGAATACTAAAGGGTTAAGGTTTCCACTTTTTCTAGACAATCAGCATGTGATGTCAACTGGATTGTCAGCCCTGTGTGATAGCTGCCTTTACCCCTAGAACAGGCATTTGGTACTTATTTCCGTCAGAGGCTAAGTTGACCCCAGGGTCATGGTGCCACCAGAAGGTTTGGGTCAGTTTAAAAATTCTGATTCCACCAGGACTCGAACCCTTGATTTTTCCATTTTTAGCGTATTGCCTTAACCAATTATGCTACGGCGTGCCCCCAACTATTACATTTGAGTTTACTTCATAATTACACATGTCATTCTTAAAATTTAAAAAAGCTAACAAACCAAAATAAAGTACATAATACTATTTTTCACTGAGAGTAATTAATAATCATAATTACAAAGAAATAAATGTTATCTCAGTCAAAACATAAATTTATTAAGTCAATGTTTCAATCTCCTTATGTGAGATCGTTTTCAAGGCAGGGTTGTTCATAAATTTATTAAGTCAACGTTTCAATCTCCTTATGTGAGATCATTTTCAAGACAGGGTTGTTTATAAATGTATGTTTTGACTGAGATAACGTTTATTTCTTTGAAATTATGATTAAAATAACTCACACTAACCTTACATTTGCCTTTTTTGTAGCATTTATTATTGGTTTGATTGAATTTCGGCCGTTAGCTTTTATAAAAATCTTGGGAAAAACTGCACTTAAACTAGCGTGAAATAATTTCAAAGTCCTATAGAATAACAGTGTGCATGCGCCAGAATTTATAGAGCCAGCGAAAACCCACAATCGAACCACATATTGATTATCATCCTCGATTACTATCCATCGCTATGAAATTTAAATGACCAATATTTGCAATAAATCCTCAAATCTATGTTAAAAAATATATTAAAATTACCAAACATTTATTAAAAATGGGTGTACACTTACTTATCACTCCCTAAAGCTGATCCAACCAGTGATAGAAAAATCATGACTAATATACTCTGTGGAGAAAATAGCAATTAGCATCACAATATTGTGATCTGCATATTTAAATAAGTACTTCAAAATTGTCTAATAATGTTATGAAAATTGTTTGAAAATATTAAATAATGTTAGCAAATACAGAAGAAGAGCTATAGTTTACAACAATATAACTGAAAAATCAAGCACTAGTAGAAGTGCAGTTGAGCCAAATCTTGTACTACAAAGGAAAGATTCAGGTTGAACGAAATCGTTAGATGGCAAGTAAATAATTACCTATGGCTTTCACTAAAACTATAAATAAATAAGCACAACAAAAATTCTATGCCAAGATCTGTATGGTAATGGTAAATAGTATATCACCAGATGTACAAAAAGAACAAAGTCCTTAACAGAATGCAGCAAACAGCAGTACACAAATTAAGTGTTAAAACTCACTCGAGTACTTTCCTCAAAGTCAGGTTATTTATATCTCCAGAGAACATACCATACCGTAGTTGTTTAATCAATACATTACAAGCCAGGAGGTTCGAGTACCAGTGAGGTCAGGATTTTTTAACTTGCCTAAATCTTCTGGCAGCACCATAGCCCTGGGGTCAACTCAGCCTTTAATGATAATTGAGAGCCAAGAACTTGTTCTGGGGGTAAAGGCATAGATCAAAAGTAATCCCTGGTAAAGGTGGCAGTCACACAGGGTTTTTTATCTATGGGCTGATATCAAGTCACCCAATGTCCAGAAAGATGGGAGCCTTAACATCCTACTACCCCAAGGGCTTCATGAGGTCTGTGGTGGGATCACTTTACCTTTATTTGTATCTACACTTCTAATTCATGTTGTATATACGTAAGCCTACATTCCTCAAGTCTCTTTTTTTTTTAATTACGATAACAATCCCTAAGTTTTTATTTTTTAAACATATACTGGAAAAAAAAATCCTATTAATGCCTTGCATAAAATTATTATTATCCTGTTTATAGTTAATACAGAAGTGTTCAAAATTTACCTTACAGCAAAATCTTGTAATCTCTACTACTGACAACGCAATAACTCTGCTCGCACTGTGGTTTGATTAATAAAATAGTTCTCAATTGCATTTAATGAGTTCAGGGTCAAAACAGAAAGTAGTAAAAACTATGAGTGGCAAAATGGGCAATCATAGATAAATGCTTTTCAATATCCGTAATAAAAAAAAATCGTAATTTTTATAATATATATCTTAATATAACACAACATTTACCTTTTTTACAAATGCAGATTAATACGAAGACAAATTAAAATGTTATAACCTCACACTTAATAGATAACATATGATCAAATTTGACATAGTCAACTGTATTACGAGCAGCGATAAGTGGTTAAGAGTTGTGGTTATGTTGGTCCTCCCATTTTAACAAATGAATACGAACAATACTATTCGTAAGATTATATAAATAGATATCATACATATAGATATTGCCGTTCTTAATAAAGACCAAGACAAAAATCATTGCATGGTTAAATTCGTCCACTGTCCTATTAGTAAAAAAAAGAATGGTTAGCATAAACAAGGATTATGGAGATTGGAGTAAATTTAAGCCAAACATTTATTACAAAAAATACAGTAGGATAGGAAGTAACATTATAAGGTTATTATTAATAAATAAGGTGAGATGCAACATATTCGCCCAATTTATTAAACCACGAAGTTGGCGTGCAATAATTTGTCAATATTTACATAAACACGGCGACCGCGTTCATTATGATTGTGTACCATAATTCTCCAAAATAATTATAATGTAGACCAACTTCCATAAAATATCCAATTAAAACAGAAAAGGTGGAATTGCTTTACATAAATTTTAATTAACGCTCATCCCTCAAATATAAGACGTTAAAATCAGTAGCTCCGCATGTTTCTATTTATAGAAATATTGCCGATACCGGCTATGTTATAAAACTCTGTAGATACCGGTACATTTAAAATATCCTGAAATTGGAACTATGGGATAAATTAATTATTGGTGTAATCTGGACATCAGGTTAAATAAAAAGTCAACACGCAGGTTGTGCGTATATACTAAGCAAATTGCTCAGCAAGACGAATTTATAGTTCGATTTTGATCTATGAAATAAACGTTTCAGAAAAAAAACTTTAGTTTACCTTTCTAATACAGTTTCTAGAATAACGGTGCACATGCACAAATAGAGTTATCGCTAAATGGAACCACATCTCTTAAGTCCTATAAAAAGTTTATAGAGCTGTTGCTCTTCTATTAATTAAATTGTATCCAGTTTCATTGCGAAAAAACAAAAACTGCGGCCGATAGAGCAATTTTTAAATTTTGGATCCCAGATAAATCTCCACTCTTAATGATCCGATCTAACTGGTTTACAGAAGTCTTTCTTCTGATAATTAAATCGTATATACCAAATTTCATTGCGAGAAAAAAATACAGCTGCTTTCATGTTTACTTTCAGTTTTATTTTGAGATGCTTCAACATCTTTGGTAATATTACATTTATGATATTTGGGTCTTGGATTACATCAGTAGACTATGTCTATTCCTGTATGAGCTTTGTCTATTTGTTGATTGTGCAGATATTAACTTTAATTGAAAATATGATAATGAAATGGATCATGATACTGAAATTCCAACCAGCATTTGCTTAACAAAAAAAATTATCATTCAGTATGAATGTATAAGTTTACTTATAACATTGACCTTAATTGTTTTAATTTATTTTTATATGCTGGGTTTGATAAAAAAAACAAAGATTATGACTGCTAGAGTATTAAAGCACACATATTTCCTATGTTAATTTACGAATCATTTAAATTTGTCATCCTTTATGTTTTTAAGGAAACATAAAATATGAGGTAAGATGTAAAAAATGACTCCTTAATTTACAGCGGGCCCACTGCATGACAAGGCAGCACATGCTGTACTTTTCAGTTATATATGGGAAATAACATTATGAGGTTCTTAATTCGTAAAATTCTCTTAAAAAAAAGTAAGGTTGAATTTGTTAACCTATGCCTTAGCTGAGTGGGTAACTTCCCGTTGCTTTCCACCCTAGTAAAGCTGCAAGCATAGGAAGCCTTGGTGCAGAGCTACGGGACTTTGAGAAAGATTTAATGTGTAGAATTGTATTTGAATTTTATGATCGTAGTGAATTTCCTACAGCCAAGAAAGTTATCCAAATCTCCTGCAAAGGACCCGTTACTTTTAAAAAGTTTAGGTTTCAAATATAAGAAAACTAATGGCAGTCGAAAATTCTTTAAGAAGAGTGCTATTGTTCCTCTAAAGGTAAAATTTCTATGAACAGTGCATGAAATTATACTTTCTGGAGATATGAGGCCAATATTTTATGTGGATGAAACCGGGATAAATCAGAATCCTTTTGACAAGAATACTCTAAAAGCAGTGGATTAAAGGTAATCATAGGGAAGGGCAACTGACTTATGTATGGCATGTAGGTTTGACGAAGACAGGTTTTTTTATGAGAAAGCAAGTAGGTATTTTAGCATCTAAACATCTATCATGAAGAAATAACTCGTAAATTTAGAGACTGATTTTTTGAACATATTCATTATTTTTTTAGAGGTTGGAAGTATAATAATTATGCATGATGCAAGTTATCACTTTGTAACTATAAATAAAATTCCAAAAATTTCATGCAGGAAAGGCTAAATTCAAGAATGGTTACAAAAAGAAATGAATCCAGTTTTCTCAAAGTGAAAAAAAAAACTATAAGAACATGCAATTCCATTTAAAATAGGAAAAAAATTATGAGCTTGACTTACTTGCTAATGAAAGAGGGCATCAAATAATATGACTTTTCCTATAACACTGTCATTACAACCCCATTGAATTAGTATGGGTTCAAGTAAAGCATGAGTTTGCCCATAAAAGTAATAGTTTCAAAATTGTATATGTTGAACAACAAATTCTTGAAATGTGATACAAGAGCATTGGGTCTCCTGTGTAAACACGCATAACACCTTCAAGAAGATGATTTTGTAAAATAAATAGGCAGAGACAAAATTCTAGAACCAATTATAATAAATCTGAAAGATATGAATGACAAGAATCAAAGACTGACAAAAAGACCCTAGTAATTCCTTTGAAATAATTTCTGCTAAGATTATACACCGGTCAACATGATTTTTGTCTCATGAGTACCAATAGTTGTACTTAATGCAGTTTTTTTATCGTGTTTTGAAATATATATTCGGAATTACTCCATCACCCACAGTTTTTTTTATTTCAATTAATGGATTTAAATAATTTTTTTTAATAAACGTTTTTTCGTCCATTTATTATCTTGGCGCAGTGAGCGATGAGCACGGGGAACACTTTCATCAGGGGATTTCAGCTATGGAAAAGAGATATCAAGGCAAATGGGATCCTAATATGCTGGCCGATTATTGTTGGACCATCAAGAGGGATGTTCCACAGGTGAAATATAGCAGAAATTCGTCATTTTTTACTTTCTAGGCGAATCCGAATGTTCAAATATTGTGTAGTTACGAATGTAGAAAAATATTAAAGTGTTTGAAATTTAAATGCCTGTCTCTCAGAAACCTTGCATGATGGAGAAAAACTGATATCATATTTGAATTCAGGAGAAAAAATACTATCAGAATCACATATTTTTTCTTTCTGAGACAAAAAAAAAAAGTTTCTTTTTTGTTGCTCAGTGTAATTTATATCATACAATAGATTACACGATTTCCAAACAGCCACATTTAGGATCTACTAACAATTATAATTTTCATATTGCTTACCTTGATTGTTATAAAAAATGCTGTCATACTGTGCGAGATCATACATAGTAGATAAGGCCATACTGCAGTGCTTCACTGTTGGATAACCCCATATGTACGAGGTTTGAATCAGATTATAATTTACAAATTATGAGAATGCCTTAAACCATTATGTTTGTTTCAGGGGCTTGGTTCAGGACAGTCAGACTATAATGGAGCAATACACTCTCACATGAATTGGATGTTGGGGTGTGACCTTATATGAAATATTGGTAATATTATTATTATTATTTACACATAATTTCTGTTTGAATAGATGACCAACATGGCAAACATAAAATATGTATTAATATTTTTAGGAAGTAACACTATGAGGTTTTATTTAATAATGAAGCTTTACTGCTCAAAAGTAATGTTAAATTCTTAATAAAAATACTTCTGAATAGAAGTCCAATGACATTCGATGGTAGTGATAGCGGATTGGCCTTTGGATTAATGTGAATTTTACAAGAGGAAAGAATTGTTGACATTCATATCAGAGCTTGAATGGTGTAACTGGTATCATAGTGATGCATAGAATGAGACGTCCTGGTTTAAGCATTAATTTTTCTTTCTTAAATATTAAAGAATCCTGTGTTAAAATTTTTCTCTTCAAATATGATTTATCCATCATTGAGATGTATGAAATTAATAATAACATCGAAAGAAGCTGTACTGGCATAGAATGTAATATAAAAATTCCCAATTAAATGTCTTCTTAATAAAGAAGCTACCATTTGCAAAGATAGAAACAATGGTTTCATAGCATTTGGTGCGCAGGAATTAACGTATATAAGAGAAAAATTTGCATTTAGATTAGAACTTGCTCGGATAGGTCAGTCGGAAGAGCATTGGCCCAGAAAGCCAAAGGTCCTGGGTTCGAGCCCCAGTCTGAGTATAAATTTTTTCTCTTCAAATATGATTAAAGAATCTCTTTAATGATTATTAAATTATATACCTCATAGTGTTACCTCCCTAAAAGTATTAATTATAATTATTTTAGGAATTCATACTGAGGTATATTCATTTAGGTAAAATTTATCACTCACCTCATATTTTTCTTCTTTTTTTAAATTTAAACAAGTTTTGGAACTTTACATATCAGTTCCATCATCAGTATCAGAACAATGGTTACAGGGATACTGATGATGGAACTGATATGTAGAGTTCTGAAACAAGTTTAAATTACGAAAAGAAGAAAAATGAGGTGGGTGATAAAATTTTACCTAAATATTAATTATAATTTGACTACTCAAGTCAGAGGAAAATTAAAACAATAGACTTTGTAGACCAAGTTTGAATTAACAGTAAAACAGTATGGCATCCTCCAAAATAAGTAACACAATATTTGAATTTAATAAGTTTTCAGAAATGAAAGGAGAAATTAAAAGATTTTCAAAATTAAGTGAAAAAAAAAATAAATAAAAGGGCAGCAGATATTAAATTTATCAATAAATATATTTGAATTAATGTTGGGAAGTAAACATTATGAGGTTATATCATTAATAGTGAGTAGAGAACTTATTTTTTAACGACTCCCCTCCTACATTTTCAAATTTCTTTGATACCGACAGTTTCAGACATCTTGTCCCTTTTCAGTGGAAGTCATGACTGAAGAGGGACAAGATGTTGTCTGAAACCATCGGTATCAAAGAAATTTGAAAATGTATGAGGCGAGTCATTAAAAAATAAGTTCTCCACTCACTATTATCAACAAATGTTTGGAATTAGAGGTAGTACCTAAATTTAACAGAAAAACAATTTTTTTCTTCAGCTTTCCCCCACTTATAGATTTGCCATCTTCAGTTTCCATTTTTTCTATCATTCCAATCTCCTTCCAAAATCCTATCCATTATAGTTCTGACATAGGTTTTCCACTTCCATCTTGGTCTGCCATGTTTATTTCTTCCAGGGATTGACAATTGGTATATATATTTTTAGCCATCTTTCATTTTCCATTCTTTGTACATGGCCATACCATTTAAGAGTTTGATTTTCAATCCTCTTAACAGATGTGGCGATATTCATTTCTCTCCAAAGGAAAAACAATTAAAAATAATAAGGAATCAGACAACAAAAAAATACTGGAAAATAGAACTCCATCCGTCCGAGTTTCCATTGTGAAGAATACGAGTAATATGTTTTCCTCTGATCGCGGTACCAACGCTAGGAACAGGCAACTCTTGCCTAAACCAGAAAGTGAAGAAGATAGAACTCCAAAAGAAACAAATTAGGAGGTGAAGTGTTTAATCACCAATTCTTTAATGATTATGAAATATGGAACCTATGATTCTGGGATAGGAATCTAGTAGTTCACATTATTTTCATATTTATGTTTCCAAGTATGTTTGATGTAACTGAGCCCACTTTGGCTAGGAGACTAGGGATCTGCATACCCATAAATCTCATATTAGAAGCAGATACATTAATACTCAACCTGCAAAGCTACTGGTCCATATTTTACTATTACTTTTTACAAAATAATCATAACTGACCGACTAGGTTGCATGGCATAGTATAGTTGGTTATGCTATAAGCCGGAAAGTCAAGGGTTTGAGTCCCAATGGGGTCAAGATTTTTAAACCGACTCTGGCAACATCATTGGAGTTGACTCAACCTATAACAGAAATGAAGGTGCTTGTTCTGGGAGTAACGGCAGCTGTCATGCAGGGCTCAAAACTTGGCTGGCATCTAGTGCTATTGTCTAGAAAAGTGGGATCCTTATCTTACAACTCCAAGAGCCTCCTAACACCTGTAGTAGGATCACTTTACCAATTACTTTAGCTACTAACTCACTGGCATTATCAAAGCCATAGATTCACATGGCTACACAGACATAAGCTCTCCATATATACTATTCTGAGCCAACATTTTCTAACCATCCCCTGTATAATTTACCTTCCTCAAATCATGGCAAATGTTATTCTTCTACCTCATTCTTGGCCTACCTACTGGGTGCTTCCCCTCTGGTTTTCCTACAAGTCTCCATGACTCTCTATCATTTCCCATTTGTGAAACATGTCTTGCCCATTTCAGTCCAAGAGACTTAACTGTTCTTATTAAATATGGTTTCCCATAAAGATCATAGAGCTCACTGTTATGTAGTCTTCTCCATTCACCTGTCTGTTTGTCTCTCTTTGGTCCAAAAATATTCCTAAGAAATTTATTCTCAAATACTCGTAATTTTTTCTCCTCCCTTAAAGTCCATGTTTCATATCCATATATAACTGGGATAATAATAGTTTTATATATTTTCAGTTTAATGCTTGTTGAGAGAAGTTGGGATGACAAAAGCCCCTGCAATGCATAACATCATACATATTCAGAATTGAGCCTATGTTTAATTTCCTTCTGCATCTTATTCCTGTTTGTAATTATTGTTCCTAGGTATTTGAATTTTGTCACTTCTTCAAAATTTCCCCCATTTCCATTATATAATTAATTTCTATGTATGACCATATATTTAATTTTATTGATGCTTACTTCCAGCCCCAATTCCTTAGTGTTATTTAATAGAATGTTCATGTTGGCCCTTAGTATCTCCTTGCTCTCGCCTAATAATACTACACCATCAGATATACTAACAACTTATTAATACCACTGAGTTATGCAACTTCTTTATCTTCTAAAGATTTGATAGCCTGCTCTAGTACAAACTTGAATAGTAGAGGAGGTATTGCATATCCTTCTTTTCAAAATTATCTCAAAATTATTTGTCTACCTGCATCCCACTCTTTATGCCATTTAGACACTTTCAATTAAGTCTAACTAACTTTTTAGGAATTAATATTGTCATAAAATATTATCTGATATCATAGGGCATCTAGGACTGAATGTTTTTTTTTTGATCTGGTGAGCAGAGTTTAACCTTTTGTACGCCATGCCTGGCATGCACTGGTGAAAGTGTGTGTACAGCGGTACGCCACGCCTGGAAAACTCCGGTTTTCAATCTTATTATTTTAAATATTTTTTTCTCAAAGTTTTCACTTCAATAAACTAAAATTATTTTTCGTTCTGTGTTTGTACATCCTTTCTTAACAATACTTTGCACATCCCTTACAGAATAACGGTACAGGCTGGTTGTAAATTGGTTTTCTAAAGGAGGGTGTACATTCATGTTGCAATGTCTCTCTTTTTTTTTTTTTTGGCTATGGAATATTGCAATTTCAGGATTTTCTCTTTATTTATTTTATTTTTAGTTGAAAAGATACCTGGCCAAGGGGTAGATCATGCTGTGAAACACAGTGATTCATGTCTCAAGTTGACAAAAATACAATATGCGAGTTTATTGTGTCAGTTTTATCAGAAGATGAGAGTGACAGTAACAGTTCATCAGTAACAGTTTGACGAATGTGATAGTAGTCCTGTTTCTAAGAGAATATTATTACAATCTAAGCCTGTAAATAGTAAAGCAAGTGATGTAGACCTAAATGAACAGGGTGTGAGTGACAGTGGTGGGCATGTCGCGCCAGACGAAACATGTGGCATAAAACAGCTGTTTGACTGGAATTGACTCGAACCCAGGACCATTAAATGTTCAACAATATATAATATTATAAGTGTTTAGTGATAATGCCATCAAAATTATTAAATAGGATAAATGTTTTAGTGATAGTGATAACAAATTTCAATAAAGACACCGTGCTGAATTTGAACCTGGGATCTTTACAAGTGGAAGCAACACCGCCTAACCTTCTAATAAATGTATAATAGTGAGTTTAAATTCAATTTAGCATGGCATGTAGACAGTTAATTATACTTTATATAGGTTTATATTATATAGTATGGCTTAGTACTTTAAATTTAAAAAACCTGGCACTCACAGCCCAGCTGGCAAAAGGTTAAACAGGATACTGAGAAGACTGGAAATCAAATCTGGGGCAAATTAATTTGTTTCCATTTTAAAATATATTCTTTGAAAAAAAAAAAGATGTTTGTGTATCTTATCATAAAAAAAAGTAGTTCCTAAAATTTAATTAGCAAATTCGTAGAATGACAGCTCAAAGAACCAAGGTCAATTGAATTGGAAACTGTCACCGGCTAGCAGAGGACAGTGCAGTCACATAGTTAGAATAACAGGATCCCACAACCTTAATTTCAGTTTTAACAGGGTTTTGCACTTCCTATAAACAATATTCTATAGTATCAATGTTCTTATTATTCATTTCATACATCTCAATGATGGATGCATGGGAATTAACAGCATATATAAGAAAAAAAATAGCATTTAGATTGGAGCTTGCTCAGATAGTTCACTCAGTAGAGCATTTGCCTAGAGTGCGAAAGGTCTGGGTTTGGGCCCCTGTCTCAGCTTATAAATTTACTCTTCAAATATAATTCTATAGTATATTTGAAGAGAAAAAATATATGCCTAGACTAGAGTTTGAATCCAAGACCTTTAGCTTTATATGCTAATGCTCTACTATCTAAGCTATTCTAGGCCTCCAATTTAAACACAAATTTTTATCTTATACATTTCAATTCCCGTGAGTGCCATAGGTTTATGAACTCGCAAGACACGCGAATAGTGTCTTATTTAAGAAGACTTTTAATGGGAATTTTAACATTTCTTTATAAAGCCAGTAGAATTTCTTTTGATGTTTTCATTATAAATTTAAAATTTAACACTGAATGACAAATTATATTTGAAGAGAAAAATATGCACCTAGACTGGGGCTTGAATTCTATAGTATATCTGGAATGCTAGTCTGGCATACTAACCATTACACTAGCCACTCTCAATGTTAACCCTTTAGATGCCGTGAGCTGATTAGATCGGCTCTGATGCTTCTGTCCATTACCTGCCAGACAATATACTTAACTACTTGCAAAGCCGATCACATCGGCAGATGCAATTTAAATCTCTGACACAAGAGATTTTACCAGAGGCATGCAAAGGGTTAACAGCACTCACTCTAATTCACAGACTATCTACTGATTTATATTTTGAATTAAACTTTTTGCTATTAATTTACTGTGGCCTTATAAACATTTCAAATTTTTAACTAGATACTTAAGTCTAAATATAAAATTGACAGATACTCTGTGGATATAGAAAAATCAATAATGAGAAATTTTTAAATAAATTATTTTATCATCAACATTGTTCTGTCATCCAATATTAATTTATGACACTTAAAACTTTGCTTTTCTATTTGTTTCTATTATATTACATAGTTTTACTATATTATTAGCTTGGGGTATATTTATGTCGACTGTCTTATACACTGTCTTATATTTAACACATTGAGATTATTAGTTTCATATTGCTTATCTTTAATCACACTGCCTGCAGTCCTGGATTCATATCTTCACAGTTCCATGTGGAATATTAGAATCACTATAAGGTTTTTCTAAGAACTCTTGTGTTTGTTCAGTACAATATTTTATAAAACTGGAATGCTATGGGAATAAACAATCTCTAGAGCTTTTTAATTTTTAAAACAGTTGTTCTAATTATTTATTTTAAAAAGTAATATTTTGAGGTTCTTTTTATCAAATAATCAATTGAGTTGGTGTTTACTTGATGAAAATCCATATTTATTAATCAAATAAAAATAAAACTTTATCTTTTTATCAAGTTTTTTTTTTTAGTCTAGAGATATCTTACCTTGATTTAATGTTGATTTGTTCTCGAACATGTTTCGATATATTCTTCTATATCATCGTCAGCTTTAAAACAGTGTTTGTTTTAAAGGAAATTATATGTAAATAAAATTTGATATGAGAATTTCACCTGTGGCATAAGGGGTTTTATCTTGGAATAACATCCTAATAACAATTTTAACGGACACTTGTGATTTTTATTTTCAACAAAAATAACAATTTGTTTTAATACATCAAAGATTACTACAGTATAGTTCCTACAATCTAAGAAGTGTTTCTTGTGTTGTGTGTGTGTATGTGTCTGTCTGTCTTGTCTGTCGGTGAGATAGAGGAGGCCTAGAATCCCCTCATAACCATCACTTGGCGATCCAAGGAATTTAGATGAGAGGGAGGGTCTTTTGGGGAAGAACCCCCCAACAAGAAACAGTAAACATCAGTAACCAACCCTGAAGACAATATGCTTCCAAATAAAAACACTTCACTAAAGAAATTTCCTGTCACTAACATGAAAATCTCTTACTGGAAGCATTAAAAAAAAATAATAAGAAAAATCTGCAAGATTTTATTTCGTTTTTATCGTGACACATTACCATTTAAAAAGAATTTAAAAATGAACTAGATAATTAAAGGGAAGAAGTTTGTACCATGAGCAATAAAAGGTACTGATCGTAATTCTAAATTTTTGTGTCCAACTTTTTTCTTTCTTTTTTTCCCTCACTTTTTTCTTTAAATTTACATTACAATCAAATAGCTAGCATAGCGTAGACCTGAGTATTTGTCAAGACCCAAGTTATTTTCTGTATTTCTTACAATTTTTTACATGTTATCTTTCACCTTCTGCTGTCTTTGCTTAGATTTAAATTTCACTGCAATGTCTGAACAACTTAAAAATTAAAAGCAACATTCACTCGCTTTGAAAATGTTTCATACATACAGATAGAAAAAAATTGGTGATGAAAATCCTATCAACCAGAACTAAGGAAAAATTACCATTCAGACAAAATGTAATAAAAAAAGAGAACACTGCTTGTTTGAAAAGTTCTCACCCGCCAAACCCATCTTTTGCAAACAAGGAAGAAAATCATTCAAAAAACATACAAAGAATTGTCTGCGAACAGGTTCGGAGTCACAAGTAGATATCTTTAAAAAAAATACGTTCGAATATAGGTCTCTTAAAACCGCGAATAAAAAGCAATACATTTCCGATGTCATTAATAGCAGCACGTCATACATTAAAAAAAAGTAATTTACAGTATTAATAATATTAAGCTTCCATCACATTTTTGTTTAGGAGAATACAAGAAAAGAAGAAAATTATATTGTTATCAACCAAGAATTAATTATGTACATCTGATTTCTTAATCAAGTGCATCTGAAAGGAAATTTCCCCCAGGAATCACCACAACATTAATCATACTCCTATATTCACCGCAATACTTTTTAATGTTCATCACCCACCAACAAAAGAGTTGGCTAATTTACGACAATATTACAGGGCTTACATGGTGCCCGGGCGGTTTCATATGGAGTCAAGTCATATCACATTACAATTCTTCTTTAAATATAAAAGTTATCCACTCCAGTCACTACACTTGTTTTGTGTCCATACCTTTACCATGACACAAGAGTTTGGAATTAAATTATTCACTTTAATTCTTTCTTCTAGCTAAAGGTTTATAAGCCCTAAGTAATTCAGACTGTTCACTGGCACCATCCCTTGCACAGTGAAGAAATGAAGCACATTTGTTACTGAAGGCTGGCTGTTTTACACAAAGCTCAAAGCAACTTTATCTCATTTGGATTTATTTAGTCTTCATCAGAAAGTGGTTCGTATTGGGAGGAGAGAAGAGGAGCTGGTTCAGCTGATCGAGATGGAGCATCTGCAGGAGAACTAGGTGGAGGGGCAGATGATTGGACTTGCACAGCAGCGCCAGACGAAGCCTGTTTGTTCTGTTGTGTCATCCCTGAAGTTCCGCTTGCTGATGAAACAGGCTGACTTGACTGGCTTTGATTTGATGGTTGACTAGGAGTTGGAGATCTTGCAGCAGATAAAACTCCTAGCGCAGAAAAGGGGTATGTTGGAACAAATGCAGGGGCTACTGAGGAGGGTACCGTCGTTGCTGGGGCAGTAACTGAGAATGTTGGCGCAGGATTGTTTGCTGGAGAAGGGGAAGATCGTGGGAAACCACCAACCACCCTACCATCTAGGCTATTAGGAGATGGAACTTTAGAACTTGCTGCATGGGGTTCTAATTTACTTGGTCCTGAGCCTTCCACAGTCCCTGAATTCTGCTGACTCACAGCCACTGAGCTTTCGTCTATCACCATATCTCCCGGACTATCACATCTACCTCTTCCCTCATCTCTCCCCTTTTCAACATCAGTTCGCCTATCTACAACTTTCACCGTATCACTTCTATGGTGCATCTCAGAATCTTGACGCTGATTCTGATGCCTAGATTCTTCATCATTGATTCGCTGTTGATGATCTGTTCCTCCTTCACCTACAGCAAACTGCGATGTAGCCTTATCTTCGCTGTGAGTATCTGGCATGCCAGGTCTGGATTGCTGTTTACTGCATACGAAATGCTGTTGTGGCTGATGTCGCTGTTGCTGAGATTGTTGTTGGGGCTGATCAGATTTTTCATCCTCTGTCCTCATCACCTCCACTATTTTGTTCTTTACATAGTCAAACGGAGACAGTGACTTTCCAGCACTACCTGGTTCTGGCTGATAGAACCTTCGTGGAGTTAGGAATGGCATTGCATCATTTCCAGCTGAGGTACTGCGTCCACCACCTGGTAGCCAGTGATGTCCAGTACCACTTGCACTGCCACCACTACTACTTCCCGCACTGGATTCAGGTGGTGACACAGGTTCCACATGGTATTGAGCAGTTTTACTTCCTGCTGGAGTATTACCTCTTGGAGATGCTGGTTGAGCTATTCTGATGATCTGACGCTCGTCAGCTTGCATGGACGGTGTACTAGATCTATAACATCAAAATTAAATTACACTTGTAAATTCAGTTTGTTCAATATGAGCAATGATTGTTTTCCATTTATTTTATCTAGACAGAAATTGGGGCCCAGTCACTCAACCAGCTACTTGTGAATCCTTGGTTGTTTATATCATTATATTCCCTCATTACCTATTCTTTTTTTTTTCTCACTTCTTATGGAAGTATATTGATTTATAATTTTTTAACATAAATTATAATTATATTTGACTATATTTTTAACATAATTTTGATTGGATGGATAAAGCTGTAGCAGAATATAATATCAGTATTAATTTTTAAAATAAAAACCTACTAAAATTAATACTCTAATTTTTATTGGAGGACACATTTTCCTTGAGTTATATCTGAATTGTTGGTATTATCAGACCCTGATAAACTGGACTTTTATGAATAACTCTTAAAATATTATAACTGTTTATGGGAGTTATTTTGGCAATAAAAATAAAATAATAGATAATTAAATAAATACATAAATTATATTTGAAGATAAAAATATACACTGAAACTGGGTATTGAACCCAGGACCTTTAGCTTTATATGCTAGAACATAATATATAAATACATAATTATCCTTAATAACTGGTCACAGGAAGATGTACTATGAAAGAAAAAAAAGTGATGGCATGAGAAAAAGAGGAGACATCTAGCCTTAAGCTCCAAAACATATCACTCGAAGAAATAGTGGGGAATTAGGCAGGTTTTAGACACAAAGAAATAAAGAGAATCTGCTGCATAATATCACATGTAGGCTATTTATATGGGTTGTTCTGTGAGTTATAAATCACATTAAATGAACAAATCACATATGAATTAGAAAATGTACCATCAATTTCAAAGTTAAGTTTTTCAATTGGATATGTTTTGGAGGTCTTCTGATTCTCTTGAAATCTAGTTGAGAATGGAGATGAGGTCTTCAAAAACCAAAACTTAATGAAGAAGAATAAATAAATAAGGTAAATCAGATAATTTTCAATAAAATAATTTTCTAATTCATATGTGAAGAGAAAAATTATATGCTCAGACTTGAGTTTGAACTCAGGATCTTTGGTTATCTAGGCTAATACTTTACCTACTGAGCTACCTGAGCAGTTCGGATCTAAATGCAAATTTACATATATGTTTTAATTCCCATGCACCAAATGCTATGAAACCTTTGCTTCTATTTTGAAAATGGTGGCTTCTTTATTAAGAAGACATTTATTTGGGAAGACATTTCAGTAGAGCTTCTTTCGATGTTTTTTTTATTACTCATTTCAATACATCTCAATGATGGATAAATCATATTTGAAGAGAAAAATTATACGCTCAGACTGGGGCTTGAACCCAGGACCTTTGGCTTTCTAGGCCAATACTCTACCGATGAGCTACCTGAGCAAGATCAAATCTAAACACAAATTTTTCTCTTATATACGCTGTTAATTCCCACGCATCAAATGCTACGAAACCTTTGCTTCTATCTTGCAAATGGCAGCTTCTTTATTAAGAAGACATTTATTTGGGAATTTTACAATATATTATAAAGCTTATCTATTGACTTAGGCTTTCACGGCCGGAGTTGCTATGATGATCTTATCTTGAAGAAGATTTCCGGACTTCCTTCGATGTTTTCATTATTTATTTCATCATCTCAATGATGGATAAATTATATTTTTGAGGAGAAATTATACGCTCAGACTGGGGCTTGAACCCAGGACCTTTTTCTTTCTAAGCAATATTCTACAGACTGAGCTATTTGAGCAAGTTCCAATCTAAATGCAAATTTTTTCTCTTATATACGCTGTAATTTCCTTCATTCCAAATGCTACAAAACCTTTGCTTCTTATCTTGCAAATGGTGACTTCTTTATTAAGAAGACATTTATTTGGGAATTTTACATTACATTACATTTTACATACAATTTACTAATTACCTAGAAGAAGCTGCAGATTTCTCCCTTTCTCTCTCCATTTCTTTTTGTTGTAATGCTCTTCGTAGTTTCCAGCTATTATGTTCGTGGGCTAACATTTCTGAAGTTGAAACTGGAGGAGCCATGTGGAATGGATGATGTGGTGTTGAGGCATACATTCCCCGATGATGTGGCTGTTGGCCATAACCACCACTGCTGGGAGGAGCATTACTACCACTAAAGTCCTTTGATATAATAGAGTCAATGTGTTCATTTAGAGTGAAAGGCTTACTAGCACTGTCAGAAGGTTGACTACTTGGAGGCCCTTCATGATCCAAATGAACTACACTCGGGCTATGAGATGATTTCATAGGTGACACTTTCCCATTTGACTCTGGTACATGTAATGAAGATGGTGGCTGTGATGATCCCTGCTGCTGTTGTTGTTGCGATGTTGGCGGTTGCTGTTCACGATGAAAACTCTGGAAATAAATTAACTCATCTCAGTTGCTACAATTTATTGGTAGGATATCTCCATTTTCTCGAATAGCCACAACGTGATTCTTAATATCTATAATATGATTAATAATTTCAGCATTAATTGAAAATTAGACTTAATAGTGAGTGGAGAACATATTTTTATTTAAATATCTTGGATATTATCTCTCTATCTGGGATGAAAATGATATCCCTGAAAAAGTTACTAGTTATAATAAAAGTTTAGGAATTATTAATCAAGTTATGAAACCATCCCTTGTACAAAAAACACCAGATTACGTTTATATAACACTTTGGCTAGACCAGTGTTGACCTATGGTAGTGAAGCATGGACACTAAAAAAACAACATGAAAGCAGAATAACGGCTTGTGAAATGAGATTCATGCGCAGAACAGCGGGTTACACCAGATGGGATCGGAAAAGGAACACCGATATCTTAAAAGAAGTGAAGACTACGCCAATTTTGGAATATATTAAACAGTACCAACTAAATTGGAAACACCATCTTGAAAGAATGAGTTCAAATCGGATCCTCAAAGCTGTTTATAATTATATACCAAGAGGACGAAGATCACTGGGCCGTCCCTATGAAACGCTGGAGGGAAAATTTTCTATAGGATCGTAACAGGCCTTGGCCTAATACTTGGAAGGAAGAAGAGAAGAAGAACATATTTTTAACAACTCACCTCATACAATTTCAAATTTCTTTGACTGACGGTTCCAGACATCTTGTCCCTCTTCAGTCATGATTTCCACTGATGAAATTCTCTGGTTGTTCATTTCTCTATTGACGTCACCTCTTGTGCTGCCATCTTTGGTTGGGATTATAAATTTTGAAATTAAATTTTTATCCATACAGAAATCAACAACCAGAGAATTTTATCAGTGGAAGTCGTGACTGAATAGGGACAAGATTTCTGAAACCGCCGGTATCAAAGAAATTTGAAATTATATGAGGTGAGTCATTAAACTCAGTATTAATAATATATATTTGAAGAGAAAAATTTTCGCCTAGACCGGGACTTCTTTCTCTTCAAATATAATTTATCCTTCTATGAGAAGTGTTAAATTAATAATAAAATCGTCAATTAATAATATAACCTGATAATCCAATGGTAAAGAGAAAAATGTTTGCCTGAACCGGGAATCGAACCCCGAACCTTTAGCTTTCTGTGCTAATGCTCAGACCACTGAGCTAATCCAGGCTTCATTCCCATCCAAGCAAGAATCCTTCCTTTACCTTTACTCTACTGGCCCTACATTCAATTGCAATGAATCATCATTCACAAATACACAATGAATATAATTAATTTAATAACCTGATAATGTTTACTTCCCAACATTAATTTAAATTTTTAAAAAATTAGACTCTTCCTTTAGAAGAATAAGGAGAGAATTATGAATTTTATTGAGTTAAGAGAATTATGAATTTTGAAATTCCCTGGGAAAGGAACCTAATTAGCAAGTTTTTTTTGGACCACAAAAAGTGGGAGCAGAAGTTGAGATCCAGGGCCTACAACTTGGAAAAAACCAGCCTGTAATTACTGAAGATGAGGCTAAAAAGCCTTGAAACATATGTCTAACAGAAACAACAATATGAGGTAAGAATTAAATCAGACAAAACTTATTTTTAATACTAAGGATGTTTCTTGATACATTGAATGTGTTTTGATACTGAGATGTGAACTCACCTGGAATAGTCTATCTCCTGGTCTAGGAGCAGAACTATTGGAACTACCGCTCTGACTTCCGGTATTGAGACTGTCAGTTGAACTCTGGTTGATCTGATGTGTAATGATTGCATGAATCAAACTGGCTGCAGTCATTGTTTCACCACTACCAGAACTTGGAGTTCTTACCCCACCTGCTCCACGGTTCACTCCTTCCCTTTCACGACTTCCTTCACTACCTGTCAAATTATTCATGTTTTAAAAACTCTTTTTGAGGTGTAGATGCTTAAAAAGTAAATTTGTTAATTTTAATGTAACTTACATGAAAACTAACTTTCTGTATTTACTAATATTTAATTAAAATAATTTATTAATTGAAAATACTTGATACCATATTAGTGAGCGGCAGAACTTTCTAGAAAGATGAGGTAATCTATGGTGAAATTAAACCTAATAGTGATTAAATCCTATAAAAGTTAAATATGAGGTAATCTATTGGACATAACTGATAGAAAGTAACATTGGTCCAATTAGAAGATTGGATATGGGGTGAGGTGAACAGAATATATTTATATTTGAAAAGAAAAATATACGCCTAGACTGGGGTTTGAACCCAGGACCTTTGACTTTCTATGTCAATGCTCTTCCATCTGAGCCACCTAGGCCTCCAATCTAAACGCCTATTTTTCTCTTACACATAGCTAATTCCCTAATCCCAAATGCTACGAGCCGTTGCTACGATTTTTGCAAATGGCAGCTTCTTTGTTAAGAAGACTTTTTATTGGGAATTTAAACATTACTTATAAAGCCAGTAGTGCTTCTTTCAATGTTAATATTATTCGTTTTTAAACACCTTAATGATGGACAAATTATATTTGAAAAGAAAAATATACGCCTAGACTGGGGTTTGAACCCAGGACCTTTGACTTTCTATGTCAATGCTCTTCCATCTGAGCCACCTAGGCCTCCAATCTAATTTGTCCATCATTAAGGTGTTTAAAAACGAATAATATTAACATTGAAAGAAGCACTACTGGCTTTATAAGTAACGCTTAAATTCCCAATAAAAAGTCTTCTTAACAAAGAAGCCGCCATTTGCAAAAATCGTAGCATTTGGGGTTAGGGAATTAACTATGTGTAAGAGAAAAATACGCGTTTAGATTGGAGGCCTAGGTGGCTCAGATGGAAGAGCATTGACATAGAAAGTCAAAGGTCCTGGGTTCAAACCCCAGTCTAGGCGTATATTTTTCTTTTCAAATATAATTTGTCCATCATTAAGGTGTTTAAAAACGAATAATATTAACATTAGAATATATTTAATTTAACTTTTACAGGAATTAATTACTATGAGGTTTAATTTATGGTAAAATTAAATGTTTCTTACCTCTCCTCATATAAATCTTCTAAGTAGATCGCGATTTTGAGACCGTTATATGAAGAGAGGTAAGAAACATTTAATTTTACCATAAGAATATATTTAAATTTAGATTTTGATTGTTAAAATTAGGCCTATGATGTCTGGTTGTTTCTTCCCTCTGATGATTTGACAGATGAATTTCAAATCTTGTTCACTATCAACTTTAAAAGATTTATGAAGTTTCCAGTGAGCAGAATTTGAGGTGTATCTGCCCACTAGAAGGACAGAAAAGGAGATAATAGCCTCTGAAAAATTTCCAAGTGAGAAGACCCATTTTATGGGGTAAGATGTGTTATTTCTGACTCAATTTTAATGACAATCTCAAAGTATCATTTACTATTGATTAATTCAAGTACTTACTATGCTGAGACTGCTGGGATTGTTGGGAGCCAGCATGCAGTCTTGCAGAAGATGGTGGCTGTCCACTAGGAGGTCCATCTCTCTGAAAATTGCCCATCATCATTCTAGTAGTTTCAATTTCTGGCACACGATGGTCACGATAAGCAGCACCATGGTACGACATCTGTGGCTGCTGATGTCGATGCCTCTGTTGTCTCTGATCAAATTCTGTAGTTAGCCTAGACTGTTGCTGCTGTTGAATTTGCTGCTGTAAGTGCAACTGTTGCTGTTGTTGCTGTTGCAATTCTCGTTGTTGTTGAATTTGATGACTTTCACGTTCTCTTGCAGCAAAGCGTTCCTGGTCTCTTTCTCGCGAGGACTGACTATAATGCTCAGGATGATGACTGGGAAATCGCTGTTGTTCTGAATGACTATCTCTTGCTGTAAACCGTTGTTCAGCAGAATGATGCACTTCTCGTTCACGCTGTTCTCTAGTTGCAAATCTTTCTCGTTCCTGCATCTGATGATCAGCTAATATACGAGCACTATTTATAGAATCTGCCATGGTTTTACCAAGACCTTCGTGATGGTGAGGGTGGTGTGGAGTGAGAAGATGTGGTTGTTGACGTTTATCAGAATCCTTGTGAGGAACTGGTAAACTAGGCTGTTGTACAGCAACATCCACTAGGGAGGAAAATGCTTCATGACCAGGTGGTGGATGACCTGGAGGTGGAGGGTAATGGGGATGGTGTTGAGGATGATGGGGAGTTAAATGATGGATTCTTTGATGAGGCGAAGTAGACGGAGAAGGAGGTTTTGGATTGGTACCATTCCCACTGCTAGGAGGTCTGTTTGGAACTGCATTGTGTCTTGGCGTAGTGTGTATAACTCCTTGTCGAACAGGCGGAGGTGGAGTATGGTGAGGAGGTGTTTGTGACTGTTCCATTCCTCCAGTGTTTCCTGTTGAAGACCGTGACAATCTTGCATCAGCTGCCAAGTATACCGCTGGAGCACTTCCTGGTGGATAGTAATGAGGAGATGAAGAAATGCCTCGAGGAGATGGGGAATCCTGTTGTGATTTCTCTGATGGAGGTGGATTCGATCCAGAAGAACCTCTCCTAGGAGCAGGCATTTTCTGAGAAGTAATGTAATCACTCATGATTATATGTCGCTGCTGTTCAATTACATATGACGCAGATGGTCTAGTCGACTGATGAGGATATGGCGAGGTGAATCCTCCAGCTGAGGTTGTTTGTGGAGCAGTTGCATCTCTTGGATATGGTGAATAACCACTTTGTCCACTTCCTACTGCTGGTCCAGAAGAATTATTTGCAGCATTCTGAGCAACAGCAGCGGGCGATAATCTCTTATTATAAAATTCGTATCCCTGTGCTACAATTGGAAGTCCACTTCTATCTGTTCGCTTATCTGGTGTCAAGTGGTGAGGTGTGTGGTGAACTGGAGTGCCCTGAGTTATGGAACCAGTGAGGGTGCTTCCTTCTTTACCTTGCTGTTGGGGAGGTGTCATCTGACGAAGCAATCCCTCATAACGAGGCTGTTGTTGTTGAAGTTGATGTAAAGATGGTCCACCCACCATCAGAGATGCAGAAGATGACACAGGTGTACCATGGGTAATTGAGCCAGTCTTTGTACCAACAGGGGGGAGTTTTGGTGACAGTTTTGGAGGCAAAGAAGGTACCTGCAAATAAACCAAATGTAATATATATATATATATACCCAAGAAAACTTTCTTATTCATACTTATATCTGTGAAAATCTGATATATATATATATATATATAAATGAGGTATGTATGTGCCAGCATAACTCTTGAATGCAAAGGACAATTTTAGGCAAATTTGGTACAATCAGAAAAGCAAGGACTTCACTTATTTTATTAGATGTAAAGTGGGATGGCTGGTCATTAATTTAACAGTTTTATCACAGTTAGGCTTCCATTGCAAATTTTTATACAAAAATTAGACCAAAATTATTGTTTTTAATATTACAAAAATCCTCATTTTTCAACATATATCAAGCAAATACGTATAATTTATAAATTGAGTTGGATATAATGTTTTTACATCTCACTTCAAAGTTCCATGTTTTCATGATACTGGTTTCAAAGGCCTTATGATGAAGGCAAAGGCCTTTAAAACTGATACTGTAAAACACAGTATTTTAAGAGGTGAGATATAAAAAACATTTTATCCAACTGAATTTATTGTATTGTAAGCCCATCATGTTTTCTCTTTACAGAGATTTTTGATTAAGTATGTATAATAAAAAAAGTGGCATGTTACAAACACTTCATTGTCACAAATTTGTTGAGATCGGTTTATTATATTCATGTTATGGAGAAGAAATTCAAACTTGTTGACGAGTTTTCGTTTTTTAACTTTTATAGGAATTAATCACTATGAGGTTTAATTTATGGTGAAATTAAATGTTTCTTACCTCTCCTCATATAAATCTTCTAAGTAGATCATGATTTCGAGACCATAACGGTCTCATCTTCAGTACTTCTTTGGCGACTAATGTTATGTCGATCGGAAGAAACTCTTCTTGAAGAATGGTCTCGAAATCGCGATCTACTTAGAAGATTTATATGAGGAGAGGTAAGAAACATTTAATTTCACCATTGTTGACTAGTGTTACTTAATGGAGGTGCACTATGGAGGGATGATAATGATGAGAAGAAAGAGCAATGTGAAACCTATTTCTAACACAAATCTATAATATCATGGTGACTGCCAAGGCTTAACATTCCCAACTGATGTAGAAACATAACAACAACATAATATCCCCTCTCAACAAATGTATTTGGAATTTAATCCAGGGATTTGGTGTTCAATCTAGTGATTATACATTGTAGCTTCACTATCATTATTCCTAGCTGTGAGATTGAAAATGTTTATATTGAAATTTCCAATTCCGCCTGACTTGGATCTCTAAGTAAGGGAGCAGAGATGTTATATCATCTAAATCAATAGAAGGAAATAACTTCTAAAAAACTCACCTTGGTTAGTTTGGTGTTAGTACTCTGAGGACCACTTCTTGAAGAAGGAGGCTGCTGGTTCATGACTAAATGAGAAGTTGGGGCAGCACATACAGGGGGTCCACTTCCTCGTTCAGAATGTGGCAGGACGGCAGACACAAACAATGATGGAGAATTTGTAACACTCCGAAGTTGTTCAGTAGATACCACAACCTATAAATTTCCAAGTAGTGGTGACAATAATAATTTATTACTACCTAATATCTAGCAACATTGTAATACAACTACAATTTGCACACTGGATAGTTAAGGTTCCAATCTTAATGCAAATTTTTCTCTTATAGATTCTTAATTCCCAAGCGCCAAATGCTATGAACCGTTCTTCGAACATGCAAACAGCAGCTTCTTATTTAAGAAGACATAACACTACTTTATAAAGCCAAGCTACCACACCTACAATTCCCAAGTAAAGCTGCAAGCATAGCATGAAAATGCTATGATTGCAGTGAAGGACCTACATTTGGGTAGAATTATTATGGATGGATGGATGGATTATAAAGCCAGTAATGATTTTTTCAATGTATTTATTATTAATTTAATACTTCAATGAGAAGTATTAAATTAATAGTAAAAACATGGAATAAATACAATCTTAACATCAAAATCTACTTATGAGGTGAGGTGTTCAATTCTAATTCAATTATTAATCAAAATCAAACTTACTTTTCATCATTTTGATATAAAATATTATTAGTTTTTTACAGACACAAAGCTGTATTATTAAATTTTTTGGTATTTAAAAATAATTTAGAAATGATCACAAATTTAAATTCATACAGGATGATGAAATATCTTAAATGCCAAGTTAGTGAATATAAAATCTAACCAAAACTAATTTTATTATAGATGTATGATAAATTATACACACCTGGTGGGGATAATAGCCTCCATCTGTGCGGTAAACAGTGACCGAATGAGGTGGTGGGTGATGAGAAGACATAGATTTGTGTGCAGGAGGAGGAGGGATCGTGTGTATGGAGGTATGAGGTGTTAACGACGGAGAGTCTCGATGTGGTGGAACAAGAGGAAATAAAGGTGAATCACCCCTTGGCCCCATCGGACTGGAGTCACGCACTACAGAGGCCATTGGACTCGGGCTGCATTCTCTGGGTTTCTTGATACTTAAATCAAGAGTAATTCCTTCAGGTTCAGATGTTTCATTTCTCTCATTCCTCTCACCTCTTGTTTCCCGTTGCACTTGTTGAACCTTAACAAGAAACCAGACAGCTATTAAACTCAATATCCATGTAGTTATTTTATAGTGAGCTGATGTTTATATACAAAGAAAAAAATTTGATTGAGAGGTAAAGTGTAAATTATGTAGGATGTAACCTTTTATAATGGGTAGTTTGGATGACAAGGTTTTATTTAATAATTTAAGTAAATAACACTATGAGGTTTCTTTTAATTATTATGAGTCATTTTTAACATCTTACCTCATATTTTATGTTTCTTTAAACACGGGAACTAGTTTTCAAGAGAAGGATCTCTCTCATTTTCAACTGACATTATGAGTCATAATGTTGGTTGAAAATGAGAGAGATCCTTCTCTTGAAAACTAGTTCCCGTGTTTAAAGAAACATAAAATGAGTCATAATGTCGGTTGAAAATAAGAGAGATCCTTCTCTTGAAAACTAGTTCCCATGTTTAAAGAAATATAAAATATGAGGTAAGATAATATTTAATTTTAGGAAGTGATATTTTGAGGTTGGACAAGCTGACGATAAAACAGAATTGTTTTGAAACATGTCCAAGAACAAATCAACATTAATATTGAGGTAAGATGATCAGACTAAAAATAATATGAGATAAGATGTTAAAAATGACTCATTAATTTACGAATTAAGAACCTCATAATGTTATTTCCCATATTTAACTACGAAATCACCTCAATTTTTTTTTTGCAGACTAGTTTCTTCACTCTTGTGTGACATTGTCAATGCTTCTTAACTGTTCAATATCACGTTATCAATTTTGTAGGCTGATTTCCGCTCCCTCTTGTCAGCCAACAGACGGAGCAGAAATCAACCTACAGGATCGACAATTGCAAATTCAACAGTTAAGAAGCATTGACAATGTCACACAAATGCAAAGAAACTAGCCTGCAAGAAAAAAAAAATATATATATATATATATATACAAGGGTCATACTGAAAGTCATGAGCAACATTTTTTTAAACAGGCATAATATTTATTTTAGACAAACCAAGTACACCATGTTAATCTACAGACCTTTGTGCTACTTTTCAACATAGTCTCCATTTCTTTGCACACATTTTGTCCAGCGTTCTACAAGCTTGAAAATTCCCTTATGATAGAAGTCCGTTCCAGCTGCTCGAAGACACTGATGCACTGCTTTCCGAATATCCTCCAGCGTCTCGTAGCATTGGCCTCTCATCTGCTCCTTCACAGAACCGAAAAGATGGTAGTCGGAGGGTGCCAAATCGGGACTATAGGGAGGATGTGGAAGAGTTTCCCACCCAAATGTCCTGATCTTCTCCACAGTGGCACGAGCAGTGTGAGGACGCGTGTTATCTTGTTGCAGAATGATCTTCCTTCCAGGGCGTTTGTCGTGCAATGCACGACGGAGCTTCACAAGTGTCTGGATATAGCGGGCAGCATTTATGGTTTGTCCAGGTTCAAGAAATTCAACCAGAATGCAACCTTGCGCATCCCAGAAGACGCTGCCCATAACTTTCCCAACAGATTGCACTGTCTTTGCTTTTTTCTTTGATGGCGAATTCAAGTGGTGCCATTCCATCTCTGGCGTTTTGTTTCAGGCTCATAGTGATGAAACCAGCTTTCGTCACCTGTCACAATACTTGTCAAAAAATCATCACCTTCATTTCGAAATCTCTGAAGAAGGTTATGGGTGATGATGGTTCTTCTCTGAAGTTTGTGGTCTTCACTCAATAAACGTGGAACCCAACGGGCACTAACTTTTCGGTAACCTAAGCTGTGAATCATTTCTTGCACTGCACTGTGTCCTACTGCAAGTTTTGTAGCGATTTCATTCACTGTGATACGCCTGTTGTCTCTAATGAGCGCATCAAGTCTTTCTTTGTTGCAATCCGTGGAGGCAGAGCGTGGGCGACCGCTACGAGGCTCATCTTTGATACTCGTGTTCCCATCTTTAAAATGTTTCACCCATCTCCTAACACTGCTGGCACCCATGCAGGCATCTACGTAAGCACATTGAAGTCTTTGGTGAATATCAACAGCAGATTGTTCCTCTTTAACAAGGAATTCAATGACAGCTTGCTGTCGAAACGAAACATTGATGTCTGCCATTTTGGAAACACTGTGTGTGGTCACATGATAGAAGCTATGATGCCACAAAACGGCAATGTTGTGGTATAAAGTCTGTAGATTACGATCCTGCAGTTGTTTTTGTTACATTGTTGAAATTTGAATTTTAACAATGGGTTGCTCACGACTTTCAGTATGACCCTCGTATATATATATATATATATATATATATATATATGATGTGAGTCTAAAGCCTTAGCTCATAATAATTATATGGCAAGGTATCTGACTACAGACTGAACAACATAGGTTCAACTCTAAGCTGCAGAAAATTGGCCCCGAGGCCCAATTAGCTTTCTACAAAATGAATGCCAGAAACTTTAAAGTCAACAGGACATAGGAGTAACTATCTATTGTATCTCCTTCTGGTGCCACTGGCTATGAATCATGCATTGTTGTATGATCACACAAGCCTTCATGCCTATTAATGAGATAGCTTATTTTTTTTCTTTCTACTACTACTACTACCACTACTACTACAATGGCGTAACAGCCCAATATTGAGCCTTAGCCTCTCCTTTGTTAAGTATTACTACAACAAGTTAATTTAATTATGCTTAAACTATTGTAATCAATGGTAAAGAGATTTTTTTTTTGCTTGCTTGAACCATTGATTACAATAGTTTAGTTGTGTACATTAATTTACTTATTTCAATCATAGTAATAGCTTTGGTTTCTTAATATTAATTTAATTTAATTACTGATGCTTATTTGTAAACAAATGATATGCAGTCAACATACTGACCCAATGAGATATCTAGCAGACAACTAAGATATTACAAGATGATGAGATTAGTAAATTTTGCTTAGAGGCCTCTTTATTCGGCTTAAGGATCTTTTATGAGCCTCAAAATCTTCAGACTCGAGGGCCATGACTTATTAAAGTCCCTCCCAGAGGACTTGCTCCTTGAATTTTTCCATCCTAAAAAATCCATCGACCCCAGCAGGGTTTAAAACTGAGAACCTTGGGACCAGAGGCAAAGAACATAACAGGGTGTCCAGCAAATTACAAATACAGAATTCGCAACTATTTCTTGGTTTTTTTCGTGGCATCAAAAAATAATAGAATAGCAAAATAATTTATTAAAACATTGCAAACAATCTCACATTAAAATTATTTGTGAAAAGATATACATAGGAAAAACAAAAAGGAATCTAAATACAAGATTAAAAGAACACCTCAGAAATGTTAAAAATGGAGAACCGAAAAATCTGCAATAGCTGCACATGCCTGGTCAGAAAAACATAGAATAGAAACCAAAACAAAATTACTTAAACAATTGGAAAAACCGAAGGAACTCACAATTTGGGAAAAAATTTACATATGCAAGAATGAAAATACAATTATGAATTTTGAAATACCCGGTTATAAAGAAAGAGGCCTGATTTGGAAATTCTTCGGTCGGCCACCAGATGGCGCGGAGGTCAGTCTGCAGGATAGAAGGCCGTTGGACGTCAGTTGTGAACATGACGCAGCATTGACAATGTCACGAATTACGTGAAGAAACCCTGGGTCTGCTATAAATTATGAAGTATGAGGTGAGTGAAATGATAAAAAATAAACAATATTAAAGAACCTCATAGTGTTATTTCCTATCTACATAACTTTATTCATATCTTATTTTTTAAATTGCTTGTTTTTTAACACGATATCGTGTTGGCAAGGACCGGCATTTCCTTAGCGCCGGCTTGACTCCGCCAAACATATACTATAGATTCATAAACATTTCTCATTTCTTCCAAGAAATATTCCAATATCTGTACGCATTTTTAGAATGTGGTTTAACAATTGTGATTCTTTTGATTTGAATACAAGGTAGGTGCATGTCACTTAACAATTTCCTGTCTATTTCCCAGTTGCTTTCAAATTCCCGACTTCTTCCCGGTTTTCAAGATTTTCCCGACTGCTGGACACCCTGCATAACAACTAATCCACCGCAGCCAACACTTTTTCTCACAAAACTTTTTAATTCATATTAAAATTATATTACCTGAACCACAACGAGGCCCTCACGTGGCATATCATTGGCAGTGGTAGAGCAGGGTGTGATGGTTGCCTGCATTTGAGGGACATGTTGAATGATTGCAGCTCCTGAACCTCCATGTGTTTGTTGAAGAGATGATCCACCTGAAGCACTGCTGCTATGATGATGCGAGTTAACAACAGACAGAGCAGCTATCGATGTCTCCTGAGGTAGCTGAACTCTTAAAGCTTGCTGCTGCTGCTGCTGTTTTGAATCTGGGCGATACTCGCGCACAAATGTGATATCTGTTTCACAATAAAAAGAATTGTGATTACAATTGTCCATCATTGCAAATGTTAAAATTTGTATTATAATATCAAATTAAAAATTTCCAGAATTAGATATAGTTTTATTTTAGAAAGAAAAATTATGTTCAAACCAGAGTTGAACCCCGGATCTGGTATGTCAGTGTGATAATAATAGTTATTACACTTACATACAGAGTCAGCGATCCAGGATTCGACTCCCGGTTTGATAGTAATTTTTCTTTCTAAAATAAAACCATGTACAAATTTTATATCAAAATGATGGTCTTTATTGAGCAATATTGATATTTTTTCCACCATTACTTGATTTCTTTATCAAAATACTGAGCCAATATTCTTGGGAACAACTTATGAAAGTTTATTTGAAGAGAAAAATTGTACGCTCAGACTGGGGCTTGAACCCAGGACTTTTGGCTTTCTAGGCCAATACTCTATCGAGTAAGCTATCTGAGCAAGTTCCAATCTAAATGCAAATTTTCCTGGGTTCAAGCCCCAGTTTATCCATCATTGAGATGTATGAAATGAATAATAAAAACATTATGAAAGTTGATAGAGTTGTTTCTAATCTGTATAAAGTGGTTTATCATCTACATGTATGTAATATATTTTTTTTCTCAAATTAAAAAAATAAATAAACTGATGACAGCAGCTCCAAAACTAACTGTAGTGGTGTCTGTCATTATAGTACAAAGATTCACTTTGTTAGTTTTAGTTCTCATAATTGGATTTTGTCACTTCTTATATCAAATAGATAGGCAAGCGCTTGAGTGGAGCTGTCCTAAACTATAAACCCTGTTATGCTAATCAGATACATTGTTCACCACTGATCTTCTTCTTTAATGTCTCAGTTCTTGTACTTGACTCTATTAACAATTGCCCTTTCTCCTTGGCTGTTGATCTTTTATCTACAAATTTTGATGCCGGTCTTTCAATTACAAATAATGAAAAAAAAAAAAATTACCTGATGATGGTCGCATCATGTCTGTTCTGTGGTCAGTTTTCAGGATTGATGATATTGTAGGTGCTCCTTCACTGGTGACAACATTCACACCTGAACTTAACTGACCACATGGATTCTTCTTTATCTGCATTTCTATCACCCCAAGCATAAGTTCTTTTACAGATCTTACATTTATTGGAGATGAAGGGCCGTTCACCTGCTGACAAAACACATATTTGCATTACAAAACAAATAAGGTTTGTATTTCTGTTTTTGTTAAGCTGACAATAAAACAGAATTGTTTTGAAACATGTCCAAGAACAAATCAACATTAATATTGAGGTAAGATGATCAGACTAAAAATAATATAATTAAATAAGGTTTGTATTTCTGTTAATTTAAAAAATGGGCCAGGTACTCTGATTCTGAATGGCCAGTTTCAATTCCAGGTAGCAGACAGACACTTATTGTGTCCTCAGTGGCCCCAGGGGCCAATCATCCCCTTTCATAATGAGTATGTAGCTACAATTAAGTTATGTAGGTAGGAAATAACACTATGAGGTTTATTTTAATTTATGTTGAGTTGTTTTTGACTCATCTCATACTTCTTGCGAGGGAGTATGAAAAAAACTCCTGGTGTGACAGGCCTAGAAGGCCCTTAGCCTACCAGCTGGCTGCTGGCTACACATCCATATGTGTCAATCACAGAGGTAGACAAACTTCAAGCCAGTGTAGGGGTGACATGTGGTCAGCATGTCGAGTCCCCCAGCCATTATAGCTGGTTTTTTCAACCTGGAGCCACTACTTATTGTAGCTACTCAAAAGCCTTACAATGCTGGGTGGGCACCGGTCCCATACTGGTCGAAATACCATGAAAAAATTTCTTCCCCCATGGAGACTAGAACCAGCGCAAGTCCTGTAGCTCTGCGCCAAGGCTTCCTGCCTTAACGAATCGGGCTATGGTGCGGGACTAAGAAGTATGAGGTGAGTCAAAAACAACTCAGCATAAATTAATACACTACAAGCCAGAGGATCAGAGGTTCGAGTTCTGGTGGGGGGTCAAGATTTCAAAACTATCCCAAACCTAATGACAGTATAACGACCCTGAGGTCAACTCAACCTCTAATGGAAATGAGTACCAGACATTTTTTCTGGTGTAAAGATGGCCATCATGCAGGTCTGACATCTCGTGTCAATTCTTTAAAGAGGTGGAAGTCTCAACCTCCTACTACCTCAAGGGTCTCGAAGCCTGTAGTGGGATCACTTTACTTTACTTTTATTAGAAATTCTACTCTAGGTAAAGTCAGCAGGGTATAAGACAAAGAACTGAACTGACTTCTGGTGCAACTGATTAAAATACAACTTAGTGCCAGTACTCACACAACTTTTTACAAGTACCAGGAAACCTTCTGAAGCAGGGTGTAAGGTTAACCACTGAATACTTTTCTGAAACCACTGACTAAGCATATGTGGATCATTAAATCTAAATTCCCCTTGAGTAGTAAACAACATAGCTCCTGAGCTACAAACTTATAAATCTGAATCATAAGATGCATTTTCTCAAGAGAATATGTTTCAATTTTGAATGGATTTTAAAAATGAGAATGATGTCCAGTGAGAAAACATATTTTAGGAGGTGTTATCTATACAAGCAGGCCCAAACAAATTTTGCATAGGGCGACTTAAAAATAATTCATGCTCCTTTCCCTTTCACTGCAATCATAGCATTTTCATGCTATGCTTTGCAGCTTTACTATGGAATTATAGGTGTGGTAGCTTCTCGTTGCTTTCCACATCGGTGAAGGATAGTAATGATAATGGTAAGGATGATGATGATGGCTGGATGATTTTCGGGGACCGTTGGGCCCTAAGCTTCCTGACATTTGTCTTACAGGTGAGGAAAAACCCCGAACCCTGAAAAAAACCTCACCCAGGAGCCTGTCCCAACTGGGAATCGAACCCGGGCCTGCTGCATGACAAGGCAGCATGATATCTCGAGACCACAGCGGTGGACTTAATTCATTATAATACAATAAAAAAATTATTGTATTCAATTTTGTGAAATAGCTTTTGCTATAAAATATCCATGATTCATAAAAATATTATAATTAAAATGCAATTTTTCATTACTCTTCCAGCCTTCAAATTGGTTGACCAGGCTTCAGATGAGCAAATTTTCTTTTCATTTAATAAAATTAAATTGAGTTTTTTTATCATCTCACCTCAAATACTCTGTGTTCTTTACAGCACACAACATGATTTCAGGAACAGTCATTCCAATCTTCAGCCATCTTTTCGACTGATGAATTTTCATCTTGAAGATTGGAACGACTGATCCTGAAACAGCAGTCCTGTGCTGTGAAGAACGTGGAGTGTATGAGACGAGATGATTAACAACTCATTTAAATTTTATTAATTTCAAAGCCTCATAATGTTAATTCCCATCATGTTTTATGAAATTCCTTTTAATTGATGTTTTTATTATTAATTTAACACTGTATATAAGAGAAAAATTTGTGTCTAGATCGCAACTCGCGTCGGTAGCTCAGTTGGTAGAGCATTTGGTCTGGAAAGCCAAAGGTCCCAGGTTCGAGTCTTGGTCTAGGCGAAAATTTTTCTCTTCAAATATAATTCCTTTTAATTATTATTTATATACTGCATGCTGCACTTTTAACATTGATAAAGCTACTTCTTATAACAGAAGTGAACAGAACTTTAGAAAATTAAACAAGTTTTTACCTCTCCTTGGTGTGAAGGTTGTGACTGAGTCACGGTGACTGTGTTATTGGAAGCAGAAGGGGGAGGATACGAGATGTTTCCACTTATGTTCTTAGGTGACTGTCTCGAGTCTCCTTCTGCACCAGCCTCATCAGCTGTTTCCTGTTCACAAGTAAGACCAATTTCAAATTTTATTTATAAATACACCCGATATACTCTTCTCACAAGAGTGCATCCAAAAATACTGTCCTTAATGACTTTGATAAAAATAAGCTGGCTACAATCAATACTGTATTTCAGAAAAAGTTTAGATTACCTCGACCAATGAATTTTTCTAAGTTGTACAGAATCATAGTGCACATGATGAAACACTTAAAAGAAACTTCTGCTAGATGGTTGATGTGTAAAATTGGTATGACCAACCTTCGTAATAAATTCCCAAACATGTTTATAAGATATATTTGAAGAGAAAAATTTCCGCCTAGACCGAGACTCGAACCCGGGACCTTTGGCTTGTGGGCCAAATGCTCTACCACCTGAGCTACCGAGGCGAGTTACGATCTAGACACAAATTTTTCTCATATATACGTTGTAATCCCTCTTGCCAAATGCTTTTGAAACCATTGCTTCTATCTTTGCAAATGGCGGCTTCTTAGTTAAGAAGACATTTATTGGGAATTTAACATTACTTTATAAAGCTAGTAAGGCTTCTAATGATGTTTTTTATTATTGATTTAACATTTTTCACTGAAAGATAAATTATATTTGAAGAGAAAAATTTTCACCTAGACCGAGATTCGAATCCGGGACCTTTGGCTTGCCGGGCCAAATGCTCTACCAACTGAGCTACCGAGGCGAGTTACGATCTAGACGCAAATTTATAAGAATTGAATGTACACCAACTTCCCCTTTCCTAACCTAACTGAATAAACTACATGCATAAGTATAAACTAATGTGATGTAAACTAACTTGTCCAATCGGAACCTAACAAAATGAAGTGAGTGAACATCCATTTCTTAAAATATAATTTTGAATGTTGGTCATTACAATTTTACAGATATCTCTGCCACCTAGCAAAAGTTTCTTTAAGTGTCCATGCATGCACACAACAATTCTGTAGAACTTTGAAAAAATCATTTGAGATAAATGCAACAATTTATAATACATAGATATCCATCCATCCATTGTAATTCTGCCCGAAAGCAGGTCCTTCACTGCAATCATAGCATTTTCATGCTATGCTTTGCAGCTTCACTAGGGAATTGTAGACGTGGTAGCTTCCTGTTGCTTTCCACACTGGTGAAGGAGGATGATGATGGCCATATGATTTCGGGGACCGTTTGGGCCTTAAAGTTTTCCTGACATTTGTCTTACAGGTGAGGAAAAACCCCGATAAAAACCTCACCCAGAAAAACTGCCCCGACCGAGGATCAAACCCGGGCCTGCTGCGTGACAAGGCATCACGCTACTTCAAGACCACAGCGGTGGACATACATAAATAAATATTTAATAATTGTAAAAAAAGTTATAAATAGCATTGGAAAACATTTAAAATAGTGTGAAATGTTAGTAAAGACGGAAAAAAGTATACAGAGCAACAGTATTACAGGAAGTAGTATGGAAAATCATGGGTAAAGGTATTCTAAACTTGAACCTGTATTTCTTTTTACGAGCTATATTTCCTGTCAATATTTTATTGAAGTCTTGATTAATTTTACACTGGCTTACAATGGAGATACAGTTAGGGTCGTATGCAAATACATTACTCTCTACTCAAATTACTTCCAATCACTGGTGAGCTGAGATCGAATTAACGGCCGCCTTAACCGGTCATGCATGAATGTTGACGTTTTCGTAATATTGGCAACGAATTACCCAGAATTCTCAGCGATAAAACCACTTCCGTTATTTTCGTCTGCTATAGAGGAATGCATTTATGCTTGCATCCCGCAAATAATACCGTATACAAACACGTCTGCGACGCGCAATATTACGCCGATTCTCCTGTTCTTCCAGTTGAATTCTTTGGTAGACTCTATCAAATTCCTCTTCTCCGCGTATACCGAAAACATGATCGAAGTCTTCAAGGTCCGACATCTTGGATAAGTTTCAAACTACATCGGTTACCATCGGGATTTTCACATAAGTTTATATCTTGAGCTACGATCTTAAGGTACCTTGTCAGGTAGCTTTACAATTATTACCGCGTGAATGGATTTCTGAGTAAGAAAAATGTGTTTGAATAAAACTTTATCAGCAGAGAACGCCTTTTACTGTCTAATGCGTTCAAACATTCGACCCTTAGTGTTCTGACTAGAATTCCAGATTACTATGCTTAATTTTGAATATACTGTATAAATTTTTCTTTCAGTAAAGGATCTGGAACTGGATATACTCAGCCTTGTGAAGGGAACTGAATAGCTATTTGAACTAAGAAGTAGTAAAACCTGATTAATTAAACAAGTTGAGGAATTGTTCATCTTAACCATGTGACTTCCTGTACTGTCCTTAAGCAAATGAAGTTTACTTCTTTTATGGTGTTAGCACTTCAAAGCTATTATACCATGAATTTATTTACAACATGAAAATCAGAGGGAAAATATATCAAACATGATCTTACCGTGGCCGAGCTGTCATAGTCTTCTTTTACTGAAGCATTACTTTGCGAAGTTTGTCCTTGCTGCGCTTGAGTTCTTCCATCGCTACTCTCTAAAGTTCTCAGATTTCCAACAGAGCCAGGACCATTACTGTTTGTAGACCCATTATTTGTCAAATCTCGTTCCCCGTGTTTTTCATCTATCACAATTCCACCTGCATTAACTTTTTCTTCTGAAAAAAAATCAGAATAAAGGATCAATCATTTGAATATGGTAAAATCACTGGGCCGTCCTATGAAACGCTGGAGGGAAAATTTTCTATAGGATCGTAACAGACCTTGGCCTAATACTTGGAAGGAAGAAGAAGAAGAATATGGTAAAGTATTAATTACAATTTGGAAAAATGGCTGTAAGGGGGTAAGAAACCCCTAGCACCCATAGTGATGTGGAATGTAAAATACTATAAATTTCTGCATAATTCTGTAATGGCTGGAGTAATTTTAACCAAACTGAATTATAATATTTATCATTTTAACTTTAATAAATACAAAAAAATAATAATTATTATAAAATTAATTTTAATTCAATCAAGTTACATTGAATTACACAATAAGATCTTCAATGTAAATGAAAATTCACATCTGATTTACAGATGGAAAATATACTGTGAGTTGCAAGAAACCCCTGAACACTCTTAGGAGGGGGTGAGAAGTAAAAATAATAATAATAAAAAGACATATTAATATCAAATTCAGATATAGCTGAGATTATGGTGCTAAATTAATATTTTTTTTGGGTCACTAACCTGATTGGTGACAGTCCAGATTTAATTTAACTTCAAGTTTGACCTCTAACACCCCTAAGGACAGGTGAGAAGGAATGAAAAATGGAATTAGAGGATGAAATTACAAATTCAGGTTTAATTTAAACCTCTTCTTGTACTCTTAGGGGGCGAATAGGGATTATATGTAAAAATTACCAACAAGTGATTTTAGTGTCGAATCCATAGTTTTTATGGTTGCTAAAATGAATTGTGACAGTGCCGATGCCTTTTTAAGTCCAAGCTCAGCCCCATTGGCATAGGAGTGAGAAGGAATGAAAAAATAAAATAAAAAAATTATCAAATTAACAATTTTTGGGGTCGCTAAACTTATTGGTGACAAGAAGATTGGGATAAATAAATATCTGGACAAAGTCATGCAATCAGCTAGTATAACATAATATTATTATTTCACCTGTCTGTTCTCTTGTTCCTGGTGAAGCAGCACTATCAGTATCACTGTTATCTCTAGGAATTCCTCCAGGCGTCATTTCATCACATGAAGATGTACTAGAACCAGATTCTTCCTCATCTGTTACTGTAGGTTTTCTTTCTTCGCCCAGATGGTTCTGCAAAACACATATATGATTTGACTTCAATTATGTAGGAAGGAATTCAGGGGAAAAACTATGGGAAAATACCCAAAATATCTGAAAATCTCAGAAGGACAAACAAAATAAAGGAAGAGAAAAGTAATTTCATACTAACAAAAGAACATGATTGCACTTAAACAAGCTAGGGTTATATCCAATACCCGAGTGCCCTGCTTTGCTTGGATGGTGTTAAGAATTCTAAAAAATAAATAATAGTTTTAAAAAACTAAAACAACATATTTTTTTAAATTATTATTATCTAACATTATTATAATATTTTTGAATATTTTAATATAGATAAATATTACAGTTAATCATATCCTCCTCATATTTTTTGGGATAAATTGCAATGTGGTAAGTTTACAAAATTGTCATTCATATTTTACAGAATAAGATAAAAATGTAAATATCTTTAAATTCAATACTATTGTAGCATGAGCTAAAAGTAATACTCTTCTAAAAAAAATCCTCTGGGCCTTCTTAGTTGAAAGACATTTATTGGGAATTTAACACTACTTTATAAAGCCAGTAGGGCACGCCGTAGCGTAGTGGTTAAGGCACTGCACTACAAGCCGGAAGGTCGAGGGTTCGAGTCCCAGTGGGGTCAGGATTTTTAAACTGACCCAAACCTTCTGGCGGCACTATGGCCCTGGGGTCGACTCAGCCTCTAACTGAAATGAGTACCAGACGCTTGTTCTGGGTAAAGGCGGCCGTCACGCAGGGCTGACATCAAGTGCCGATTGTCAAGAAAAAAGTGGGAGCCTTAACCTCCTACTACCCCAAGGGCCTCCTGAGGCCTGTAGCGGGATCACTTTACCTTTACCTTTATAAAGCCAGTAGGGCTTCTATTGATGTTTTTTATTATTAATTTAACACTTCTCACTGAAGGATAAATTATATTTGAAGAGAAAATTTTTATATTTGAAGAGAAAATTTTTTGCCTAGACCGAGACTCGAACCCGGGACCTTTGGCTTGCCGGGCCAAATGCTCTACCAACTGAGCTACCGAGGCGAGTTACGATCTAGACGCAAACGTATATAAGAGAAAAATTTGCGTCTAGATCGTAACTCGCCTCGGTAGCTCAGTTGGTAGAGCATTTGGCCCGGCAAGCCAAAGGTCCCGGGTTCGAGTCTCGGTCTAGGCGAAAATTTTTCTCTTCAAATATATAATTTATCTTTCAATGAGAAATGTTAAATTAATAATAAAAACATCAGAAATTTTTTTGCCTAGACCGAGACTCGAACCCGGGACCTTTGGCTATCCAGGCCAAATGCTCTACCAACTGAACTACCGAGGCAAGTTGTGATCTAGACACAAATTATTCCCTTATATATGTTATAATTCCCTCACGCCAAATGCTTTGAAAGCTTTACTTCTATATTTGCAAATGGCGGCTTCTTAGTTAAGAAGACATTTATTGGGAATTTAACACTAATTTATAAAGCCAGTATGTTTATGTGTTTGTGTAGTGTAAAGTGTGCTGTGTGAGGGATGATGATGAAGGGAAGGGTAAAGGTGAAACCTGGTGCCAGCATGTAGCCTACTCGTATAAAAAAGCACCAAGGAGGCTGCAAGGCATAATATCCCCATTTGACAGATGAATTGCTATCAACAGCACCACATGACTTCTCAACATGTGTGCTACGGGCAGGTTTGTAATTTAATAGAGGAATCTGGTGCAAAATCTAGCAATTAAAATTTGTACACCACCACCAATATTAAATTTAATTAATTTAACAATTAATATTTTCAACCCTGCTGGGTATCAAACCTGGACCCACTAGTCAGGAAATAGGCATACTACCACCTGTGCCAGCATGGTGGACAGAGAAGAGAAAAGTTAAAACCCAGTGTCAGCACAAATCCTACTTTTGGCGATAAGAATACTTGCTGTTGTGGTTAATAAGGAACAATATGCTACAAGCCGGAAGGTCGAGGATTCGAGTCCCGCTGGGGTCAGAGTTTTTAAACTGACCCAAATCTTCTTGTGGCACTATGGCCCTGGGGTCGACTCAGCCTCTAACGGAAATGAGTACCAGACACTTGTTCTGGGGGTAAAGACGGCCGACAACCCGGCTGATATCAAGTGCTGATTGTCCAAGAAGAGTGGGAGCCTTAACCTCCTACTACCCCAAGGGCCTCCTGAGCCTGTAGTGGGATCAATTTACTTTTTTTTATCCTTGAACATATGTCAGTTCTTTATTTTTTTAATTATATTTTTTCATGTATCATCAAAACTGTGAAGTGCTAATCATATAATAAAGTTGTCTTTATATTACTAAAAAAATTGATTGATTTTGTTTTGATAGATATAAAGTACCAGTACCTTTGATAACTTTTCTTGACATAAAGCTTGGTCGATGTCCATAATATAAATAAATAATATTGTACTAACCAGGCTCAAAAGAGGCTACAATCCAGAGCTCAGTTCCCAGCAGTATATTTACCACTAGAGAAGTTATATTCTGGCCCTTCAAAGGACCAGTTAAAAAAACTTCTCTTACATGTTTGACATTGTCTTTCTTTTTCCTTCTCAAAATGTAAGCAATGGTTTTTTTTTCAGAATAAATTCTCATAGAAAGGAAGATGAGAGAGAGAAAATAAATATTTACCTTATTGTATTCTTGTACTAAGTTGTCGAGTCCAAGCTTCTTGCGATAATTAAAATAAAAGTTCTTGCATTGGTGCTGTGTCTTGTTGGAGCCAACTTTTTCCGCAACTTTGGCCCAGTTGGTCCCATGCTCACGTATGGCACGTTTTGCAGCTTCCGTCTCCTCCTCTGTCCATCGTAGCTGTTGGGTGTTACTATGGTCGCCATCTTCACCTTGTGCACTCCCTGAATCTTGAAGATGAGGTGCCAATCGCCGAGAAATTCGATTAAAACAAGCCGAGCAACACTTACTCACTTGCGCTGGTATTTCTGTAATATCACAAATGACAATAATAAAAACTCCATGGCACAACAGACCTAGAAGGCCCTTGGCTTACCAGCCAATTGCTGGCCTCATGTCAACTTCTGTCATTTACAGAGGTGGACCATCATATAGCCAGTAAAAGGGGAACATGTGCTCGGTATGTTGAACCTCCTTACACTTATAGCTGGTTTTCTCAACGTATTAATATAAATGCTGTATTATCACACGCACGCACGCACACACACACACACACACCATATATTACCATGAAATACCAAATTGAAGTAAGCATCACATATATCTATTCTACAATAATTCAATGATGACGAGACATTGTGCGAGAAGGTATGAATAAAAACCTCTTAAATAAGGGAAAATTATTCATAATAATAAAGACAAAAACAAACTAAAAATAGGGGCAAAATAATAAGAAATGTAATTAGAAGTTAATGGAAATGTCTTGGTTGGAATAAGTATTCAATTGTATTATTAACAGTAATACACCTCTATTTTGGTTTCAACCAAAATAGAATTCAGTATTTTTAATACATCTGATTAGATAAAAGTACTAAGATTTAAAAGCAAAATATTAGTCAATTGTTCTTGCAATTTCCATTCAAATAAATTGCTTTATTTTGTGTTCCATTACATTTTTTTTTCATACTTGGCCAAATTCAGAATTACTAAACTTACTTTCACTATATATTTATGTAGTATGTACACTGTACATCCCACATGGGGTCATGGATGCTTCCTATTGGAAGTTTCTTGACCAAGCTAATTTACTTCATTTATTTCCCTATAGACTCGGCCGAGGTGGACTAGTGGTTAGCATATATTGACTTTTTCATGAATATAATCCAGTCTCTAGTTATTATATCCATCCATAGTAATTCTGCCTGAAGGCAGGTCCTTTACTGCAATCATAGCATTTTCATGCTATGCTTGCAGCTTTACTAGGGAATTATAGGTGTGGTAGCTTCCCGTTGCTTTCCACACCAGTGAAGGATGATGATGATGATGGCCATATAATTTCGGGGACTGTTTGGGCCTTAAAATTTTCCTGACATTTGTCTTACAGGTGAGGAAAAACCCCGATAAAAACTTCACCCAGAAAAACTGTCCCAACCGGGGAATGAACCTGGGCCTGCTGCATGACAAGGCAGCACGCTACCTCGAGACCACAGTGGTGGACAGTTATTATATATATATATATATAAAAATTTTGTGTCACATTGTTTGTCTGCGATGGAATCCTAAACTACTGAACCGATTTTTCATAAAATTTTGCACACTGTGTGCAGTTTGATCCAACTTGAGACTTAGGGTAGTTTATAAAACTAAATTTATAATTGCATTATTTTTTTAATGCAAATTATTTGTTGATTATTTAACAAAGAGTTATCTGTGAGTTCCATACAATTCTAATAGATGGCGGTGTAATTATCTGCGAGTTCCATACGATTCTAACAGATGGCGGTGTAAGGTAATTTGGTAAGGTAATTGGTTTATTATTTAACAAAGAGAGATCCAGATGGCTGTGCTTTTTGTTGCAACCGCGAATTTCAATTGAATTACAAATATTGATTATTTCATAATTTAAGTGTGTTCAGTGTTTATTTTATTTTCAATATTATTAATTTTGTGTGTATTAGTTTTAAGTAATCTGGCTGAAAGACAGCAACTTACTTAAAATTTTTAACGTATACCTTAGCCACAGCAACGCATGGCCGGGACTTCTAGTATATATAATATAAATGGATGAACAGTATGTTAGGTAAAATATAAATATTTAACATTTCATTATTACTATGTACTCATATGTTGACAAGTTAAAGAACATTTCCAATTTATTTTTATTAAAGTGAGAGTAAATGTCTACATTTGTAGATGCATCCACTTCATCTCCAGAGCATGGTAGTTCTATCTCTAAGTTGTAAGTAGGGTATGATATTCAAAATCTAATCCTGGAAAATATTTTTTCAATTCAGAAAGCAAATCCAATGAATATACAAGACAAGAATATACATAGACAAGATTGATGTTCAGAGGTGGATCATTCTCTGACTCTAGAAGGGCTGTAGTGCCAATAAGAGAGATAAATTATTACATTTAATTATAGATGAACATTGAACTTACGAAATTCTGAAATGATGGGATCTTTAATCTCAGCTGGGAGTTCAGTCCATTTTCCAGGTAGAGGTCTCAGTCGCTTGACTCTGCCCTTGGTGTTCGGGCAAGTGCGCAGCGGACACTGGGTGTAGCGACTTCTTACTGACTTACATCGACATGTATTACATACTCGAGCCCCTGGAGTCACCTCATCTTCCCTCAATCCATATTGTGGGGCATGCGATCGAGGTAAAGGACGTGACTGCAGGAACTGATCCAATTGGGTCTTGCAAACGATGCATGGATGAGCACCACCTTTTTCTGTAACAAAAGATAAAAACATAAATATATCACAATATGTACTTATGTAAATATTTACACATGTACTTCCGTGTAATAATAATAATAATAATAAAAAAGGAGAGAGAAAGAAATCCCATAGTCAAAAAATGAGGGATATATGGAGTAAAAGGAAGTGCATCTAAGTACCTTGCATGGTCTTAAATGGCTCATTTGCAATAAAAAAAATTTCATCTAGCAATGATCATTTAAAGTCATTATTTGATATCTGAACAGATGTTATACCTTCCGAGGTTTTAATCTGTAATGACAATGATTTGATGATAGGATTTTTTAGATGCAATTTTCTTGATGAAAAAGAAAGTAAAAAGGTGTTAAAATAAACCAAAAAAAAAACAAAAGGGCGCTCTTTCTTTTATAACCCATAACCATTAACACTTCGAGTCTGGCGGTGGTACTAGTACCACAGCATTTAAATGACACTAAAGCTGGAGAAAATTAAATTCCTCGGCATGCCTGTGCCAGCAGATTTACAGGGGTCTTTTTTCTGAACCAGAAAACACCCCTGTAAATCCACCTGCACAGACATGCTGAGGGATTTAATTTTCTTCGGCTTTAGTGTCATTTAAATGCTGTGTTTTCTGGTTCAGAAAAAGACCCCTGTAAATCTGCCGGCACAGGCATGCCAAGGGATTTAATTTTCTCAGGCTTTAGTATCAAAAAAGTCTGCTGGCACAGGCATGCCGAGGAATTTAATTTTCTTCGGCTTTAGTGTCATTTAAATGCTGTGTTTTCTGGTTCAGAAAAAGACCCCTGTAAATCTGCCGGCACAGGCATGCCAAGGGATTTAATTTTCTCAGGCTTTAGTGTCATTTAAATGCCGTGGTACTAGTACCATTGCAGGACTCAAAGTGTTAATTACTAAATATAGAAGTGTGAAAAAACAAAATGCTAGCATTTGTAAAGCAAAGAGTTTTTTACTCCGTCAATATGATCTAGTAGTAACATTGTTATGTCAGACAAAACATCAAGTCGAGACAAGTTTCCTGGGTGAGGGTTTTTCCTCACCTATAAGAAAAATGTCAGAAAATATTCAGGTCCTAACAGTTCCCTAACACCATCTGGACAACCCATACAAAATTTACCTTGTTTAGTATGAATATATGAATGGTGGTGTATCTTGTCTCAAATGTTTGTGTTGTCTCAGAGGTGGCATTTACATTGAGATGATTACTCATCTAGGGGAGATCGTCCATGTCTCACTGGGGCATGTAAAAAGTAATTACAAAGAGAGAGAGGTTGAACAAAGGAAAGAAAGAAAATAAATTTTTTTTATCCAGTATAAGTCCACCGATGTGGTCTCGAGGTAGCATGCTGCCTTGTCACGCAGCGGGCCCGGGTTCGATCCCCGTTTGGAAGTTTTTCTGGGTGAGGTTTTTATTAGGATTTTTCCTCACCTGTAAGACAAATGTCAGGAAAACTTTAAGGCCCAAACAGTCCCCAAAATCATACGGCATCATCATCATTATCATCCTTCACCGGTGTGGAAAGCAACGGGAAGCTATTACATCTACAATTCTCTAGTAAAGTTGCAAAGCTTAGCATGAAAATGCTATGACTGCAGTGAAAGATCTGCCCTCTGGCAGAATTACTATGGATGGATGGATCCAGTATAAATATTAATGCTTCAAACTAGAAATGTGTTGTAGAATACAGTCTCACTTTTGTTTATCATACAAAGTGTTTCCTGAATCACAAACAGTGCATCGTATAATAGTTCAATCTTTTTGATGAAATCCTGGTTGAACTTCTTAGACATTTTATTTTTATAGTGTTCTGGCCTAAGGCAGATCTTTGATTGCAATCATATGGTGTGGAAGCTTCCAGTTGCTTTCCACACCATGGATGATAATGATGATGGCCAGATGATGATCGGGGACCATTTGGACCTCAAAGCTTCCTGACATTTGTCTTACATGTGAGAAAAAACCCTGAAAAACCTCACCCATGAAGCTTGTCCCGACTGGAAACCAAACCCGGCCTGCTGCGTGACCAGACAAACACAGAGAGCAATTTAGATTTACAAAATAGAAGAAAATCAATTAATTTTTATTTCCTATACAGTATTTTTTTTAAATTTAAATTTATATAAAACTCAGTTCTGACTTGCCACCAAATAGAATGTGTTTATGCAATGCTACTGATTCCAGTTAAATAAATAGAAAAACAATATAACAAAAAAGTGAAAATTCCCTATTGTTTACAGGTGTGGTATATTTAAATTTTGTTCACTGAAAGTAGACAAGTTTATTATTCCCATGTTTCATGGGAACCTGACGAGAAGTTAATTTAATAGCTGTATTGATAAACAATACTTTAATATATATTGGACATTATAAAGTAATAGAAGACCAGAAAAGGAGGGGGAAAAGAGATTATGGATATAACGGGACAAAAAAAGGACTAAAGGTCACAAAAAGATTATAGTAATATCCTAAGCCTGATGATAATATTCAGATGGATCATAAATTTGATTCAGTTGGCTAAAATAGGGACCAGTGGAGAGCATTGGTCAATATATCGTTGCAACTAGGGATTTTTTGTGCCACATAGTTGATAATGATACTAATACTACAAAGATTGCTTTAAAATCTTCAAATATTGTCCCATCAATAATGATAAGGAAATATATTTTGATAAAATATAATTATGGCATCAATTTTAGTGAACATTCAGATCTAACATATATCTAAATAATAAAATCTTGGAAATTGTGAATGAATTCGATTAGCACATTTAGGGATAATTTTTCTTTACAATTTGAAAGAGACATTTCTCAGAAAATTAATAATTATGGCAGAAGCAATGACATTTTAAGTCATCATATGCCCAGCAAGTTACCAATTTACTCTTATGTAATATCCTTACATGATCAGTCTTTTCTTTTTAATGAAGCAAGGCATAACATTATGAAATCAGAAACACAGCAAGTGGAAAGAGATTTATAAGATGGACCATGTGATATATCAAATCTGCCATAAGTGAAATGAGAATGTCTTAAAGCAACGGCAGATAATACTAATAATGGATTTCATCTGTCAACGCCAAGAGAACTGGAGGAACCAGTGAATAGGATGATAACCAGCTGATATTCAAAGTAATTTTGAAATGATTCTGCAGAAAGATGTGTTGGTGGCCTCATGAAAGAAAAATGGCCTAACACATGTTTACACATGTTTCTGGCTATGATGTATCAGAAATAACCATATGATACTCTAATTATATATGAACACCTGTTTTACTATCTGTTATTTAACCCATGAATAAGATAAACTGATTATTAATAACCTTCCATCCATAGTAATTGTGCCCGAGGGCAGGTCTTTCACTGCAATCGTAGCATTCTCATGCTATGCTTTGCACCTTTACTAGGGAATTATAGAGGTAGCATAATCATTAGTCTCTTAATTCGAGCTTCCTGTTGCTTTCCACACTGGTGATGGATGATGATGATAATGATAAGGATGATGATGGCCGGATGATTTTCAGGGACCGTTGGGCCCTAAGCTTCCTGACATCTGTCTTACAGGTGAGGAAAACACCAAAAAAAAACCTCACCCAGGAGCCTGTCCCAATCAGGAATCGAACCCGGGCCCACTGCGTGACAAGGCAGCATGCTACCGAGATCACAGCGGTGGACATTATTAACATAATAATAATAATAATGTAATTATTTTTATTATTTAATTTCTTTATAAGAAACCAGATATAATAAGAACAGTTAAGTCTCATAGATTTTGATGGGTAGGACATGTGGCACAAATGGCGAATGAAAGAGGTGCACGCAAGCTTCTTGTAGAAAAACCAAAGGGAAAACATCCAGTTGGTGGACCAAGAATGAGGTGGGAGAATAATACTATGATTTGAGGGGATGATTGGAAATCATTGGTTCAGGATAGGGATGTGTGGAGAGCTTATGTCCATGTGGCCATGAATCCAAGAGATTGATGGTGCCAGTGAGTTATTATTTGATTACAATCAGTATCACTTTTAGACTGCATTCAAATGAAAGTAATTTAATAATTTAAAATAATATGAAACTCTAGAGAATTTTTATACTATTCTGAATTTGACACAGCAACAGTAGAAGGGAAAAATGTCTATATTCTTTCTCATTACAAGTATACATTTGTAAAGTCAGAACACATTTATCATGGATACTGTGACAGAATCATAGAGTTTAGATGCATCTCACCCTGTCACAGGGACAGAAATTGATGATGTCCATACGCAAACAATTCTCCCAATAATTCTAACTGGTCTACATGTGTATATCAACATTTTTTTTACATAATCACACATATTCAAACCTTGCATACATAATCACAGAGCCAACCAAATACCACCTGCCACTTTTTCACCTTTATATGCTAAATTTCAAAAATAAAAAACAAGGCTTGCATAAAAAGAAAATTACTTTAGTGTGATATACAGTTGGACAAGAGGGTGGGATGCAAACACACATATGGTTTACTGTTAATACTGACATTTGATTAATCATATGATAGACAGGCAATGCACATGCACGGATGACAATGTAATATAAATGTTAAGTTTCCCCAACTCACCCCAGCAGTTCATTTTAAACTTTCAACAGCATGGCTTTTCACTTGCAAATTGTACAAATTACAGTTATCTTTCATTTGTAGTTTTCTGTTCAATCAAGAACTCCCAATTTTAAGAACGATAATAAATTTAAGACTCCATTTTAGTATGTACAATGTAACTTTGCCATATCGTATACATACAGAAGAATAAATGAAGTTCCTTTCTTGTATATTGTATCTTGTAAGCCCATGTTTCCCTTAACAGAGATTTAGGTTCTCTCCCCCTACAGGGAAGAATTTGAACCACACTAATTTAGTTACACTTGTTTTCGTATAGATGTCATTTGAGTGGTCCGTGGTCTGCGTTCCGCCTCATACTGACATCTAGGAAACCAACGTAGTACTAGGACGGGAAAATTCTGTAAAGTTTGCTTAGAGGCCTTTTCATTCAGGCTTAAGGATCTTTTACGAGCCTGAAAATCTTCAGACTCGGGACCCATGGCTTAAAGTCCCTCCCAGAGGACTTGCTCCTTGGATTTTTCCATCCTAAAAAATATTAAATTCAAATGTATTTTGAGACTTTCTATGGCCATTTTTAGTCTAGCATCTTTAAATGTACACATACTATACATCTACTGGTGTCTGTATTCGTGTCTTGTGAAAATACAACTGATAAAATGAAAAAAAAAATCTTTACTCATGTCCATCTACTGGGTCGAGGGGATGAGATGCGATGAAATCCCCATATTTTATAGAGGGTTATGAACAACAAGGATGTTGGCCGACCATGCCTGATGCATTGTCACAGGGGCGGATGAACAAAATAGATGATATGAGTATGGAGAAATGGTGGAATGAAATTTGAGGCAAGTAAATGGGAGAAACACTGAGAAAAAGCTGCCCAAGCTCCGTTTCATCCACCATGAAACCCAATATGAAGTGATCAAGATTCAATCTCGAGACCCAGCACCGTGGTGAGAGATGAACATCTAACTGCTTGTGCCACAGAGTCACTTTGCAAATGCAATTAATATTAAATATAAACTATGAAACAATGATTAATGCTAAAATGTAGGAGTATTTCCTCTTTAAGGGAGAATGCAAATTACAATAAAAAAACTCCATGGTGTGACAGACTTAGAAGGCCCTTGTCTATCAACCAGCAGCTAGCCTCACATCTCACTCACTCACTCACTGGCACTATCGAACTCATAGGTTCATGGCCGCGCGGACATAAGCTCTCCATACATCCCTATCCTTGCGGCTGTATTTGAGGAAAAAAAAAAAAGGCGAAATGCTCATGCGATTGCTATGCTCGCCTCTGGGCTCAAGTTTCGCGGATTTAAACCAAGGTGGGATCGATTATTTTTTAGGGCACAAAAATCCTAAGTAAGTCGTGGGCCTCATGTCGTAGATTTACAGCACTTCACAGAACGTCTAGTCTAAAAATGAAGGAATACTAGGGGGGGGGGAGGGAAAGTCGGTCAGTTTCGTGTTCGAATAGTGGATCTCCAAACGCCGTAAGTTTATGAGTCGACATCATAACTAACTTACTGACACTATCGAACCCGTAGGTTCATGGCCACGCGGACATAAGCTCTCCATACATCCCTATCCTGAGCTAATGTTTTCCAATCATCCGCTGTATATTCTACTTCTCTCAAATTATGGATGTTATTCTCCCACCTCAGTCTTTGTCTACCGACTGGGCGTTTTCCCTCTGGTTTTCCTACAAGAAGCTTGCATGCACCTCTTTCATTCCCTATTTGTGCCACATGTCCTGCCCATAGCAGTCTATAAGACTTAACTGTTCTTATTTAATCTGGCTTCCTATAAAGATCCTGTAGTTCACTGATATATAGGCTTCTCCATTCGCCTGTCTGTTCATCTCTCTTTGGTCCAAAATTTTTCCAAAGAACTTTAATCTGAAATACTCGTAATCTCCATTCCTCCCTTAAAGTAAAAGTCCACGTTTCGCATCCGCAATTTACATTGGCGCAGAAGAGACGTCGAGAATATAAGATTAGTCACAACGCGCCGAAGACGCTAATTTCAAGAAATGCTATAGGCCTATGGAGGTGAAACTGCCTTCTCAGCTAAAATCGGATGGTGACAAAGTTGATTAGTAAGTACGTGTGTAAATGCCATAGAGGACAGTTGGAATCTGACGTATTATTTGAGGTGATGGAGAAGGGAGAGGGGGGTGGGGTTTGATTGACTTGACACATGTGAATCGGTTAGCAACAAATGGTTTGCCTGGGGAATCTAATTCACCACCACCCCACCTGCTTGTCTGACAGACCCCTGGGGGGCTCGGCCACTTGCCAGCCTCCACTACCAGATGAGAATTATTGAATCAAGTATCACTCAATATAGCTCACTGTTAACAACTTCAATTATAAACACAGAGTTACTACATTCTTCATAAGTTATCAAAAACATCACATATCAAATCACCGTATATAACTTCGTTCTAGCATTATTACTTTATTGATATTTTTATGGAAACGTTGGAAAGAGTAGTATAGGCTGGAACAGGAGAATCTCCTAAACCTTGAACTGGTGATGATGGTATTGTATGTAATTTTATTTATAGACGCTTTACCACGTAAGATCATGCTGTTACTATGGTCTTTGATTGCATTCCAGTATGCTGTTCTTCATTTTTTAGAAGTTCACTTATTTCATTTTAACGATATGAAATAGTCCATCGCCACTGAGTGATCGGCAGAGTTCTATCTTCTTCTGAGGCGGCCCGAGTTTGATTCTCGGAGTACTAGGGGATTCTAAATCCTCACTTTAAACCTAAGCGTGTGTTTGGCTTGTGCTGTCCCCAGCATACTGTTCACCAGAGAGCTAGAAACATCCTATTGTGTGGTTCAGAATTCTGGACCCAGTCTATAGGCGATTCGCTCCGTGCATTGGGTTGTATTCCCATAGGGAAAATAAGGGAGGATAAAACATTTAGAAGAAAAAAAAAACTGATATTTTCTCATGAAATTTTGGCCGGTATGGAACCGGTACCCACCCAGCATCGTGAGGAATTTAGGTAACTACAATAAGTAGCAGCTCCAGGTTGAGAAAACCAACTATAACGGCTGGGGACCCGGTATGATGGTCATGTCACCCATATACTGGCAGGAATCTAGTCTACCTCTGTGATTAACACATGTAGATGTGAGGCCAGCATCCGGCTGGTAGGTCAAGGGCCTTCTAGGCCTGTAGCGCCATAGAGTTTAGTTTAGTCAGAAATCGATTCTAAGGCTTCCCAGCTAAGATAAAATTACCGCAACAGCCAACTCGTTCAGTTGATTAATACTAGCAGAGAAAAAAACTAACTAAATTGAACATTAATTACCCCTGGATTTATTCATTATTATAATTCTATTATGCAAATATGATACAACTTAGGTACCAAAGTAAATGGACATAATACATTAAAAGAGGAAATTAAAGAAATATTGGTAAATGGGAAAAGCTTATTTTGCAAATAGAACCTTATTTAAAAGCAAAAAATAAGGTTATACAAAACACTCATTAGACCAGTAGTTATATATGCTTGTGAAACTTGGGTCCTAAAAGAAACAATAAAACAGAAATTACTAATTTTTGAAAGAAAAATTTTAAGAAGAATATTTGGACCAAATAGAGGAACTGATAAATGTTGGAGAATCAAAACAAATAACGAACTAAACAAAATTAATAAAAAATCAGAATATAGTAAACCATATAAGATTTCTTAGAATTGGTTGGCTTGGACATTAGATAAGAATGGAGGTCAGAGACTGGTCAAAAAACTCTACAAGTGGAAACCTATAGGAGGCAGAGCTGTTGGAAGACCGAAGATCAGATGGGAGGATGACACAATGAACGATCTAAGGAAAATTAAAGTGACTAATTTGAATATGGCAAGAGACAGACTGGCACGGAGGAGGATTGTTGAGAAAGCCAAAACTTTCACTTTTGAAGTTGCCGTGCCTTAAGATGATGATGAAATATAATACAAATACGGTTGTAAAATTTGTAAAGGAAATTATACTCTTGCTCGGGAACAACTTAGTGTTTTATACTGCGTCCCATTCAATCCGGTTCATTTTTTATTCTAGTAGTATTGCACCGATGTATGATAAATCCTTATGTTGAAAAAAAATCCTCGCGAATGGTATGAGGAAAGGTCATCATAAATCTTGTAGCTCTAATTAAGTCATTTACAGTATACAAGATGTAAATACAGTTCAAATAAACTGATATGCTTATTCTAAAAATCGACTCTTCGATGGTATCTTTGTGTTGTCATAGTGGAGTGGATTGCGAACTTAAATGACTCCGAAAGCTATGCAGGCGGCAGCACTGCTTCCAAAAGTGTCACCCATGCGGAACAGGCGATAAACTCGGTCGAAAAGAGTACCTTGATTGTAAGAGTGACGATCTTTCATTATAAAAATAAAACCGCCAAGAAAGGTGGACATGGGTTCCACTGGGGTAAATTTTCCTGAGAATATTTAAATAGCTCCCTAGTCGGAACTCTGGGGGGAGACACGGCAAAGGCTTAAACATAGAGACATGTTCCTAGGAATATGGAACGTATGGACATTATATAGCAGTGGTGTAATAGAAATATTAAAACAGGAATTAGATAATCTCCTTTGGATGCAATCACTTTGCAGGAAGTTAAATTGACAGGAAAAGGTGGTTACGAACTGGGAAGCTATGAGGGTGCCAGAATTATTAGGAACGAGTTTCCGAAGAAGGATCCTCACATCTATCTGAGATGTTAAGTTTGTTATCCATATGAAATAAAACATAATTCTAAGGGGTAATCGACATGATTTTGTATTCGTAAATTTGCATGATACATCAGAAGAAAAGGATGAGTTCTATGAAGAATTAGAATGCGTATTTTATAGGATTTCAAGATGATAAATACAAATTGTCTTAGGATATATTACTACAAAAGTGGGACGGGAAGATATAATCAGGCCAACAATAGCCAATTCTGTTTTCGTGAAAATAGTAGGCCTATTGGCAATGGTGTTAGATTGGTTACCTTCGCCACATTAAAGAATTTAAGAGCCCACTCAGTACAAGAATTTTCATGAATAAAGCTGAACGTCTCTAGATGGTTAAACGCGAAACCAGTATATATATATATATATATATATATATATATATATATATATATATATATATATAGTAGATATACGCTGACACAATAGCATAATCGCCGCTAGGTCAGATTGGGGGATAAGACTGCAATTTACGATTATTATCTAGCAAGGGTGAAAAAAAACTTATCGCTTATGAGAGACATAAGCACTAAAGACTATTCTGAAAAACTTGAATTAAAAAAACTGAGAAATGATGAGTGCGGAAAGAATAACTTACTAGGTCAAAATTGGTAATAGATTTGAAATATTGGAATGTTCAGACGAAAATATGGCAACCAAAAATAAACTCATATACTAGTTAGAGAATGGGAGACTAAGATATACTATTCTTTGTTAGCATCAGAAATCTTGGGTTATTAAAAAAAGGAGGCAAAGTAAGTACTGATTTGATAAGGGATGTGCTGACCTTGTGTTAAAAGAAATGTAGCAAAAATGAGTCGGTTACCTGATGTATGAAGTAAACTTAGAAGAAATGAGTAACATCTGATAGGAAACCACTAGGTCTTCAAAAGAGTAAAAAGAGAAAATATTTGAGAGAAAAGAATAACGATCGCCAAATTAAAGTAAAAAGTAAGAACATCAGAGAATTAGGATAGAAATAAAAGTTTCAGGCTAGAACAAGTATAATAAGAAATGAAAATGCAGATTCCAGGAATAGATTGCATAATGAAAAAAAAATCCCTATATAGATTTTATCACAATCCCCACATTTTATACGATACATAGCTGAATTATTTTCTTCTTCCATTTTTTTTATTGCTTACTTCTATTGTGGCTAAAGCCATTTTTCGGCGCCAATCTGATGTTGACCTTTTTGATTTTTTTTAAAACTTATGATGCTAGGATATGTAAACTTCTTGAATTATATATATATATATATATATGGTATGATAAGAAAAATAAATGCCTGGACGGGATTCGAACCCGGATATCTGAGTCTGTACCTCAGCGTGATATCCATTACACTACCAGTCGAATCCAATTCAAACACACACACACACACACACACACACACACACACACACACACACACACACACACACACACACACACACATATATATTAGAAGTATACTCTCATTTGTTAATTTTCGTCTTTTTAACTTAAGTTTTCTGTGTAACATGCTTTCTTCAAACCCATTGAAAACTGTCTTTTTGTGAGGAATGTGATTACTGATTAAATACAGTACTGAAGCTTTAATATAATTATCTATTATGTTTTGTATCTGTACATTCCAAATTTCATCTAATTATTCTCTTCATTTCTTATTAAATTTAAATCTAAAAACGGCATTTGTCTGTTATTTTAGTTTCCATAGTGAACTTTATAGTTTGACTCTGAATCTTCAATAATTTTAAAACATCGTCTACATGTTTGAGATTCACAGTAGCAATTATATCAAACCTGTCTATTAATATACATTATTAATACTTCATAGCGTAACTTCTTTCTAAGTTTAAACAAATATTATATCCATACATGTCTAAAACAATTTGGACTTCCCCATATACGTTCATTTTCACGTAACTTTCAATTCAAAATTATGTATATTTTACAAATTGTAAATTAATAATTCGTCCTCTAAAGACCCTAATTATTCGGATCATTATGAACACCTTTTATAATAATGTTGAAATGTAGCGTATGTTCCACTCTTTTAGGAGTTTTCTTTCGTTGAATATACAAATTAAATAAATCTTTTAAAAAAACCGACAAATTAAATAAATCTAAAAATCGAATTATTAGGTTCATATTTAATTAATTTGATGAGAATATTACCACAATCAGAAAATTCTGTATTATCCCATTTGTTTCAAAATAGTTGCAATTTAATCTACTATAACACCAATTATTGAGTTTGTTGAATTTCTACATACTGATTTTTTAAATTCAATTTTTTGTTCTTGTAATACGATTTTATATTTCTCCCTTTTTTGATTGGTATAAAATTGTGTCTATTTTGTAGTTCATCGTATATATTTCTCACGATCTTCAGGATTCTAAGGTTGTCTTCCTGATAACATAACTCTCCAATTTCTTCACATTTATATTCCCAAAATATTTGTTTCTGTCGTCTCAAATTTTCTGCTTTAAGACATTTATAAAATCCTAAATAATACATTTTCTTATTCATATGGAATTTTAAATATATATATTTAGATGTATAATATTATATATATATATATATATATATATATATTTGACATTTGGCAATGAAGGCAAATATGATATGAAAAGAAAAATGAATGCTTGAGTCGGGATTTGAACCCGAGTCTCTAAACTCTGTGCGTTTAGCGCTCTAACCAACTGAGCTACTGAAGTATTCCAAAACAAACATATATTTTTCTTATATATGTAGTATTCTCAATTCACACAAGAGGTAGCGGGAAGTCGTTCCAACTGACATCTAGTGACCACCATAACAGGTAAGCAAATCCCGACTCAATCATTCATTTTTCTCTTCATATACATACATACGTATACACAAGTTATAATTATGTTCTATTAACATTAAAAAATATCCCCCCAAAGAACCATAATTAATACGCATATAATATTTTAATTTATGGCTTTATATCAAGAATTATAGACAGAAATTAGCATTTTAAAAATATATATATTCCCGGTTAAAAAACAACTATTATTTTTTATTATGAAGCATACAAGAGCATGTGACATTCAAACAAAAGCAAGCCTATTATCCATTCAGTAATGTAATCAAATGCCTCTTGGGCACACCTATAGCCGACCACATGTTGGGATTGCCGATGCAAAACTTTTATCCACCTAACATGACAAGGCAGAACGTTAACAAAATATATGTGTAATGCATCGCTTCGTTGAATGCACAAACCCATTCCCACGAGCATTACCGGCATTGGAAAGGTATATTCAAAGGTTACCCATATAAAAGAGATATTATGTATGGCAAGGGAGATGATATACTCAGTTTTGGCTCGCAAAAGCTTAAAAACATTATGGATGAGGGGGAGGAGGTAAAGGGGGTGAGGAGATGTTACATACTGGATGCAACCCAACCAATTTATCCCAATTGTGTCTGAATAATTGATATTTTCATCACATTCACAAACAATTAAGACTACCCTGCACCGGCAAAGAGCATATACTACCCACTACCGACTAGAAGGTAAGTACGCCAACAGTCTGGTTAAAGAGAGGATGGGATAAAGGAGGGAGGTAGGAGCTTATACAGTTAAATTCTAGTAGAGGGAAATACAAAGAGATAGGTCCACCACAACTTATCTGAAATATACATCACATGCGGGCTACGTATCTTTAAACTCTATATAAAAAGTATTCATGTTTTTTTATTCTCTCTCTCAAAAACTCTAATTATGTAATGTAGTGAGGATTACTGAATACTTATTTTTTCAATGTCACAATATGAATATATTTGAAACGTTAACAATAAAAAGGTTTGTATCTGAATGTAAGAACAGAAGTAATCACATCATGTGAAGGTAAAACAAAAGAGAAGATCTTCTGAAAGTACATCCCTACAATTTATATTCCGCAGGCGCTAATTTAATCCCTCGTCTAATGTGTTATCAATTATTAATGCTGTTTCTTTGTCCTTTTCTTGTGCGTGAAATGTTTTTTGGAGAAATTTACACAAACAGGAAAACACGCAGCGAGTTATAGACTTAATTATGTAAAATAACTTGGTACGTAGCATTTGCAAGTTCTATATAAATACTTCATCATCATCTTCATGGTAGGCCGTCGGCCTGTTCCGCTCTCAGTATTCATCTCCCCATCGTCTTCTAGGACGTCCCACATCTAAATATTTACATGCATAAATTAATAAATTTTTAGTACTCTTATTCCAGAATATTATTTTAAAATGACATTTGCCTGTTTTGTATAATTACAATGCGGACCGTGCCTAAGATTCTCTTGATTTTCCGCAAATGAGAATGCTACATTTAAATTCAATTATCATTAACAATTTAATCATAAATCATCAATTCATATTTGTATATAATTATGGAGCAGGAACTCTCAATCATATATTAAGTGGATACATAGTGACGGTCATATCTGAATCTGTGGATAGAAGTAAGTCAGTGCCAACGCGGAAAACTGCACCAGACAAGGGGCACACATTCCAATCGAAGTTTAAAATTTAAAACTTCCTGCTCCTGCCGGGAATAAAACCCGGGCCGCCGGATAAGATCACAGTTAATTTAAATTAATATCAGCGATTTAACGGGAAAAAACGCACGCACATATAAGCCTACACCGATCAATCTAGATGCGATGTGATTAAAGATATTCAAGTGTCTCAAAATAAAATTAAAAACATAAAATATTATATAAAACATTAAATTCTACATATTTGATTCTGACGTTAACTTCACGGCATTTGGACTTTCAGTAGCAATTAAATAGCTAAGCTCTTTGACGAGACGTATCAACCATACAAGTAATTGTCAAAGGAAATGACTAAACTGTACAGGGAACATTTATATATGTAAACGACTGCAAATATTGCTCAAAAATCAAATCCCAGCTTTATTATATGAGTAAAAAAAAAAGAGAGAGGTTATTAATTGGAAGTAGTCCCTCTCTTTTTCTAACCTGAAGCATTATGGGCGAGCGAGCAAGCAGTACATCAACAGCGGCACAGCTAATAATATGAGACGATCAAGACTGGAAAAGCGCTATCACGGTACATAAACAAATAGGGGATGAAGCGGACCAATTTAAATTAGCATCGCTAAGCTAATCAATGTACTGGCCTCGTCCCCGGCTTACATTCTGTTTTGGTCAGCAAAAACGGTCACCCTACGCGATTAAATAATGCATGCGTGAATTTGTATGATTACTCCATAGCAGAAAAGGGCTTGGAATTACTTCTCTCTATTTCGACATATCAACTGCGTTCTATAAAAGCGAGCCAATATACAATTATTTATTCACAATTGTGCACTATCGTTAAATTAACCTGTTTAGGTTATGTGTCACGAGTGATATGACGGGTTGCAAAGCCAGGCCAACATATAGGGAAATTAACACAGGTGAAATCTAATGAAGGTACATCAGTTTGCGCAGTAACAACAAAATCTCGAATTAAAAATAAATCTCTATTTAATTAAATATATAACCTAACATACTACTCATTGTTCGAAACATTTCAAATAGCTTTCAAGTTTGGTAGTTAATTCGCTTCTGTTTGTTCAGTTACAGATTTAAGAGGCGATCAAACTAGTATTGACCTATAACATGCAACATTCAACGTTGGAAACCTTATTGAAAATTTTCCTAACTCTGAACTCGGGATGATGTTCGGCATGTGTTTTATTTACGTTAGATTTGTAATGCTCTAATACACCCCATAAGAATGAAAATTGACACCGAAAATAAAAAATCCAAATTATAACAACAGCACCCTTAAAGTATACGATATCTGTTTGAATAAAATGTTTGCTTTTCAGAACTATTAGTTAGTAAAAGGTATTACTAGGGTGAGAAGGTCGGCAAATTTTGCAAGAGGTCTTTTTATTCAGGCTTGCGGTTCTCATACGAGCCTGTAAATCTTCAGACTCGGGACCACGGCTTAAAGTCCATCTCGAGGACTTGCTCCTTGAATTTTTCCACCCTAAAAAATGCATTTTCCACGGCCGGGTTTGAACCGCGATCCTCGGGGCCAAAGGCAAGGAACATAACCACAGTCCACCGCGGCCGATAATAATGAAATTACAACCCAGAATTTGCCTTGAGGGTGGAGATTGTTCGGAATCGGGATTTGAATCTCGCAACAGTTTGAATAGTTGATTTACTTACTCTTACTCACTGGCACTACCGAACCCGTAGGTTCATGGCCGCGCGGACATAAGCTCTCCATACATCCCTATCCTGAGCTAGTGCTCTCCAATCATTCCCTGTATAATCTACTTCCCTCAAATCATAGTTAATGTTATTCTCCCACCTCATTCTTGGTCTACCAACTGGCTTTCCTACAAGAAGCTTCCATTGCAAGCCTTTCATTCCCCATACGTGCAACATGTCCTGCCCATCACAGTCTACGAGACTTAACTGTTATTATATCTGGCTTCCTATAAAGACCATGTAGTTCATTGTTATGTAGTCTTCTCCATTCACCTGTCTCTTCATCTCTCTTTGGTCCAAAAATGTTCCTAAGAACTTTATTCTCAAATACTTGTAATATCCTTCCCTCCCTTAAAGTAAGAGTCCATGTTTCGCACCCATATAATATAATTTGTAGAATAATAGTTTTATATATTTTCAGTTTAGCGTTTTTTGAAAGGAGTTGGGACATCAAGAGTCTCTGCAATGCATAATAGCACGCATTTCCAGAATTGAGCCTATTTTTAATTTATTTCTGCATCTCATTCATATATGTGATTATTGTTCCTAGGTATTTGAATTCAGCCACTTCCTCAAAATTTCCCTCATTTGTCATTAGCTGTCCATTTCCATTATATAATGTATTTCTACGTGTGACCATATATTTAGTTTTATTGATATTTACTTCCAGTCCTAATTTCTTAGTGTTACTCAATAGTGTGTGCGTGTTGTCCTTTAGTATCTCCTCGCTATCGGCCAATGGTACTACATCATCAGCATAAACTAACAGCTTATTAATACAATTGAGTTGTGTCTTCCTCATTCTCTAAAGATTTAATGGCACGCTCTAGTACAAAATTAAATAGTAGAGGAGATAATGCATCTCCTTGCTTCAACCCAATCTGGATTTCAAAAGTGTCCTAAAACTGTTTACCTACACGCACCCTACTCTTTGTGCCATTTAGACACATTCGTATAAGTCTAACTAACTTTTTAGGAATTCCGAACTCCAGCAGGATACTATATAACTTCTCCCTCTTAATTGAATCATATGCTTTTTTGAAGTCTACATATAGTTGATGTACAGTACCATTATATTCCCATTTCTTTTCTAAAATCTGTCTTATACTAAAAATCTGATCTGTTGTAGACCTGTTTCTTCTAAATGCACATTGACGATCTCCTAGAATGTCATCAATATAGGGAATAAGTCTGCCGACTAATATATTTGCTAGAATTTTGTACGAAGTTGAAAGTAATGAGATACCCCTGTAGTTGTTGCAATCAGTTTTATCTCCTTTCGTATAAATTGGTACGATAATTGATTCTTTCCATTCATCTGGAAGAGCTTCTTTTTTCCAAATCATACTAAGCAAGCAGCGTATCTTGTCCATCAATTTTTCTCCCCCTGATTTTATCAGTTCTGCTGGGATCTCATCTGAACCTGATGCTTTATACATCTTCAATTTTTCAATCGCCATTTCAACCTCTAATGCACTTGGTTCTGCGACTAGCATTTCTGCTGTCTGTAAATTATCCTCCTCAATGTCCTGTTCTGTATGTTCATTTAAATAGTTGCATTAACCAATACAATAAATATTAGATAACGTATTTATTACATGCAAGTAGGGCTATAATATTGTCGCAAATATTATATGTACGTAGCGCTATAATAAAGCCGCCCAGTGCCGTAGAGAATGACATAGACCGCTCTGTATATTATCACCATCAGGGAAATGATCTTTGAGGCGTCCGCTAAAACGATGGCTACTAGACTTAGCACTTGAGTGGACGAAGAAGAAAAGTAAAACTACTAAGACAAATTCAAAATGCCATAAATAAATATTGGTTGATGCGTTTATAAATAATCAGCATTCTAATTAGGATTAGTAAAGTACCACTGGCTTTGATTATACCACTACTTACTAGAAAGCAATCTTAAGTCAATGGGACTATAGAGTTTACTTGCAAGATTTATCGAGAGTCACAGCATTGATTAAATTTGTATTAATTTGATGCGCTTGGAGGTAATCTTTCTCCAGCTTAAATCCTAATTTGGATAGCAAACATTGCAATTCACAGGCTTCAAACTTTGTCGTTTACAAATATTTTACCGCTCATTTATGTACACTCCATTAACAATATTAACAGAGTTCTCTATATCATCTCATCCCATATGCAATATCATGGATTTGTCAATGTTTTAGTAATTAGGCCTGTTATACTTACTAATTCAATTTTGCCTAACCTGCGTTTTTTTATTTCAAGAATATTATTCATGCATTAACATATTTTATTATTTTTTAAAATCTCCATGCATATCCTCATTTGAAATGGTTACTCCATCCCAAAGACTTTATACTTCATAGTGCGATGAGAAATCCTGAAGATGAAGCATGTTCTTTGAAAGGCATATATTTTAATAGTGTGACGATGTTTTACAACAGAAGTTAATATAGTTGAGGACGAATGTTTTATCAGGTACGAATTTTAAAATTTTAACCCACAGAATTTGTCGTCTATAGGCAGGGAGCATAATTTTGATCGCATAAGAGCTATACAGTGGTGGGATTTCTCGATTCTATGGTTAGCAGTATAACTTGCACACACAATACAATATAATCCATCCATAGTAATTCTGCCCGAAGGTAGGTCCTTCACCGCAATCATAGCATTTTCATGCTATGCTTGCAGTTTTACTAGGGAATTGTAGGTGTGGTAGCTTCCCGTTGCTTTCCACACCGGTGAATGATGATGATAATGGTCATATGATTTCCCCGACCGGGGATCGAACCCGGGCCCGCTGCGTGACAAGGCAGCACGCTACCTCGAGACCACAGCGGTGGACTACAATATAATAAGACTATGGATATATGCCCAGACCCATGGTGGAGATTTAAAATTCTATATTCCGCCGGGAATCGAACCAATATATTCAGATTGGAATGTACGGGCTTCACTGACCACGCCACGGCGACGGGCAAGAAAATTCTAGTAGGCCTATTATTGCCTCACTATGATGGTTGTCCGTTTATATGAAAGCGGGTGCCGCGCGACAATGCTGGACAACGATTAAATTGTGGCGGTAGACGGCATCTTTGTATTTAATTATATAACAACTGCGGGGAAACAATGCGAGCCGCTTGACAACAATCATAGAGAGGCTACAATAATAAATACATTGGTTAATCCAGCTATTAAACTCCAATATGCAACAGATCTAAAATACATTATTTGACCTGTCAGCTGGCTGCTGCCCCGGCAAAATCCACATGTGTTAATTTGAGAGGCAGCCTATCGTCTAGTCAGTTTACGGATGACAAGTGGTCAACATATCGAATTGCCCAGCCGTTATATATGGTTTTCTCCACCTGGAACTGCTACTTATTGTAGCTGCACACATTTCTCACAATGCTTGGAGTGAACCGATCCCATACTGGCCGAAATTCCACGAGAAAATGTATTCTCCCATGGGGATTCGAACCAACGCAAGTCCCTTAGTTCTGCATCACCAAGGTCTTATATCGCATCAAAATGTCGCAAATAAGTTCGCTAAATTGAACGAGTTTGCAACGAAAATTGTTTTTCTTAATAAAAGGACGAACTATTGCCTTCGGTCACCTAACTATACCATCCAATGTTTTGATTCCTTCGCCTAATCCATTTCAACATTGGTTGTTGGGGACAGCTCAATTTATATGGTTAACGACAAAGTTCACATCATAGCCTGATGCCGATAAACTTCTCTATAGTTTACTATAGAATTAGTAATGATGATCATCTCGCTGGAAGAAACAAGACCAGAGGAAAACATTTATTTCAGATATTGTAGAACTTGTATTTGATATAGGCATATGCGTTAAAATAATAACTAGGAAAAAAAAAGAGTCAAGCGAGGAAAAAAATGCTGTAAGTAATTAAATTTCATAAAAACACAAAGAATAAAACAAGTCTAAGTACGCATTTGTAATATTAAGCATGTTGTATTGCAATGTTGGTTCGTTTTTATATAATTACCAGCATTAATTATAACAAACCTGTATTTAAAAATGTGTTTTTAAATTACTGAAATTATATTATTTGTAAGGTATATCATAGTGGGGATGGGGGTCAAAATCTTTCTCTCCAGCGTATGAAAAAATGCTGCTTCCACATTCACCCTTGCATTCTTTTTTTCAACTTCAATATGGACTTTTTATGGTGTGTTTATGTGGTCGTTATAAACTGTCTACTTCAAGCCACATTTAGTCCAAAAACATTCAAGACTAAAAGCGTATAAAACATCAGCTCTTTCAACTCTGTTGTATGTTAGTGAAGTATGGGCATTGAAACAGCAGGATATAAAGATTCTTAGATCTGCTGAAATAAGATATATTCGAAGTACTGCAAGATACACACTACTAGATCATAAAAAAAAGAAGACATCTTAAACGAATTACACATGGAACGTTTAAAAAACAAAATTTCTGATTATAAGTCGAATGGAGGATCACAGAATACCCAAGCAAATGTTAAGCTATCAACCTGGAGGAAGAAGAAGACCAGTATGTACACTCGAAAGATTTTTGGTTAGTGTTTCTAGTGAGGTTGAAACAGGTCCACACATGACTTAAATTCATGGATGGACTATGATGATGATTACACTGAGCAACAAAAATAAACTTTTTTTTTGTCTCAGAAAGAAAAAATATGTGATTCTGATAGTATTTTTTCTCCTGAATTCAAATATGATATCGGGTTTTCTCCATCACGCAAGGTTTCCGAGAGGCAGAAATTTACAATTTCAAACACTTTAATATTTTCTACATTCGTAACTACACACTATTCGAACATTCGGACTCACCTAGAAAGTAAGAAATGACGATTTTCTGCTATATTTCGCCTGTGGAGCATCCCTCTTGATGGTCTAACAATAATCGGCCAGCATATTAGGATTCCATTTGCCTTGATATACTCTTTTCCATAACTGAAATCTCCTGAGTTAGCTCATTTGGTTTTATTTTATAATGAACAAATGGACGAAAAAGTTTATTAAAATAATAATTTAAATCCATTAATTGAAATTGAAATAAAAAAATCTGTGGGTGATGGAGAAATTCCGAATACATATTTGAAAACACGATAAAAAACTGCATTAAGTACAACTATTGGTACTCATGAGACAAAAATCATGTTGACCAGTGTTATAACAGTATAATCATATCTGACTTTTAATCAATTGCAATTTAGGGAGAACTTCGTATGCACTGGATTAAAAAAAAATTGAATACTCCGTTGTTACTAGAACATTTTTAGGGTTAATAATAATCCCTTCAACATTTTGACTTATTCCTTTACGAAACTCTGTGAAATTCTATCTTATAAAAATTGAAGAAAACGTTGGTCTTTAATATAATTTGTAAGAATAATAGCGTCCCGCGCCGTAGCCGAGCGGTTAAGGTAGAAAGCCTTGGCGCAGAGCTACGGGACTTGCGCTGGTTCGAGTCTCCATGGGGAAAGACATTTTCTCATGGTATTTCGGCCGGTATGGGACCGGTGCCCACCCAGCATCGTGAGGCAATTGGGTATCTACAATAAGTAGCGGCTCCAGGTTGAGGAACCAGCTATAACGGTTGGGGGACTCGACATGCTAACCACATGTCACCCCTACACTGGCTGTTGATCATCTACCTCTGTGATTGACACATGTGGATGTGAAGGGCCAGCAGCCGGCTGGTAAAAGGGCAACCGCTGAAAAGTGGAAAGACCCTCAATCGGAATCGGAAGAATAATAGCATTATGGGAGCCGAAGGGGCAATATGTGGTCTCTCGAGTGTGCACCTTGCTGGTAGGTGCACACTAATAAAACCCGAGAAATGCAATTTATTCCTGCCCAGCCCAATACACCACGTCCTCGTCGTGGCTCCTGGTTAATACTAAGAAGTGCACGGGTGAAAAAGCGAGTTTCCGACGCTTAAAAATTGGGACATACCAGCTAAGGGAGAAAACCCCAACAGAAAAGCATCGACCCCCCCCCCCTCAGGATTGCTGGAGGTTGGGCGTGGGGTTGACTTTATCTTTAAATTATTTATTATTTGTTATGGGTTTTAAGCTTTTTTTATTTCCCTTATTATTTAGTGAACATATTTAAGTAGTGACAAAGTTAAAAGAGGAATTTAACCTCTAATTAGTCAAATAAATAAGAATGAAATGAAACTTAATTTAAAAAAAAATAATAAAGAAGATACGTCACATCCAAGGAAAATAACACATTTTAATACCATTTATAGTTTGTTGATATGATTATTCTAGAAATTATTGAATTATAAAATGAAAATAATCTTGTCCCTAACCCGTAAAAACAAATACGTTCAGAAACCCAACATGCCTCGGAGTGATGGTCTACAAAAACGACGACTAAAGTAAAGGAAAATGGACTTACGAATTGGCACTTGGAATATTAGAAGGACCGATAAATATTAATGGCCAGTGGAGAATACGATACAACAAAGAACTGTATGACAAATACAATGAACCTGACCTTGTCAATTTTATTAAGTTAATGAAATTAGAATGGGCTGGCCATGTACAAAGGTTCTCAACAGACCGAGCACCAAAAAAGGTGCTTACAGTAAGTTTTATGGGGAATAGACAGGTTGGAAGACCGAAAAAACGATGGGATAATGGTATTAAGGAAGATGCTGCAAACCTACTAAGTGTCGCAACCGGAGGCTTGCTGCGCAAAATAGAAATTATTGGAGGCAGAAGTTAAGGGAGGCCAAAGCTCGAATTTGAGCCAATCAGCCATTGGATGGATGGAATAACATTATATGACAAAATATTGTTTTTTCACAATATCATTATAATATAAAATATTGAACTAAACGAGTTGGCTCCGACATTAGTGTCTGTAACTCTATTCGGGAATTCCCCAGCATAACGTGGGGTTAAGAGACACCAAACATTATGAGCGAATGATAGGTCGAGAAGGGGCAATACTTGACCTGTTTTCTGACCGTAACTTTTTATATTTCAGGATTTTAAGGTAAATTTCAGGGCATGGTGTATGCAGACCTAATAAATGAAGTATACACACTTTTGAATACCTTCTGCCTTGCAATCCAGCAACAACCAGTGTTGTAGAGAATGAGCGATTTCCTCGGAAGAAAGGTAGCTATTACCATTGCAATATGAATTGTTCCGAAGAGTAGAACAGAGTCTAGAGCAGAGAAACTGCCGCCCGTGCTATTCAAATTGATAATGGTGATAAACATAAATAATTTTAGGAACCGTATTTATAAACATTTTTCTTTCTTATTTCGTTGCACATTACATCCTCCCTAAATATTGGAGCTTTTTTTTTCTACCCATTATATATGAAACTAAGTATTATTATAGAAAAAGTTACGTTTATTTCATATGTTCATAATAAATTGAATACAGAAAATATGTTTTTAGTTCTGCATTGAATGAGTGATAATTATTTTAAAAAACGAATTAACTCTTAGAACTATATTACTTGCACAAGTTAAGTCTGCACGACTAGAAGGGAAGTGTGTTAGCGTTAGTGTCGCCAAACTATTTCTCTATGGAAGGGAGAATCCCTAAAAACACGTGAAATATAATTACATAAAATCACAGCGTTTGTCATCTCTCTATTAACTATTTAAAAAACAATAAAATGTTGTACTCGTCCTCAACAAATTATATTTGTATAAAATATTCAGCTAGGCCTTTCGGAACTGGTTCCATTTTCAAAGCCGTTCTTTGGGTACTGGTTTTGTTTAACGAATATTTTGTATAGTGGGTTGACCTGGTAGGGCGTGTTCTCATTCATAAGGTTATCGTTTTTTGTTTGTTTCATGATCTCTATTTCTTCTAAGATGTTTGTTTATTATCGTTTTCTCTATGCACTATTTATAGGAGCTTCTAGGTGGCAGTGGAGACAGAGTTCCCTCTACATCTTGCAATAATAGTGTATATACTGTATAGTAAGTAAAGTGATCCCACAACAGGCCCGGAGGCCCTTGGGGTAGTAGGAGGTTAAGGCTCCCACTTTTTCTAGACAATCGGCACTTTATGCCAGCCGGGTTGTCAGCCCTGCGTGACGGCCGCTTTTACCCCCAGAACAAGCGTATGGTACTCATTTCCGTTAGAGGCTTAGTCGACCCCAGGGCCATAGTGCCGCCAGAGGGTTTGGGTCAGTTTAAAAATCCTGACCCCAACGGGACTTGAACCCTCGATCCTCCGGCTTGTAGCTCAGTGCCTTAACCACTACGCTACGGCGTGCCCCCAGTGTATATATATATATATATATATGGTATGATACGAAAAATAAATGACTGGACGGGATTCGAACCCGGAACTCTGAGTCTGTACCTCAGAGTTCCGGGCTCGAATCCCGTCCAGGCATTTATTTTTCTTATCATACCATATTAAGCTAGCATTGCTCAATGTTAAACATTTAATTATAACATACACACACACACACACACACACATATATATATATATATATATATATATATATATATATATATATATATATATACAGGGTGGACCGCTCGAATGGACCTAATTTCAATTGCTTGTTAACTGGCAAACGGTTGAAGATAGAAAACTTAAAACAACGTTCATAGTACAGAAAAACTCACCAAGTTTCGAATCCTGTCGGTAGATGGCACAAAGATACGTTTCTCGTTCTTAGATTTAATTGTTTGTGAAAATGGCGACTCCGCAGATGAAAGCGCAAGCTGTTTTGTGGTATGCGGAGTTTAAATCAATCATTAGAGTTCAAAGGGAGTTCCGGCGTGTGTTTAACCGTGATGCTCCAACTGCTAGAAGCATAAAGAAGTGGCGTGATACATTATTAGCTACAGGATCTGTGTTGAAGAAGCATGGTGGTGGTCGCAGAGCATCCGATGAAATGGTAGCAAATGTTCAAGCCGCATTTGAGCGAAGCCCCCGGAAGTCATTAAGAAGAGCTTCGCGGGAACTTCAAATACCAAAATCGACATTACAACGGATTGTCCACAAACGCCTCAAACTGCACGCATATAAAGTGCAGTTAGTGCAACGTCTGGAGCCGAATGACATGCCGAAACGAGTGGAATTCGCCAATACGATGCTGGACCGTCTCGGCGCTGATCCTGACTTCATGACCAAGATTTTCTTCTCGGAAGAAGCCACTTTCCATTTGTCAGGCAAGGTAAACCGGCATAATGTGCGGATCTGGGGATCGGAGAATCCTCACGCTATTCAAGAGCATGTTCGTGATAGTCCGAAGATGAATGTTTGGTGCAGTTTGTCACATAATAAGGTCATTGGACCGTTTTTCTTCGCCGAGAAAACTGTTCGTGGTACCACATATCTTGACATGCTGGAGCAGTTCTTCTTTCCACAAACGGAACAACTGCAGCCTAACATCGTTTTCCAGCAAGATGGTGCTCCTCCCCACTGGTCCAATGAAGTTCGTACGACTTTGGACAACATTTTCCCTGGCCGTGGATTGGTAGGGGAGGACCAATCGCGTGGCCCCCGAGATCTCCCGATTTAACACCACTGGATTCTTTCTCTGGGGCTATGTCAAAGATAAAGTTTACACCACCCCAGTCAAAGACCTTCGTGATCTTCGTGAGCGCATCATAGAGGCTATTGAGAACATTCCAGAAGACATACTCCAACGTACTTGGCAAGAAATTGTTCATCGCTTTGATATCGTCACAGTGACTGCTGGGGCTCATATAGAGATGTGGTGATCTGGATATCAAAACTTGGTGAGTTTTTCTGTAATATGAACGTTGTTTTAAGTTTCTATCTTCAACCGTTTGCCAGTAACAAGCAATTGAAATTAGGTCCATTCGAGCGGTCCACCCTGTATATATATATATATATATATATAGAGAGAGAGAGAGAGAGATGCATGTATTATCGCCTCACTATGATGGTTGTCCGTTTATATAAAAGCGGGTGCCGCGTGACAATGCTTGACAATGATTAACATGTGGTGGCGGTAGTCGGCATCTTTGTATTTAATTATATATAACAGCTGCGGGGAAACAAAGCAAGCTGCTGGACATCATCATAGTGAGGCTATAATACTACATTTGCTCGGAAGCGTAATCGGTAGCGCACTGGGGTATCAATGCAGAAGTCCGGGTTCAAATCCCATCGGAGCATTTATTTTTCTTATCATGTCATATATGAGATTAATCACAACAGAAGAGAATTAGACCCAATAAATGTAACTATTTTGCCAGCGATATATATATATATATATATATATATATTATATTTTTTAGGACACGTGATACAAATAAAAAAAGTTTATTTTGAATAAAATATGATTCCATGTGAATCGATGTAAACTAATTTTCTAGTGCATCAGAAGCACATTCTCTTAGGAATTATAGCAGCTGAATACGTACATCGATGCCGATGGTATTCCCCTCAAGAGACAAATCAATGCCAACTGTACAGTATCGGAGGAAGCAATAATCACATTCAAACAGTATTAATCCAATCCCAGTTTGTAATTATCCATTAAGGGCATTTAGGAAATGCCTGACATTACACAATATGTCCAATATCCATTATGTTATTCCAGTCGGTATCGTCCCCTGTATAATTAACCTCCAACGAATCATTAAGTTATTCTCTCACCTCATTTTTGGACTACCTACAGGGCGCTTTCACTCTGTTTTCCTACAAGGAGTTTCCATGCCCTTATTTAATTTCCCATCCGTGCCACATGTACTGCACATCTCAATCTGCCAGTATATGAGTAATAATAGTTTGCTAAACTCGAGGCAATGATGAGAATAATGCAGAAAATGTGGATCCTGGCGTTAAAAATATAACATCTAAAAATTAATAGAATTTTTTTTTGCTATTTTAGGCAACCATGATAAAATAAGCCTTCTAGCATGATAAAAAAACTCTATGGCGCGACAGGCCTATCATCCGGCTATTTTAGGTAACCACGATAAAATAAGCCTTCAACCGTAATAAAAAAACTCCATGACGCGACAGGCCTAGAAGGCCAACCATCCGGCTGTTGGCCTCACATCTACATGTATTAATCACAGAGGTAGATGATCATCCTGCCTGCATAGGGGTGACATGTGGTCAGCATGTTGGGTCTCCCAGCAGTTATAGCTGGTTTTCTTAACATGGAGCCGCTACTTATTATAGCTACATTGTATTGTGACATGTGGTCAGCATGTTGGGACTCCCAGCCGTTATAGCTGGTTTTCTCAACCTGGGGCCGCTACTTATTGTAGCTACCCAAATGCCTCACGATGCTGGATGGGTACCGGTCCCAAACTGCCCGAAATTCCATGAAAAACATTTCTTCCCCATGGAGACCCGAACCAGCGCAAGTCCCATGGTTATGAGCCAAGGCCTTCTTTCCTTAACCACTCGGCAACGAAGCGGGACTTTTATCCTGATAATGGATACATAATTTAGGCACAAAAAAGTTTACTATAGAGTTTTTCATATCTATAGAATAGTATTGCTCTTACGGGAATACTATTGCCACTTTGCGCAGTAGACTGAGTGACAGGGAAGGAAATATAATTATATCCAAGTTTCGTTGAAAGAGGATCGTTTAATGGCACTCCGCTAGCCGCTGTTCCGGTAATTGAGTTCACTTCCTAACTTTTTTTTAAATAGTACTTTTTCCATAAATCGGGCACCCATCTTTTTGGAAAAATTGTAGGTGAAACCAGTTAACTAAATTGTTTATTTAAAATGAATTAACTAATAAATCTCACAAAAAAGGGTAAACTAAGAAGAAAATCTCCATAAGAACAACGCTAATTTGTAGACGTGAAAACCCCTATAGATGATACATTTTATTTTGAAGGAAGTTTGAGGCGTTTTTCTAAAAAAAAGGGAGGGAGCGTTAAACTTCTGGCTGACAATTTTCACTCGAGAGAGTGTATGAATGAACTAAATCTGCGGGTCGAAAAGCTTCTACATACCACTGGAAAATCGTCCGTTAGAAACTGCAAACATAATTATTCCACATGGGTCCACAGAAAGCATTGCTTCGCCGCACAAAGTCTTCAGGGAATCGAAACAATATACTGTAGTTATAGTCTCGCACAAACTAGAACCAATTTCAGATTAATAAAAATACCTGTTATCACAAAGGTTATTACATTTTGTTTACTCACAATCTCACTGATTAACAATGTTTGTTTGTCAATTCCACCAGGAGAGCCAGAGGCACAATCACAGTCTTTACAACAATACATGGAATCACAGAGGTCAAACCAACTGTATCAAATAGTACATTAAAGAAAATCAACTTTCTCTCTCCTATTTAACTTTTATTTTTAAATGTTTTCCATCGCCATGGCATAGTACCAATATTACACTCCTGCAGTCCAAGTTCAATTCCTGGCGGAGTATAAGATTTTAAATCTATATCTTGGGCTTGGGCAATTTTCTTTCTCTAATGTTGTCCTGTGGCGGTGTCACTACAATTCTGCTAACCACAAATCCTGGAAGGCCCGGTCCTGTGTTTCTGTATAATGTGATTATTATAAATATTGATTCCTGCTAAAGGGACAAAAGAAATCTCGTTAATTCACTCACGAATGTTCTTAAATTAGATAAGACATTTTTCTACCTAGGGGGCACGCCGTAACATAGTGGTTAAGGCATTACGCTACAAGCCGAAATGTCGAAGGTTCAAGTCCCGGTGGGGCCAGGATTAAAAAAAAAAACTGACACAAACCTTCTGGCGGCACTATGGCCCTGGGGTCGACTCAGACTCTAACGGAAATGAGTACTGGACGCTTGTTCTGGGGGTAAAGGCGGCCATCACGCAGGGCTGACATCAAGTGCCGATTGTCCAGAAAAAGTGGGGGCCTTGACCTCCTACTACCTCAAGGGCCTCCCGAGGCCTGTAGTGGGATCACTTTACTATTTTGCTACCTTGCTATCTTAAGCAGAGAGATAAACAAAGGAGGAAATATAAAGTTTCAAAAAAATTCACAAACAAAAAACTGGTAGACTGCGCTGTGGTCTGGTAGGTAGAAACCCTACCCTCCATTCCGGCGCCTCATGGTTTGATTCCTGGTGATGGTTGGGTATTTTAAATCTTCACGATGTGTCTGGTAGAATGTCCTTTGTATTGTGACAAACTGTGCTCTCTTCGGCTACTTGATTCCTACCACACATTTATAAAAGAGGCCATGAAGGTAAATAAACGAGTAAATATTTTTGTCATACTTTTGTTTAAAGGAATTACGCTATACATGGAAATATCATCAGAAAAAAATGGCCTTCAAGGGCGCTCATCCAGTTCGGACAAAGATAATATTAGAAAATAAACCAATAGAACAAGTGGTAAGATATAACTTCCTAGGTTGCGAAATATCATACACAGCGGAAACAGATATAAATAACAAACTAAATAAGTTTAATTATATAACAGGAACACTAAAAGAACTTTGAAAAATAAAGCCAAGAAAGACTCTATATTGAAATTATACAAGACAATGGCAGTGCCTATTATTACTTATGGATCGGAAACATGGACAGTGACAACACAACAATCTGCCAGAATACAAGCTGCTGAAATGAAATTCCTCAGACCAATAGCAGGATATCAAATAACAGACAAAGAACATAACACAGAAATAAGACAAGTAAAAGTAGAGGAATTAAACACAACAATAGTGAAATACAGAACAAACTGGAAGGAACACTTGGCAAGGATGACTGAGAATAGAATACCAAAAGCAGCATACAGCTATTCACCACATGGAAGAAGACGTTTGGGGAGACCGAAGAAAAGATGGAAAAGCAGCAATTTGGAGCTGGAACAGGCTAGTAAATAAGCCTAAACCGTGATGATGATGAAGAAGACGCTATATGTGGAACATACATTTAATGTCGAGTATACAAGGAAAAGAAAATCCGATTATACAAAGACAAGTAGGACATACAGGAAAGTTCCTAAATCTGTAGTCAGGATGATGATAGAGCTACCGCAAAAGCGCACAAGTCAGGAATAACTTTGAGACTAAGACACGAACTCAAAATAATTAAAATCCTTACTCCGTCAATACTAGAATCTAGGCAACATGAATTGAAAGTAAGGACTCTACTGATCAGACCACGGCAGTGGATAGAAATATGATTTTAAACTGACGATTTACATGTTATTAAAATTTTCCATCAATTTGACAAGCTGTACTATTTTATGAAAAGTAGAGAGACGAATATATTATGGTAGAACGGGTTCTATTGTAACATTTCATTTCAGTTTATTTCCATGACTATTGTATTTGTTATTCTCTCACAATACACTGGCTAACCTCTACTAATTACATTTTAAATTAATGATATCGGTAAAGTTAATTTTCTTAATGAATGACGCCTATTATATTGTCATATGATTGTATTGCATAAATTAAATTATCAATTAATATCATAATCCAATTGATTTTGTCTACTTCCTGGAATACAAATATAAAACCTATAAGAAACCAAAGGTATATAATAAATCGACGCCAAAAATCCCAACATAACATAATTTAATTTTGCCAGGTAAAAAAAAAAAAAAAAAAACAGCAATGAAAAAAAAAAAGTACTTTTTTTTTGCTCCCCTGAAAACCTGGCAAAATGCAATCATCTCATGCTGCGATTTTGGCGTCGATATGTCCAGTTATACCCGTCGTCCTATAAAACCTGGCAAAATGTAATCATCTCATTCTACGAATTTGGCGTCGATATGTCCAGTTATACCCGTAGTTCTATAAAACCTGGCAAAATGCGATCATCTCATGCTGGGATTTTGGCGTCGATATGTCCAGTTATACTCATAGTTCTATGAGTCTGTGTGTTGACAGCGCCATCATATATAATTTAATGTTTTGTACGTGGAATTCTTCTGTAGGCCTACTAAAAAAAGTTCACTGTTAGAGAGCAGAAGCCATCTAAAACGTACCCAGAAGTATGAGGTATGTTTTGATTCTTCATGTCCGGAATCTCGTGGTTTGGGTGGATTGTTTTTGGTATTCTAATAGGTAATTATGCAACCTATTAGCCATCACTGTAAGGTGGATTGACGAAGTGCACCTTAACCTTCCACACTTTATGGTTCACATCCTAATTGGGTAATTTGTGTTGTGTGCCAGTGAACTAACGTTGATACCGGCATAGGTACAGAAACTGCCGATATGCTGCTTGTATACGTTAAGTCGATGGCAATGTCAGAGGTGTCTTACGATTGTATGCGAAAACATTTTCTCAAAAGAAGTACCTCATCATTAGACGTTCGCAACAATAAAGAAAATATTAAGAACCCGGAAAGTTTCTGGGCGCTTTTCCTACAAGAAGTTCCCATGAGGCTCTTTAATTTCCCATTTGTGCTGTAAGTCCTACCCATCGCAATCTGTATGACTTACCAATTGTTATTACAAGTAGTTTCTCATGAAGATCATAAAGCTCACATGTACGATATCATAATATCCTTTCGTTTACAGGTTTGTTTATCTTAAGCCTCAAAAATTTTCCTATGCACTTCATTCTCAAATAATCGAATAATATACTTTTTTTCTCTACATAAATTCACTCCTCACTTCGTGAGTCGTGAATTTATCGATAGTTTGGAAATCACTTGTGGCATTACATATGATAAACTACCGCTAAAAAAATAAATAAAATAAAAATGGAAATGATAAATTATAAAAATGTAAAAAGGCCATACTAACTTTTCTAACAGTACAAAAAATATAAAAAATTCATATGAACTTAAATAAGGAAGGTAAATTAAGAAATTAAAATGTCTACGGTTGAAAATATGTTAGCAATAAGTGGGTAGAACATTAAGTGTACCGTATACTATCAGTCAATCATCTCCATAGTTTAATGAATATTCTCCCCCACTTACACACATGCAACCTCACGCTACTATTCTCATATAATTGATTGCCATCTTCCCTATGTCTATAAACAGCATTTACAACACATGGTCCGCGATTACACTCGACAAATTTCTGGAAATTAAACATCTGAGAAATGTGGGAAAAAAATTATTATGAACTATTTTCAAACTTGAGGGCGTGGCGTAAAATGAAAAGAAACATTCAGGAACACCGGTCAAGGGAATTGAATTCTAAGCCCATAAGTGAAGTAAGTCCTACAAAAGGAATGAGATAAGAATGAAAAATAATTATGTCAAAATTACATTAGAAAAAAAACTCCATAGCGCGACAGGCCTAGACGGCCCTTGGCCTACCAACCGGCTGCTTGGTCCCACATCTACATGTGTTAATAATAGAGTTAGACTACAATCCTGCCAGTATAGGACATGTGGTCAGCATTTGGGATCCCCCGCCGTTATAGCTGGTCTTCTCAACCTGTTGCCATTACTTATTGTAATTACCCAAATTCCTGTCGATGCTGGATGGGCACCAGACCCATTTGACCGAAACTCCAAGAGAAAATTTATTCGCCAATGGAGACCCGAACCAGGCAAGTCCCGTAGTTCTGCGCCAAGGCGCAAAATTACATTAGTCCTACTATTTATTTAAGTATCCATCCATAGTAATTCTGCCCGAAGGCAGGTCCTTCACTGCAACCATAGCATTTTCATGCTATGCTTGCAGCTTTACTAGGGAATTGTGTAGGTGTGGTAGCTTCCCGTTGCTTTCCACACCGGTGAAGGATGTTGGTGATGGTGATAATGATAAGGATGATGGCCATATGATTTCGGGGACCGTTTGGGCGTTAAAGTTTTCCTGACATTTGTCTTACAGGTGAGGAAAAACCCCGATAAAAACCTCACCCAGAAAAACTGTCCCGACCGGGGATCGAACCCGGGTCCGCTGCGTGACAAGGCACCACGCTACCTCGACACAGCGGTGGACATATTTAAGTATAGGGTATTTAATGTCTTTTAAGTCCAAAAAGATAAATTTTACTCGTACTTTATCATAAACTGAATTAACTCCTAAGGGAGACTAGTGTATATCGGCAATAAAAACCTTCATGGCCTCTTGTATTTCCCAAGTGGCAGAGCTGCTAAGAACAATTTACATCATATTTCACCATACTTCGTAAATCACGCAAATTCATTATTCCAAGAAATAGTTAATCCAACATCAGAACTAACCTACAGCCTTAAAAAATGAATTTTCAATATACGTTTTTTATAAATATTTTGTTTTGTGGTAAACTGAGTATATTATTCTCCCAGTTATATTATGTGGATGCGAAACGCTGACTCTTACTTTAAGGGAGGAAAGAAGATTAAGAGTATTTGAGAATAAAGTTCTCAGAAAAAATTTGGTGCATAGATATGGACAGACAAGTGAATGGAGAAAACTAACATAATAATGAGCTGCATTGTATGTACAGGAAGCCAGATATAAGAACAGTTAAGTCTCGTAGACTGCGGTGGGCAGGACATGTGGCACGAATGGGGAATGTAAGACGTGCATGGAAGCTTCTTGTAAAAAACCAGAAGGAAAACGCCCAGTTGGTAGAACAAGAATGAGATGGGAGAATAACATCCATGATTTGAGGAAAGTATATTATACACGGGATAATTCCAAAATATTAGCTCAGGATAGGGAAGTATGGAGAGCTTATGTTCGCGCCGTCATGAACTTACTACGAGTTCGATAGAACCAGCGAGTTAGGTTGACAATGACAATACCCATGAATATGACCAAGTTCTTTATGTTTTTCTCATTTTTTTTTTCCTGCATCATCAAAATTATAATATACTAACGGTACAATAAAGTTGTCCTTAAATAAAAAAAAAATAGATGAGTTGGTTATGTTCATTAAGAACGGCGTTGTGATATTTGACATTTCATTTCTAGGGAATTGTGTGTTTTAATGAAAAGAGTGGACAATAAAGAAATCAATTATTAGAATGAACACTGTATTCAAGCTTTGCATGCCATCTTCAGATTACATCGTGCTCAAATTCATTATTCATACATATAGCTATACTCACTGTCCACATCATACTAGGAAAGCAATACACACTTTAGGGACGGTAATATCTCTACTTTCAATACCTAATATCTTTAATGTTTCGTCCTGTGCGTTCCAAAGTGTTATTACAAACCTTTGGAAAATGGATATAAAATATAAAGGTAATACAAATGCTAAAGTACATACCGCCTCTAATACAAGAGACCATATTTCCACTTTTTAATGAGTTTAACAAATCATTTCTTGCTTATGCAGAATACAAAATATAGGCCTAAGTAATGAAAATGTAACGATTTATTTAAACTAATTTAGAAAAAAATAGAATTTATCCACTAAGATTAGCTAGTTCTTTCAATTGAACTAACTCATAATGAAATTATTCAAATAAATACAGGGCTATGTTCTCTCTACAGGAGCGGTATTTGTAATCATGGCTGTCTTTATCCAATAATATGCTTTATTTACGGGACTTTTCATAAATCCTAAATTATTAAAAATACAATTTATAATCGTATTTTAGAGAACTGATTTAATTTCAAGTAGTGGTTTATGTAAAATATAAGTTTTGGAGACTTATGAAGATATATAGCCTATTTCAGCTGTGAAGTTCTAAAAGGTATCCTTTTTTTTTTTTTTTAACAGAGCGTCTCTAATATTTAGAATAAAATAGATGTTAGGAGAACAAACTGTAAGCTTAGTATTTAAACCAGTATTTTATTAACAGAAAGTGCATATCATTTTATTAGGAAACCAATGACCATAAATGGACATTTAAAGGCGCTATGAGATCTTGAACTAAAGAGACTGAATCGTTTAAGCGTCTCGAATTCTGGTCGAGTGGTTAAAAGCATTATATGGCATGGGGCAGAGCTACGAATTCGCATTGGTTCGAGACTCTACAGGGGATACATTTGCTGAAGGAATTTCCAATGGTGCATGGAACCGGATGCTTCCCAGCATCGCGAAGAATTTGGATAACCAGAGACGCCAGGTTGGGAAAACACAGCTATAAAGGCTTAGACGCTCCGACATGCATATCACATATATCCCCTGATACATGTGGATGTCAGCCCTGCATTCCACTGATAGGCCAAGAACCTTCTAGGCCTATCACGCCATTTTTTTGTCATATTTAAGTCATATAGCTGGCCAGGGTAATGAGCAAATATAAACAAATAATGTTTGTACATCAGATTTTGAGTAGATAGTATTGGATTGTTGCACCCATCGACTTATACATGAAAAGTATATTTTCTGGAGAATACTAAAAGAGCTGCAATTACATACATACTCTGCTAAGAGTTCATACAATCTGATTAAAATCAGTAGTGTTATTTACCAAGTTTTGTTATACAATATCTCACTTCTTACAATATGTATTTGGATGAGGCATGATTCTCCTAAATTCAAGCTCCCTGAGTAAGCCTACCTGAAATATTAATTTCTGCTCATTGGTTCCGTATCTCAAAATACTCCATTTACAGCCCTACAACATATTTAAAACTTTGATTGTTAAAGTTACACTTTTGATTTTGATAAAATCTATTTAATAGCAAATGATATAATCAACATTTTAAATTAAAGCACGCAATATCAAAATCGTCTTTATAGCCATCCAAATTCATACCTAATAAATCTTATAGATAAAGGAACTCATAAGCATAACCCGATTCAAAAATAAGGTGCTGGGAACAATTAATGTTAATAGTCAAAGCCAATGGGCTGTTTATGTTTCTAAGTACTGTTTTAACTTATATCATCTTTTTTATCATTGTTGCTTATTATTCACATAATTGAACACAAATCAATGTTGCAGAAAAAATACACATACACACACAACTTGAAATCTTAGATACTATCCCTCCAGGATCTTTGGATGTATCTAGTAGGCTGTGAACACTGTTGTGTAATTATCTGTTTTTCATAAGTAATGCCACAAATGAATTCCAATTTATCTTTAGCATTTGGAAATCAAGGCTGGCATTTGTTAGGACTATTTAACGAATAAAATTAAGCTATTTACTCACAAATCATTATTTAAATATTTTTTAAAATATTTATATATTTAATGTAAACGGCGATGTTTAAAATAAATGAGAAATGTTTGGTTATGCTTTTGTTCATTCACATTATTTATTGCCAAAAATAGGATCGCAATATTGTAAGAATGCACCCTAGTGGAGAAAAAATGAAACACATCAAACTGTATATTATAACCAACTTCATAGGTTATTAATTTTTTTAGAAAACAACTTCGTAAAATCATTATTTCATCATCATCATAGTACATTCACAAATTTAGGCCATTTGTTGACCTGTTTCGGCCTCAAGAGAAACACCATCCAAAAGTCTTTTGAGTGGACATCCTGGTCTTCTTCTTCCTGCAGGTTGATATCTTAACTATCATTATTTAAAAGCACAATTATTAAACACACAATTATCAAATTTGTAGTTAGAAGGAATCTGTTCATCATTTGCTACATTCAATGTATTTTTTCGAGAGTCAGTAACTGCAAAATAATCCTCTGGCCTGTTCACAATATTAAAAAGGAAGAGCTTTCTTTAATATGATAAACAGAAATAGATAAATATCGAGGTGAAACACAACTGTGATTGACTGTAAAACAAAATTCATTGAAACGTGATTGGTCATCGACTCCCATTTGGGGCATGAGTTAAATGTCATAGAAATTCAATCGCTAAGTTTTAATAATTATTAAATGCTGATTGCGCATACAATAATTCGCAGTAATGAAATTTCGAATCAACGTGTATCGACTGTGTCAATAAATTATAAACATATTTATAATATATATATATATATATATATATATAATAACATATATAATTTCTCAAAGGTTTTGGCAAATGCTATGATACAATTAGACCTATCCATTTTATCAAAAATAATTTTTCATAATTAATTAGAAATGAAGTTCTTTTAAAATGATACAAAGGATAAACACAAAAAAAAATAGTAAATTTGAATATTTCTAATAAAGGGAATCAGTGCATAAACAGAGATATCTCGATAAGGACAATTTTTATCCTACTTGTATGTACGTCACATAACAGAATGAAATTCCATATACCATATTATTGTTGCATGAAAAAAAAAAAAAGAAGAGAGAGTTAGCTCATACATTTTTCACGACGATTTTTATCAATATGTGTTTGCTCTGAAACAACTCGACGATTGAGATGGTGAAGCAGAGATAAGCTTCAACAACCACTAAGTAAAGTACTTCCATTAAATTACCCATCCAACTACTTCAATATTACTCAATATATAGCGTTTGCATGTCCTGCTATATCTAAAACATATCACCATTTCCTCTATTGCAAGAGTAGAGTGGGGGTAGACTAAGCTATGTTTACTAATACTCAAATATAATGAAAAACTAAAGAACAAATCATATAATCTCTAAGTACTGTATCAAAATCAAACTAATAGATTCTCTTGGCGTACTTATTCCGAGATGGATATATGGATTTTATATTGAATTAACCGAGAAATAATCGAGTTCTCTCAGATGGTAGCATATGAGACTGCATTCATAATGTCCAAATTTGAAATCCCGAAGCTACATTTACACTTTAATACACAAGTGATCTTCTTGGTGATATAATATTAAAATATATATGTAGTCAATATGCCCATTTCACCAATTAATGTTTTAAAATGGTCAACAAGTTTCTACAGCCAAGCTGTCATTCTCAAGACCAGATATTGACTCAATATCTGGTCTTGAGAATGACAGCTTGGCTGTAGAAACTTGTTGACCATTTTAAAACATTAATTGGTGAAATGGGCATATTGACTACATATATATTTTTACATTTACACGATTTATTCAGTGAGGAGCCATGCTCTTAAACATATGGAAAGCACGACTTAAGTATAAATAATAAATGACTAAGACTATTTAATAAGAGTACGGGAGTAATTCATTTATCAAAATAATAAATCACTTACGTACTACACGGCTAATACGCAACCTGAAGCACGACAATTAGGTAACACAACGTTTATCGTTTTATTTTTTCTCCCAAATGCCATCTGGCTTTCTCTCTTGGCATAGGCGTAATTGTAATATGTTTCTTACGTTGGGGCACCTGGAAGGCGGAGTTACGTTACCCCGATGATATGACGAGTGATAAATGATAATGAGGCGCCATGAGAGTCCTAACTTAAACTTGACCTAATTCCAGACCATGGCAACCACAGTAATGATTCCCTTTAAAGAAAAATTCCTATGGTTTGACCGGGAATCGAACCCAGGACCTCATGAACTATAATAAAAAACGCTGACCACTAGCCCTTTAGATACATGAGGCTGGTCATAGTATACTATTTTTCAAATTATAATTTACGATATTTCGGAATGAATAAATATCATAAAAAGTTGACAATGAAGTAATTTTTTCAGCAAATATTATAACACGATATGAACGTATATGTTCGAAAATCCATAAAAGAGTTAATAATAAATGTCCTGCAATTATGTTGGTTGTTAACAGAATAGTTAGTTAATGTTCCTGGTCGAATTAAATTTCTAAGAAAAAAGTAAGAATAAAATAAAAATAAACAAATTGGCAATTTTAAAGTAAAAAAGTATAGCTGGAAACGTTTGCAGAGAGTCCGACAAGTCCCGCATCATAGGCAATATCAATGTTTTTAATTGTTTGTATCATTTTAATATTATTTATATATGTATTTTATACTAGTTTTCCTTCTTGTTTTACCTTTTTATTTTTATTTATTTTACCTGTTTGTTAACTTTATTTAATTCTCACATAGACACAAGGACAGGACACACACACCCAGACCCAAGGTGGAGATTTAAAATCCCCACCCCCGCCATGAATCGAACCCGGGTCGCCGGAGTGATGCGGAACTTGTCGGATTGTATAGTGTGAATATACAGCATGCCCAGATGACAATGATATAGGCCTAATTTACTTTATTATTGTACGTGAAAGTATATCATTTATGTATTTCTTTTTTAATAATTTCTTGACTTAAATTATAGGTCGAATTAATCATGTTATTATGTGCAGATTTTGACTGTTTTATAAAACAACGCATTTATATCCAGATTATGTAACGAAATTAAACAAAAATTATTCTACAGAACATTAGAGTCTAATTATAACTTTCAATATGTAGAGTACATAATTTAACTTCATTATTTTTATTTAGAGATCTTACTCACATCATCGGCTCGAGCAGTCGGCTAGAACTGATGATGGGAGAAAGTTCTCCTGAAACATGTTTTACATAAATAAAATACAGTGGAGTTAAAGTTTGCTTCTGACAGATTTAAAGTTATAACTAAACCCTTGTCTATTTTTTTTGTACATATAATGGACTGGTCGTAAACATCGAAGCCAAAATATATCAATATATAATATATTGTTACTCTAAATTAAAATATCAGTGCACTGTACACGTACCTTGAAAACAACAGATATATCCTATATTCCTAATTCTTAAATTTGAAGGGATCCATGGGGGGAAGCTAAATTCAGTTTTATCAAATTTAATAATTTATTTCATAATTAAGTATGGGAGAGGTCTGATACTTTAAATTATATTCAGTGGTAAATTGGAAAATCAAGTTCTTTAAAAGCATCGTAATATCGATGGCCTAGAACCATATTGTTCTAAGTCTATCTCGTAGAATAATTATTCTTGTTATGAAACGAATATTTTATGGCCCACATGCATTGTGAGAATAAAATAGGAATACGATACTTTGCATAGCATTTTTAACAGAAATGTCGAATTCCTGTTCATTTTTACGATGCACATGGACAAGGGACACGAAACGTAACAAGAATTCTACAAAATGGACTTAGAACAGTATGGTTCCGGACCATCGATATTATTATAAAACTGTGTGAGATGCAACATTTGTAAAGAATGTTTGTCTTTCGTTTCTTCTCTGAAATATGTATTAAATCCCAAGATGATGCTAAAAATATGTGTTTTCTAATGAGACCCACTGCACTTTACGTGCTTCGGATTCCGCGCTTGGCGGATAGATGGCGTTAAGTATATTTTCAAATTACGCACTACTTCGGCAGATCACTTTACGTAGACTATTTAACTCATGCCCCAAATGGGAGTCAATGGCCAATCACGTTTCAATGATATCTGTTTTACAACCAATCAGAGTCGTGTTTCACCAAATATTTATCAGTGTTATAATTACCATATTAAAGAAAGCTCCTCCTTACAATATTGCGTTCCTTTGGCAATAAATAGTATGATCTGGTTGCAGTGATAGACAAGAGAAGCAGTAGAAGCGTACCTATCGTTTCTCATTTGTTTTCAAACATCGCCGTTTACATTAAATATATACATATTTTAAAATAACTATAGTTAAATAATGATTTGTGAGTAAACAGCTTAATTTTATTCGTTAAATAGTCCTAACAAATGCCACTCTTGATTTCCAAATTCTCTAGATAAATTCACTCCTCACTTCGTGAGTCGTAAATTTATCGATAATTTGGAAATCACTCGTGGCATTACTTATGATGATGCATTCTTTTATTATGTAGAGAGAGGAGTGTATGGTGAATGCATGCTTTGATTAGTGTAAAGTGTGATGTATGAGGGATGATGATGAAGAGAAGGAAGAAGGTGAAATCCGGTGCCGGCACGTAGCCTACACCTATCGAAAAACAAGAAGGGGGTCGCCAGGCTTCTCCCATTCGACATACGAATCGCTATCAATAGTACCATATGCCTTCTCAACATATGTAGTGGGGATATGTAGTGGGGAGAGGTAAGCGATTTAATGCAGGAATCTGGTGCGCAATCTAGTGATTTTAATACGACTATAATTTTATTTTCAACATTGGAATGTTTGCTTTATGAAAGGCATGTTGTAGGCTTTTTTTATTTAATCAAATGTGGATTTTTTTGGAAGAAAAAATTACAAATGAGAATATTTATTTTATTTTTAAAATCTAAAACACACTTATCTTGCCATATGCATACTATTATATTATCCATTTTGCGAAAATTTCTAACATACGCTATTATTATAAATGATGCATTAAAATCAACTATGATTAATGTAATGGTTATTTCATGAATAATTAACCATGTCATTCATTTTTTACATTATCATTAAATCAAATGAAATGCATGAAGAAGTCAAATACAATTATTATAATGTAAAACGTTTTACACACGTGGAACAAATTAGTTTTAAAGACAGACGCACGATGGGATTTCATTCTCTAATAACGAATAAAAAATCGAAGAAAAGATGGTCATTTGGCGATAACCTCAACCATTTTATAATATTGTTCCATTTCAAAGCGAATACCAGGTACAAGTGTGTTAATGTACGTATCATATCGATTTGCAAAACGTCGACTCCCTGAACCGTATACAAACAAAAACTTCAAAACTCAATATTTGATGTTACATCAAAACCAACCAATTTAATGCTAGCCATTTTTCCTTTACCCCTTCCCAGCAGTATGTTTATCGTGCATTATTGATTAATAACATACCAACTAGCGAATATGCACATGTTTAATGATGGCTCTATTGGGGACCGTGAACACACAAATCCAAATTTCACTTGGTGTGTACATAATAATGACAGTATTATTTGTAACTAAATGTTTAAATAAAGCCAGATTAAATAATGTATAGGCTTGTTTTATTTGAAGTAAGGGAAATATCGCACATTTTACGCCGATAATTAAAAGCTGGGGAAAAATATAATAAACAAACAATCCAGAAACTATCACAATTTAAGATCTCAGTATTGCCTAATTGTATTCAAGGCAACTAGCCAACTAACCCGTTGGCGTGGGATAGTCGCTAAATTGACGGGTTCCATTCCCTGCGGTAATCTTCACATTGGGCCTCAGTTTTTATTGTCTTGCGATTCTCGCCCAACTATAGATCCAGAAAGGAGCATCATTCTGTACCAAACTAGGCTGTGGTTGAGTTTTTTCTTCTTGCCTACAAGTGCCCGGACAAGGACATTCGATTGTAGGTCTCATGGGATGTACGGCTTACGTAATTTTACTAATATATTGTGTCAGATTATTGATTTTAATTTTTAAAATTATTTATTTGGAGTGATGGGAAGCTCTTACAAACGAGAGAAAAAAAATGAAAGAAAAAATAATACAGCTACCCACTTGAGAAGAGAGGCATGAATATTTGAATTATTTTCGTAATGTTTATTTTTGCGGCCAAAACAGCAGTGGGATCTTGAAAGCATGTACAGTAAGAAGGCTATCTACAGTATATGGAATATTGTAATCCAAAGAAGTGGGAAATGTTGGAATCTCATACGTGTGTAATTTTCTTTCTAGGGTTTTTGGGAAGTGTTTTCATAGAGTTTGTGTGAAGCATAACTACTGGAATTTCATCCAATTTATGTCTAATAGCTAACTCAGTTCTGATAATTTTTATGAAACGAATCTTTGCATTACATATTCATTATATGTATGATCACATCTTGTAATATAGCCTAACAACGAAGCAGGAATACTGAATGCAACACCTTATCAGGATATTTAAATATTTTTAAATTCCGAAGTAATGTTACATAATTGTAACAGGATTGAAAAAAATAAATAAATAAATAAAAACTTAGAGAAATACATAAAGAAAAATAAGTAAAAAAATACATATGAAAAAGAAAATACTATATATTAAGCCAAAATGCAATTAGTTATTGGAATTCGATGGTTGATAAATGTCCATACAAAACAGAGATAATATGAAAAAGCCATCAATTGTTTGTCAGAGCCTTATGGTTTCAGTAATCCTAAGACAGCTGCGGTATAATTATGTCTGATATCAAGATATTCTGCCTCAATTCCCGGTCGAACTTCAATCGATATTGTATCTTCATAGCTCTAGTGACGCATTTTTCTTAGACAATAGAATAAAAAATACTGCCATTTTAACTAGAAATACTATATTATTATTAAATAAGTAACATTTACAGGTATAGTAGTTCATTGAAAATATAAATACGAGAAATAAATAAATATATAGAGGAGACAAGAAATGCAAAGAAGAAAATGCAAATATAAAAGGAAATGAGATACAATTAAAATTAAAATATACCAATTAATATTTCTTCTTCTTCATCGTCATCATCATCAACAAGGATTAAGCCCAATGGCCTGTTCCGATCTCATTATAGGTCGAATTGACCCTTCCAAATCTTCAATGGTCTTCCCAACATTCTTCTCCCTTTTGGTTTAAAATTAGTCTATACATTCTTCTTGGTATGCGCTGTTCACTAATTCTTAATACGTGCTGAAGGTAAACATTTTGATAGTATTTTATTCTTTCACAGAGATTAAATATATTAAGCTCTGTTCTTATATCTTCGTTTTTCTTTTTATCTGTCCTTTGGTATCCTGCTATTGCTCTCAACATCTTCATTTCTGCAGCCTCTATTTGTTTACTATCTGCCTTTGTTAATGTCCAGGTTTCACATCCATAGATAAGAGATGGAACTGCCAATACTTTGTATAATATTTTAAATACATTATTTTAAAAAAGTTGAGGATGACGGCACCTACCAACAGGTTCATTATAATTTTTAATTTTATCTTATGACTATTCACCTCAACGGAATTTGATATGAATTTTATTAGTATTACTTACTTACTGGCACTATCGAACCCGTAGGTACATGGCCGCGCGGACATAAGCTATCCATACATCCCTATCCTGAGCTTATGTTTTCCAATCATTCCCTGTATAATCTACTCCCCTCAAATCATAGTTAATGTTATTCTCCCACCTCATTCTTGGTCTACCAAGTGGGCGTTTTCCCTCTGGCTTTCCTACAAGAAGCCTCCATGCAAGTCTTTCATTCCCCATACGTGCAACATGTCCTGCCCATCGCAGTCTACGAGACTCGACTGTTCTTATTATATCTGGCTTCCTATAAAGACCACGTAGTTCACTGTTATGTAGTCTTCTCCATTCACCTGTCTGTTCATCTCTCTTTGGTCCAAAAATTTTCCTAAGAACTTTATTCTCAAATACTCGTAATCTCCTTTCCTCCCTTAAAGTAAGAGTCCATGTTTCGCACCCATATAATATAATTGGTAGAATAATAGTTTTATATATTTTCAGTTTAACGTTTTTTGAAAGGAGTAGGGACATCAAGAGTCTCTGCAATGCATAATAGCACGCATTTCCAGAATTGAGCCTATGTTTAATTTCTTTGTGCATCTCATTCCTATTTGTGATTATTGTTCCTAGGTATTTGAATTCGGCCACTTCCTCAAAATTTCCCTCATTTGTCATTAGCTGTCCATTTCCATTATATAGTGTATTTCTACGTGTGACCATATATTTAGTTTTATTGATATTTACTTCCAGTCCTAATTTCTTAGTGTGTGCGTGTTGTCCTTTAGTATCTCCTCGCTATCGGCCAATAATACTACATCGTCAGCATAAACTAACAGCTTATTAATACCATTGAGTTGTAAGCCTTCCTCATTCTCTAAAAGATTTAATGGCATGCTCTAGTACAAAATTAAATAGTAGAGGAGATAATGCATCTCCTTGCTTCAACCCATTCTGGATTTCAAAAGTGTCCGAAAACTGTTTGCCAACACGCACCCTACTATTTGTGCCATTTAGACACATTCGTATAAGTCTAACTAACTTTTTATTAGTATTGACGAAAGGAATTTTTAAAATTATTTATTAGTGTATTAACAACTGAGGTCATATTGTTTATAAAGAAGGATGCGAATTTCTATTAGTGTTGCTCTTCTGATTTATTAATAAAGTTTAATGACTTAACTTTTAACGCTATTTTAACATGGTGATTAGGGATGCAACGGATCGTCTTAATGGAATTCGAACATCCAATTTTATTTGGTCTGAAGGCTGAGAAAAACCAGGGGAAACCTCAGGATATGACACCGGTATTTGAAATCGGAACCTATCGAATACGAATCTCAAACGTCACCGCCTGAGCCACTTTATTACGTTAATACGTGTTATTAAGTCAAGATGTAATTATTTATTGGAATTCAACAGTTTCAAATTTTGTGATTTAGAGGCAGAGAGAATCTGAGAAAGCCATCAATTGTTTATCAGAGGGAAGAGTGAGATCAGCAGTAGGAGTTAGTGAAACTGGATTTAATCATCCTCTCACCACTTAATTAGCACGGGGCCCGCAAAGTCAACAGTACGGAACCCAGATCTGTTACTACTCATGTTTACTTTCCTTCTAACAAGGACTCCCCATCTCACTTCAATATATAAACTAACTAGAAATCTGCTACATTAGCGTTTACACATAAAAAAGCTGGTGAAAGCTCAACGGACACAGAATCGGGACCGAGGATTATAAACTCTGCTCTCTTCATGCATCATTACTCCTCCTTCAAACCTACATTACTCTGTCAACTCAACTCTAATTCATCCAATTACAATATCACTATGATTATATATATATATATATATATAATTCAGGTTTCCGTAGTTTTAGCAGCATCTTGCTAGTTTGTCTTCTTCGTCTATATACATCTCGTCGCTCTAATCCAATAATTTTAATTCTTTCTCTGGCATTGAACATATGATATCACTCATATATCATGTCTTCTTGGAGCTTCCCCGGCCCATTTTCTTGATAGAGACCATTTTTTAATATTCCCAATGGGTCGGCATTCTCCTTACGTGACCATTACTAGTATATTTTTCTATACGAAATGAAGGGCTTAGGGCAGTAACATGATAAGTCATATTCTGTTAAGAAATATCATTTATTACAATGATAGCAAATAAATGTGTTAAAATATCCATAAAATCATTTGTAAGTGCGCCAGTGATGAGATAAAACAAATAGACACACAAAGTATTAATAACAATACTGCTGAATTAGTATTTATAATTTTTTGCAACATTAATTTTATAAAACAATGGCTCTTCCAACTCTACTTTATGGTTCTGAAACCTGGACTCTTACTACAGGTAAATTAAATAGGATAGTAGCCGCAGAAATGAAGTTATTAAAACCTTTAGCGGGTTATATGCTTTAAGACCACATGCGTAATGAAAATATCCGCAAAGCTCTCACACACCAGCAATAACTGAAACCATTCAAAAATATAAAAATAATTGGCATGAACACCTTCTTAGAATGCCAAACAATAGACTATCTCTCCAGCTATTGAACTACAGACCTACAGGGCGAAGAGATCCAGGAAGACCTAAGAAGAGATGGAGGGATCAATTTCTATCCTGAAGCGGAACAGGCCAATGACATAATCCATACCTGCAATTATGATGATGCAACATTAAAATTCTTACATCTCAGAAAAAATAATATGTGGCTTATGTTATTGCCCTAAGCCCTTCAAATCTAAAATCCCGTGAAACAACTTCCGAGAATCAATACTGATAAAATTCATATTAAAATTCCGTTGAGATAAAGTCATAATATTCTCTCTCTCTCTTTTTTTTTTTTTTTTCAAATGCCCCAGGTTTGTCTTTCGACATTCCTGGTTTCTCTCCTGGCATGGCGTAATTGTAACCCACTTCTGAGGCACAATGCGCCTGGGAGGTGGGGTTACGTTGCCCCGATGATATGATGGGTGATGATGATGAAAATGGTGCGCCAGGAGAGTCCCTAATCCTAAGCTTAACCTAAGATGAATATGAATGATGATGATTGCGATGGCCATATGATTTCGGGGACCGTTCGGGCCTTAAAATTTTACTCACATTTGTCTTACAGATGAGGAAAAACCCCGATAAAAACCTCACCCAGAAAAACTGTCCCGACCGGGGATCGAACCCGGGCCCGCTGCGTGACAAGGCAGCACGCTACCTCGAGACCATAGCGGTGGACGATAGTCATAATGTAAAATGTTAAAATAAAAGTATATACCTGGCAGGTGCCGTCGTCCGCAACTAGGTTAAAAAAAGTACGCCTTTCGAAAACCGGCTTCTATCAGCAGCAGGATAATAGTATGTGCTGTTTTAGTTTTGCGACGCTTTTGACATTAGCGCAATTCCAGCGTCGTCGGTAATTAACTAACTCACTCACTGGCACTATCGAACCCATAGGTTCGTGGTTGCGAGGACATAAGCTCCCCTGGCTCTAATTACCATCAATCATATAATACAATAAATTACCTTTAGACAAAGGAACTATCTGGTTCTTAAGAATAGGTCAAGATCATTACAATTCTATCAAATATCAAGGATTACTTTAAGAATTGTAAAATAAGAGTTAACATATCCAATGCAAAAATGTCTTTCCAACAACAGAGGACGCCTAGTTCTCTTTACCTCTCCTTTTGAAGGTAATTTTACTTGACCCGTGCCGCTCGGGTCTTACAGGGACTATTTAACTCATGCCCCAAATGGGAATCAATGGCCAATCACGTTTCAATGATTTCTGTTTTACAACCAATCAGAGTCGTGTTTCACGAAATATTTATCAGTGTTATAATTACCATATTAAAGAAAGCTCCTCCTTTTTAATATTCTGAACAGGTCTGACCATTATTTTGCAGTGACTGAGCGCGTGAGAAATACGGCTACCAGATTGTATATATAGTGCATGAATGTCAACACATGCCGCATGCGGGAGTTAATATAAAAACATTTGTAGCAATTGATTATACCACCAAAAAAAGAAACCACTGTTTGCACTTTCTTAAATGTATTTTATCCCAGGTAACAATCCAGAAAAAATATAATTGTCATATTTACATCATACGACATCAGAAATGAATTAATATACAGTTTGATGTGTTTAATTTTTTCTTCACTAGAGAGCATTCTTACAATATTGCGTTCCTTTGGCAATAAATAGTATGATCTGGTTGCAGTGATAAACAAAAGAAGCAGATGAAGCGTACCTATCGCTTCTCATTTGTTTTCAAACATCGCCGTTTACATTAAATATATACATATTTTAAAATAACTATAGTTAAATAATGATTTGTAAGTAAACAGCTTAATTTTATTCGTTAAATAGTCCTAACAAATGCCACTCTTGATTTCCAAATTCTCATAAGTAATGCCACGAGTGATTTCCAAATTATCGATAAATTCACGACTCACGAAGTGAGGAGTGAATTTATCTAGAGAATTTGGAAATCAAGAGTGGCATTTGTTAGGACTATTTAACGAATAAAATTAAGCTGTTTACTCACAAATCATTATTTAACTATAGTTATTTTAAAATATTTATATATTTAATGTAAACGGCGATGTTTGAAAACAAATGAGAAACGATAGGTACGCTTCTACTGCTTCTTTTGTTTATCACTGCAACCAGATCATACTATTTATTGCCAAAGGAACGCAATATTGTAAGAATGCTCTCTAGTGGAGAAAAAATGAAACACATCAATCTGTATATTAATTCGTTTTTGATGTCGTATGATGTAAATATGACAATTATATTTTTCTCGATTATTACCTGGGAAAAAATACATTTAAGAAAGTGCAAACAGTGGTTTCTTTTTTTGGTGGTATAATCAATTGTTACAAATGTTGACATGTAAGCACTATTATATACAATCTGGTAGCCGTATTTGTTATAGGCTCAGTCACTGCAAAATAACGGTCAGACCTGTTCAGAATATTAAAAAGGAGGAGCTTTGTTTAATATATGATAATCCTAACACTGATAAATATTTCGTGAAACACGACTCTGATTGGTTGTAAAACAGGAATCATTGAAACGTGATTGGTCATTGACTCCCATTTGGGGCATGAGTTAAATAGTCTAGATAAATTCACTCCTCACTTCGTGAGTCGTGAATTTATCGATAATTTGGAAATCACTCGTGGCATTACTTATGACAAGACCTGTCGGGAGAAGATTTGAAACTCTGAATCACACACTTAGTCTTTGACCACACAAGGATACAGAGGGCCTCCCGGACGAATATCAGGACCACCTCCAAAACAACAAAAATATTTAATACAGCATTCACTCACACATTCATAAGACAAGGCGAATATGATACTGATGATGATAACAGACGTTCGGGAATCAATTGGACGTTAAAGTTTTCTGAAATTTGTCCTGCATGTGAGGAAAAAATCTCGAAAAAAAAAATCAACCAGGAAACTTGTCCCGAGCCCGGAGATAAAACAAAGATCCACTTCGTACGGAGCCAACGATATTACCCCGAGACCACTGCGGCGGACAAATATTAAAATTAAAAATAATAATAATAATAATAATAATAATAATAATCTTCTTCTTCTTCGGCTTTTCCCCACTTATAGGTTTGCCGTCTTCAGTTTCCATTTACCTCTATCATTCCAATCTCCCTCTTCCAAATTCCTATAATCCATTATAGTTCTGACGTAGGTTTTCCATTTTCCATCTTGGTCTGCCACGTTTATTTCTTCCAGGGGGTGACCATTGGTATATTTTTTGGCCATCTTTCATTTTCCATTCTTTGTACATGGCCATACCATTTAAGCGTTTAATTTTAAATCCTCTTAACAACAGATGTGGTGACATTCATTTCTCTCCAAAGGAATTCATTTCTTACTTTATCCTGTCTTGTTTTTTTGGAGGCTTCTTCTAAAATAATCAAATTAAACTGTTCTAATTTTATTCTTTTGTAATTCCGTCAAATACCAAGTTTCACTTCCATATGACAAAATATTCTGAATTATGCTCTTATAAATTTTCATTTTAGTTTCCTTTGTAATATTTTTATTCCAAATTATTTCATGTAATGTCTTAGTTGCATTTTTTGCCATTGCAATTTTAGTCTATACATCTCTCTCACAGGTACCTGAACTTATTATTGACCCAAGATATTTAAAAAATTCACAAAAAAATTAATAATATAGCGATGTTTCAATAAATGCATGTGAGATTGTTCTGTCTAGTTGACATTCAAGAACAGCAGTTTTGGAGAAAAAAAAATTGTAAAATGATGTGACTGAATGGCACGTGATGATGATTTCACATAAAGATGATGAGCCCTGATGCTGTGCGCAAGCAGGCAGACGTCTGTTGGTCCTCAGAGAGAAGCAGGAAAGAGAGAGAGAGAGAGAACAAACTAATGAGGAACGGAAGAGAAGGTCTTTAATTTGCTTAATCCCAATTAACTCACGCGACAATAATCCACTCAGCCAGCAAAGAAACCGAGACAGAGAAACTACGTCAGCCAGATTTTCAAACTCCCATCAAATGCTTCTTCGTGCGTAACTTGCCTCTAAAGTATTAACAGATTAAGTGTAACGTTTAACTTTCAAATCAAACAAAATTATAAGCTACAACTAACTTTATTGCTAGTGTAGTTCGAAGTCATCAAACACCGTAGCGCAAGCCAGTTTATTTGTGAAACTCATTATGTCGGCCTTTCTGCGGCATTCTGGACACCCCTATATCTGTGAATGTTGAGCTGGTAGGATTCCCAACGGTTGTATGTCCGATCATCTACAGACCCATATTTCCTACTGCATTCTCGATTGAGCAAGGGAACTGGCCCTCCCTCAGTCATCATCATAAGGATATGTTATAGTGTACGAGATTTCTACCAGGGAGTAGATCGTCTATGATCTTAGAAACGTTCATTAAATCTTCTTCTGAAGATTTGATGTTCGAAAATGTCATGCCCTTTACAGCACCCTTTAGATATCAGACCATTAACGACACTACACAGAATGTCAGAAATTCACATTACAAACTTCTGGGGCTAGTAAAGGGTACTCAGTAGACAATATTTTGAATAGGAACCCATGTCCGGAAACGTGCCATTTCCGTGGTACAGCCATTAAAACGAGTCGGATTTGCCGGCGTTGTTTTGCAACCGGATTGGCAGAATATGACGTCAGAAGAGCACCATGTCAAATGAGGTATGACGTAAGGTACAGAATTAAATGACGCTTCACTCATTACAGAAGAAAGTCAAATTTATTTGGTAACAATACCAAAGTAGCATAGGAGTCTAGTACACCATACTCTTCATACGACACCATAATAAATAGTCTAATGGTGTTAACTCCGGCGATCGTGGGGGACATGCAATAGTACCACTCGGTCTATCCATCGTTGCACAAATCTTCGGTTAAAATATCTCAGAACGCCACGTGTAAAGTGCGGCGGTGCGCCATCGTGCTGAAACCACAGTTCCTGAAGGACATTCGATGGCAGGGTAAACGTCATATGCATTTAGGCGATCTTCTGACGTCATGTACTGCCTCTCCGGTTGTAAAACAACGCCGGCAAATCCGACACGTTGTAATGGCTGTACCACGGAAGTGGTACGTTTCCGGACATGGGTTCCTATTAAAATATCGGTCACTCCATCTGGGTTTCGTGGTTGACGAAACTGAGCTTGGGTAGGTTTTCCTCTACCACAATTTCATTCCACCATTTCTCCATACACATCTCATCCATTTCGTTTCATTTCCTTTCATTCTTGTGTCCCGTGATAGTGCATTAGGCGTGATCGGCCGGCATCCTTGTAATTCACATACCCTTATATAGGGGGTTCATCTATTCTCATCCCTCGACCCGACCCCGAGTTGAGGATATTTATTTATATTTTACTTATATAATCTTTGTATATTAGCAGCCAGTGTATATTTATTTAAATTTTGTGAATTATGAATTTATTTTATTAACGGAGAAATGGATCATGGTAGCGAAATTCTATACTAGCATTTTTTCGATGAGCAACGAAAAATAAAAATAATAAAATAAAATAAGATAAAAAAAACACTAAACTTGATCGGCACCGGAATTTAACTCAGTACTCCAAAATAAGGATCAATGCCAGAATCTAAAGTAACTTGTTAGGAAACATACTTTTCTTTTAGAATATGAAGTAAATATTTTTTAAAAACTCTCAAATCTTCTATAATGCTACATTTTCCTTCATGTTCAATAATTAATAAAATAATTTCGAATACGGAGAATAGCTGTTTTTAACATGTGACCCTTTCTTTTCGAGTTAATGCACTTTTATGTTTATTTTTTTTAAATCGCTGTTAGTTGTTTTATTACTGATTGGATAACAATAAAAAGTGCGGGTAAAATAAAGTACATAAATATTCAATTTGAACCCTCATAAAAAATGAAAGAGTTGTCGCAATTATTTTCATTGCATCATTTGTCGAACAATATAAAACATAAACCCCAGCGTGTGAAATGTGTTCAACCTTATCAGTAAGCGAAAAATGCATCAAACCTACCTGCCATTAACAAATGAAACAGAATATCAAATTAATCCACAGCGACTTTCCAAATCATAAACAAGCCAACAATTTGATGCATCTGATTCCGTCTCCCCTAAAGTTGTAATATTACCAACCTACGTGACGTCATAACATTAGACTATCAAATTTGTACCTACGTAATCATAATTTTCCAGAGTTTTAGGGGAACTTCTGTCGTGTTAAGGCTAGCGCGTCTAGCTGGCATCCATTGTGACAAGTTTCGATTCCTGGTTATATCAAAATTTGTAGTAGGCTATAGTTTTGGCACTTGGTGATGACATGTGATTGTCTACTTAATATGAACAGTAGCAAAATCCGGCTAATAAACAACTAAGACTGAGGGATTACGCCAAACTAACTTCTTACTTGCTATGTTGATATGACTAGATTTGAGACACCCTTTAAAATTTACTTCGGAACTAACGGGTTCAAATCCGGCTGATAACGGATTTTTTAAATATAAAAATTCGGAGTATAATTGAATACAATTTCCAAAAGGGCATATCTCTGAAAAATAAAAATGTCCAGGAATTTAAAAAACAACTTATTTAATTTTAAACAGTTGTACTCATACCAACATAATTTTACAGTTAGCATTTTAGGGTCAGAATGCAATATAATATGAAACAAAAAGAAAATATTGAAAATATTTCCATATATGTATTTTGGATTGTTTAATTTGAAGATGTGCCCACCTTGAAATAAATGTTTATTTTTTAAATAAGCAAATACTTACTTACTTACTCACTGGCACTATCGAACCCATAGGCCGCGCGGACATAAGCTCTCCATACATCCCTATCCTGAGCTAATGTTTTCCAATCATTTCCTGTATAATCTACTTCCCTCAAATCATAGTTAATGTTATTCTTCCACCTCATTCTTGGTCTACCAACTGGACGTTTTCCCTCTGGCTTTCCTACAAGTCTTTCATTCCCCATACGTGCAACATGTCCTGCCCATCGCAGTCTAAGAGACTTAACTGTTCTTATTAAATCTGGCTTCCTATAAAGACCATGTAGTTCATTGTTATGTAGTCTTCTCCATTCACCTGTCTGTTCATCGCAAATAAGCAATAAAAAACATTCAAAATTCAATGAGGAAATTTGGTGTAACAAATGAAGACACAGAGGACAGAGAACGACGAAGAACTTTAATTAACGGAATTTTGTGAATGTTTGTTGCGAACTGACAGTCTATAACAATGTTGAAAGAAAGCCTGCATTCCACAATGATAATCTATAAGTCCGTAGTCATTTATATTTATTTATTTTTCATTCATGTTAATTACTAAGATTGGTTGGAAAAAACCCTCAGTGATGAGAAAAATTCTCAAAATGAATGAATAATTAAAAAATAAAATAACACAAGACATTAAAAAATATATATTCCTTGACAAATATTGGATGTAAATGAGTATTTAAAGAAAAGTACAATATCCTTCAAGAATCAGAAGTCCACTTCTGGTATCGTATCGGCCGCCGTAATTGACCACTACAAGTCAGTGGTATACTGATGCAGGTTGGATGCCCTCTTTACACAAAACGATGTCTAGACATTGCAAAACATTTGCAAAACTATCTTCTCAATAATACACTCATTAAATCGTATAAGAAATTGTTTACCGTTTTCTCTAAGAAAAATGCTAGTAGAAACACTCGCAATGCCCCATTTTGATTATTGTGATACTCTTTTTACTGACCTAAATACTGTTCTTACCCAAAGACTTCAACGTGTTCACAATTCTTGCATACGTTTTATTTGTGGTATACGTAGATTTGATCACGTTACACCATCCCTGGAACAATTGTCATGGCTTCGTCTTCAAGATCGTAGAACCATCCATTCCCTATGCCTACTCTATAACATATTACACACATCTTTACCTTATTATTTATCACACCGCTTCACTAAACTCTCTGATACACATAACTTAGATACCCGATCCCTTGAGCACAGTGTCCTTTATATCCCTCCTCATCATACTACCTATTATTCGAAATCTTTTACAGTTTCTCTTGCTAGAACATGGAATTCACTTCCACCCTATGTCAGAGACTGCCAAACTTTACCATCTTTCAGAAATAAATTGAAAATAAAATCACTAACAGAAACAACTCACTAATACTACTTTTTAAGAATTAATAATGCGTTTTTGCATTATTTAATAAAAATAGACTTAGGATTGTTAATATATTTACCTAATGCCTTGTATAAAAAGCGTAGATTAATTCATTGTAGTGTTTTTTTCTCTTCTTTTTATGCATAGTAGATTCGAGCTGTTATTCCTTTTTTATTCATTGTATCATTAATTTAATTTTAATTGTATTTAGTTTCATTCTATTATTAGACATTAATTTCATTATTATTCAATATGACAGATAATGAATTGTTCAATAACTATTATTGTAACTTTTTTTTGTATTCATATGTAACATGTTTGTCCTGTCTAATATGACTACTATTGTAATTTTTTTGTATTCATGTGTAACATATGTTTGTCCTGTTTTATATGACTATTATTGTATTTTTTTTTGTATTCATATGTAACATATGCTTGTTCTGGTGAGTGGAAGAGAAGGCCACATGGCCTTAACTCCACCAGGCTAAATAAATAAATAAATAAATAAATAAATAATAGACGCAAATTAGATAACATTTTATTGAAATAAAAGATATTCAACATGTGCCCTTTTCGAAACTGCCCCATTCATTTAGATAGACATACGGCCTACTACTCGTATAAGAAGAGAAGTAATGCGATGGGTCCATTCCCATAGATTTGTAACACGTAGAAGAACCTCAAGACAATGAGAGTGGGCTCTTTCGCGCCCAGCTTTTAATCGCCACGATAATGAACAGATAATTTAAAATGTTCACTTATTATTCTCCTTCCTTTTTGCCTGAATTACAAGCCAATTCATTAAGCCGGTCACCCATAGACAGAGAGCAAGAACTCTGAACCCACAATAGATCAGGGCTTCCCAGAATATATAGTACGAAGTTTGCTATTGGCACCACCGGAAACAGAACAAGGATGACACAAGACAAATGACTGCGCTCAAAAACCAAGTGGATATTTAAAATCACCTACCCCGCCGGAAGTCGAACTTGGGAAGGGATTATCGGTCACATCATGGCGACAGACGTAAAATAAACCTTATATTACTAACTCACTGGCACCATCGAACCCACAGGTTCAAGGCCGCGCGGAAATCTCTCCACACATCCCTAACCTGAGCTAATGTTTTCCAATCATCTCCTATATAATCTACTTCCCTCAAATCATGGTAAATGTTATTCTCTCACCTCATTCTTGGCCTATCTATTGGGTGTTTTCCCTCTGGTTTCCTTATTTATTTTCCTCAAACCATGGATAATTTTATTCTCTCAATTCATTCTTGGTCTATCTATTGAGTGCTTTCCCTCTAGTTTCCCTAAACTAACTCAGTGGCACTATCGAACCCGTAGGTTCATGGCCGCTCGGACATAAGCTTTCCTACACCCTGAGCTAATGTTTTCCAGTCATCCCCTATATAATCGACTTCCTTCAAATCATGGTAGCCTGAGTGTTTTCCCTCTGTTTCCCTACTTATTTATTTCCCTCAAACCATAGTTAATGTTATTCTCTCACTTCATTCTTGACCTATCAATTAAATTCTTTCCCCCAAATTTCCTTAAACTAACTAACTCTTACTAAGCTGGCACTATCGAACCCGTAGGTTCATGGCCTCCACACATCCCTATCATGAGCTAATATTTTCCAATCATCTATATAATCCACTCCCATCAAATTATGATTAATGTTATTCTCTCGCCTCATTCTTGGCTTGTTTATTGAGTGCTTTTTCCTCTAACCTTATATGACTAGATTGAGAAATTTTCTTTAAACATGATAGGAATGGCAAATAAACTTGTTTTATATGTAGACTTACCGTAGAACAATCTGGGGTAAATTACCTCGACAGTTGTGCTGCTCAGCGTTGCAGAAATAATCGAGTCCGGCGAATGAGTCTAAGCAATTAAGATAAAAGAGAGTCGTGTTCTTAGGCTAATAAAACCCTCGTGTAAATACATGTTTACATAGCAAATAAACCCAGGTCTCTACACGTTTTTTTCTAGTAATTAGCTAAAACTGCTCCGTGTATCGTGTCATGTATTTCTGAAATTATTTTAAACTTTATTTAAGATCTCCAGAATGCCATATATCGTTAATGTTGAAATACCCTCATCAACTACATGTTTCATCTTATTCGCATATAGTAGACTAATGAAACGTTTACTGCACATTTCTGACATATTTGATTATAACCTAACACTGTTTTTTTACTTTAAATCCCATTAGGTAAACATATATGTTTGCTTTTACTTTTAAAAAAATGTAACAAAGATAGATTGAAGCACTTCACATAATTACACTTTTATGTAAGACTTCCTCCTTCTACTACAAGGTTTAGGCAATGCAGCCTGTTCCGGCGAAGTTAAAAGTGGAGTCCATCTTCTGCGTGGTCGGCCAACATCTGTAGTTCCTCTGGGATTATACAGGAAGATTCTTTTTGGTATTCTTTCGTTGTTCATTCTCATTAAGTGTTCTGTCCATTTCTTATTATTTTCGCTGATTTTATCTTCAATTTTATACATATATTTAATTCTTCTCGTATAGTTTCATTCCTTATTCTATCCGCTCTTGTGCATCCTTTCACATTATGTAAAAACAGCATTTCCGCAGCCTGTATCCTGCTTTTATCCCTTGATTTCATTATCCAATTTTCACTTCCATACAACAAAGGAACAGCCATTGTTTTATATAATTTAAGTTTCGTATCTTTCCTTGTTTTCCGACCTAAGGTTCTTTTTATGGTTCCACAAATAGCCTGAAATTTATTTACTTTATTTTCTATATCTTTATTTTCTCTATAAGTTATATCATATCCTAAATATTGGAAATGTGATACTTGTTCTATTATTTTGTTATCCAGTACAATTTTTGATCTAACTCCATATTTACCAATAAATGCCATTATTTTTTACTTATTTATTGATATTTTACAATTATATCTATTGGCTATTAATTTAAATTTATAAGCTAACATTTGGAGCTCATTTTCAGATTCTGCTAAAAGTACAACATCGTCAGCGAATAATAAAGCATTTATTTTATCTTTATTATCAATTAATCCTTCATTAGTTAAAATCTTCTTCCATTCTTTTAGGATATCGTCCATATAAATATTAAATAATATAGGTGAGAGTGAACACCCCTGTCGTACTCCTTGGTTTATTTGAAAAAAAATGTAAGACTTCACTTTATATAAACATTGAGAAAACTAAATACCTGTGTATAGGAGAAGAAATGGAAAATATAAATTTCAACAACGGAGAAAAACTAAAACCTAGTATTGAATGCACGTATTTAGGAACAAAATTAGATCATTCAAGCGATAACACAGTGGAAATTAAAAATAGAATCGCACAAACAAAACGAGCAATAAATGCTTTAAACTCTGTTTGGTGGAGCAAAATATTACGAAAAATAGAAAATTACAAATATATCAAACCATAATTCAGAGCATTTTAACATATGGTGCTGAAGTCTGGCAAATTCCTACCAGGGAAATGAAAATAATTTTAAGCGCAGAAATGGATGTTTTAAGATCAGCTGGAAAATCTAGAATGGATAGAATACGAAATAAAGAAATAAGGGAAATTATGGCTGTACAAGAGGAGCCGGACATCACAGACATTATAGATAAGAAAATATTGCAGTGGTATGGTCATATCAAAAGAATGCCTGAGCAAAGATTGCCAAAAATTGTTATGGAATGAATCCCAATGGAAAGGAGGAAGACCGAAGAAAACTTGGATAGAAGGGGTACAAGCAGCTATGAATATCAGAGGAATGGAGGAAGATCAATGGATGGACAGAGAGGAATGGCGTTTGGTTTCTGGAAGACGGCGGCAGCTGCCATGATACCGGACGATGATAATGATGATGTAAGACTTCGTAATACATTCGTACTAAAATATTATTAACTTTATAAAAGGCTTCACAATACATAGAGTATTGGGCAACAATGCCTGTTTGACTCTCCTATTGAATAGAACATTTCTTAAAACTAGTGTTCGCCAAGTGGTCGAAATTCGACCATAGACGTTGTCTTCTCCATTCACCTATTTATTTGTCTCTCTGTGGCATTCATTTTTCTTTTCATATCATATTTTCCTTCATTGCCAAATGTCAAAAATATAGTTATAACATCTAAATATACAAGCGTTACTGCTATAAAGTAAATATTCTCTTTAAAAATTTGCTTAACTGTTATGTTGGCCGTAAGATGTCAGTCGGAACGATTTTTCGCTACTTCTTGTGTGAATTGAGAATACTCCATATTATATAAGAAAAATGTATGTTTGTGTTGGAATACTTGGGTAGCTCAGGTCGTTAGAGCGCTAAACGTACAGAGTTTAGAGACTCGGGTTCAATTCCCGACTCAAGCGTTCATTTTTCTGAAGATTTTCAGGCTCGTAAAAAATCCTTAAGCCTGAATGGAAAGGCCTCTAAGCAAAATTTACCGAATTTTCCCGTCCTAGTACTACCTTGGTTTCCTAGATGTCAGTATGAGGCGGAACGCTGACCACGGACCACTCAAAATGACATCTATACGAAAACAAGTGTAACTAAATTAGTATGGTTCAAATTCTTCCCTCTAGGGGGAGAGCGCCTAAATCTCTGTAAAGGGAAAACATGGGCTTATACAATACAATTATATATATCTACATACATACATACATACATACATACATACATACACACACACATTGACAACACTAAAGTTCGTCAATAGCTACTAAAAATAAAGATAATGTAGCTCACTATTAAACAGTGTTCTCCATTCACTTGTCTATCCATCTATCTTTGGCCAATTCTTTTGTAAAGCTCGTCAATAGCTACTAAAAAATCGGTTGATAAACAGAGGGGAAAAAGGTACAGAATTGTTTTGTCTTTACCTATTTATGTACATATATGTAATCGAATACATATGAACAATGGGGGCACATTGTAGCGTAAATGGTTAAGGCAATATGCTACGAACCGCAAGGTCGAGGACTCGAGTCCTGGTGGGGTCAGGATTTTCAAAATGACCTAAATCTTCTAGTGGCACCATGGCCCTGGGGTCGACTCAGCCTCTAACGGAAGTAAGTACCAGACGCTTGTTCTGAAGGCCGTCACTCAGGGCTGACATTAAGTGCCGATTGCCTATAAAAAGTGTCAGCCTTAACCTCCTACTACCACAGGGGTCTCCTACGGCCTGCAGTGGGATCACTGAACGCCTGTCCATCGCAATCTACAAGACTTAACTATTCTTACTACATATGGTTTCCTATAAAGATAATGTAATTCACTATTATGTAATCTTCTCCATTCACCTATCTGTTCGTCTCTCTTTGTTCCAAATATTTTCCTAAGGACTTTATTCTCAATTACTCGTAATATTTTCTCTTCCCTAAAATAAGAGTCAATGTTTCACATGTGGAAGCCTATAATATAATTCGAAGAACAGTTTTATATATTTTCGGTTTGAAGTTCTTTAAGGAAAGCTGGGATGACAAGAGTGCTTTCGGTTTGAAGTTTTTTAAGGACATTTGGGATGACAAGAATGCTTGTAATGCGAAATAGCATGCTTTTCCAGAATTGAGACTATGTTTTTCCTTCTGCATTTCATTCTTGTTTGAAATTATTGTTCCTGGATGTTTGAATTCAGCCACTTGTTACAAATTTCCTCATTTCTCATTAACTGTCCATTTCCATCATATAATGTGGGACCATATATTTATTTTTACTGATATTTACTTCCAGGACTGTTTCTTACTGTTGCTTAAGAGAATGTGTTGAACCTTAGTATGTCCTCGCTATCATCTAATAATAGCCAACATCAGGATATACCAACAGTTTACTAATATCATTGATTTGTACGCCTTTATCATCATCTAAAGATATGAAGACAAGCTCTAGTACAAAAGTGAATAGTAGAAGAGATGATATGCCTCCTTGCTTTAACGGTTTAACCCACTGTGAATTTTAAAAAAAGTATCTGAAAACCTTTTGCGTATCCTCACTCTACTCTTTGTCAATCAGACTCATTGGTTCTACTTACCAGTTTTTCATTGGTATTTTAAATATTAAGTAAATAAAATCATTATAATCTTACATGATAGATGGAGAAGACTACATACCAATGAATTACATGGTCTTTATAGGAAGCCAGATATAATTAGAACAGTTGTCTCGTAGACTACGATAGGCAGGACATGTGGCACGGATGGGGAATGAAAGATGTGCTGGAAGCTTCTTGTAGGAAAACTAGAGGGAAAAGACCCAGTTAGTAGACCAAGAATGAGGTGGGAAAATAACGTTAACCATGATTTGAGGGAAGTAGATTATACAAGGAATGATTGGAAACCAATAGCTCAGGATAGGGATGTATTGAGAGCTTATATCAGCACGGCATGAACCTACGGGTTCGATAGTACCAATGAGTTAGTTAGTTACAACGTTACATGATAATTTGACAATTTAAGGGTTATACAAACAGTTCCACTTGGAAGGTCTTAAAAAGTTGTATTATGTATGATATTTTTATTAGTAATATTTTATAATAAAGAACGGCAACACTATCATGTTAACATATAAAATAACAAAAAAATGTGTCCAACAAGACATTTAAAAGAAGACGTAAAAATAAACTCAGCAAGTTTAAAATATAATGTAAAAACAGTGGATGTTTTTGTACTAATTTGGTATTTAATTTTCCATCCTTGCTCTACTATTTCTTTACCCGCGTACGAACGTGTGGTGGTTCTATTTCACTAATTATCATGTCCTTCCGCTAACCCTCCACCCTCAACTCCTCTTCGCATAATTACCCCGCGATGTCCAGCCGCCCCCATCCGTATACTGCACTCAACTGTCTAATCTAACCATTATACGCTTTTAACTATGCCAGTCCAACAATATGCATATATTATAAAATTATATTTCCACAAAGTCAACAAAACTAATTTACTGTTAAACTGAATTTTAATGTAATACTTAATATTGGTTTACTTAGGATATTTAAAATCAGGAAGACTTTAAATCTAGAAAAATTAACAACAGGCATAGGAAAAAATAGACAAAAATGTTTTGGGACATTTAAAAAGAATGGAAAAGGAAAGACTACCACAAAGACTGTTAAATATCAAGATGCAAGGAAAACGACCACGAGAAAGTTGGATTAATCAAGCGAAGAAAGGTTTACAAGAAAGAGGATATGGCTGGAAGAACTAAAAAGAAGGAAAGCATGGGAAGATAGAGATGTTTGGAGCCATCCATATTCATTCCGAAAGGAGGACACGGTAAGAGGAGGATGATTTCAAACAATCTTTCATAGCCTATCAACAATCTTAAAGACTGATATGCATATTATTTAATTTAACACTATTTAATATTTATATCACCAAAGCAGTGTAAACGTATGTGTTTCAATAGTCTGCTATAGCATACAACTGAGTATAATGTTTGCGATGGAGTATGGCCACTCTGAGTATAAACTTGAATGGATAAGTAGTGAAATCCGGTTAAAAAAAAACAGACCAAGGTATTGTGACTTGCCAATCACGAGATTTCTATGCCATCTGTTAGTACAATATCATCTAGGGCGATCTTAGCTCTTCAGAATTGTCGTGCCCCCGATATTATATTTCACATTTAATATTTGAAGTCACTGTCATCACGATTCAAATATGGGGCTGAATGATACGAATAATTTTGCTCAAAGGATTCTTATTTCAGGCTTGAAATGCCATAAACTTACAATACTGAACTCATGGATTTACTTCTGTTGGTAATCGCAGTTAGAATTTTCCTGCAAAAATCCATGGAGCATACAGCAGCGATCTGGGATCGAAAGGTGAACAAGGTAGTCACAAGATCAGCAGAAATAAACTACATTCCTAAAGAATAGCATCACTGAAATTGGCAGAATTACAATATGGAACTTGGTAACATTTAACATTAAGGATATGAAATATCGGAAATTTCATCACAAAAGCAGGGTTGTAAAACACGGAGAAAACCAAGAAATGTTATGAAAATTTAGTAGATAAACGACGAGATGGCACGCTAGCATCATCGGCATTAGATTAAATGAGGGAATAGACTGGAATTGGGATCATCATCTGGTCAGAGTGAACAACAGAAAGTGATTCTCTCTTGTAATAAGGTACAAACGCTAAACATGATTCTGAAAAATATGAATAAACTTTTTTTTAAATGATGAAATTGCAGCGTGAATAACATATCTAAATTCCGAATAGATTTGAAATAATAGTATGTTTTTAAGAGTGGTGCAACCGAAGAAAAAACTGATAAAAATGAAGAATGAGGGACTATAAGAAGTGCATTAAACTGTCAATATAAAAAATGAAGAGATTACTTGTTCAGGAATGTGGTGACCATTGTAAAGAAAATAAAGCTAGCAAGGACGAATATTGGTTACACGAACCAAATGAAGAAACATCAGACAAGAAACCAATTTTTTAAAAGAGTAAACCGAGGTAATATTTGAGAGACAATATTAATTATCTCTAAATGGACACAAATATAGCAACATTTGAGAATATTATCAGGGAATTAGGATAGAAAGGAAAGGGTTCCAGGATAGAACAATTTTATTGAATGAAAATGAGGATAATATGTAGATTCCACAAATACAGGGTGGACCGCTCGAATGGACCTAATTTCAATTGCTTGTTACTGGCAAACGGTTGAAGATAGAAACTTAAAACAACGTTCATATTACAGAAAAACTCACCAAGTTTTGATATCCAGATCACCACATCTCTATATGAGCCCCAGCAGTCACTGTGACGATATCAAAGCGATGAACAATTTCTTGCCAAGTACGTTGGAGTATGTCTTCTGGAATGTTCTCAATAGCCTCTATGATGCGCTCACGAAGATCACGAAGGTCTTTGACTGGGGTGGTGTAAACTTATCTTTGACATAGCCCCAGAGAAAGAAATCCAGTGGTGTTAAATCGGGAGATCTCGGGGGCCACGCGATTGGTCCTCCCCTACCAATCCAACGGCCAGGGAAAATGTTGTCCAAAGTCGTACGAACTTCATTGGACCAGTGGGGAGGAGCACCATCTTGCTGGAAAACGATGTTAGGCTGCAGTTGTTCAATTGTGGAAAGAAGAACTGCTCCAGCATGTCAAGATATGTGGTACCACGAACAGTTTCTCGGCGAAGAAAAACGGTCCAATGACCTTATTATGTGACAAACTGCACCAAACATTCATCTTCGGACTATCACGAACATGCTCTTGAATAGCGTGAGGATTCTCCGATCCCCAGATCCGCACATTATGCCGGTTTACCTTGCCTGACAAATGGAAAGTGGCTTCGTCCGAGAAGAAAATCTTGGTCATGAAGTCAGGATCAGCGCCGAGACGGTCCAGCATCGTATTGGCGAATTCCACTCGTTTCGGCATGTCATTCGGCTCCAGACGTTGCACTAACTGCACTTTATATGCGTGCAGTTTGAGGCGTTTGTGGACAATCCGTTGTAATGTCGATTTTGGTATTTGAAGTTCCCGCGAAGCTCTTCTTAATGACTTCCGGGGGCTTCGCTCAAATGCGGCTTGAACATTTGCTACCATTTCATCGGATGCTCTGCGACCACCACCATGCTTCTTCAACACAGATCCTGTAGCTAATAATGTATCACGCCACTTCTTTATGCTTCTAGCAGTTGGAGCATCACGGTTAAACACACGCCGGAACTCCCTTTGAACTCTAATGATTGATTTAAACTCCGCATACCACAAAACAGCTTGCGCTTTCATCTGCGGAGTCGCCATTTTCACAAACAATTAAATCTAAGAACGAGAAACGTATCTTTGTGCCATCTACCGACAGGATTCGAAACTTGGTGAGTTTTTCTGTACTATGAACGTTGTTTTAAGTTTCTATCTTCAACCGTTTGCCAGTAACAAGCAATTGAAATTAGGTCCATTCGAGCGGTCCACCCTGTATATTAAACAGATAGAAAAAATACTTCAATTAGTACATGGAGTAATGTACATGAAGAACAGGATACCGAAGAGGATGATTTACAGACAGCAGAAATATTAGTCACAGGATCATGCGCATTAGAAATTGAAATGGTGACAGAAAAATTAAAGATGTATTAAAGCATCAGGTTCAGAAAGGATCCCGCACAACTCATAAAATCAGAGGGAGAAAATTTTATAGATAACATACACCGGCTGCTTAGTATGATTTGGGAAAAAAGAAGCTCTTCCAGATGAATGGAAAGAATCTATGCTAATATATAATAAACTGATAAAACAAATATAGGGGCATTCATTACTTTAAACTTCGTACTAAATTCTAACAAATAGGCTATATCGGTATCAATTGCTACTTTCTATATTGACGACTTAATGTGACCGTAAAATTGCATTTAGAGGAAATAGGTTTACAATAGATAAGATTTTTAGTGTAATATTCTAGAAAATAAATGGGTATATGATGGCATTGGTATTCAATTATGAATCCTACTAGAACATACAATTAAATCTTAGAGGATAAAGAGGAAGAATAACTCAATGGTATTAATCACCTCTTGGTAAATGGCTGTTTAGAAACAACTTGTTCTAGCTTTTTTTAGCAGAGCTCAATTAAGTTTTTTATGCTCCCCAATTCACAATAATAGTGCGGTTTTGATGAATATGATTTAATTTTTTTTACCATAAAATATAGATCATTTTATGTGTGAAACTGATACACAAGAGGAATTGCAACACCACGAGAAATAAAGAAATAAGTGGAGTTGGAACAACCTGGTTCTGAGGCAATATGTTGACGAGGATTAGATTATAGCTAGGAAATACATGTATTAAAAGCCAAAACACACATTAAATAACAGTAAGAAACTAAAGCTGAAAGTAAATACCAACAAAACTAAATACATGGGAACATATAGAAATACGTACATTAGCTACAAAAATGGAAAATTTCCCTTTGGCTTTCCTACAAGAAGCTTCCATGAACCTCTTTCATTCTCCATTCGTGCCACACGTTCTGCCCATCGCAGTCTACGAGATGCAACTGTTTTTATTACATCTGGCTTCCTATAAAGACCATGCACCTCACTGCTAAGTAGTTTACTCCATTCACCTGTCTTGTTTATCTCTCTTTGGTCCAATTTTTTTTCTAAGAACTTTATTCTCAAATACTCGTTATCTTCTTTCCTCCCTTAAAATGTCCATGTTTCGCATTCAAATAATATATATATGTTATTCTTCCCGTTAGTATTTAAAAGCTTGCTTATTTACTGGAAGGCTAGCTAGCCCAAAAGACTAGGCTTGAAGTCACTGACACTGGAAAGGGAATTGTATTTTTCGTTGATAGATTATCAGAAAGTTTCCACCTATCGATTCCTTAAGAATTCATTTGGCAACGAAATCTGATTGGCTGATGTGGACAACGCGAGTTTGGTTTAGTAGGCCTAATACGCAGTTTAATTTAATTTATGCAAGTTAAATTTATTACAAACCAGAAAGAAATAATAGGAAATCAAATTATGCAGTACCCTTTATCAGGTATGGCATTTTATTAGTACGTCGCCGTGGCGTAGTCGGTAGAGTCCCTACCTTCCACTCCGGCGACCCGGGTTCGAATCCCGGCGGGGTAGGGGATTTTAAATTTCCACCTTGGGTCTGGGTGTGTGTCCTGTCTTGTGTTTGTATGTGTGGATAAGATAAAAAAGCTTAACAAAGGTAAAACAAAAAGGAACAGTGTAAACGAAAGAAATCAACAGTCCGTCACCGTGGCGTAGTCGGTAAGAGTCCCTACCTTCCACTCCGGCGACCCGGGTTCGATTCCCGGCGGGGTAGGGGATTTTTAATATCCACCTTGGGTCTGGGTGTGTGTCTTGTGAGTGTGAGAATAACAGAAAGTTAACAAAAAAGGCAAAAACAACAAGGTAAACAGTGTAAACGAAAATACGAAAAACATAAAAAAAAGTTATGAAGCTTTATTTATATTAGGCTATAAGACTGATTAAACCAGGAAGTGGAAATAAACACAATAGCGGTACAACGTTAGTTCGTCTTTTAGCTAAGTATTGTTGGTAAATGTGACTTGTCAAGATATTGTAAATTAATGCGAATACGTAGGCTAATTGATAATATATATCGACTATTTTCGTGAAGACTTTCCATGAGAAAAACGATCTCATACAACAAGATAGGCCGACACCAGATGTATTGGTCTTAAACAAAATTTAGTTGTTCAACTTTTCAGAAGTATTCATGATTACTTGCTATTAAATACTAATTGCATTATTTTGTTAGAACTGTTTATTATTCGACGAAGACAAACATATTAGTTAGAAACGAAAACCGGGTACGTTAATCTGGGAAATTTTAACGAAATCCGCAGTTTTCCACGAGGAGACTATTGGCCATATTAGAGAAACCCATACGTTGACTTATTTTGACAGAGTTATTGAATAGTATATAGTCTACATAAGCAAGAAGTTTACGGCACATAAAAGAACCAGTAGCTTGAAAAAAAAAACAGACATCTGAGAAAATTTTGTTGATCCTTTCTCACACTTGAATTGCGATGTTAATGAGGATATTAAACTTAACTGATAAAAAACATCATTAAAGAAAATAATAGGATAATAGATAGCATAGCATTTGCAATACGATTTATAAAATGAAAGATGCAATTTCGTCGCACAGCTGGGATAACTGCTATGATCACCGCACGCCACTGAGTTCTATAGTACGTATTATCGTTTTTTTTTTCTTCCAGCACTCCAGTTGAAATTATCTTTTTTTTTTTTCGTTGATTGAATATCTTTTCAATTATTGTTCAACATTACCCTATTACCCTCTTTTAAAATAAATTTAAATATCTTCCTTCGTAAATGGTCTCTTCCCACTATGAGGATTAATTTAAAAACAAATTAAAAGGTTTCATACCTCTCCTCATAACCAGTCTTCTAAGTATATCGCGATTTCAAAGCCTTCTGTAGAAGAACTAGTTCTTCCGATCGACATAACATCAGTCGTCAAGATAGTACTGAAGATGAAGCCGCCAAGGCTTTGAATTCGCGATATACTTAGAAGAATGGTTATGAGGAGAGGTATGAAACATTTTAATTTTATCTTAGGCCAGACCTATATTATATACTCAGCCTTTCAGGTATCCCAACTAAGAAATGGTTTACATTTCCGTCAATGCCAGGGGAGAAAGCCAGAAATGTCATAAAAGAAACCTGATGGCATTGGCAAACATAAAGGCCTATATACTTAATCATACATTTTCTGTTACATTATTGTTCTTATATTTCTATGCCTAACTTTTTTCGGTGGTTGAAAGAAAGAGAAGGCCTCATAGCCTCAAACTCTCCCAGTTTAAATGTATTTTATCCTGTAGAAATATGACGATTTTTCCCATTTTACTAAATCAATTGTAATATGAATAATAAAAAGAAATGCTTTAAATGTAGGCCTATACCAATAATCATTATGTACATTTTTTATGTTTTAAGGGTTACACCAAAATCTTAATTTGAGTTAGTAAACTCTTAATTATTTAAGATCACATTTATTCGAAGCCATGTTACCAAAATAAGGAGAGCATTCCCAGACAGAAAGGATAAATTAGGATAATTATCCAGAAAGATTGAAAAACCAAATAGGCCTATGTTTCCAAGTAAGACTGCCAAAATTAAATAGTACACTTAAAAAAATTATCTTCTATGGATAGACTAAGTATGGAAGTATGATGTGTACTTAAGAATATATTTCAAACTGTGTAATATTCATGGTTGTCGATTTAAACTGATATACCCAGTTCCCCGTCCGTGTTACCAGGCCCAATCAATTTCCGAATATTCCAATTATAATTGCTATAACCATAAATAAAATTATAATAAAAATATTAATTTTGTCCAAATGAGGTGTATATATATTAATTTTAATAACTTGCTTCAAATAATGGACCAAAGTCATCGGGGTTAGTTTTATAATTGTTTCAAAGCTTAGCCCATCAGGAGGGAAAAATAACAAACGCAATATGTCAGTTTGGTTAAAAAAAATAGTTCCTCTAACAGGGTATTGTTTAATACTTTAAGATTATCCTGGGATTCTCCAACTTCGAACATTTATAAGTGAAGTCTGTAACAAACTTTATTATTTTATAATTTTATTTTTTTAGAATTTAGTTTTTTTCTCGAACTAATCTTAATACAGCCCAACTATTTACCTAATGAACTGAACACATTACAAGAGATATTTATAGACTATGAATATACTATTTCTTAAACTGCTCCATCGTGATCTGACCTCTGTGTCTTGATCTATTACTCTGAATTTCTTCCTTCATTGTTGAATATTTTAGTTCCAAGCAATTCTCGGTCTTCTTCTGTTCCTTTGTTTCAATTTTCCGTGTATGTACAAACTTTGATATTCTCCCACCCTTCATTCTTCTTAAATGCCTATACACTTTAAATCTTCTTTATTCAATCTCACCCATTATGGTTCTTCCTGCATGCGTCGCTTTCTGATTTCCATATTCTAGTCTTTTTTTAGCTCTTCTAAAAAAAATTTCAACCGCACTTAATCTCTTCGTGTGCTATCAATTCATTGTACAGATTTCATCCAACAAATTTTATACAAAAATAAATTTTAATCGCTCTGTGAGACAGTCAATTCCATGGCATGACAGCTGTGGAGAACTAAAACTGAATGAACTAGTTGATCTCACTGCAATCAGATAAAAGTACAGGGATCACTGGGTTAGTTGGAGTAATTCCTTAATCTAAATTTCTGTTTTTTTTTATATCTCTCATATTAAGTGGCTCCACAGTTGTACCCGAGGTTGAGTGGGCCTTGTTCCATATTCTGTACACAAATATGAGAGTCGACACTTTCACACAGGATAGTACAGATCCGCACGAGCTCAGTGACAAGTGGCAACTGTTTTTTAAGAGGGGGTGGCTTGGACGGCTACAACTTACAACTATGTACCTGCTGTGTTGCAATCTTCAGTTTTATATAATAGTTTCTCTCAAGAAAATACTGTTAAAATGGCACCAGTTCCCTATTCCAAACACACAGTAACTTCCTGGGTTGAATCTGAGTGTAAAGCGTTTTGATGTTTATGGATTTCAACATAGAGATCCAGTTTGTCACGCTTATTGCAGGATAATTAAAAAACCTAAATGGCGTGACAGGCCTAGAAGGTCATTGGCCTAAGGCTGTCCGCTCTTAAAGTTATCCATATCAAAACAAAAACATGTGACCTGCTCGCTTTTCATTGGTTATGGAGACCGACGTACGATGTAGAAGCAATAAGTACGCGAAAAAGTAGTTCGCTTCAATAAATTACAAATATGTCTCCTGAATACTTGTTATTCTTCGTGAATGAAAATAACAATATTCAACATTATATTCTAAAATATACCTGATCAATAATTACAACTTAAAATAGTTTATTACATATGGGTTATGCATTTCAGTCATGCTTCAGTCCATTCTCATGAAACAAAATGACTGAAAGTGTCGAGTCTTCTGTTGCTGTGTCATCTCCCTGTCAAAAGTAACAGTAATTGTGACGCGAATGGCGTTTGTTGATGTTAGGATCAGTCTTTGAGCGGATAAGATATAGCAACCGGTTGCTGGCCTCATATCCTTATATATAAAAAAAATCAGGCAATATAAGGGTGACATGTGATCAGCATGTCGGATTACCCAGGAGTTAACTGTTTTTCTCAACCTGGAATTGCTATTTCTTGCAGCTATCCAAATCCCATACGATGCTAGGTGGGCACCGATCCTATTACTTACTTACTTACTCACTGGCACTATCGAACCCGTAGGTTCATGGCCGCACGGACATAAGGTCTCCATACATCCCTATCCTGAGCTAATGCTTTGCAATCATTCCCTGTATAATCTACTTCCCTCAAATCATAGTTAATGTTATTCTCCCACCTCATTCTTGGTCTACCAACTGGACGTTTTCCCTCTGGCTTTCCTACAAGAAGTTTCCATGCAAGTCTTTCATTCCCCATACGTGCAACATGTCCTGCCCATCGCAGTCTACAAGACTTAACTGTTCTTATTATATCTGGCTTCCTATAAAGACCATGTAGTTCATTGTTATGTAGTCTTCTCCATTCACCTGTCTGTTCATCTCTCCTTGGTCCAAAAATTTTCCTAAGTACTTTATTCTCAAATACTTGTAATCTCCTTTCCTCTCTTAAAGTAAGAGTCCATGTTTCGCATCCATATAATATAACTGGTAGAATAATAGTTTTATATATTTTCAGTTTAACGTTTTTGAAAGGAGTTGGGACATCAAGAGTCTCTGCAATGCATAATAGCACGCATTTCCAGAATTGAGCCTATGTTTAATTTCCTTGTGCATCTCATTCCTGTTTGTGATTATTGTTCCTAGGTATTTGAATTCAGCCACTTCCTCAAAATTTCCCTCATTTGTCATTAGCTGTCCATTTACATTATTTAATGAATTTCTACGTGTGACCGTATATTTAGTTTTATTGATATTTACTTCCAGTCCTAATTTCTTAGTGTTATTCAATAGTGTGTGTGTGTTGTCCTTCAGTATCTCCTCGCTATCGGCCAACAATACTACATCATCAGCATAAACTAACACCTTATTAATACCATTCAGTTGTAAGCCTTCCTCCTTCTCTAAATATTTAATGGCATGCTCTAGTACAAAATTAAATAGTAGAGGAGATAGTGCATCTCCTTGCTTCAACCCATTCTGGATTTCAAAAGTGTCCGAAAACTGTTTGCCTACACGCACCCTACTCTTTGTGCCAATTAGACACATGCGTGTAAGTCTAACCAACTTTTTAGGAATTCCGAACTCCAGCAGGATACTATATAACTTCTCCCTCTTAAACTGCACAAAATTCCACAAGAAAATTTATTTCCCTCTGGGAACTGGAACCATAGCTCCATACCGAGACTTGATGTTTTAAACCTAATTTTGATTCGTGTAAATCATAATTTAAAAAACTGTCTCGGTAATGTTAAATTTTAGTGCTACAGCAGCCATATTTTGTCGGGTAAGTAAGCAAGAATATATTAATTAATATAGTTTACCTTTACACAAGTAATAATTTTGTGAAATTTAATCTATACGCTGTGGTCTCGAGCTAGCGTGTTGCCTTGTCATGCAGCGGACTCGGGTTCGATTCCCGGCCGGGACAAGCTTCCTGGTGAGATTTTATTAGGTTTTTTTCCTCGCTTGTAAGACAAATGTCAGGAAGCTTTGAGGCCCAAACTGTTCCCGATCATCATCATCATCCACGGTGTGGAAAGCAACGGGAAGCAACCACACCTAAAATTCCCTAATAAAGCTGCAAAGCATAGCATGGAAATCATATTATTGCAGTGAAACACTGCAAATAAAAATAATTACGTATAAAATCCAAGTTACAAAAATTTGTTAAAGTAGAGAATTATGTAGTTTAAACATTCGACGAAACTTGTCAGGTAATAATGTACCAATTTGCTGTCAAGAAGTTGCAAAATGACTTACAATTTCCCTACTAGTAACAGGCAATTAGTGTAAATAGTAGTTAACATATGTGGAAATGATTAATAGAGGTGAGATTAGGCAGGCTGTGAGGCGATTCTACAAACTGCAGCATACAGATATCCCCCAATAGGCTAAGTAAGCCAACCTGCAGTACACAAATGCCTCTGAATCTGCTGCATAATACATCAGCACTCATTGCAAAATGCTCATATTATATTCTGTTAACAATGTGCATGTATGTTGGACCGGGTGTTCCAATATGGGGACTAGATGTGGCTTGCTATTTCCCAAGCAGCCGGTAATTACACAAATGGCCGGCAGCCGCTAAATTACTTTGTTCCTGCGCCTCTTTCTACGATCTTTCTCATCTCATACTTTTCCCTGCCTCACATTTTTATGTGTGTTCGCAAGCTTGCGGCAGCCAAAGTGTAATTCTAAAAGCACTCGAGTTCATATCCCTAGACATAAATGTTTCTACATGTTTATTTTACCTAGAGATAACCAATTACGGCACTTGATTAATAAGAAAATTTGGGCTTTTTAAATGTTTGTAAAGACAAAATATCTTACAATATAGATAGTAGATCATCGGTTGATTAATGTCTTTGACGTCGTCCGATTCATAATAGCCAATTTTGTCGGCATCCAATCTCCTGGTTGTAGAGGTTTCTCCTTCATGTGTAAATATATTTCCTCGCTCCAGGAGATTTTAGGTCTTTCTCTGCCTCGTCTTCCCTCAGGTTTCCATTTCAAAACATATTTTGGTACAAGATCCTCTTCCATTCCCTTGGACACGTCCGTACCATCTTAATTGCTGAGTTTCACCATAATCTGAAATAGTGTGTTCAATCTTCATGTTCTGCCTTATAACTGAGTTTCTATTTTTTTTCTCTTGAAATTCTTGCTGCCCTTCGTATAAAATCCATTTCCGTTGCCAAAATATACTTAGTTGTTTTTTTAATGGCCATAGTTCTACTTCATAAGTAATTATGCTTTTAACAATTGTATGATAATATATTAATTTTATTTTGATTATATTATCCCACAATATTCCATTGAGGCAAGCAATTGCAAATTTTCCTTTAGTATTTCTATTTCTTATTTCCTCTTTAAAACTTACAATTTTTATTAATTTTAATTCCTCAATATGTAATCTTACAATATTCACGAGTTTTAAAAATTAGAATTTACTTTTTTACAGCATTTATAGCATCCCAGAGGTCCCTGTTTCAATTACTGGCTACACTAGAAAAAAAACTGGGTGTAAGGTATGGAACGGTGGGGATAATTGAATTGTTAATTAAATAAAGGAAGTATCAAAATCAAGTTCTGTAAAGTAATTGCATTGCCAGTACTTCTATATGACAGTGAGAACTGGACATTAACTGCAGACTAAACAAATAGTCTTCGGAAAATAAATTTCTTCGATTTGTGGCTGGTTTTACGTTTAGATCTCAGGAGAGGCATAGACACCTGGAATAAACTGAATTTACAACGGATTACGGCAATGATCGAAAATATAGGACTAATTGGAGAGACTATGTCACCAACTAGAATAGCAAAAGCCGTCCTGAACTATAATCCTATAGGAAAAAGAAGTGTTGTCCGACCTATGAAGAGATGGTGTGCCCAGTTTTAAGCCGGAACAGGCCAAAAGGCCTAAACCTTGATGTCGATGATAATGAAGTAACAAAATGTGGTTAAGAACTTATTCAAGTTGAGTGTTTGTATTGTGCTAACCATGTGACTTCCTGAACTTCCTTGCCCTAGTTAGTAACAAGAATCTGGTTCTTCATAGATGTTAAACACGGTTTTTTTCTTCTTTTTAATAGTTACAAAATTAGACGGTTTTTTTCTTCTTTTTAATAGTTACAAGAATTTTAATGTAGAGTTGTGTAAATTTCATAATTTAATATAAGCGCTATACTCGCGGAAGAAGAAAAGTTAAGTCTTGGTAGGCACTACTGTACCTAGACATGTCTCCCTGACCCTGTATTATGTATTACAATTAACATTCCCTTTACTTTTTATTTCAAATAATGTATAAAAATAAATTTGATATAAAATAACATAGAAAGATCATAACTAAGTCATGAGTGCACATAATTTGTCCAGAAAAGTACTTGCAAGTCAACTACGATATCAATAAAGTGATAATGACAAGGATGTAAAAAGTTATATAATCAAATTTATCGCCAGCAATGACGAAGCAAACTCTATCATGAATAACAAACCCTTCTTTTGTTAACTTAGGATATTCCTGTACAGACAGCACCAGAAACACAATACCTAATCCCTTAGACTTAGAAGAATACAAAAGAAAGTCACACAGATTCTATGATCGGGAAATGCCCAACACAATCAAAATTCGTTCAGAAGAGAGACACTAATTTACATAGGCTATTGGGCCATAATATGGACTCACCGGGGAAATAAGTTCTATTAGGGAAAACCCGAGGGCCTAATTGGAAACAACTTTGACAACATTGTGAGTAAATAGCGGGGATGGTACCGCCTACAATTAGCTGAAACGTTGTAAACATACGCCCTTTTTACTAACAAATCAAAATATTTGTAAAAAAAATTAAAATAATGTGTGACGATGTTGGAATTGTGGGAATAAGATTCATAATTTACCTTATGAGTAAAAAGTGGATCGAAATATCATAAGCTTTCCCGCAGTGGGGAAAGAAAAGTCCTCTGAAAACTCATCGGCAAGTGAAGACCGGGATTTTCCTATTCAGGAAAATAAAAGAACTTAGAAATATTCCGGGTACTTCTAAAAGTTTCAAATCGGGAATGTACTATAGCATTTCATCATAATATATTAGCTACATAATTTATAAACCGTAAGCGTAATACTGAAATGAATAAGTTTAATATACTTCGGGAAACGATTAATATAATTCCAACCACGACGTATTGCCAAGTTACAACGTCGCTAGACATCACCTAAAACATATATCAGCCTAAATGTACCTAGTATAGAGGAGTGAATAAAATATATTGTTTTCACTAAATTAAAATTATTGACGAAAGAATTCTACCCGTATAAGTCATCTTTTTATTCCCGGGTACAAAGAACTCACCGCTCTCCGACTATCTAACCTACCCTGAATTAGTCCGGTGCACCTAAATACCCAAATGCTTCAACTAACCACCACCCTGAGAATTTATCCCCTAGTAAAATCCTGTCACAACATATCGCCCAACAATGGGGCACAAATCTAAATCAATAACCAATAAACTAGTCCCACTACCAATAAAACAATCACTAAACATTATTGTACCATAAAATATCCAGTAGTTTGTGTATCTGTTTGTGCAGTCCTTAATTAAGGTGCAAAATAGTAATTTTTCAGATAGTCTATTTATTATTTTCTAGTGAATTTACTTTTCATTACCATCACTATTACGTTACTTAATTTTCGAAAAGTTAAGACAAACGTTTGCTGATATATTAGTTCTTCTTGTAAGGACACGTTTCCCTGAACAGAGATTTAGGCGCTCTCCCCCTACAGGGAAGAATTTGAACCATACTAATTTAGATACACTTGTTTTCGTATAGATGTCATTTGAATGGTCCGTGGTCAGCGTTCCGACTCATACTGACATCTAGGAAACCAAGGTAGTACTAGGACGGGAAAATTTTGCTTAGAGGCCTTTCATTCAGGCTTAAGGATCTTTTACGAGCTTGAAAATCTTCAGACTCAAGACCCACGGCTTAAAGTCCCTCCCGGAGGACTTGCTCCTGGGATTTTTCTATTGATACACTAGTACCATATCCATATTTTAGGAGATACGTTACAGAACGAGTTATCTGCAGACCTAAAAATATTGTGCTATTTTTTCCCCTTAATTTTTAATTAACCTACTGTAATAAAAATACGGCCAAAAGACTCTTAATACGTCGTCTCTAAGGTAATTTAATTTTCTAATCAAAATAACTGGATCAATTAGTCATAAATCTATGTTAAAAAAAGAATTACTTTTATCTTCCCATCACCCCAACGAAATGGTTAAAATATTAAAACAAGAAACATAAACATAATACATTACTTACTTACTTACTCACTGGCACTATCGAACCCGTAGGTTCATGGCCGCGCGGACATAAGCTCTCCACACATCCCTATCCTGAGCCAATGCTTTCCAATCATTCCCTGTACAATCTGCTTCCCTCAAATCATAGTTAATGTTGTTCTCCCACCTCATTCTTGGTCTACCAACTGGGCGTTTTCCTTCTGGCTTTCCTACAAGAAGTTTCCATGCACGTCTTTCATTCCCCATACGTGCAACATGTCCTGCCCATCGCAGTCTACGAGACTTAACTGTTCTTATTATATCTGGCTTCCTATAAAGACCATGTAGTTCATTGTTATGTAGTCTTCTCCATTCACCTGTTTGTTCATCTCTCTTTGGTCCAAAAATGTTCCTAAGAACTTTATTCTCAAATACTCGTAATCTCCTTTCCTCCCTTAAAGTAAGAGTCCATGTTTCGCACCCATATAATATAACTGGTAGAATAATAGTTTTATATATTTTCAGCTTAACGTTTTTTTGAAAGGAGTTGGGACATCAAAAGTCTCTGCAATGCATAATAGCATGCATTTCCAGAATTGAGCCTATGTTTAATTTCTTTGTGCATCTCATTCCTATTTGTGATTATTGTTCCTAGGTATTTGAATTCAGCCACTTCCTCAAAATTTCCCTCATTTGTCATTAGCTGTCCATTTCCATTATATAATGAATTTCTACATGTGACCATATATTTAGTTTTACTGATATTTACTTCCAGTCCTAATTTCTTAGTGTTACTCAATAGTGTGCGCGTGTTGGCCTTTAGTATCTCCTCGCTATCGGCCAGTAGTACTACATCATCAGCATAAACTAACAGCTTATTAATACCATTCAGTTGTAAGCCTTCCTCATTTTCTAAAGATTTAATGGCATGCTCTAGTACAAAATTAAATAGTAGAGGAGATAGTGCATCTCCTTGCTTCAACCCATTCTGGATTTCAAAAGTGCCCGAAAACTGTTTGCCTACACGCACCCTACTCTTTGAGCCATTTAGACACATTCGTATAAGTCTAACTAACTTTTTAGGAATTCCGAACTCCAGCAGGATACTATATAACTTCTCCCTCTTAATTGAATCATATGCTTTTTTGAAGTCTACATATAGTTGATGTACAGTACCATTATATTCCCATTTCTTTTCTAAAATCTGTCTTATACTAAAAATCTGATCTGTTGTAGACCTGTTTCTTCTAAATGCACATTGATGATCTCCTAGAATGTCATCAATATAGGGAGTAAGTCTGCTTACTAATATATTTGTTAGAATTTTGTACGAAGTTGAAAGTAATAAGATGCCCCTGTAGTTGTTGCAATCAGTTTTATCTCCTTTCTTACAAATTGGTACGATAATCGATTCCTTCCATTCATCTGGAAGAGCTTCTTTTTCCCAAATCATACTAAGCAACCAGAGTATCTTGTCCATCAATTTTTCTCCCCCTGATTTTATGAGTTCTGCTGGGATCTCATCTGAACCTGATGCTTTATACATCTTCAATTTTTCAATTGCCATTTCAACCTCTAATGCACTTGGCTCTGCGACTAGCATTTACATAATACATTAATACAATTATTAAACTCTATAGGGTTTATCTCCTACCAAGATATGAGATCTCAAAGTTCATGAAGATGCTGCACAATTTAAAATTAATTGCATGCATTTACTTACGATTTTAGGTGAAAAGGTCAATAAAAACAAATGTCAGCACTCACCTGGAAGAAAGAAAACAAAACAAGTTCAATTAATTACATTTATCAAATGTAACAAAACAGGGGGCACGCCGTAGCGTAGTGGTTAAGGCACTGAGCTACAAGCCGGAGGGTCGAGGGTTCAAGTCCCGTTGGGGTCAGGATTTTTAAACTGACCCAAACCCTCTGGCGGCACTATGGCCCTGGGGTCGACTCAGCCTCTAACGGAAATGAGTACCAGACACTTGTTCTGGGGGTAAAGGCGGCCGTCACGCAGGGCTGACAACCCGGCTGACATAAAGTGCCAATTGTCTAGAAAAAGTGGGAGCCTTAACCTCCTACTACCCCAAGGGCCTCCGGGTCTGTTGTGGGATCACTTTACTTTACTTTAAATGTAACAAAACAAAATATATTTGGTTAGCAAGATACCAGAACCACCACCGAAAACAGCACAGGACATCACAATACAAAACACAAACACCTACGAATATAGAACGCGGGTCGCCGGGATGGAGGGTAGTGACTACAATCCATACCACGGTGACATCTAGGCCCTGCCGTCCACCCCTTGGGATACCTCGGTCGTCATGACCATACTCCCAAGTCCTAGTTCTAGTCCTCCCTATCCTAACTTCGCGTCCACGTTCAAGTTCTCGGTCCTTACACCAACACTCCAGGGAGAGAGTGTATACCACGGTGACAAACTATGGTCATCTCTGCGTTACTTTGATTTCTAGAAAGTGATATGATTTAAAATTGGAATATGTTATGCATCAATCGGCTAAGCGCCAATAAATAAATACATTTTGATGTCATGTGTTGCACTGGCTCATGAAGTAAGTGTACGCACACTTATAGCACCAAATCTTTAAATATAGCCTTATCATTAAAGAAAAATATAAACGCCATCAGTCTAATCAGAAATTCTATGTTTTGCAACAAACAGCTATGAAACCATACCTTCATAAATGCTAATCTAAATTTTGCGTCAGGCAACTAAGCGCCAAATGTTCCCGCTCTTATATTGTTGATGCATAACTGTCAAACAAGGAAAATAACTTGCAAAATCTACTACCCCAAGGGCCTCCTGAGGCCTGTAGTGGGATTACTTTACTTTATCCAGTATTGTTAGTTTGGCGCTACAATAAATAGTGAAGATTACATAATGGCGCATAGCCGGTTGATGCATAATGCTGTCCAATTATGGAATAATATTTATGCTAAATATTGAAGGAAAGCATAAAAATAATACGTAATAGCTGATACCGTATAACGCTACTGAATTGATCAAAAAGATTAGTAAATTTAACAGTTATTATTGTATCAAAACTATTTACTTAGAATAGCAATTGAAATTTCATGGATTTTACCTTTGTATTATACTCAAATACAAATTAAATTACTTTATTTATTTTTAGGTTCTGGAATTTGGTTACTATATATTTTGAGTTCGTAAGGATGTTGTTACGTTTTTGAATTGACGGTTGTATCTCTTGTAGGAAATAGGCTATAATAACTTATACGAAGCTCAAATATAGGGAATGCTATATAATATGGTATATTTACGATTTATGCTTAAATTGCTGGAATATTCATTTTCTTTATCAAAAGAGTCTACATCGACTGTTGATATAAAAAATATTATATTCATTACGCAAAAAACAACTAAATCATATCTCGTTTTTCTTTATCAAAAGAGTCTACATTGACTGTTGATATAAAAAATAAGATATTTTAAAATTTGAAACTAATGAAAAATAAGTTACTATTTCAAAACTGACCTTTATTGTCGAGATTATGGCTTTTGGAATTCAAAACTAGGACTATTTTTGGTATTTTTATTCATATTTTGAAGTCTAAATATATCTACATTACTATCATCATTCGTCCATCCAGCTAAACATTTAAGAATGTACTTTTTTTTTCTCCCGGACGCTTAAATTTTCTGCAACCATAAAAATAAACCGGTTGTCAATCGTATGTCTAGCCAAAGTTCCAATGAATTGTTTTATCAGAAGAGAGGGGGAAATATCAACGCACAAAGTGCATTTTTAATTTATTATCCATCTGCAATTACTGCGTCTACTAACTTCATTAATCAGAAAGCATAACACGTAATGAACTTTAGAAAGGACGATAAGACTTTTTCACAAATTAACTGAGCAGAATAAGGTAACTCCTTCCACACCCCTCCGAGCCCCCTAGCTATCCACATAATAAGCTTTCCTCCTTTCAAAATGTACAAACACTCCCTCAAACCACTCTTTCATTCAACGAACCGATCTAACCACAAGTACTCTCCACAGCCTCTTGGGACCTTAAGACACACCTGAAAAAAAAACTTTTTTTTTGTTAAAGCAGTACAATCGTTACTCAAACGAAACCACTCACTCATTGCTTTTATTGTTCTTCCAATAACAATAATGAAGAAAAAAGATAACAAGGAAAATTGAAAGAAACTTCTCTCATCAAAAGTAAATACGTGCTAAAAGAAATTTAAACATCAAATGACGGAACTAATGTAATTTTGGAAGGCATCCTTGACAGGTGTAAGACATCTTAAACTTGCTATCTTCCGTGGTCCACGTAGGTCCTTATAAAACCACGGTTCGTAGTTCAGATTTTGTTTTATAAACAAACAATAAATATGAAAGTCGGCCGCGGTGGACTAGTGGTTATGCTCCTTGCCTCTGGTCCCGAGGGTCGCGGGTTCAAACCCGGCCGGCGTCGATGGATTTTTTTAGGATGGAAAAATCCAAGGAGTAAGTCCTCCGGGAGGGATTTTAAGCTGTGGGTCCCGAGTCTGAAGATTTTCAGGCTCGTAAAAGATCTCTAAGCCTGAATGAAAAGGCCTCTAAGCAAAATTTACCGAATTTTCCCGTCCTCGTACTACCTTGGTTTCCTAGAAGTCAGAATGAGGCGGAACGCTGACCACGGACCACACAAATGACAACTGTACGAGAACAAGTGTAACTAAATTAGTATGGTTCAAATTCTTCCCTGTAGGGGAGAGCGCCTAAATCTCGGTTAAGGGAAAACATGGGCTTACAAGACAAGACAAATATGAATTTTATATTTGCCATTGAAAAAACAAATTATTACAAACTCTCATTTCAACGTGATGTGATTAGTTAACGAAAATACTTTACTCGATTCGTATTCTGTACCATAGGTACAGTATAAAATTACATTTTCTCAACATTTCAGCTATAATTTACCATGCAATAAAATATAAAACTTAAAGTTTACATCTCAAAAATAAAAATATCCCCTCCTTTTTTTTTAAATCTGAGGAAGTACTACACCAATCTTGTATTTTAAAGGAAATTGTTTTGTCTATTTTCAACAATAGCAGTATTCTCACAATATACATTTATGGGTAAATCTTGAAAATAAATATGCCTCCAGACATTTGCCTTGTATATCGCAGAAAGACATTAATACAGATTAAAAACAAAATGGTTCTAACACTGGAACACCATTAATTAACCTGCATTCATTTGCTATTTCTCACAGATTAGACAAAGACTGTTGTCTGTCAATCAAATACGAATAACCCTATATCGTCGTTAAATAAAATAAAACTAATATATATATATATATATATATATATATATATATATATATACACACACACACACACACATGAAACAGTAAGCAATAACGATATTCTGAACCTATATTAAGACTTATTTATAAAAAAATTAAAGTTTTGGACACGTAAAAACAATGTCAAAGGAAATAATTCCTAAGTTGATTGTTGAATGGAAACCAGGGGAAGGGAGATACTGGAGGAACCCATACTCAGGATTTTTACGCCCTGAATAATTCATCGACCCGACCGGGTTTGAACTTGCGAAGGTTGGAACCAGAAGCGAGTATGGAAACCACTAGTCTACAGGATCGACTGAATCTGACTGGTATAGTTAAGTATTCTTATTTTATTTAAAGGCGCCCTGGTTGAGTGGTAGACAAGGCCTTAACTCTGCCAGGTAAAATAAAGCTATTATTATTATTAATATCTAAGGTCATTAGCATTGCGATTTAAATCTGGTAGAGAGAGAAAACCAACAAATTTAGGTCGGATTTTTTTTTTCCGGCGTTAAGTTCTGTTAATCTACTTTCATACCGAAGAAAACCAATAACCTGGGGAACGGAGGCGATCATGGAAATAATTGGACGACGTTATGCATCAACCGGCTATGCGCCATTATGTAAGTTTCGAGAAAAATACGTTTAAAGTTTAAGTCAATCTTCACGATTTATTGTAGCGCCAAACTAACAATCTGGATATTATAAGTTATTTTCCTTCTTCGACAGTTATGTATCAACAATCTAAGAGCGGGAACATTTGGCGCTTAGCTGCATGATGTAAAATTCAGATTACCATTATGAAGATCTGGTTGCATATCCGTTTGTTACAAAACACAGAATCTCTGATAGGACTGGTGGCGTTTACATTTTCTTAATACGAGTAATAAGGCTGTATTCAAAGATTTGGCGCTAAAACTGTGTGTACACTTACTTCATGGGTCAGTGCAACAGCATTAAAATATATATTTTTTAATATGGCGCTTAGCCGGTTGATGCACAACATCGTCCAATTAATCCATTAGGACCGACTGATTGGTACAGGCCTATAAGTCAATAAAATTATGTAAGAGCTAAATTATTTTTTTCGTTATTAAATTCGTAATATGTGGACCAATGTTCTATTTTTATTTTTATCGAAACTGAAGACTTAACAATAATAGCATATTAAAGTAAGACGTTCAAAAGAGATAAAACAACTGGAAGAAGAAAGATGATTTAATGCCTTGCTGAACTCCACTTGTACAAAGAATTCAGAGTTGCAATCACGTGAAATGTTTGAGGTAACTCGATTTCTTTCCCGCAAGAAGAAGAAGGGAGAATAAAAATCCATAAAATATTCACAAAGCTGAATGAATAGAGTATATCGTATGTTTACTTTAAAATCACTACCCTTCAAATTGCATTACATCTTTAAAATGAGCTATGGGTAAAGACGAAGGCAACATTGGCCTAATTAAATGGCTTTAATCATGCGTTTTAACCGACAATAAACATGACTCATGGCGTATTTCATAATGAAATATAAAGTTTACCCTCTTTTCCATTACCCCTATTCCTCTAACCACCCCACTTTCCTTGCCAGTCCCCTTTTCCTAAGAGTTCATCTCTTTCTCTCCCTCTTTTGAGCAACTATATACGTAATTATACATCAACTCATCTTTTTGACTTGGGGGCCCTTCTTTTCCTTGTTCAAACATACGCGGCTATACAGAACAGAAAACTTTGCAGCGCAAGAAAAATGCCGTATTTCAATAGAGACCAAAAAATCTCCGTGTCCAAATACAGCGATATAAATGGGCTTGTGTGTTTATATAAAAAGAACAGATCTACATTATTCTATAGTCCATGAGGCTACTACTTACATTTTATCATTGAATAATGAATAAGGAATATTCAGTTATGTTTAGTAATTATCCTTCATCAAAGGGAATTAATGACCTACGTAATGTAAAAAGAGGGAAAGTTTGATACATCTGTGGGGTTATAACGATCTCGGTTCGTGGTATAAATCAGGATTTACAAAGCAGTGAAGGCCAATTAACTGGTTGAGGGGAAAGATCATAATTATCTGTAACACTAGAGGCATAATATTCAGAAATCTTAACAATTAAGATAACTATTTTATTTGTATCCAGAGCTACACACAGCCTCCTATAAACGAGTACCGCGAATCTCCTAGGAGGGAAAATCGACTACTCCTATTTTTACCACTGGCTAAAATTTGTAGATTTTTTAATGTCTCCATGGACTTTCATACCTTGTTAATGGAATACTTTTAGAAACAGAAGTTAAGTGCAATTGTAGTTTAGAATTCATATCCAAACACGATTAATATATATATATTTTTTTACATCGTTAAACTGTTAAATTATGTAACAAGTAAGCCTTTAAACAGAGCCAGAAGGGTTAATGTTAATATAAATGGACGTACAGATTGTTTGAATATCGTAATGCATAGGTTTATACATTTTTAAAAATTTAAATGTCGAAATTTATTTTAGAAGTAAATCTTTATTCTCAATTCAATGACAAGTGTGCTTTTTCGCGAAATATATAAACGGTAAAATTTAAGGACGCCACCTAAGTTTTAGAAGAAAGCATTTAGACAAAGTTAGTTTCAAGCTCCAATTAGTCTGAAAAAAAAATGCATAAGAAGGAAGAGTCATGAAAACAAATTAGCTACACCAGCTTAACAATGTCTAAGAATTTCTATTGTAACGTTACACTACTTTTTATCCATTACCCTCCAGCTGTTTTTGCACAATATGGATCTATAAAATAGAGGAGATAAAATCTTAACTTTTTAGAGAATAGACTAGCTTTTTTTTACTCAGAATGATACACCATTTTGTCGATCAAAGCCGTATTTTCAACCACTGCGTATGTTTTCCTCAAAACACTGAAGTACTGGTACCAATTTGTTACATTTTTGTGCATTTCTACATATTTATTTTCTAAAGGATCCGTATTTGTGGTGTAGCGTTTGGTTCGGTTTCGGGTCCCCGACTATACCATAGGCCCATATATATATATATATATATATATGGTATGATAAGAAAAATAAATGCCTGGACGGGATTCGAACCCGGAACTCTGAGTCTGTACCTCAGCGTGATATCCATTATATCCATATCGCGCTGAGGTACAGACTCAGAGTTCCGGGTTCGAATCCCGTCCAGGCATTTATTTTTCTTATCATACCATATTAAGCTTGCATTGCTCAATGTTAAACATTTAATTATAACATATATATATTAAACATAGGGTATGGAATGGACGCACCCAATTTCATTAGAAAATCTGAGTATATACTTGATATGAAAAGTACCGAAATCCTGTTAAGAAAAGTGAAACTAAACTTGAACTACGTCACATTAATACCAACTCTATGTACAGTTAATCGATGTCCATTACATAAAATATTTCAATCAACCTTGCTTCTTCGGAGCTGGTGTGCCAAGGATAAAAAAGTAATAAAATAGCATGAATAAATATTTTCAACTGTTTTAGAAATGCCTGATCTAGTATTAAGAACAAAGTAAAACAAATCAGCAAATATTCAAGCGGAAAATGATATGATAAGAAAGATGAGATTCCACATACCAATAAATTAACAATAGATTATTTTTATCACCATAAATCACAAATGTATTGTGTATGAGGCCTTAAAAGCATACGCATAGAAAAATAGGATAATATAAACAGGTAGGTTACTCTATTTCGGAAATTGCCCCGTTCAAATTAAGTGAGCACTTGAAATGAGGGTGTTTGCACAAAACGCCCACCTAACTCGTTTCCCTCTATCTCGAGAGGGTTAACGTTAACCATACAATTCATGCAATACATACTTTAGCCAGAGGGCCCAGAGAGCACGCGAGTACGGGCTACATATGCCCCCAGACACACGCGCAAACCTTTTATTTAAATTGCATCTATTCTTGAGTAAACTTCGCCAAACCAGAAACCTCTTTTATTATATATACACACATATGTTTTTCGGTCTCAGTTATCTGCCTCATTCCCACACACGCACTCTCTCTCTTCTTTCCCTATTCTCTTTCCATTTCCCCCTCCCCAATCCACATACTGTACATCTCTTTCTACCCTTCAATGTGAAAACATGGACACACACAAAATCCTCTTCTACCGTCAGTAATTGCGATTTATATTTTATGTCGTTTTGTTTTCAACACGATGAAACTTCCCCGAGGGTTTAATTGGCCAGAAAGAGACGACCAAAGGCTTTCCTCTTTAGAAGCAGCGATGGCTACCTCAGTAAAGTCAACCTTTCTAAAGAGTGACCAATACACGCATAGCCTATCATATTTCACACAGTCGAGTACTTCCCTCAGCCTAGAAATTAAAAAGTATAACCGAAGTTACAGATAAAGATAATTTGATTTCTTATTAATTAGTTCTAAGATTTTTTTATCTTCAAAAGACTCCAGTAAACCACCCGCCAGAATCTTATTTGCATTTTCTTCTGTGATAACGTGAAAATCAGAAATCAGACAACAGGATTGCCTACTTAAAACTGGATTTATCAAAGCCTTCGGTAAAAGAAATTCTGGTTTTCACTTTAAAATATACAGTAAAGTAATGTTGAAAAACGTTTGTTATTAGTGATAAGTACGGAGAATTGGTAGTATTTTTAAATTTAATCATATTTATAGACGCTTTAACATGAATACTTTTAGGGTCTTTAGATTTAACATTAGTCTGAGATGTTCCTTTCTATATTTGTATTTTTTACATGTTTCTTGTCTCGACCAGGGATCGAATCAGGGCAAGCTGTATCTGAGGAAACGACGTATGGCCTATCCTCCAATACAAGAGTAGTGGACATCAGTAGACCTAGTATTTCAGCCGCGTATTATTAACATCAAATTATTGTGTAATAAAATACTGGAGGCAATAAATTCCTCTTATCAAAAGATTCATACATCTTTGAACAACCTCTGAAAGTTTGTCGGTAGAGTTCATCTGCACCTTATTTGAGTAACAGAGCTGGTTGGTGTATACGAGAAGCTGGACACACATTGTTTGATCAATTGGAAATAAACTATGTATTGTATATAAAAAGTTTAATAAATAACGATATTTCATCTAAAAAAATGTCATTTCAGTATAGACAGTATATCGCAACCTAATTCTAAACCAGCCTAATATTTTCACTTTTTGGAAGTTACTGATACTACTGGTAAACAATTTTTGTTTTTATATGATATCCGATTACTAAGTTGGTGATTTTTTTTTTTTGTATGTACAGCATAGAATTCAAATGTGTAACTAGAATTTTTGCACCTGGCTCAGTCACTTTATATGTAATGTGCTTCTTAAATGTATACAAGTGCTCTAAAATTTTCCCTTACAAATTTCTAGGACTTGTAGAGCGGACTGAGTTGATAATATTTAGAATCGGACACCATGTCCGGAAACTTGTCGTTTCCGTGCTACAGCCTTTTGAAAACATGTTTTAATGCGACCATTTTGACAAGTAATTTATTATGAGGCGTGACACAGTACATAACTTTACAATTCAACTAATTAATAACCAAAGAAACAAAATGGAAATTGAATCATGACTTGCATTAATAATCGCGGGTACACCCTCCACAATCAATTTTTGCTGTTTTCAAAAATTAAAAAAAAATTGACATAAAAAAACACCAGGTTTTGGAATACTCGATAGGGAAATTTTCGATTTAGACGAATCGCGAAGCTATTACTTGTTGAGACACGTGACGTACGTTCAGGCAATGCTTGTTTTCAAACGGCTGTAGCACGGAAACGGTAAGTTTCCGGACATGATTTCCAATTATAGATATTATCAACTCAGTCCCCTCTACAAGTCCTAGAAGTTTGTAAGGGGAATTTTAGAGCACCTGTATATTAGGATTTCTTTACAGCAAATGAGCGTATTCATCAGCAGATTTCTACAGTGAAAAAAGGGATACTAAGGCAAATGGATTCCCATGTTATTTATTATTAGCCGACTTACTGCTGGACCATGAAAATAAATATACTAAGGCAAAAATATGTCGAATAAATAACTGCTTAGTTAAGCCCAAATTATGTGCATATATAATATAGGCCTATACTGTTATCATAAGTAGCAAGTCTATTTAGAATATATAACATGTTTCTTTCTAGTGAAAGAAAAACAAATCTGAAATAATATTTTAACTCAGCATGAAAAGACACTTGGATTCAGATAACTTAGTTGCTGTGAAAAGAGGGGGTTTAATTTGTTGACTAATGTAATTAAAAGAAAACGTTGATACAAAAATACACCATATAATAACTAAATGGCTGAAATATATAGGGCCTAACAAAAACAGACTTTGTAAATGTTGCCCGCATTTTCTTCAAAATAAACAGTTTTTATTGCATAATATATTAAGTTACGAGTTTTTGGAAACAAGGAAGAACATGGGCACGAGGTAACGTATATTGAAAATGAGCAAATATGTTCCAAGTTTATTTAACATACATGCTCTGGACGTAAAAACTCCCGCTTTTGTTTAAAGTAAGGAAAAAACTTGAGAGTGTGGAAGGAATGAGCTGATGTAAAAAAAAAATCATCACGTATGTAACCTCTAACGGCTGCGTTTACACAATCGATAGGTTAAAATGAAAGTACGTCAATGAATTGATATCACAATCAAACAATTCTTATAAACAAAATCGAAACATCAATGAATATACTCGTATAAGCCCCAACACCTTAAACAAATACAATAAAATCCAATTAAAAATTGGGAAGTTTATTAAAATGAGATTTTTCTAAGTACGTTAAATCTTCATGCGTGTGTTAGGCATGTCATTGGTGGTGGATGACATCCTCCACAGATGGAAATGTAAGTTAAAACGTTTTAGTGTGAATGCAACTGCATGCGAGCGCTCCCCAAAGACTACGTACCAAACGACACTTGGCCACTGGAGTCTTCAGGCTTAATCTGCAAACGTTAGATCATATGATAAAACTTCGAGACCTCTAAGTTAGTCCACAATCGATGAATGACAATTTACAAAAAAAAAATGGATAATATAATGTGATGCGGGCGTAATATTTTATTCTGAAATAGATCAAAAGTAAACACAGACTAGCCTATATCTCATTCACTGTCGTTACGGCCTATTCGTTATCTTGCTTTCCAAATGTAGAACAAATGTATTGTTGCAAATAACCAATAGGGACTAATAGGGCTATATAAAATAATTAAAAGTTTAATTTCATAACGTGGTGTTTTCTGAGATATGTTCTTTATGATAACCCTTTTAGAAAAAGTTTTCATTTATTAAAAAAAATCATTTACATGCAAATTTGTTTCTTTTGAATATTTTTTAGATTTTTAAAATTACAAAAATGTTGGTCCTTTTTAGGCAAATAAGGGTCACCACCCATCCATGAAAAGAATAAAAAAAATTTACAGTGACAGCTGCAGAAACTGGATGTATTTAAAAAAAACAGTTAAGTTCATGTACAATAAGCTATAAGATAACCACTTTTTTTTGTATCATGTTCAGTGTAAAAGTTACTGGGATTGAAATGGACCATATACATAAATGTCATATGAATCACATGACTTATGGACAAAATATAGGCCTAAACTGCAATATATTACATTCAGTAAAACCATGTTAAAGTGTAGCTTATTAAATATTTTTAATCACAAGGATAATATTCAATTCACCGATGGGAGAGAAGGAGAAAGGGGAGAGAGTGAATAACAGAAGAGCACTGTTATTGGATTTGAAGAACGCGAGTAATAGGATGAATATTTTCAAAATCATCAGATAAAGAAAAGAATGCTGCACAAGTTGGTGACATTCAACAGTGAGGCTTAATGTAACAAATATTTAACATTTCTTCAATCATATTGAAAATTAAACGGATCCGATATAACATATCGCTTTATTAAATAACTGTTTAAAAAAGGCATTTATTTTCTTACGATATACTGAATGGATTAAATTCTAATTTAAAATATTTTTAAAAAATCCTCGTGTCCCCTTCTTATGTGTTTTTATTATATTTTACATTTAAAATTACGTTGAAAATGCAGCAAAAGTGTTAAATTAGTCAAAAATTTCTTAAATAATCCCTAGGCCTAAAATTTGTGTTCCCCATTGTATGGACAAATTCTGGAGGGGCGATTTGCGCTTCATAACCAAAGTTAATATTAGCAACGTAGAGCATTCCGGATTTCCATAGAAAGTTAAACAAGAATGACTTCAGTAAAATGCAGCTTATATCAAACACTTGGTTCGATCTTAATTTTAGTTTTCTTAATCAAATATTTCTATCTTTCATATGAAGTAGTTACCCACTTGACACCACGAAGATGATTGAACCTCATAGGTTGTCCATAAAGGAAACTTTATATGGCAAAGCCGGAATAATATATTATATAATATATAAATCAAATGGAGGAATTTAGATAATAGGAACTATTATAACCAATGGCAATCAAGAGACAATTCAGATACAAAACAGAATCACTACAGCGAATAAAAACACATTTTGTTATAATACAGCGAGTTTCACTCGACTTGCGACCACTAGCGTGGGCAGCGCGAGTTGATAATTCAATGCTTGCAGTCACTTTTCCCGCTATCGGCCGCAGTTCGAGTGAAACTCACTGTGAAGCTGAAAATTATAAAGTCAAATTTTGTACACCAAAATAATAAACTAAGAATGTTCTTAGAAGCATTTTATGTTTTAAAAGTGAAACATTGATATTAACAAAGAAAACTGAAATGATGCTGGGTAGATTCAAAAGCAATATACTAACTCTTCTTCTTCTTCTTCAACATAATTTGTAGGATTTTCATCCTGTGTATTTCCAAAATCACTCCTCGGAGGGAGGAGTATTGGATGTGCATTCACTGTCCCAAGCCAGGTTGAAAAAGGGTGAGGGGGAGGAGTAACACCTCGTAAAAAAAACCTTGGTTCAGCTTGCCCAGCTGATAGTACCTTGTGAGGGCCCCTTGCCAGGGTTACGGTGAAGACCTCAACGGCAGATACAGCGGAGGAGTCTTTCGGTACGGTGTACCTGACGGAAGAGGCAACTCTACATCTACTGCCTTGAAGATTGACAAACGGGCAGATAGGGCTCGTTAGTTCTGCAAGACAACCCATCTAGGAGAGACAACTCCGAAATGACACGGGGCAGGCTGAGCTCTGGAGCTGGGTGAAGGCAATTGGCCCAGGGAGGAAACCCCGAATAATAAACCCGCCATGAAAACGGGCTAGCAACCCACTTCAAGGTGTATCTTATACAATGCCCGCAGTCCCAAGAATCAAGCCTCGGATCAAAGACGGACAATACTAAAAAAGAATATTTATTTGGCCCAATGCAAGATAACATGCAGTGAAGATTCAATACAATCGTGTGAACTATGAAAAATTCAAAGAGAGAGATCTTGTAATACATATAAAACAGAGAAAGTTGGGATGAGATGGACATGTTAGTAGAATAGACATTTTATGTACCAAAGAGAATTATGGTAGGATGGATATCGGAGCGAGACCAGTGGCAGGATCGAAAGAGAAGAGTGCTGGATGCAGTGACTGCCGATACCAGATATTTCTTGGGAATTAGTGCATGGGGAAGGCTTGCAAGAGATACAGGAGAATGGAGGAAGATGATAGAGGAGGCTAGGGTCCGATATTGAACTGTAGTAGCATAGCCGCGAATAGAACTTGGGACTCTTGTGGTAATAGTTAAAGAGTTACACCATAAAGGAGGTCTTAATGCTACACGCATTGCAATTTTAAAATATTTGGTTTATGAAATGATTGGGACGGTACAAAAAAAACGCGCATGAAGCTGGATTGTGAAGTAAGCGGGTTCATATTATCGGAGTTTCACTGTAGGTAATTAGTATTACTGTACTATTATCATAGGCAACGTGTTTACTTCTACCTCTTTCTTTGGTATTGCCATTGACGTTGGTGCCGAAGTGTACTGGTAAGAAACTGAGGATGCTGCATTATCTCTACGTACTGACTGACACGATGAATAGAGAGTACATATCGGCCAATGTTTCTTTATAGTCCACCACAACAAAGAGACAAAAGGAAAAGAATTTCAGAGATACTAGCTTCGATTATGGATATCTCTCATGTAAACAATAGTTCCAACGCAAAACAGAAGACAGACGAAAAGAGGCAGCATATTTGATTCATGTGGCACGATCATACCAATACATATGCGCAATTCATGTGTAGCTTTCAAGTTTAAAACACAAAGTTCGTTTAAGAGATTAATCAAAAATGCCTTTTGAAGATTTGGTAATTTCAAATTCAAAGTGTGAGTCATGTGTGGGCTCCCTTACGATGGAAATACAAGCTATTCTAGCGTAAGCGTAAAATTATTTCACTTCCATTGTATTCAACGGATTTTTCCTCCAAAACCTTTGCTTTAAATGTTTTACATAAAAAATATACAATTGTAATTATATACGGTATATATATATATATATATATATATATATATATATATATACACATACATACACAAACATATACATTCATACACTATATAGGCGTATATATGGTCTGCAAATCCTAAATAATTAAGATTCAATTTATAATTATATTTTCTGGAGTTAATTTCATTTGCAAATGGATATGTTATAAGAGACAATAAATTAAATAAAGAAACCTTAATTTGCAAACTAAATAGAATAAAGAGAGGCACACACATGAATTGTGAAAATCTGGGTTCGTGCTGAGAGTACACCAAACACACGCGCGCACGCACACACACACACACACACACACACACAAACATACACAATAACATTTTGCAACCCAATTACAATCCTGAATCTATGGATCTGAAACATCACCTTAACAGCACATTTCAGGAAATAAAATAGATTTCTCTATAGTTGCGACTACACATTTTCTGATCAAATGAGTAATTACATAAAGAAATAATATGCAAGAAATAGATGGAAGGACCGTGTAACAAGACTGGTTAAAATTAGTACATTGTAGAAAAAATCGGACGTCCAATGGATCCTTTTTTCGAAGTTGGACTAACTCATGAAGTCAATGACACTTATTTTTGATAATTTATCAATCAGTGTACACAAAGTAACCTAATGAAATACTTTACAATTAAATATAAGATTTTGGTCTGGAAATATAAAATATAAAGTTTAAAAATAAATGAAAATGATTACACGCGTATAACTGCGAAATTGTGTAAAAATAAAAGTAAATAATACTTCGAGTTCCATAAAATAAAATTTCACAACGAATCAATCACATTAAATGGATAAATAATAATCATTATAAAGGAACAATTATCAAGCCAGTATCGTTTAAAATTTACACAGTAATGGATAGCCACGAGTATGTGTCCTTAGCGAAAGTTATTGTATGTATATGTGTGTGCGTTTATTTTCCTCTATTTTTATAACATGAAAATAATAATTTATTATTTTCTTTAGGTGGGTATCTTCTCCGAATTTACACTTTTATTTCAGAATTTTCATACTCATTCTTGGAGTACGAACTAAAGTTAATATTAAAGGAACGTATGAAAAAAAAAACACGCAGTATAACGAACAGGTCTGTTACCTAGATAAATGGTTCTAAGCTTTATACATGTACAGGGATATCCTAAGCAAACTCTTCGAAAATGTTCAATAAACTGGACTAAAGCACTCTCTCTTCTCTGTGTGTGTGTGTGTGTGTGGGTTACACTATTTCATCAATTAGGATCCAAGTAGGGCAACAAAAAAAATCAAGTATAATAATTATATTGATAATAAGGTATTGGAATAAATAAAATCATCACTGTATTCGATACTACGGTCATTGATCATGTTCTTATGTTAGAATCGGTTTTTGATAAAATAGTTGAATTTGAAAGCAAACCATGTAATTTTTCATAAGTAATGCCACGAGTGATTTCCAAATTATCGATAAATTCACGACTCACGAAGTGAGGAGTGAATTTATCTAGACTATTTAACTCATGCCCCAAATGGGAGTCAATGACCAATCACGTTTCAATGATTTCTGTATTACAACCAATCAGAGACGTGTTTCACGAAATAATTATCAACGTTAGGATTATCATATATTAAGCAAAGCTCCTCCTTTTTAATATTCTGAACAGGTCTGACCGTTATTTTGCAGTGACTGAGCCTATAACAAATACGGCTACCAGATTGTATATAATAGTGCTTACATGTCAACATTTGTAGCAATTGATTATACCACCAAAAAAAGAAACCACTGTTTGCACTTTCTTAAATGTATACGACATCAAAAATGAATTAATATACAGATTGATGTGTTTCATTTTTTCTCCACTAGAGAGCATTCTTACAATATTGCGTTCCTTTGGCAATAAATAGTATGATCTGGTTGCAGTGATAAACAAAAGAAGCAGTAGAAGCGTAGGCTACCTATCGTTTCTCATTAGTTTTCAAACATCACCGTTTACTTTAAATATAAAAATATTTTTAAATAACTGTAGTTAAATAATGATTTGTGAGTAAACAGCTTTATTTTATTCGTTAAATAGTCCTAACAAATGCCACTCTTGATTTCCAAATTCTCTAGATAAATTCACTCCTCACTTCGTGAGTCGTGAATTTATCGATAATTTGGAAATCACTCGTGGCATTACTTATGAGAATTTGGAAATCAAGAGTGGCATTTGTTAGGACTATTTAACGAATAAAATTAAGCTGTTTACTCACAAATCATTATTTAACTGTAGTTATTCCAAAATATTTATATATTTAATGCAAACGGCGATGTTTGAAAACAAATGAGAAACGATAGGTACGCTTCTACTGCTTCTTTTGTTTATCACTGCAACCAGATCATACTATTTATTGCCAAAGGAACGCAATATTGTAAGAATGCTCTCTAGTGGAGAAAAAATGAAACATCAATCTGTATATTAATTCATTTCTGATGTCGTCTGATGTAAATATTACAATTATATTTTTCTGGATTATTACCTGGGAAAAAATACATTTAAGAAAGTCAAACAGTGGTTTCTTTTTTTGGTGGTATAATAAATTGCTACAAATGTTGACATGTATGCACTATATATACAATCTGGTAGCCGTATTTCTTATAGGCTCAGTCACTGCAAAAATAACGGTCAGACCTGTTCAGAATATTAAAAAGGAGGAGCTTTGTTTAATATATGGTAATTATAACACTGATAAATATTTCGTGAAACACGACTCTGATTGGTTGTAAAACAGAAATCATTGAAACGTGATTGGTCATTGACTCCCATTTGGGGCATGAGTTAAATAGTCACGAAGATTATACATCCCACCCACCCAAGAAATATTTATTCGTAAGTCAATCCGTATTTATTAGCATTTTAAAGTTGCAGATTTACAACATCTATAAGAGACTTTACAATACGGTATTTCTGTTAATAACAATCATGTATGCTAGTTATGTCAGAAGTTGTTATGACGTATGACCTGGTACTATTTTTTTTTTCTGAACGGAAACGCCAAACGGTGTTAATGCAACTCTTTCCATTTCCGCACAACAGGAAACTGCTAAAAAAAGCTCCGTTAGAATCCACTCCGTAAGTGTAAATATTTTTCATAACATAAAATTACTCCATTTATGTAAAACTAGCCGACTATCCAGAGTTGCACGGGTATTAATTTATTCCTGTCATTTTGTCACCGTTTAGCAACTCCAAAAATTGTGGATTCGACACTAATATCTGGAAATTTTATTGTTCATCCTTCTCACCCCCTTTACAATGGGGGCTGAAGATGCATTTGAATGGCATCGGCACCAACTCCGAAGACTATGGATTCGAGATTATTTTTACATACCAGCCCTCCTCTCGACCACTAGAGAAGCTAAGGACCGATTCATCGAGATTGTCACCAATTACCTTAGCGATGATGAGACCTATGTACCTGACACTAATCTAGGTTATTTAAGGTATTTTGTTTTTGTTAATAAATTCTATCTTCAAGCCACAGTTAGTCCAAACACATTCAAGACTAAGAGCGTATAAAACACTGGCTCTTCCAACTTTCTTGTATGGTAGCTAAGTATGGACATTGAAACAGAAGGATATGCAGAGACTTAGATCTGCTGAAATGAGATATTTTCGAAGGACTGCAGGATACACACTATTAGGTCATAAAAAATGAAGACATCTTATAATAATTGCACATGGAACCTTTAGAAAATAAAATTTCTGATTATAAGTAAAGATGGATGCAAAATGTTCATCGAATGGAGGATAACAGAATACCCAAACAGATGTTAAGCTATCAACCTGAAGGAAGAAGACCAGGACGTTCGCTAAAATAATTTTGAGATTGTTTTTATTGAGGCCGAAACAGGTCAACAAATGGTCTAAATTCGTGAATGGACTACGATGATGTTATATGTTTGACCCCTTCTCGCGCAGTTATTTTCTATATTACAAGTTATACGTGTATCAAGTTGGTTGATATTGCAAAAGGTGTTTCAGAATTATGCTGTATACACATACATACACAGGGCCTACATCAATTTTTATATTACAAAGACTTACCCCCCCCATAATCATATGAATGTCAGTTACGTGGACTAAGTTGAATTTGAATTTTTCTAGATTTACTGCTAACATGGTCTGTGTTTCACTTTCACAACTAGAGACATTACTGAATACTATGCATACTTTCAAATTTAAATAGAAAACATAGACAAAATTTAAAAAATGTATGACAAGAAAGCTCCAGAACCGAAGCCAACTGAAATGGATGCTATAACTGACAGACGATAGTATAGGCCTAGGGTCAGCATGAAGCAGTCAGTCAACATTAAAGGAACCAATCTAAGTTACATTAATACATTTAACATTTCTTGCCGGATAAAGGGTGGCATATGGCCTAATGAGTAGGCTAAATAAATAAATGTTTATTGTAGCCTTATAATTGATTTCTAAATTTTGTGAGGCGTACACTGAACATTTTCTAAATTTAGATGATTCTGCTATATGTAATTACGAAAATGAAAAATCTCTCCCTCAACCTTAATTTCAATCTAGACAATAAATTATCAAAATTCCAGCATATGTGTTGCACAATTCAAAGAACCTTGCTTTAAAAAAACAGGAAAGATAAAATGATGAGATTTTATAAGGTCTTGGCAGTCCTGCTCCTAAACATACGGAAGTAAAAACTGGACATTAAATAAATTTGGAAAAAAGGAAGATACAAACGGCAGAAATGTGTTTTTTTAAGAAGGATAGCAGGACACACTATAAAAGATCAATTACAATGTATATGAATTAACAAATAAATTGGCAGACAACAAATAAAATCATGTCAACATATAAATCGAAAGGAGACATCTTGTCTATCAAAACAGGCTTTACAATATATTCCAAGAGGTAAACGTTCCGTTGGACGCCCCATGACCAGATGGAGGGATATGCTTTGAGTCAGCACAAACTTACAGCCCAACCTTGAAGTTGAATATCTTAATTTCAATCTTATTTACCGCATTTCCCTACTTCTAATATCAAATAGTTGATAGTTATCTCAGGGGTCCGAGTTCGATCATTTTAGTATAATGTCTGGAACTGAGCGAACTCTGTTTCAGAATCTATTCTAAAATAATAATCGATCTCGGGCCCTGAGATATCAACAGACACGCTGTTACATCATAGAGGCGGTTCCAGAAAGAAAAAAACTAAGTTATACTAAATTAATGCTTCCCTTTTTCTTTGAAATGCGAAAACAAAAGAAAGAACTGCGTTTTTAGCAATCTTCCAACAAAGAAAGAAAATAACGTAATATTTGAACTACTAAACTAAAGCTTAGGCAGCATGCAAAAACTGAAAACGTTTCAAGTACTTCTATTTAGTAACCCATAAGGGACATGTACTCACGTCAGTGTGCTTCTATATATTACAGAACTACCCTTCCATCGAATCTTTTCATTTTGCTGACTTACTTCTAAATTTGATGGCAAGCGGTTGAAAAAAAGTGGGGACATTGCATTGCTGCAGAAGTTTTCAAGACGGGTCCCTAGTGGATTATGTCAATTCCACGGCTCTGTACAGACACCACAAGCCTGTCTTTTTAATGAATGCATAACGCATTGTATATGTGTGTATAGGATCCCATAATTATAAAGCATAGTAATAATGCAGGGACGTTCATATAGCATTAATCTCCGCGCTACTATTACCACTTCATTGTCTTCGTTACAGCCGCAGCTTCTAAATTATAAAGGAAGATTTAAGCTGCAGCTGTGGAATTGAAAATGCGGCCACTTTCAATTCACATATACAACGTATCAATTCTGTTTGAATTCTATTCTTGGGTTTAGGGCACTGGGTAAGTATTCCTATATATGATTAATGCATTTCAAATTCAAACGTTTACTTAAATATTTCTAAGTTCTTGCTGCTATCGTTATGATAAGTTAATGTATTTGACTTGATTAATTTTTTATTTATTTTTAAACTATTTATTATTGGAATTAAAATTGTCATGGCTGTACAGTAAAAACTTGCGGATTCAACGTTGTGTATTAGAAATGAGAATAATTGAGAGGAACTAAAAGTACAACCGCTTCTTCAACATATAGAAGAACACAGGAACAATTGGATAGAACATCTGCAAAGAATGAGAGGATAGGATACCAAAGATGGCACCGATGTATAATCCTGGAGGACGAAAATCGATAGGAAGACCAAGAAAGCGATGGGCTGAACAGGCAAAGACCTAATCCGTGAAGTTGATGATGATGATTCAACTTTGTAGGACACATATGATTGGTTTTGTATGAAATGTAATGTAAAAAATATTAAATGATTACATATTTTCCAAATTATGTCTTGTGAACTTAAAATGAACTCTACTAAAAATAATTTTATCCAGATTGTTTGATTTTTTAAGTAGGCTAATATACCGGTATGAGTAGCTCATTTCCAAAACTTATATTATTTACTTTGTAATAAAACTGACTTTTTGTGTGCCTGTATTTTTCCTCGATTATTTTATGTATAAATGCCACAATTTCGATTCAGAACATTCTTTAAATCGACACAAATGTGCATTAAAAGTGACTATTGTAATTCAACAAAATAGCGACCGTAGATTACTCCCCACAAATGTATGAAAATGAGAAAGAGAAGTTTTGAAAATAGGTTTTTCGTAACTAACTCTCTGGCACTATCGAATCCTAAGTTCGTGGCCGCGCAGAGATAAGCTCTCCTTACATCCCTACCCTGAGCTAAATTCCTCGTATGTTCTAAATTCTGAATCTACGCGTTTTTAAATACTATTTAATCCACTCTCACCATAACACGAAAAATAAAATACTTCCATTGTTAGTGAATTATTTGACCTAGAGTGAAAATTTAAATGAATTTAAAACAGATATTACTTGAAAAGCTAACAATTCGAAGAATATGAGTGGAAATTGTTGAATTAAAGTGAGCATCAGTACAAGACTAGATAAAAAAAATTAATTGTCTTACACCATTGAGTGCACAATGTTGTTATGAATAACTACAGGCTGTCATTTTGAACACCAAGAGGCTAAAAATATTGAAGTAAACTTATGAACTTTAAATGCATTGGGGGGGGGGCGATGGGTGAAAAATTGACCATTTGAGATCAAAACTGGATTTTTTTTGTTTTTTGTATTAAAAAATAGCCTGTACTCTAATGTATATGACGGCAAAATTTCAGAGGCCTATAACGCTTCTCAGTGCCCTAAAGTGCTGATTAGACCTGTATGTTTTTTTTATGATCCCACAACAGGCCCGGAGGCCCTTGGGGTAGTAGGAGGTTAAGGCACCCACTTGTTCTAGACAATCGGCACTTTATGTCAGCCGGGTTGTCAGCCCTGCGTGACGGCCGCCTTTACCCCAGAACAAGCGTCTGGTACTCATTTCCGTTAGAGGCTGAGTCGACCCCAGGGCCATAGTGCCGCCAGAGGGTTTGGGTCAGTTTAAAAATCCTGACCCCAACAGGACTTGAACCCTCGACCCTTCGGCTTGTAGCTCAGTGCCTTAACCACTACGCTACGGCGTGCCCCTAAGTAAAGTGATCCCACAACAGGCCCGGAGGCCCTTGGGGTAGTAGGAGGTTAAGGCTCCCACTTTTTCTAGACAATCGGCACTTTATGTCAGCCGGGTTGTCAGCCCTGCGTGACGGCCGCCTTTACCCCTAGAACAAGCGTCTGGTACTCATTTCCGTTAGAGGCTGAGTCAACCCCAGGGCCATAGTGCCGCCAGAGGGTCAGTTTAAAAATCCTAACCCCAACGGGACTTGAACCCTCGACCCTCCGGCTTGTAGCTCAGTGCCTTAACCACTACGCTACGGCGTGCCCCGACCTGTATGTTACATATTGTATTTAAACTGCATACAAATCTTTAAACTTGTTTTTCCACACTTTTATTTTCACTGCATTTTTGTACATTCACAAATTTTGTCCTAGAATGTTCAAATTTTTACTGCATGTCCTAAAAACAATGAATAACAAAGTAGTGCATGGGTTTCGTGATTGAAGTAGTATTTTATGAAATAAAAAATAAAATGCATGCAATTATTAATTTATTTTTTTTGCAATTTCACGAATGAGGTACATTTTTTTCTCCCTTTGTATTCACATTAAAAGAATTCTAATGCATGATGTTTTTCTAAATATTTGAGGGGTCTTGTAAAAAAATCAGACATTTTACTAAACATTGTGGAACTCATTTAATTATAATATATGCAATTCTTTTAAATATAATATTTAATAGCTCATAAAATAAATGTCTCACAAGAATGAAACTTAAACACATTATTATGTATCATGCACTGAATGTTTGTACATAAAATCAAGTCTCTGGCTCAAAAAATGTAGAAAAATGAAATTTCACCCATCGCCTCCATTAATCAGATAGGAATCACTACAAAATGCTCGTAAGAAGAAATAGTTATTGAAAGTTATTTTAAAAATTGGCCAATCAAAATAAAGGTTCAGTAAGAAGAGAAACCGATATCCCTATGAAAATTTAATAGTTATGTTTATTAACGCTAACATACGGCTATATGATTGAAAGTTCAACTTCCTACATTTCGGGGTGCCAACCTAAATAACTATACTGTAATATTACATATTACAAAATGCATGTGGGAAGTAAAACCACTGCCCTCTATGTATACTACATACACGGTGATTACAAATGATTGGAGCGATTTCATGATTTTATTGTAGCGATCTTATTTGACATATCTTCACAGAACTTTAAAGTTATGTATAAAAACTCATAAGGTTTTTTTTTGTTTTTTTCTCTCGCAGCCGTGTTTCAGCTTTAAACCGAGAGAGCGCAGCAGTTATCAAAGATGGCGACAGGCGAGGAGAAAGCATATGCTGTGCTTGAAATTCATTCAACTCAATCTGTGATAACTGTGCAACGACACTTCAGAACGAAGTTCGAGAAAGATGCACCGAGTGCCAACTCCATTCGGCGATGGTATGCGCAATTTAAAGCTACAGGATGCCTCTGTAAAAGGAAATCAACGGGTCGTCCTTCAGTGAGTGAAGAAAAGGTTGAGAGTGTGCGGATGAGTTTCACACGTAGCCCACAGAAATCAACACGAAAGAGCGAGCAGAGAGCTGAACATTCCACAACCGACCGTTTGGAAGATCTTGCGGAAAAGATTGAAGCATAAACCTTACCACTTGCAATTTCTACAAGCCCTTACGCCCATTGACAAAGTGAGTCGGTTTGAATTTTGTACACAAATGCAGCAGTTTATGGATGAGGATGGTTTTTGTGAGAAACTTGTCTTCAGTGACGAAGCAACATTCTTTGTGAATGGCAAAGTGAACAAACACAATGTGCGAATCTGGGGCACAGAAAATCCCCGCGTTATTGTGCAGCACATTCGCGACTCCCCAAAAGTTAGTGTGTTCTGTGCGGTTTCTCAGTTCAAAGTTTATGGCCCTTTTTTCTTCTGCGAGCAGAACGTTACAGGACACGTGTACCTGGACATGCTGGAAAATTGGCTCATGCCGCAGCTGACGACCGACAGTGAGACCTTCATCTACCAGCAGGATGGTGCTCCACCACACTTCCATCACGATGTTCGTGAATTTTTAAACATGAGATTGCCAAACCGATGGATCGGTCGCAGTGGAGAGAATGATCAGAAATTGTTGTCATGGCCTCCACGCTCCCCCGATTTGACGCCGTGCGATTTTTTTGTTTGGGGGTATGTGAAAGATTCAGTGTTTGTGCCTCCTTTACCAGTAGACTTACCAGAACTGCGAGCTCGCATAATCAATGCCTTTGAACAAATTAATAGGGACATGTTACGTCGAGTATGGGACGAACTTGATTACAGACTTGATATCTGCAGAATCACCAAGGGGGAGCATATGGAGCACCTGTAACATCTCAAAAAAAACCTGGGAAGTTGCTCTATGTATCTGTAAAAGTTCGTGAAAATATGTCGAATACTACAGCTACCATAAAATCATGAAATCGCTCCAATCATTTGTAATCACCCTGTACAATGTAAATACAAAATATATCTAAAAGGTAGTGTCAATATACATTAAACGAAACAAATCACTGCATTTTAAATGAACTGAACTTTATTTGAAACAATATAAAACAATAAATACGTAATTTCCGCCATCTTATTACTAAATGGTCTCACGGCCTCCTGTAGTTTCAACTTATAAACATTGCTCACACTGTTAATGTTAGTCAATTGTCTATAATGAAAGCAAATATTAAAAAAAAAAGGTATTATTTATTTCTTGAAAATACCATCACGCAAAAAATAATGTACAACGCACGTTCGTAAAGTTGTAAAGTAAAAACCACTTCCCAACCTCGCATCCTAATATACTAATGTTGCTAATTTTTGTGAGCCTTGGAAGTAGTAAAATAATAATTGACTATCTTGAGGTAGTGAGAAAATAGACTTAGTTCCGAGGGACAGATACAGTTAAAATTGTTCGTACAAGGAGGCATAAAAAATAAGGCCATGAAGAGAAATATAGGCTAGACACATCTGTAGAGTTGGCAAGAGTTTATTTCATGATTAGTTATTATTTCTGAAGACATCTATAATTAATATAGCTACTAATATTGAACTCCTAGTAAACGCATAGTGCGTGATGAAGTCAAACTTACAATATTTCCTAATAAAGTAGGCATACAGTATTAGAATTCAGCCGCAGGTGATTTGCTACATCAAGAATCCAATTCCTTTACTTTGAAGGGAGTAGATTGAGCTTGTGCAAGGCACTTATAGATTCCACATTTTTCATTCCCTTATCGAGTAATAAAATAAAACTTTATTGCTTTTACTTTGAGAGATGATTTTATTTCCAGAGTAATTATTCAGGGAAGAGCTATGTACACTGAGGAAAGAAGAAGTCCATGTAACATTTTATTATTGCACGCAGTTTACTCTACGGTTCATTTAATTAAATCACAGACTTCTTCCTCCTTATTCTTGCTTGTAGGAGACGAAAGAGCAAAAACTTCAAGTGCGCTTACACAGAACCTCTCAGCATACTTTAATTTCATTACCCGTTTGACGCTAATGTTTATTTAATATTTTATATGTTGTATATTTTAAAAGTTGCAGTATCGGCGGTTTTAATACGTCAAATAGCTTACTTGCTCCTTGGAACAAATTAATGGAAAAAAAAAAGTACTATATTGCCTCAAGGTATTCTGCATAGTTGAGGATACATCCAAGAGTAATCATTATTAATTTCACCATTAAAACGTTTAAAATTGTCAAATTCAGTTTTACCTCTAGCAATAAACTATTACATAATTAGAGATCAGAAAGTCATGCATTTATGCTGTTTCTTTTTTTTTTCCCCTCTCTCTCTCTCTCTCTCTCTCTCTCTCTCTCTCTCTCTCTCTCTCTCCTTGGGTCAGATATACCATTCTTCTTCTTCTTCTTGTTTTCTATAGGCATTTGCCTGTTTATTTATACACATTATGTCAATGATTATATCACATTCCATCTCTTGGAGAGTCTGCCCACTTCTCTTTTTCCTCTAGAACGTAGGCTCTCCGATGGTTTAATAAGCCTTGTATCGTTATTTCTGTCTACGTGTGCATTCAATTCTCATTTTCTTGTAATAAATGTCTCAACATCTGTTGCATTCTTCCCTCACATCCTGGTACCTAACTATGTCGAGTAGATATACCGTTTACTTACTTACTCACTGGCACTATCGAACCCGTAGGTTCATAGCCGCACGGACATAAGCTCTCCATACATCCATATCCTGAGCTAATGCTTTCCAATCATTCCCTGTATAATCTACTTCCCTCAAATCATAGTTAGTTATTCTCCCACCTTATTCTTGGTCTACCAACTGGGCGTTTTCCCTCTGGCTTTCCTACAAGAAGCTTCCATGCAAGTCTTCATTCAGATTTCATCCCCATACGGGCAACATGTCCTGCCCATCGCAGTCTATGAGACTTAACTTTTCTTATTATATCTGGCTTCCTATAAAGACCTTGTAGTTCATTGTTATGAAGTCTTCTCCATTCACCTGTTTGTTCATCTCTCTTTGATCCAAAAATGTTCCTAAGTACTTTATTCTCAAATACTTGTAATCTCCTTTCCTCCCTTAAAGTAAGAGTCCATGTTCCGCATCCATATAATATAACTGGTAGGATAATAGTTTTATATATTTTCAGTTTAACGTTTTTTGAAAGGAGATATACCATTGGCCTTGTTAATATTCCGTTTGACTTTATAAGTAAGATGCACCGGTAATGAAGGTTTCCGAGCTCTTGCAGGCTGCCCAAAAGAAACTGGCGAGAGCTCGAAAACATCGCACGACATGGTGCAATGCCAAAGAATCACAAATTCATATTGGGTTGTCACGCCGTGAAATCCTCAGATCAGGCGTTTTCAACCATTACAATGAAATGTTTCGGGGCACGCCGTACCGTAGTGGTTAAGGTACTGCGCTACAAGCCGGAAGGTCGAGGGTTCGAGTCCCGGTGGAGTCAGGATTTTTAAACTGACCCAAAACCTTCTGGCGGCACTATGGCCCTGGGGTCGACTCAGCCTCTAACTGAAATGAGTACCAGACGCTTGTTCTGGGGTAAAGGCGGCCGTCACGCAGGACTGACAACCCGGCTGGCATCAAGTGCCGATTGTCAAGAAAAAGTGGGAGCCTTAACCTCCTACTACCCCAAGGGCCTCCTGAGGTCTGTAGTGGGATCACTTTACCTTTACAATGAAATGTTTCACCCGACTATGGAATTCCGCTGCCCCCATATCACAAGGACTGCCGACTCAAAACAGTTAAAAAAAAGCTCACTAACAATTTCCTTAGGCAATGTAATATATAACCATCTTTCATGTATACTTTTTATTATTATTATTATTATTTAATATATTACACTTCATTTACCAAGCCAATTACTTAATTATATAGGTTATTTTTATTAATATTTCTATTACTAAGAATATATTAAAGTCGAATATATATTATTGCATTTAGACCGTCTTCTAAAATTGGTATGATATTAGATCCCACAATCCGTTTTGAAACTCATAGCGGCCAACCTGAGGAAGATGACTGTGAAAAGGAAGCCGTATATGAGCCAACAATTAACTATTCTTCGTCTTCTTCACGGTTTAGGCTTATTTACTAGCCTGTTCCGGCTCCAAATTGCTGCTCTTTCCATCTTTTCCTTGGTCTCCCCAAGCTTCTTCTTCCTCGTGGTGAATAGTTGTATGCTGCTTTTGGTATTCTATTCTCAGTCATCCTTGCCAAGTGTTCTTTCCGGTTTGTTCTGTATTTATCTATTGTTGAGTTTAATTCCACTATTTTAGTTGTCTTATTTCTGTGTTATGTTTTTGTCTGTTCTTTGATATCCTGCTATTGGTCTGAGGAATCTCATTTTAGCAGCTTGTACAATTGACTATTACAAACATAAATACCAATTAGATATATAACTGTCACAGGATTGATGATCGGAGCAAGAGGTAGGCCTACTATAACAGGATTTTTAGCTCAATTTTGGAATTTCTTAGATTAGGAAGAGAGTATCTTTCTAATATTGCCATCGCTGCCATTAGAGGACCAATTTCAATTTTAAGAAACCATCTTTACAAAATTTCTACTTTATAGTGTGTATAGGCCTACTTCAATTACAATTTGAAAATTTTAAATGTATTTACAAAATGCATTTCATCAATTTCGAAAATTAATTGTCTGTATCACTTTGTCCTTGAGGCAATCCTCTAATGAGGAAAGTTGTATATAATAATAAAATATTAATCATTTTTTCCTTATCAACTCTACATTGTGTAGCCTATGCCTATTATGTATCATTAATCAACATGTAGATAATTAATAATTGTTACTGTATGTATAATTAAACCTGATGTAGTGGAAGAGAAAACCTTACGTTCTTAACACCATCAGGTAAAATAAATAATAAATAACATCTATAAAAAATAATTGCAATTGCAAATTAAAATTTTTCACTTAAACAAATCTCAATGGTTGCACAAGCGTCACAGGTAAATAATCTATACGCCCGTGCATTACGGATTCGAATAAACGAAAATTAAAAAAAAATGTTTTAAGTTGAAAACAAATAAAGGTGACAAAACGTCAAAAAGTTGTTAAAATGTTTGTCACTTGCAGCGATGTTATGAGAAGCGTGAGGAACTGTACGCGAATAAAATGATTTAGGGTCTATCATTCATCCGGTTTAAGGAATCAAGACTTTACATCAATGTCAAAAACTTTTACAAATCCTTGACAGCAACAGCTTTATAGCGAAATAACTATTCTACAAAAAATATCTCCATTAATGTCAAACCTCCGCGTGGGAAATACAGTTATAGTACTCAACTACCATAACAATAATATAGTAGCTATTAGCATATTTATACAATGCAACATCGGTTCAAATCTCGATTCAGGCATATATTTTTCTCTTAAAATAAAATTTGACATTCGGTGAGAAGTGTTAAATTTAGTATCTAAGCTCGAAAATAAGCTTCACTGGCTATAGATGTTATGTAATTACCGTGGAAGACTTCTTGATAAGAAACCGCTAGAAGCGCGTATGGAACGAAACGTTCATAGCATCGGCTCCCGGGAATTCATCTAATGAAGGAGATAAATACAAAACAAGAAGAGACACTAGATTGAAGTTTTATAAAACATTGGCAGTTCCTGCATTACTTTATGTGAGTGAAACTTGGGTAATGACCAATAAATTGCAAAGTAGAATACAAAGCGTAGAAATGAACTTCCTTAGAAGAATAAAAGGCTGCACTAGATTGGATCGGATAAAGAATGAAGATATAAGAACAGAGTTAAATATATATATGCATTGAATGATAAAGTCAAGGAATATAGAGATAAATGGTTTAGACATGTAGAAAGAATAAACGTAACAAGATTATTAAAAGCAGCATTTAACTACCAGCCAAGAGGTTCAAGGAATGTAGAAGCCCAGTAGAAAATGGACAGAACAACTGTGAGGCGGAACAGGCAATTTGTCTAGCCCGTGAAGTGAAGAAGAAGGAGAAATAAATTGCTTTTGAATCGGAATGTCTGGTTGCTTAGCGGTCAGAGCACTGGTGTATAGAACCAGAGACATCAGGTTCAAATCCCGATTCACGCGTTTTTTTGGTTGTGATATTTATTTTGGTCTTATTATATTAAGACTATGAATTTGTGTTTTAATAAATTTTCCTCCTCAAATAAAACTGTTATATTAATATATTATTATAGCATAAATGCACTAGCTCTTAGAGTAGTTTACAAACATTATAATGTTACATTTGTTTTTTAATTCACGATGATCACATTCTCTTCTGGTAACAAAGCATTCATTTCCTTTTATTTTCTTTAAATGATACTAATATTTATTAGTATTCTGAATTAATAAAGGGAGAAATAGTTTATAGGCTTACTTTCACTTGGCGACCAACCTCGTGGTTTTGTGGTCAGAGCGTTTGACTACTGTTTATAAGATCCCGGGTTCGATTCCCGGTCAGTCCACAGATTTTTTTTCTGAAAGGGAATTATTCCTGTGGTAGCCCAAGATCTGGAATGTAGGTTAAGTTTAAGTGGAAGGCCTATAAGAATTCTTCTGGCGCTTTATCATCATTTATAACCCATCGTATCATCGGAGTAACTTAACACCACCTACCAGGCGTCTTAATATCAATGTCATTAATGCCAGGAGAGAATGACAAAAATGTGGTAAAGATAACCTGGTGGGATTGGACAAAAATATATTTTACCCTTGGACTTAGGTTTATTTCATGTCTAATCTATGATGTGCTATAACATTAATTTAATATTATTAATTATTATTAGTAGAAACTTAAAAGGGTCCATTATTATTATTATTATTATTATTATTATTACTTTGGTCCACCACTGTTGTACCGTTTATTAAAAATAATATGCTTACTTGTGATACTCAGTGACACTTTTTTTGATCATTACATTAGCCTAAAGTTAATCTAGGCTACAGTTTGTTGAAGATTATAGGCCTATAGAAACCATATTTCTATGGTCGGCCTAAATAATAGTTTTTATAATGATATTGAATCAAAATAACCTAGGCCTAGACAATTAAATAATTATAAACACTTTAATATCAGTCAATTGGGTATTCAGTATGCTATCATAAAATTAGGCAGGCGACGTTTACACTGCAAAATCAATAGGCCTATATCCAGCGAGTTGGCCAGCAGATAGTGTTTGGGACACGTATGTAGAAAGTTTCGTATTCAAGTCCCAGTGCCGATCAGTCTTAGGTTTTGTCTCAATCTTCGAGGCAAATTGTGGTAGAAATTTCAATACCGTTCTCATAAGTAATGCCACGAGTGATTTCCAAATTATCTAGAGAATTTGGAAATCAAGAGTTGCATTTGTTAGGACTATTTAACGAATAAAATTAAGATGTTACTCACAAATCATTATTTAAATATAGTTAAGCTATTTTAAAATATTTATATATTTAATGTAAACGGCGATGTTTGAAAACAAATGAGAAACGTTTGTTGTGCTTCATTTGTTCATCACTGCAACCAGATCATATTATGTATTATAAGAATGCATACTAGTGGAGAAAAAATGAAACAAATCAAACTATGATGATCTTGATGAAGATTTTCAGGCTGTAGGCCGTGGTCGTGAGGCTTGTAGTTCCCCGACGTTTCGCCAGAGACTGCGTCTGGCATTCTCAAGGGTTGAGACTGGCGAAACGTCGGGGAACTACAAGCCTCACGACCATGGCCTACAGCCCGAAAATCTTCATCAAGATCATCATAGCAACTCCGGCCGTGAAAGTCTACGTGAATACAAATCAAACTGTTTATAACCAACATTATGGATTATTAATTAATTTCTGATGCCCTATGATGTAAATTATATTTTTCTGGAACACAAAGTCCTGGGAAATAATACGTTTAAGAAAGTGCAAACAGTGGCTTATTGTTATTGTGGTATAACCAATTACTACGAATGTTTCTCTATTATATGCCGCAAGCAGTATCTGTTTAAATTCGTGCACTAGGCCTATATATACAATCTGGTAGCCGTATTTCTTGGAGAGCCAGTCACTGCAAAATGTTAAAAAGAAGGAGTTTTCTTTAATATGATAAACTTATTTAATAAACTCCAGGTGAAACACAACTGTGATTGGTTGTAAATCAAAATTCATTGAATCGCGATTGGTCATTGACTCCCATTTGGGGCATGAGTTAAATAGTCATAACTTCTAATAAGTAGGCCTAATGCCACGAGTGATTCCCAAATTATCGATAAATTCACGACTCACGAAGTGTGGACTGGATTTATATCTATATAGGCCTATTTAATGTAAACGGCGATGTTCGAAAACAAATGAGAAACGTTTGTTATGTTTAATTTGTTCATCACTGCAACCAGATCTTATTATTTATTGCCAAATCGGATCGCAATATTGTAAGAATGACACTGGTGGAGAAAAAATAAAACACATCAAACTGTTTATAACCAGTATTATATGTTATTAATTATTTTCTGATGTCCTATGATGTAAATATGTAAATTATATTTTTCTGGAACGTTAATACCTGGGAAATGATACGTTTAAGAAAAGTGCAAACAGTGTTTTTCTTTATTTTGTTGTGGTATAATCAATTACCGGTACTACGAATGTTTTTCTATTATATCTCGCAAGCAGAATCTGGTTACATTCGTGCACTATATATGCAATCTGGGAGCCACTTGATAAAATTGAACTGAAAAAGACTGTGATTGGTTGTAAATCAAAATTCATTGAAATGTGATTGGTCATTGACTGCCATTTGGGGCATAAGTTAAATAGTCATTATAATTATCATTCGATATTATTAGAAGATTAAATTCAGTTAATTACATCAGAAAAACACGTAACAAACACAAACATGAAGCCTATTGAATACTGTGCACCCAAAAATCCTAGACGAGATATAACCTTAGATGTTAGTGCTTCTATAGGCCTAAATAATAATGAAACAAAAAAAAATCAATGTGTTATAGTAGAAGTTATAAGTGTATTAAAACATGGCTATGCTTTTAAGTAATGACAATGGAAAATATAGTGTTAAAATAACAATGATATTAAGCACGCACCTTGCATATTATCATATTCATATCAAATAAATGATAGTCTCATTATATGTATTGAAATGCGTGTTTATTCCAATCGAGATACACATAAAAAGTCCCCACTTTTTAATAACTTATAAAAATATAATAGACCTGTTGATTACACCCCAGAAATCATCCAAAATAAGAATTAAGCAATGCATACAACTATTCTGTTAACGAAAACATTCAAATTGAATTGTGCAACTGAATCAATTGTAGGCCTACCTAAAATTAATTAATCAATAACTGACGCTTCGGTCCTTTTTCGGGCTATGTCCACTCCACTGTCCAATGTTTCTTGCTGAGCCCTGTTTTCTATTCCGGGTGTGGAGTAGGTTGACAACATTCTTTCGAAACATATCTTCCCAACGGTTTCTAGGTCTTCCAACCAATCGCTTCTCTTCGATGTGTCCATCCAGGTGTTTTCTTTGGCATTCTTCCATCTTCTATTCTAATCAGGTGTCCGACCCACTCTAATCTCTTGATCCGTACGTAGTTTGACAGCGCCACATCATCATACCAGGTACATAAGGATGGATTAGTGCATACATGTGTTAAGTAGGGTACATTTTTCGATCAAATTGAGTCAAGTACAAAATCAGAATTTTGTGAGGTGTATCTTCATTGTGCACAAATGTGGTAACTGTTTACCAAGTTTCTTGCAGTTCTGTCGTGGCAATTGTTGTAGGCCTATTTACTATTATGTGTAATTGAATATTGAAAATTAAAATGTGTTTTTCTCAAAACCCCTCCATGGTATCTTTACCTTGTCGAGGTGGAGTGGCTTGCGTGCTTAAATGACCCTGCCGGCGGTAGCATTGCTGCCGATAGGTTTACCCATGCCGGACTGGTCGAAGGTGATAAGCCTGACGAAAAAAGTACCTTGGTCGAAAGAGTGACGATCTTTCACCGTAAAAATACAACCGTCAAGAAATGCGGACATGGGTTCAACTGGGGTATTACCTTAGGAAGGGAAGTATGGAGAGCTTATGTCCGTGCGGCCATGAACCTACGGGTTCGATACTGCCAGTGAGTAAGTAAGTAAGTTTTTCTCAAAATAGTGCTTACAATATGTGTAATTGCTAATTTATATAATTCACGATTGTACCCGATCCTCCATATTTCACTAGAACATACTGGACCAAACACTTTTCTTATTTTTTTATCTCAAAAGAACGAATCATCTCTTTTCCCTTAGACCCCTATGTAAAAAGGTCCATGTTTCACTTGTATATGTAATAATGCTGCAAATCAGTACCTTGTAGAGTGTTATTCGGGTCCTTCCAACAGATACGTCGATATCTGATCAGGGGTAAAACAGCATAATAGGCTATGCTTTATTGTCTGAATTCTACTTTTCATTTCCTACATTTCTTCATTCCTATCTCTGATGATTACACTCAAATATTTAAATTTGTGGACTACTTCTATGGAGTGATTGTCTGCTTGAATTTTAACTAATGAATAATTTTTCCATCTAAAATTCATGCTTTATACAATTTCGTCTTTATAATGTTGGAATACTTACAGTACTTCTTTATCAAATTGTAAAACTAATGGGGATATGTCTTTGATCAAAGTAACTACTTTAATATTTAAATTTTGCTAGTTTGGAGTAAGATGGCTCGGGAGCAAGCATTTGAGATTCGTATTCGAGAAGTGTCGGATTCAAACCCCAATACCAACAATCCAAGGCAAAAGCTGGGATGGAATTTAATTACCAGGATCCATATGATAATATCATTCAAATTAATTAAATGAATGAATGAATGTATAATAATTACATGAAACACATGACAGACACGACAATAGGAATTCATAGCCTACTGGATACAGATAAAAATTCTAGACGCGAAATGACATAGCCCTAGAAGTACTTACAATGGGAGATATTTCACTTAAAAAAAGAGGAATCTACTTTGACGGACGGAAGGATTACTGACATAAGAAAGGGACCAGCATTCACAGGACTACCACTATTGAAAACCATTAGCCTACATATGTTGCTCCTTATTATTCGTAAAACACAAACTGGGTAAACTTTATGATCCAGGTCTCGGTAAATTTATTTAATTAACCAAATTCTGACACGTTGTCTCTACGGCTAAACTGCATGTTTTAATTTTGAGTGATGGGCCTACAATTTGAAATTCTGCAGTAGTGAAAAGAACCCGTTTACAGGACAACGTCCTGGGGAGAAGCGTGAACAAGAGGATCCAATTTTCTTAGCTAACCCCCCATTGGGTTGACTCACAAGAACGATTTGTGTGTTTATAATAATCTGGGTGTCATAGGGTAATGCTCCACGGAGTGTCATTAGTCTTATTATACGATAATCTGGGTATAAGCTAATCCAAGACCAATCAGAACGCGAATGACTGAAGACATCTCTTTTACCCTAGTGATAATAATGGCACTAAAAATATGATGTCTACATTTATTATTATTATTATTATTATATCACATCGCCGTGTCCTTTTATAGAAGACTATTTAACTTATGCCCCAAATGGGAGTCGACGACCAATCACATTTCAATGATTTTTTTTATTTAGAATCAATCACTGTCGTTTTTCACCTCGATTTTATCAATTTAATTTTATCACTTAAAATCAAGCTCCTCCTTTTTAACATTCTGAATAGGCCATAGCATTATTTTGCAGTGACTGCATGTGGCTACTAGATTGTGTATATAGTGCACGAATGTTACCAGATAGTGCTTGCGGAATATAATATAAAAACATTTGTAGCAATTGCTTATACCACAAAAAAAAACACTGTTTGCACTTTCTTAAACGTATTATTTCCCAGGTATTAACGTTCCAGAAAAAAATAATTGACATATTTACATCATAGGACATCAGAAATTAATTAACAACCTATAATGTTGGTTATAAATGTCTCCACTAGGGTGCATTCTTACAATATTGCGATCCTTAGGCAATACATATTATGATCAAATGAATCATAACAATAGTTTCTCATTTGTTTTCAAACATCGTCGTTTACGTTAAATATATAAATATTTTAAAATAACTATATTTAAATAATGATTTGTGAGTAAACAGTTTAATTTTATTCGTTAAATAGTCCTAACAAATGCCACTCTTGATTTCTAAATTAACGATAAATTGGAAATAACTCGTGGCATTACTTGTGATAAATGCCTCATGTATATCATGTATATAATTCAGTAAATATTTCATATAATTCAAACCATAGGCTTATATTGAAATTTAACAACACATTTTAGAGATATGACAAAATTTCAAACACTGAAAGTAGAATTTTATGACTCGCATTGAAGAAGTCCCGGATTCAAAATCCAGCATGGGTCAACTTGACTGCGGATTTTTCTTGATTATCCTGATTAGTCAGTGCAAATTATACGTTGGAATGTCGTTACAGGAATCCCATTACATCACTAATCACCATTTCATAATTTTTAAATTAAATCAATTATTTAAAAAAAACATGAAACATGATATATGTGTGTGTGTCACAGCCTATTAGATACAACTAAAGATTTCTAGGCCCGATATAAGTTTAGATTAATATCTTTAAAAGGCAATATAAACCACCATATAAAAAGTGAATATAATAAAATATTTGGGTCTAGCTGAGATCTCTGTCGTCCACAACAAAGTTTTTTAACTAAAAATTTACTTTGTTGAGGACGACTGATATCTCAGGTAAATATTTAATTATTTCAAGGATTATAGATTTTATCCTATCTATAAAAAGGGAACAAAATTAATTTAGTTAAATGTTTCTTTGGTTGTTTCCTAAGAAACATTTGTTCCCCATAAGGTCTTTTAAGAAGCCAATTATGAAAATAAGTTATAAAATATAAATAAGGGGTTCGTTATATATTTTATGAATTACAGTAATTTTTTCTTTTATTTTCTCAACGGAAATGGTGCTTGTCAAAAACTAAAGATCGTTATGAGTGGTTGAGAAATTCCAATATTTGTACTGGGTGCAATGTAAGCTCCACCTACCATAGCCAATGAGAAATCACCGCCAGGTCCACGTGACGTAAGAGATACCAACGTGGTTGGGCGGCGGGCAGTGGTTAACGCGTTCATCATAACTATCTTCACTCCCACAAAACCACCCCCAAACCCCCGCGTGAAACAAATGTCGGTACAATGTGAACACTTGTGACTTTATGATTCAGTATATCACGCAATCCTGTTCGGATCATTACAGTAATTTGATAGAGACAGTTGGAATGTGGACACCTCATCACTCACCACGTACCTAAAATATTTTAGTGTAACTCTCCGATATCAACGGTAAATTTATACACGTGAATTAATTTTCATATCATGGCAAAATGCAATTTCTATGAATAACTATTTTTATTCTTTAAAAAGTTGAATATTTTTAGTGGAAAGTGTACGAGAAAGTTTCTATTTGACATCCACTTAATTATTTTCTTTAAAAAAACTCAATTCTGTCTCTGATCGAAATGAGCTTATTTACCAACAAAACATTTTCTTTACGATTATCGATATTTTTAGAGTTACAGGATTGAATCCGTATAATAATTTTTATTAGTAGGATAAAGTTTAAGAATGAATACAACCTCTCAGATATGTTAACTGTGAGAATTATCGTTATGGCCGTAACATGACTGTTATAAAGTGTTAACTCTGTGAAAATACTTGGTGAAATGTATTCGCTCTACCGAGCATGGCTCATGAGGGATGCGGTGGCGGCCGCAACATTGGCTTCTCCTCCTGATGTTATAATAAACGTCGGTGGCAATGGAAGTCCCTCAGGTCAAGCTTCGCCTCCGAGACCAACGTCTACTCATCAATTTGCAGCCCATCGGGGAGTGCTAGCGTCCCACAGTGGCTATCTCAAAGCCCTCCTTACTGCGGCTGCGACTTCACCAACTTCTGGATCCTCCAACACTATCACCATATCAGTACCCAACGTCAGCCCGGAAGCCTTCGCCCCTCTTCTAACTTACATGTATACCGGCTACTTGGACATCACACATGAAAATATTTATGGAGTTCTTCTAGCAACACATCTTCTCCACATGCCAAGAGCCCTGGACCTCTGCAGAGCTTTTCTTGTCCAAAATCAACAACCTCCTGCACAATCTCTTTCCCCGCATTCCAGACATCCACCCCCTCCGCCGCCGGTCACTCACCCTACATTACCAACACTCGTGAAACCGATTCCAAGTCGCAAAATGTTACCAGTTCTTTTAGGTTTCGGAGGTTTACCTCCGCCTCCTCCTCCCCCGGCACCATTCTGGCCGCCCCCTACTTATCACCCATTGCCTCCGACACAACCACCTCAACTAATGCTGCCTTCGGCAGACAACTCCCCGTTTCGATCCGTACTTCCAACATCACTTACACTCGACCATGAAAGTGGCAGAGAGAATCAAGAGCCTCTAAAATTGATCCAACCTCCTCCCCTTGACATACCAGCAAGGCCTCCCACTCCGCAGTCTGTTGGCAATTGCTCCAGGAGACGTCCAAAATCTCCTCTCGCCATTCCATCCACTTCAAGCAGTCGCCGAAGTGTTCTTCTCAGAGCCGGTTCTCCATCTACTCCCTCCAGTGTTTCACCCTGTCTCTCAGGTGCTTCCTTCTCGTCAGAAGACCGTAACGTAGTGTGCGATGTATCAGACAGGCACAAATCCAGAAATGACCGCAATCAACAGCTACCTCAGAAGAAACATCAGTCATCTTCCAAGATATCGAACAGTAAGAAACAAGTTAGTGATTCCAGTTCACATGGAACGAGCAGTACAAATAGCAAAGTTATCATCGATGTAGCTTGTTGCGATGGTCCTGTTCGCTTTCACCGTGTTCTCAATGATAATTATGGACTCACTCTGGATGACATCATAGTAACTGACAACACAGAAGATGCGTCCAGACAGAATCAAAACCACGATCAGGATTCAGCGAATAATTCTGAGCCACACTCACATCTTCTCAACCAAAATATTATTCATCCACAACCACAAACGGAAGAGAAGAAGATACAAGAAAAAAATAAACGAACATATTTCAATCACTAACAGTGAACTATACAATAACAATGACCAAGAACGCAATGCTAAACCTCATTCTACAAGTCACGTGAATGAATACAGCGTCAATCAAGAAAGTACAAATGAAAGAATTTCTGAACATCAAATTACAGAAAAGTGCAATTCAAATAAGGATGAATCTTCAGCGGCACATCTCAGCGACGGAAACACCTCTTCTTCCTCAGCATCCTTGACAAGTGAGAAAATCAGTGCCAATAGCAACAGTCTGGAGACAGTGTACACGTGTTTGTATTGTAACCATACATTCAAAAGTCATTACTGCTATCAGAAGCACGCTAGACGACACATCAACCCGGTAACAATAGATCTCTCGCGTCTTGCTGAAAGACTTGGAACTAATAAAAGTGTAGCTGTGTGTAAAATTGTAGGCACAGACAAAGAAAAAGTGAGTGCAAATGGAAATGTACGTAGAGAGGTAAGATTACTTGACATGAATGTGCAGTATTATCCCTGTAAAACTTGTGGTTCCAAATTCCCAAGTTATTATTTTGTCCACAAACACCGTAAAATGTGTCACGCAAACGAAGAAACGGAATCTTTAGTAGGCAGTGAAGAATCGAGATCACAATCACAAACAGCGACATCAGTGTGAAATAAATGTAAAAAGAGTAATAGAAAATTAAATTTAGAGAAGTTACATTTTACAAATGACTTTCTTCAAAATTCTGTACTATAACATTTGTTTAAAATATTGTTAACCAGTAAATTTAGTGCTAAACCTATTCTAAGAAAATTATCATATTGCATATCCTTTTTATATTTGCTCAACTGTTTTATTTTAAGATTATGGAAAAAAGTGTATTATAAGAGGCGACTGTATTTCAATAGTACATAGATAATATAAATAATTTTAGCTCAGAAATAAAAACTACATTCAAGTAATTTGTTGCAGATTTCTAATTTAAAACATTCATGAATCCAAACTCCTGTTTCCTTTAATATGGTGAAAAGTAGACTATATAAAAAATATCATAAAACATTTAAATTAATTTTATAAATGTACTTAAATTATTAAGTAGTTGTTTTTCATTTTGCATTTATAATTGCAGCACAATCATATGCATAACTATACTTGGGAATAATATCAAATGTCTCTATTGAGTTAAGATATTTGTAAAACTAAAATACACTTTTAATTAAAAAAATTAATATATATTAAATAGAAAATGGGAACTATTTGAATCTGCTCAATTTAAGTTTATTCTTAACAATTTGTTGTAAATCTATAAAATTATGTATTGAAATAGTCAATTTATTGTTAATATTAATCTTCATCTGTCTCTTGTAATTAGGCCAATGACCTGTTTTCTCATCAAAGATTAGGTGCATAGCCGAATAAAATGTTTGGAATTCTATTTAACATTCTTTCAATGTACGGTATTTGAACAATTTTTTTTTTAAATTTTGTGTATAAGATTCAATATTCCTAATTAATACCTTTGTTGTATTTTTATCAATAATTATTGTGTAACTCCTACTAGAGGAGTGCCCATATCTCCACAAGGGACGTATGGGGTACATACATAAATATCATGTTGATATTTATTATATAATCAACATTGCACATGATATTGATTTATGGAATTTTGCTATTAATTATGGAAGTCATATCCTTTTAACCCTTAAATTGGCAATGTATCCTATAAGATACATTCATTTCATTTATTTAATATTGTTTTTAAAATAATAGAAAAATGAGTGGAAATGACTTAAATGTGTCAAATTACACAATACTATACAGCAGTAATTTACAGTTTTACATGATTTCGTTTTCACTGCGGTTCAGAACATCTGCATAACTGCCACAAGAAATTAGTGTTTCGCCAATTTAAGGGTTAATGTTCTGTTTGTAGAATTTCAACAAAACTTTTACCCCTTTTGATCATTTTAACTACTTTATTTTTGTTTTGGAAAAAATCTTCCATGTACTAGCAACCAAAGCACTTATCTCCCCCCCCCCCCCGACATACATCTCATTAAGGCAGATACAATAGCACCTGCTTTTGTCAATAGTTTAGCTGATGTACCCGCGAAAACAATCCCCTATGTACATCCCAGAATTAGGCAAACTAGGAAATTCATAACTTTTTTTTTAATTTAATGACTACTGACTCTTTAAATGATATAATTGCAGTTTCCTATGAATAGGATGTTTTGAGCATATGTTTTAGGTTTTAATAATATCCATATTTTCATAAAACTGTAATTAATAGCAAAGATTATTAAGACCATAATGAAAAAAAAAACACAACATTTCTTGAACTGTAACGTAACAGTTAGTGAAGTAACAGTATGACAATATATAAAATAAAATTTAAACAAAACCATAATGTTTACCAAATCTAAATTAATATGTGCTAGCATAATCTCATTAACTTATTTTATATCATACACTATTTTGCAGGGATAGAATTCTTGACATATATATTTTTTTCATCTATCCTTTGATTCACTTGATATTAATTCTCCCATCGCTTCATGAATTCTTTGTATATTTCTTCTGGTACCATTCAAGTCTCTCTCCATGATTAATATGAGGTTTACAAGAGTTTCTGGATGGATGAACTGGTGACAACAAATGCTGTTTGTTTATCAACATCGGCATTATATATGTATGTATCAATATGTATTAAATAAAATAATTAAATTCAACAGAGTATAAAATAAAATTATGTATATTGCAAAGATTAAAAATTGTTTAATTAGTTTTGAAATTCTGGCCAAAGTGTAGCTGAGGCCACCTATAAAACCTTATTTTCAATCCTTGTAACATAATAAATATGTATTTATTTTACAACAAATCATTGCAGTTACCTCAAACCTAATATATCTATTAAAGAAATATTTTAAAAATAATAATAATAATAATATAATAATAATAATAATAATAATAATAATAATAATAATAATAATAATAATAATTATTATTATTATTATTAAATAGGTCTGTCTACATGTCAATATCAAATTACTCATTAAACTGCTCTGTAATTATGTACTAGAGGCCATGGGTTCCTTATATTAGACACTCATTCAACACCCATAAACAACTTCTGAAAATGTTTCCCAACAAAGAACAGTTACCACCTATCATCATCATCTTAAGGCACGACAACTTCAAAAGGGAATGTTCTGGCCTTCTCAACAATCCTCCTCCATGCCAATCTGTCTCTTGCCATATTCAAATTAGTCACTTTAATTTTCTTTAGATCGTTCATTGTGTCATCCTCCCATCCGATCTTCCAACAGTTCTGCCTCCTATAGGTTTCCATTTGTAGAGTTTCTTGACCAATCTCTGATCATCCATTCTTATCAAATGTCCAAGCCAACCAATTCTAAGAGATCTTATATGCCAGCAATCATCACTGTATATAAACATTAGGATACTGGTATGCTTCCATCCTCTACATCAATTAGATCTCAGGTATTCTATTTTTATATTATAAATATTACATAGTATAACCTCAATGGTGTTTTGTCATGAATTTTAAAAAGTATCGATCAATTACAAATATAAATGACAGTACCTCTTCTAGAAAGATATACTTTCAAATCAGGAAACAGAAAATCAAAATGCAGTAACACATGCATTACAAACAATATATAATTTACCTTGGGTGTCAACGCATTCATCGTCACTTGTTCCAAAGAGATCTATTATTCTTATTTTTTCTCTTTTTCCTCCTTTCTTTCTTCTTGTTTTCTATTTTACCCTCACTGCAAAACAAAGAAAAATATAATTAAATAACCTCTACAATAACATAAAACTGCAAAACAATGAGAGAAAAATATAATTAAATAAACTCTACATAGGAACATAAATAGAAAATGATCTTACCAAAAGTAGCTCGACTAAGTTGAAAAAGTACTCGATGTACAGGTAAGGATGCTTTAGCAGTGTACAATAGAGTTAAGATTATCAACAGGTTTATAATTTTGCATAGAATTAAATTGGTTGGATTATTATCTTAATCTTTGAAATTAGGTCATCATGATTTTATGTAAAGTGAACATTATTTCTTTCGTATTTCAAAAGTAATGTCCTGAAATGTCAAGGTAAATACTGCTATAAACTTTCATGGTGCAACAGGCCTAGAAGGTCCTTGGGTTTATCAGCTGGCCTCATATGTGTTAATCACCAGGCGAGGAAAATTATCAACTAGCCAGTGTTGGGATGACATGCTGTCAGAATGTCAGGTCTCCCAGCTGATTTTCCAACCTGGTGCTCTTATTTATTGTAACTACCCAAATTCCTCATGGTGCTGAGTGAGCACTGACCCCATATTGTCTGAAATAATGAGAAAATGTCTTCCTCCATGTGGACTCAAACCAGCACAAGTCCGTGAGCTCTGTGCCAAGGCTTCTTGCCTCAACCCTCGGCTATGGCACAGATGGTAATATCGCTATATTTAATAAAATGCAATAACAATCTTTTTAAAGTTATTTTTTATAAAACTATACTGTGACTAACCTGTCTAAAGCATGATTCCTTAGAATATATTTATGGGAACTACACTGGGAAGAAATTTTGTCATGAAATTTGACCAGTGTATGAAACTGGTATCCATTCAAATTTAGTTAATTATGATAATTAGCAGCTGAAAAAAGCTGGGGAATTTACAAAAAAAAACAGCTGCCAAATTTAACATGGAAATATCAATTAACAAAACTAAAATTATGGCATTTCATGGAAAGGACCCCATACAAAGTAAATTCTGTCTCCAGAATAAAATTTTACAGAGATCTAATCAATTTATATATCTTGGATATTATCTCTCTATCTGGAATGAAAAGGATATCCCTGAAAAAATTACTAGTTATAATAAAAGTTTGGGAATTATTAATCAAGATATGAAACCATCCCTTGTACAAAAAAAACCAGATTATGTTTATATAACACTTTGGCTAGACCAGTGTTGACCTATGGTTGTGAAGCATGGACACTAAAAAGACAACATGAAAGCAAAATAACAGCTTGTGAAATGAGATTCATGTGCAGAACAGCGGGTTACACCAGATGGGATCGAAAAAGGAACACCGATATCTTAAAAGAATTGAAGACTATGCCAATTTTGGAATATATTAAACAGTACCAACTAAATTGGAAACACCATCTTGAAAGAATGAGTTCAAATCAGATCCCCAAAGCTGTTTATAATTATATACCAAGAGGACGAAGATCTCTGGGCCATCCTATGAAACGCTGGAGGGAAAATTTTCTATAGGATCGTAACAGGCCTTGGCTTAATGCTTGGAAGGAAGAAGAAGAAAAAGCTGGGGTCTTAATATTATTATGAAGTCCTAATTTTGATAATTCATAAGTAGTTCATCCTCTAATTAAACTATGCTGACCACATGTTACCTTTATACTGCCAGATCATCGATCAACTCTAGAGTGACAAACATGGAGTCAGGCTAGTAGCTGGTTGAAGGTCAAGAGCTGATTTTGCCATGAAGTTAAAGAACAAGTTATTTTCAATCAATTGAAGAAATGAGTCATATTAATTTATTACTTATTTTACCATGTTGTAATTTTAAGTTTTATCTTCTAAAATAATTTCCCAGCTCATGCCACAACAAACTTCCTCCTTACTGGTAAGATGAATGAATCTTTTTATAATCTTCTAATTATTGTAGTATATAACTCCATCAATTAATCAAAGATAAGATTAACTCATCAGGATATTGCAAACATAACTCATTATTGCAAATCCAGCCGTTGGTGATGGTAGTGACACCTACCTGGCAGCGGACAAAACAAAAATTATAGATTTGTATATGTGGAAAGAATTGTTAATGTTTGTGCCAGGTCTAGAATGGTGTAGTGGGCTGCAAACTAGTCTGGAGAACTAGAGGTCCATGGTTCGATTCCTGGTTCAGACATTAATTTTTCTTTCACAATATCATTATAATAGTATCACTGCAGCCTATTATAAAAGATGTACAACAATTTTTACTATGCTGCACATATGTCTTCTCCTCATAAAGAGAATATTATTTCTATGTCAACTCCACGGTGTGACGGGTCCAGAAGGCCCTTGGCCTACAAGCCAGCTGCTGGCCTCACATCCACATGTGTTAATCACAGAGGCAGACGATCTCCAACCAGTGTAGGGTGACATGTGGTCCGGAAGTTGGGTCACCCAGCCATTATAGCTGTTTTTCTCAACCTTGAGTCCCTACCCAAATTCCTCACAACACTGGGTGGATACCGGCTCCATGCTGGTCAAAATTCCATGAGAAAATTTCTTCCCACTTGGGGACTCAAACCATAGCTTTTCACCAAGGCATCTAGCCTTAATCACTTGGCTACAGTGCAGGACATTATTTCTATGTATTATCCAAAAAAATACTTTATTTCAAAATAGCTCTATTTCGTTATTTCAGATAATCTGGGTTCTACTATACTCGCAATTTAAAACTGACTAACAATATCGCTGAAATAATACGCGTATTTGTAAGATTAATCACTGAATGATATAGCTTTCCCCTTCCAATTATACTGTAAAATCTAGCTCTTTTATTTACTTCTCAACTAACCATTATCCAATGCTTCTTCCATAAATATAATTGAATGACTGAAATCTGTCAGTATTAATTAGTAAATATTCTGCCTGTTTCCCAGAACTAGCTCAATGGAAGTTGCAGGGGCAACAGTAATCATTAAATTGAAAATCCCACAGACAACATTTCCACTACAATAATTAATTGGTTCCAATACTGTTGTTACCTTTTGGAAAAAAGAAGAAAAAAAAACGAATTTACATTAAAATGATCAAGAAATCCAATATGAATATTGAATTAATTTCAGCTATTCAAACTAAATCCATTAGCAAGATCATCTTTATGTCAAAAATGAATTACTCTTTCCCTCTTTTATTTATTTTTTTTTTTGCATTCATTAAAGCAATTCAGAAAATAGGGAATATGAAGAGAGATAGGCTGGAGGGAGGGGAGGGTTTTACATGATTTGCATAACAATTTACTTAATGTCTTCCAAACCGAATAACAATGTTTGATCATTCAAATGTAAACTTTAACCACTAAATGGATTGCTCTTTCTGCTGACATTGCACTGCATTTCAGTGTAATCATTTTCAAACTACCAAAACTGCATTACAATGTAAACTCTAATCAATACGACATATTGCGAGATTCATTTCATAGCTTCAATTAACACAACCAATAATGAAAATATCAGGAAATAAAATTATCCTATAACAACCTATTATAGAATTGAAGGGCTTCGGGCAACACAATGATAAGCCAAAGGAAAAAAATAGTTTTGAACAGTATTAGCATTATATAATAGTATATTATGATGTGAGTTTTCCTCGATTCTGTAAAACACTTCACAAACATGCATTGTACATTATTTTTTGCACGATGGTATTTTCAAAATATTAAATAATAGTAAAATAATAACATCCTTGTTGGAAATATTTGCATTCATTATAGACAATTGACTAACATTAACAGCATGGGCAATGTTTATTAGTTGAAACAACGGAGGCCATGAGACCAATTAGTGATAAAATGGCAGAAAATATGTATTATTGTTTTATATTGTTTCAAATAAAGTTTGGTTCATTTAAAATGCAGTGATTTGTTTTGTATAATGTATATTAACATTACCTTTTGGATTTTTTGTATATACATTGCATGTAGTATATATAGAGGGCAGAGGTTTTACTTCCCACACACGTGTTTGTAATATGTAATATTACAGTATAGTTATTTAGGTTGGCAACCCTGAAATGTAGGAAGTTGAACTTTCAATCATGGTCGCCCATTGCTGTAAGTACGACAAAATGCACTATCATGCAAAAATATGTAAGTCTAGAGTATAATATTATTGGAACTTACATAACTATCTGATACACATATCCGAGGGAAAGAAATCTCATATCTTGTAAAAATAATCTTGTATCAATAAAACCTATGTTGATAGGTTTATTTGGGATTTAAGGTTTACTTGGAACTTGTATGATATAAGTAACAATGTATAAGAGAAAAATTTGTGTTTAGAATGGAGTGCTCAGATAGCTCAACGGTAGAGCATTGACCCAGAAAGTTAAAGGTCCTGGGATCAAACCCTGGTGTGAGCATATAATTTTTCCCTTCAAATATGTATGATGAATTTTAATTACTCTGTTTTACAACATTTTTTTTTCAATATTTTTAAATTATGTGTATTTATAATATGAAAATATGGAAAAAAATGGTTGCAATACAGAGGAGAATGATATAAACTATAAATGTCCTGTACCATGAATTACAACACCAATCTTATATGACTAATACTAACAAGAACAAAATTTGACATAGAGATATAAATTAGGTCACTCTCGTTAATTGAAATCATAAAGTAATAAATATAGTCATATCAAGTTTGGTATAAATAAATCAGTAAGATGAGAAACAGATCATAGAATTATTCATAATGTAATTAAATCAATAATTTAATTTAACTAGTGTTAGTCGAGTGCTTGAAGTTCTACCAAAATCATAATTGAATCAGAAAGAAAATATGTATATTTATTTTGGGGTGTAATCGATGATGGGGTGAGAGTATTTTAATTAGCAACCAGCATCGTCAGGAATTTGGGTAGCTACAATATGTAGCGGCTCCAGGTTCAGAAAACCAGCTATAACTGCTGGTGAAGCTGACATGCTGACCACATATCACCCCTACATTGGCAGGATGATCTTCTACCTCTGTGATTAACACATGTAGATGTATTACTTTCCTATAGTTTAAATGGGAGCTTTTCGCACTGGATTTTAGTGCCTTGCAGTTAAAAATGGCAGATCATTTTTTTAGGCATGGCCTTTGTACAACACATGCTACTCTGGAAGAAAAGTAAGTCTTGTACCATGGAGATTTTCCATAAACACTACCTTGCAGTTAAAAATGGCAGAACTGTTTCCATTTTTTTTATTGATAACACTAAAGCTTGTCAAAAGCTACTAAACAAAATCAGTTGACAAACAGAGGAGAAAATGGTACATAACTGTTTTGCCTATTTATATGTAGATATAAATAAGAGGTGGTTTCATTAATTGAAGTGAGTCCAAGGCACGACAGAGAAAGAGAATTAGCCACTTGGCCATAAAAAAGGTAAGTTAAATAAAAATGTCATGCAGCTCAAGAATATGTTCCTAAAAACACACATGAATATGAAAGGGGAAATACAATGAAGTAGTAGACATTTAAAACATAAACAAAGGGAAAAACATGAAAGTTGATATAGAAATGAATTAAATATTTCTAATGTTATTATAACTAAATAAGTTCATAATCTGTAAAAGGAATCTGTTTCTCATTTGTTAAAAAATACTTTTCTTAGAAATAGATGTTATAGTTAAAAGTGACAATTCCCAGAATCTTAAGACTGGAGGGCCATAACAACCACGTCTAAGTGCAAAAAAAGGGGGGGGGCTAAAAGATACATAGAATCCTGAACATCTTTAGATAACTGGAAAACCAAAGTAGCAAAGAGTTCCACTTACAGAACTCAGATTAACTAACTCACTGGCTCTAGCAAACCCATATATTCATGGTCATGCAGACATAAGCTCTCCATACACCCCTATCCCGAGTTAATGTTTTTTCAATCACCTCCTGTATAATCTACTTCCCTCAAATCATGGTCAATGTTATTCTCCCACCTCATCCTTGGTCTACCAACTGGACAATTCTTAAAAGTTTTAAAATTTTTTAACCTAGTTGAGAACAATGGCACCTGCCCGGCCAGGTATCTGTTTTAATATCTTACATTATGACTATTTACCTCAATGGAATTTTAACATGAATTTTATCAGTATTGATTAACTTTTAATTGCTAATTTATTTTATGTAACTTTGTGGATTTTGGTAAAGATCATGTGTAGAATTTATTACTTTTGGATAAATGAAAGAAGGCCTTTAGGTCTAAAGCTCTAGTGAAATAAATAAATATCACATTCTACAGTCAGAAAGAGTAAGGTATCAGCAAGTTAATATATATATATATATATATATAAGAACAAATTTATTGGTCTCGGCGAAATAATAGTAATTTTACGTGTATTTATTTTGTATAAATACAGAATCTGTCCAATGTGAAATCGGAAAGATATTTCTACAGAATTCATGAAAAAAATGTTTATAAGGTGGAAAGACAGAGAGAAATCAATTGGTTTTCCACTCCATTGAATTCCCATTAGGCAAAATAATAATAAGGGATGATTCCTGCCGCCTGGTGAAGTAGATTTTCTACCTGTAACTGAAATTTTCTTTCGGCCTCACTGCACACCTGTTATGTGAAATACAGGTTTGTTTAACGAATATTTGGCGTATGACATGTCTTACAAATAACCTGTGCACCGTAAAATCTTAAATTAGTTTAAAATCTGAGACCGATTGTGTATGTATCTCTTACAGATAGCATTCTAAAATTCTGGAACAAAGATGGCTAAATCGTATGTATAATTGTCATTAAACGAAAAAGTGAAAGAGAATGAAGATAAAGAAAAACAAACTCTCAGTATGTGAAATAATGACTAAATTTAAATGTGGAAAAACCAAAGTTTATGAGACATTAAAACACAAAGAAAAAATAATTAATGAATGGATGCAAGGAAATGATCAAACAAAGTGGAAAAAAAAAGTAAATAAATAAACAAATCAACGAAGTAGTGTGGGAGTGTTTTACAAAAGCACGATCAAAAAATCTCCAAATTTCCACACCCATGCTCCAAAGTTAAGTTCTAGCTGTTTGCTACATCCGTAGAGAATAAATATTTCAAGGCATCTTCAGGTTGGCTGTACAGTTTTAAAAGATGATACAATGTAGTGTGGAATCAAAGGATGTGGATGAAAGTATAGTTAGTGAGTGGAAAAAGAAACTGCATACTTTAATTTCAGGATACGCGCCTAAAAGTAATTTTTTAAAGCTGAAGAAACGGGCTGTTTTTTTTTGTTTTGTGCGTTACTGTCAAAATCGCTTCAATATACTATACTCCACTTTTCAATGGCAGCAGAACTATAATTAATCCTATGCATGGAAAAAGACATATGGTACTCTATAATCTAAGATTGGTTAATTTTTTATTTTTGTTTTTATAATGTGGAATTTTGTTGAATGTGAAGAAAAAAAAAATGGTCCCATATGATTCCATTTTGAACAAGTTTTACTGTATATATTACCAGCAACATTATACTAGTACTACTTTGAATTAATTTAAAATTTAAAGTTAACTTTTATTTAAAACCTTCTCAATTAATGAAACTCTTACCAAGTGCTGTGTAAAGTATGTGAAATCTGATTTCAGTGTTTTATTAAGTCAACAATACACGTTAGATTAAAGGGAATTTTAAATACATCAATCCATTTCAAAACCTCATGATTATAATATCATAAGGTTAATGGTAATGGATCTCCTAAGTACTTTAAGTGAACTGCTTTTATTAATCCACTGTCAAATTATTCAGTAACAGTGTGCCATTATAATCAACCTCATGTTATGCCAAGTTATGTTTCCATCTAACTATAGGTGAACAACTTTCCAACTCTGCTACGAGAGATTATTTATATAAAACCACATCTCTTATTCTTCTTCTTCCTTTCATGTGATAGACCTAGTGGTCTGTTATGGTCTCAATCCAACATTTGAAGGGTCTGCCCAAAGATCTGTTGCCTGGTGACTGGTAATTTAAGATCTGACGTGGTATTCTTGTTCTGCTCATTCTTCTTTCATGAGATTTCCAGTTGTTTCTGTATTTTTGTACACATTCCATGACTGATTCTGTTTGTAATTCTTTGAGGATCTCAGAATTCCTTTTATGATCTGTTCTTGAGTAGCATGCAATATTTCTCATAAATACCACATCCCTTTCTTTAGATATCCCAGGGCAGGTAATTGCTTTTATGGACAACAAAAGAATGCAGAAGTGAAAAGGAGCATACATAGGACAAATAAAGATTATAAAATCATTAAAACTCCATGGTACGATAGACGAAGGCCCTTGGCCTACCAGCCCGCTGCAGGTCTCACATCCAAATGTGTTAATCATAGAGGCAGACGATCATTCAGCCAGTGTAGGTGTGACATGTGGTCAGCATGTTGGGTCCCCCAGCCGTTACAGCTGGTTTTCTCAATCCTGGAGCTACTACTTATTGTAGCTACCCAAATTCCTCGCGATGCTGGGTGGGCATTGGTCCCATACAGGCCTAAATTCCATGAAAAAATTTCTTCCCCCTTCGAGATACGAACCAGCACAAGTCCTATAGCTCTGGTCTAAGGCACCTTGTCTTAACCACTCGGTTACGGTGCAGGACTTACAAAATTGCTACCTTGTGACTAATTACTGTGGTATGTCAATCATCAGAAATATCAAATACCAAACCCATATTTTCTCTGTTTCAATCATTTTAACTTTTTTAATGTAGGTGCAGTAAGCTAAATATTTATATCTCTCACTAAGAGAGGCCATGCCGTAGCTTAGTTGGTTAAGGCAATATGCCACATGCTAGAAGGTTGGAGATTCGAATCTGTATGTGTTAAAATTTTTAAACTAATATAAATATTTTGGCAGGACCATGGATGGTCCTGGAGTTGACTCAGCCTCTTATGGAAATTCATACCATAAATGGATCTTCATATATGTTTTAGAATCCTATTTTACAAAACCTATTTTAGCTTATTACATTATATTCCATTAAATATAGCAGGATATACTCTATATTTTTTTAGAGAAAAATTTTTGCCTAGACGAAGACTCGAACCCGGGACCTTTGGCTTGCCAGGCCAAATGCTCTACCTACTGAGCTACCAAGGCAAGTTGCGATCTAGACGCAAATTTTTCTCTTATATACATTGTAATTCCCTCTCACCAAATGCTTTTGAAACCATTGTTTCTATCTTTGCAAATGGTGGCTTCTTAGTTAAGAAGACATTTATTGGGAATTTAACATTACTTTATAAAGCTAGTAAGGCTTCTAATGATGTTTTTATTATTAATTTAACATTTCTCAATGAAAGATAAATTATATTTGAAGAGAAAATTTTTTGCCTAGACCGAGATATACTCTGCTGGATAAGAAAAGGAATGAAGATGTAAGAAGGGAACTAAATATTTTCAAACTTACAGACTGAATAATTAAATATAGGAACGACTGGAAAGAACATATTGTTAGAATGCCAGAAGAAAAATTTCCAAAATTATTGCTAAATTATAAACCGCATGGAAGGAGAAATGTTGGACGCTCACACAGAAGATGGTCTGAACAATTTTAACAATTCTAGCTTCCCTGTATGATGATGATGATATATTCCAATCTAATGAATCATGATCTCTGGAGAAACACGTTAGTACAATATGTTTAATATTCTAAAGAATGTTTTCTTTCACAAATGTTGTATTCCAAATCCAGTTTGTTTTCAGAGTTTTCATAAGGGCTAGCATATCAAAATATTTAGATCTGTATTTAACCACACTTCACATTTGGGAAGAGAAGAAACCAATAATGAAACAGAAAATTAAATTTTATAATTAAATTTCTTAAATAATCAATTGAATTGGTGTTTACTTGACGAAAATCCATAACTTATTCAATTAAATAAAAATAAAAAATAAAAAACTATAGGTTTTATTTTAATTTAATTAAACAATTTCTTAAAGCTTTTAGCAACATGGACTAATAAAGTTACAAACCAGGAAAAATAAACACACACACACACACATATACATACTTGGACCAACAGATTCTGTACTCCTGTAGCACTGGCATCGTTCTTAGATAAGTATGTGTCAATACTCACACCATTTCACCAAACCCCCCCCCCCCTTACATCAAACAACAAACATCGAGTTAGGGATTTTGCCAAACTTCCCCAGTGTCATCGCTCTTGAATATTGAATAATGCTAGGTTGGAGTCAAGTTGACAACTCTGAAGTGCAAGAGAGCGCTAGAAAAGAGAGAGAGATGGAAATGTAGGGAGGGAAATGATTTGCCGAGGCAGAAAAGGAAGCAGGCTTTAGTTCACATATCTTATGGGGGCACAGATCCGTTGGACAGACAATATATGTATGTATGTATGTATGTATGTATATATATATATATGTGTGTGTGTGTGTGTGTGTGTACATACTTTTCAAGACAGTATATTAATTAAAATAAAAATTAGTCCAATCAGCCCTGATCTGATCTCTAAAAATTAACAATAAAATATTTTCTGCATTACATGATTTCCTTGATATCCTTAGCAATTTTTTTAGCTTTATAAAACTCCAGAAGACTAGTTCAGGTATGTATTAATTACTTGCAAACATTCCAACAAAAAGAATTACAATATTTCAAGATTATTAAACATGGGGAGATAGAAAAATCTACAATAGCTGCTCATATATAGTAGAAAACCATACGAATGAACAGGAAACAAATCTATTAAAACATTTAAGAAGACTAACAGAAGTCACAATATAAGGGGAAAAAATTCATCCAGAAGAAGAAAAATAGATTTATGAATTCTGAATTTCTCAAAGGGCAACATTTCATTCCCTAACTTGACTAGTAGGATAGGTAAAAAAAAACTGATTTTTTGCACATTCTAACAGGGATCAAAAGTTTCATATTTTCAAGATAATCAATGGAAAATTATTTTAAAAAAAACATACATTGACCTTCAGTTCATGCAAAGGGCTTAGAGTTTGAAAAAGTTTAAAAAAAAAAAAAAAAAAGACTTTTGCCATTATACACCATGTCCACAAATATAGTATCATACTTTAAACTACTACTATGTCACTTTGGATAACCATATCTAAATGAAACTGGTGACAGTCAAAAGAGAAACTCAAAAACTTTTATGCATGTTAACAATGGAGAATAATGGACAACAATACAGAAACTAAACTAAATTTAATCATGATTTTTGTGGTCGATATGGGTTCATTGTTGGACATTTAGCAGACAGATTAAATGTGAATGTCTGCAGCGTCACTCGTGGGGGCCACATTAAATGTATATGAGGTATAGCAAACACTTTTTGAGTTTCTCTTTTGATTGTCACCAATTTCATTTAGATACGATTATCCAAAGCGACGTAGTAGTAGTTTAAGTATGATACCATATTTGTAGACAGTATTTGCAATTTGGCTTTTAATAGCATCTAAATATTTAATTTTAGTTACCTGGTGACAAAAAAATTATATTTAAAATATCTTCTCTATTTTGCTAATGTGCAAAAGGCCTAAAATTTAAAAATTCACATGAAACTTTGGGATTTTTATTGTGTTACGAATAGAAACAATGTGGAATTTTAAATTATAAAACGCCATTTTTGTTAATAATGTTAATGATTTCATACATTCAATTCTAGTAAATGTACATTATTTTGCAGCTGTTTGCCTAATTCACAATTAAAAGGTGTGAAGGAGATAAAATAAAATGACAACTGTTAAATACATTATTTTCAGGGTGACTAAGCTGTTTGGTGAATGTGAAGGTATCATATAAGCCCTGGTTTAAACCCTATCACACCTAAGGATTGAGAGGGGGAAAATAGTATATCCAAAATTACCGATATTAGTATCTAATCCATAGTTTTTTGGGATAGCTAAACTCATTGGTGACAGTCCCAATACCATTTAAAGTTAATAGTGTGAAAAATAAAATCTTTAAAATGACCCAGATTAGTGTCAACACATGGTTTTTGGGGTCACTTATCTGATTGGTGACAGTCTCAATGACATTTAGGTCCATGTTTGATTTGTTGCAACACTAAGGAGGAAAGGTGAGAAAATAAAATTTCAAAAAGTGGCCTATGTAAGTGTCAAATCTATAGTTTTTGGGGTTGTTATGCTAACTGGCCACAGTCCCAATGAATTTAAGCTTAACCCCTAGCACACCAACCGGGGGCAGGAAAGGGTGAAAATAAAATTAAGACAATGAATGAGAATGACAAAATCATACTTTACGGGGTTGTTAAGATGATTGGTGTCGCATAAACCTAGGTTTAAACCTTAGCACATCTAGCAAGCAAGAGAGGTGAAAAATAATATATTCAAAATTACTGACATTAGTGTCTAATCCATAGTTTTTTTTAACATTTTCCAATACTGTTATTTTAACACAGTTCGAATAATGGATCATATTATAATGATATTGTGAAAAGAAAAATTAATGTCTGAACCAGGAATTGAACCGTCGACCTCTAGTTCTCCAGACTAGTGTGCAGCCCACTACACCATTCTAGACCTAGCACAAACATTCTTTCCACATATACAAATCTATAATTCTCATTTCATCCGCTGCCAGGTAGGGCTGCACACTAGTCTGGAGAACTAGAGGTCCACGGTTTGATTCCTGGTTCAGACATTAATTTTTCTTTTCACAATATCATTATAATATTATAATCCATAGTTTTCAGCATTGTGACAATGCTCATTGGTGACCCTGTAGATATCATGTAAGTCAAAGTTTAAACCCTAGCATCCCTACAAGTTGAGAACGGATGAAAAATATTATGTCTAAAACATGACTGGTAATTGAGTTTGTATTTTTTAACATTCTTACCTCATTTGATTGTTTAGTTGGACATATGTTTCAAGGCTGTTGTCCCATCTTCAGCGTTGCACAAACTGATTTTTTTCTTTTCTTCACGTTATCGGCCCTGGATCTGTGTTCCAAAAAACTTGGTAATGAGGCTCCTTTCTCCGGGAATTTCAAAGTTCTTAAGAAGGAGCCTCATTACCAAGTTCTTTGGAACACAGATCCAGGGCCAACAACTTGAAGAAAAGAAAAAATCAGTTTGTGCAAGGCTGAAGATGGGACAACAGCCTTGAAACATGTCCAAATAAACAATCAAATGAGGTAAGAACATTAAAAAAAAACAAACTCAATTATTAAATTAAACCTCATAATGTTACTTCCTAATGATTTTAAAATGACTGGTGTCCAATCCATAGCTTTTGGGGTTGCTTAACTTCATTAATGACAGTGAATACATTTTTTAAGACAAAGACTGACTTGGATCATTAGCATGGTGGTAAGGGTTACACGTAGAAATAAAGATAAAGGGACAATATTGATATCAAATTCATAGTTTTTCAGGGTCACTGAGATGAATAATAACAGTCCCAATCCTTCAATGTTTTTATTATTAATTTAATTCCTACTGGCTTTATAAAGTAATATTTAAATTCCTAGTAAAAGTCTTCTTAAAAAAGAAGCCATCATTTGTGTAATCGAGCAAAGGTTCGTAGCATTTAGAACTTGGCAATTAACAATGTATAAGAGAAAAATTTACATTTAGATTGGTGTGCTCAGGTAGCTCAGTTGGTAGAGCATTGTCATAGAAAGCTAAAGGTCCTGGTTCAAACACCAGCCTGAGAGTATATTTTTCTCTTCAAGTATAGTCCCAATCTAGTTTAAGTCCTCATTTACACCCCATATGCATTAGAGTGAGGAGGGGTAAAAATAAAATTTCCAAATTGACCGAGAATGATACAGTTTTAGGGGTCACAAAGCTGATTGATGCCAAGAAGATTAGGATAAATAAATGTCCGAGCTACCGCCAGACAATCAACTAGTTTGATTATAAAATAATCCAGAACTCATAACAAGTTGGCTGCAATTCAAGTTCCACAAACATCTTAGTCACCCATCCAACCATGTAGGATGTCAATGTTTAATATTAAATTTATCACTTCTCAATGAATGACAAATTTAAATTGTATTAAAAATTTTAAATTCATGTAGGATATGTTAAATTATGTTGACATAGTCAAGGAGAATGTCTTAATAGTGAGTGGAGAACATATTTTAATCGACTCACCTCATACATTTTCAAACTTCTTTGATACCGACGGTTTCAGACAATATCATGTCCTTCTTCAGTCATGGCTTCCACTGATGAAATTCCATGATTGTTGATTTCTTTAGTGACATCACTTCTTGTGCTGCCATCTTTCATTGGGATTATAAACTTTGTAATTAAATTTTTATCCACCGGAATATCGAAATTCATAGATCGATATTTATTCTTCTGAATGAATATCATTTCCTAAATTGTCAATTCCAACGGTTTATGAATTTTGATATTCCGGTGGATAAAAATTTAATTACAAAGTTTATAATTCCAACGAAAGATGGCAGCAAAAGAAGTGATGTCACTAAAGAAATCAACAATCACGGAATTTCATCAGTGGAAGCCATGACTGAAGAAGGACATGATTTTGTCTGAAACTGTCGGTATCAAAGAAGTTTGAAAATGTATGAGGTGAGTCGATTAAAATATGTTCTCCACTCACTATTAATGATATAACCTCATAATGTTTACTTCCCAATATTAATTTAAATAGAATGTCTTAAATTTAGATTTTCAATTAAATTTTGGCATTGTGGATTAGAGAGCAAAGTTGAACTGTTTTAAGCAAATCAATGTACACATAATTGAGTATCTCAAAAAAATAACTACAAAGAAGTCTGCAACAGCACATGTTTATCTTTTACGGATAACTCAAAATAACAATTTCTTCTTTCATTGATGCCAAGAAGATCGGAATAAGTAGGTTCCCGGGAAAGCATAGCAGCGCACAGCAGGTATTCTTTTACGGATAACTCAAAATAACGAATTTAGTCTTTCAACTCATTTATACCAAGTACATCGGACTACGTAGATTTCCGGCCAACGCCAAGTAGACAGCATGGGGTATCTTAAAATAATTATATAATTTTTTTCCCCCTTTTACTTATTCAACTAAAGGTAAAAACACATTATGATTTATTTAGGCGTAGCAGCATATGCCAGGTATTACCTAGTTTAACATAAATTAAGTGTATGATTTTAAAAAAATATTCTTTCTGTTATCATGCACGAAATATGAAGTATTAAGACACTATTAAAAGTCAATAAAAGTTGATAAATAAGGTGAGTGTTGCGTCTTATTATAGCCTCACTCTGATGGTTAACAGTTTATATAAAAGCGGGTGCTGCACGGCAATGCTTGACATGCGGTGTTGTCACGTTTCTCATAGCGCTATGGGCGTTTATTACACAAGGACAGAAGACATGGATTATATTTATGTTATTATTTAATTTTTATGTTATTATTTGTATTGTTTAACTTTTAAAATTAAAATTATGTATGTATTTGTTTATCAAATAATTTAATTCCTACATTATATAACTTGTAGATCTACATAAATTTAATATTCATACAACATGATGCTGAAAATATTATTATTAACTGTTCGATCTGAAATATTTTCCAATGGTCGCCACATGTTGAAATCACATATTAAACTAATATAATATGTAGATATTGTATTATTATTCAAGCTACATATCACAATAAATCACTGATAATTATACCATTAATTACGGCATACAATTTTATAACTGGATCGACTTCTCCACGTTCCGAGTTTTAATTGAAACTGAGGGAAGGATAGCAATGTGGCAGCATCGTGGTAGTCGCAGCAGTCGAGATCTTTGTATTTTAATAACATATAACAGCTGCGGGGAAACAAAGCGAGCCGCTTGTTAAGCATCATAGTGAGGCGATAATACCTCATAATGGTTGAATTCTTTTCAGACATGTTTCAATACACACATCTGTACCATCTTCAGCTTGTGTATTGAAACATGTCCTAAAAGATCTTAACTTTTATTAACACCTTATTAAGAAGAACCTCATAATGTTACTTCCTTTTGTAATTTTATAACCAAAAAAGTTACCCACATATTTTAGATGTAACGGTAAAATTTAGTGTTTTTTATTGTGATTTTTTTTTCAAAACTTTAAACCCTTTGTGCAAAAAGATACAATATACAATTTTTTTCTCAATATTTTTCCATTGATTAACATGCAAATATGCAATTTTTTGGTCCTATTAGAATTTGATATTCTAAGGATTAATTTTTTTGCACACCATGTTATTTATCTTTCACCAGAGATAGGAAGACCAGTTTACAGCAGTTCGATTCAAGCAGTCATAATCTAGTTGAGAATGAGGACAATGATCTCCAAAACATGTGTATGCAAATGAATTTATCTTATGATAAGCAAGTGTAAAATTTACAATTCAATATTTGATTTTAATACTTTTTTAGCTGTTACACATTGAATTAATTTCTGATATAATTAACTTATTTCCCAATATTTAAATATAGCAACTGCAACTAATTTTAGCAAATTCTGAAAGTTATTCTCATGAAATGATTTTTGAAAAATGTTTACAAATCTTCACTCTTGGAAGTACTATTGGAATACCATTACATTTTATATACCTGGCTATTTGCTTCTATTGTGATTTATTAAATTTCCGTCGGGCACAATATTCTGTCCTTCGAGTTAGGGTGCAATGTGCCTGATCAGCACAGATTTAAAAAAATCTAAACAGGAAATCGAAAAAATGTTATTGTTAGGGATGTCCAAAGGATAAAATATTCAAAATTTGCTGCTAGAAAACTTTGTTTTGGACATAGTATTGATTAAACAAATTTGTGACAAGCCTTCCAACAACATGATATAAAAGTAAGAACAAGTTGGGTTCAGTTCAAATATACTTGAAAATAGTTCACATCATCAATATTTAGGCTATATTTTTAGCAAAATTATTCAAGAATATAACATTATTTAGTCTAATTAAGTTGAACAATTAATTTTCTTTTGCAAATATTTTCAAAATACACATCTTCAATAATATAACGACTTCGGGTGCAATGAGCTTCTCTGAATAAAATATTTACAACCTGCCATGGTAATGGTTGAGAGCAAACTGAGTGGAGTGATTGTTTAGAGCAGGTAAAAAGAAACAGCTACTCGGATGCCCAGTCTTCAATACCATCTGATTGCAGTGGAAGGGGACAAAATTATTGACAACCTGTGCCACTCAGATCAGATGTGCATGACAGATGGTTAAGAAAAGTTAATAAACATGTTATAAGTAGTCCTATGTACATTCTAGTTAGCATTAATTTTATCATCATCATCAACAACAAGGATTAAGCCCAATGGCCTGTTCTGATCTCATTATATGTCGAATTGGTCCTTCCATCTCTTCAATGGTCTTCCCAACAATCTTCTCCCTTTTGGTTTATAATTATACATTCTTCTTGGTATACTTTAAACAATATCATCATCATCATCATCCAGGGATTAGGCCTGTTGGCTCATTACAGTTTCATGAAAGCTAGAATTGTTAAAATTGTTCAGACCATCTTCTTCATGGGCATCCAACATTTCTCCTTCCGTGCGGTTTATAATTTAACAATAATTTTGGAAATCTTCCTTCTGGCATTCTATCAATATGTTCTCTCCAGTTGTTCCTATATTTAATTATTCAGTCTGTAAGTTTGAAAATATTTAGTTCCTTTCTTATATCTTCATTTCTTTTCTTATCCAGCAGAGTATATCCTGCTATATTTCTTAAAAATCGCATCTCAGCTGATTCCAATCTTTGTTCTTGTCTTTTAGTGATTGTCCAACATTCTGATCCGTACATCAATACAGGAACAGCCATTACTTTATAAAATTTAATTTTTGTTTCTTTTCTTGTGTTTTTAAGGGTTATTTTAATAGTGCCACACATTAGATTAAATTTATTTATTTTGTCATTAATATCTTCAATTTTAACATAAGATAAATTGAAACCTAGATATTTAAAACTGTCCACTTGCTCTAAAATGTTATTTATCAATTACTATTTTTGCTCTTAAGGTATTATGTTCTTTAAATGCTAAAATTTTAGTTTTATTCTTTGAAATTTTTAAATTGTAATTGGCATTTATTTTTTCCAAACTAAAAATAGCTCTTTGTAGAACATCTTCTGAACTGGAAATCACTACACAATATCTCTCTAAAATACAATTTAAGAATATCTACATCTAAAGCAAAAATATTAGCTCTGAAAGGAAAATGTGCAATAAGAACAAAAATAGTGATAAATAATGCAACTATAGACCGATTCCGATTGAGGGTCTTTCCACTTTTCAGCGGTTGCCCTTTTACCAGCCGGCTGCTGGCCCTTCACATCCACATGTGTCAATCACAGAGGTAGATGATCAACAGCCAGTGTAGGGGTGACATGTGGTTAGCATGTCGAGTCCCCCAGCCGTTATAGCTGGTTCCTCAACCTGAAGCCGCTACTTATTGTAGCTACGCAATTGCCTCACGATGCTGGGTGGGCACCGGTCCCATACTGGCCGAAATACCATGAAAAAATGTCTTCCCCTATGGAGACTCGAACCAGCGCAAGTCCCATAGCTCTGCGCCAAGGCTTCCTACCTTAACCGCTCGGCTAGTTCAGAATTTTAATTATTTGGGATGTCATTTAGGTAATGACAGAAATTTAGATAAACACACTAAAATACAATGATTCAATTATCTATGTGGCACAATTAAACATACTTTATTGAATAAAACTAGAAAAGAAACTACTTTAAAATTTTACAAAGTATTGGCAGTTCCATCTCTTATCTATAGATGTGAAACCTGGACATTAACGAAGGCAGATAATAAACAAATAGAGGCTGCAGAAATGAAGATGTTGAGAGCAATAGCAGGATTAATTTTATTATCTTTTATTTTTTTTATAGGGACCAACCTCATGGGCTAGTGGTCAGCGTTTCTGACTATGTTAATGAGGTCCCGGGTTCAATTCCCGGCCAAACCATAGAAATTTTTTCCTTAAATGGAATCATTCCTGTAGTTGCCCATGGTCTGGAATTTAGGTTAAGTTTAGGTTAAGAACTCTCCTGGCGCTTCATTATCATTTACCACCCATATCATATCAACATCTGCCTTCTAGGTGCCCCAACGTCAGAAGTGGGTTACAATTAAGCCAATGCCAGAATGAACACCAGAAACGTTGAAATAACAACCTGGGGCATTGAATTTTTTTTTTTTGGTAGGTAGTCATTATTTGGTAATATTTAATATATTTCAGAATTATTTATGGTTAACTGTATAATATTGTGCACACTAGTCATCACTACTGCAAAAAGCAGCTACTATTACTCCACTAAGTAATCTGTGCAGGCGGAAAATAAGTTAACTAACATGCTGTATTTCTTTCTCTCTTCCTTACTATGTTACCACTTCCTGTACTCTGTACATGTCCTTTGTTTGGCAGGTAGAGAGCTGATAATTACTATGGATTTTAATGGTCCTTCCTTCTACACGGTTATTGGCAAAATGACTAATTTGATAACCCTATTACTATTGGTGTTACATGTAGGAATGAGCTGTCCCTTCTCATTACATGTTGCCACTTGTAATTTATTGAGAGGCTGGTAACGGAGAGACGACAAATACTGTGATTTTAAATTATCTAACAGCTTGAGCGTTCCGTGCTTAAATGACTAATTTGACAACCATGCTAATATCTTTCACACGTGTTTTGGAATTCTCTGCCCAGATGTACAGGCTTCTCCTACATCCCTTCCATAGATTCAGTAGTTCGGCGACACTAGCACTAAAACTCTTCCCCTCCGCCCATGCAGAGTTAACTTGGTGGTATAATACATACAAGGTATGTTGAAACATGTGTGTAAACTGCCTATTATGTGATAATGGTATAGTTCACTAACCAGTAAAATTAGACTATTAGGAATGGAGGTTAACCTGAAGGTAAAATTTAAAAATCATTCTAGCGGCCAAAATTTTCAATTTTTTTTGCAACAAAACTCAGTATATATCACCAAAAAAAAAAAAGTATTCACCAAATATCAGCAAAATCCATAGTGAAAGTTTACCTGGAAGCCAAAATTTAAAAATCATCTAGTAGCCGCCATTTTTTCTCGCAACAAAACTGTACACATACAGTGCGATTTAATTAATAAAATAAAGATATATTCCACATACCATCAAAATCAGAGCATACATATTGACTTGCTGCAGAATTTGCATAGTGTACACAGTTCTTGTGAGATGAATCTTATTGATGTTATATTGGTGATGAAATCATTCTGATCTTCTATTTCACTAAAATAGTGGTTAGAGTTTCACTCCTTTTCTAATCATCAAAATTTATAGACAAAATATACCACACTTTATTTATTTATTTTTTAGAATTTCTATATAAATAAGTTCAAATAAACATACAAATGTGATTTAGTTAAGTACCATGTGTCCACAAATATAGTATCATACTTTAAACTACTACTATGTCACTTTTGATAATCATATCTAAATGAAATTGGTGACAATCAAAAGAGAAACTCAAAATGTTTTGTGTATGTTAACAATGTCAACAATGGAGAATAATGGACAATGCAGAAACTAAACTATTTAATCATGTTTTTGGTCGATATGAGTTAATTGTTGGATATTTAGATGTCTGCAGTACTTTTTGAGTTTTTCTTTTGATTGTCACCAATTTCATTTAGATACAATTATCCAAAGTGACATAGTAGTAGTTAAAGTATGATACTATATTTGTGGACACGGTATATATTGAATATCTACAAAAATGTAGAATATGTATTAATGTGTAATCATTTCTTGTCCCATTTCAAATAACCTGGCATGTGCATTTCATTCCAATGGCAGTAATAAGGATTTTCAGTACACTGGTAAAGAGAGCAAACCTCAATGCCATAACAAAGAGTAGACTTCACAAAGGTTTTATAAAGTCTTAAGAAACATTCAAACTGCCAGGATTTTGAAATTATAAGACTGGATATGAGGTAAATGTAAAGAATTTTATTTTAAATCTTAATCCAAACAATCTTTTATCACTGAAATTCATTGGAGAACATTTTTTTTTTAAATTCACCTCATAAATTTTGTGTTTTTCATGAAACTGCGGTTTCAAGTGTAATCATGCCCACTTCAGCCACAACTCCAACTGATGAAATTCTTTGGCCGTCAACTCTTCTATTGTCATCAACTTCAGCACTGCAATCTATGGTTGAATTTATAAACTTCAAAATCAAATTTTGTTCATTAGGAATATCAAAATTCATTGATCTATATTTATAATGATCTGATTTCGAAGTTTATAAATTCAACCATAGATGGCAGTGCTGAAGATGGTGACAATAGAAGAATTGATGGCCAAAGAATTTCATTAGTCGGAGTTGTGGCTGAAAATGGGCGTGATTACGCTTGAAACTGCAGTATCGTGAAAAACATAAAATTTATGAGGCGAGTTTTCAAAAAAATGTTCTCCGATGAATTTCATAATATTTACTTTTTCTTCTACATCATGAAATTAGGCCTTTTGACCTGTTTTCACATCAAGTGGGGTTTAATGAATTTCCCATCTAGTAAACGGGCGTCCCACACTTACGGGTGTCCCACACTTCTATGCCCTATTGGTTTGAACTTTGTACTTTAGTAACAACTGAGGGATTCTATCTGTAGGCATTCTTTTAACATGTTCATACCAGTTGTTTCTCATGTTGTCAATTCTATTTGTTAAATTAAAAATATTTAAGTCTTTCCTAATATCTTCATTTCTTTTCCTGTCCAAAATTGTCACACCTGCTACTGAACATAAGAACTTCATTTCTACAGTTTCTATTTTTCTTCTGTCTGAACGGTTAAGAGTCCAATTTTCACTTGCATATGTTAAGACAGGCACTGCCATAATTTTATAAAATTTTAATTGTGTGCTCCTCAAAGTTTTATTTTTAAGTGTCCGTTTTATAGTGCCACACATTCTATATTATTAATTTAATTTAATATTAATATATAATGTTTACTTCGCAACATTAATTTAATGTAATCTTTTATCATTTGGTTGGTAATTTAAAATTGCCTTAGGAATCCTGGATCCGGAAGTATGGTCCACATGTTGACACAAGTTCTGTTAATATTGATGGATGTTATCTATTATGAGCATCATAATTAATTCCTCGAGGATGCCATAATTTCTTCTGTGATTCCCTGATACAGCCTTGCTGTTGGTACATGAATCTCATCTCACTACAAATAATTCTACTTTCAACTCTTTTTTGCAGGCAGGGCACATGCCTCACTCCCATAGCAGAAAAGTCTCTCCATGCTACAAGATGCCTAGAATGTCCTTGGCATACCAGCCAGCTGCTGGTCTCACATCTGTATGTGTTAATCAAGGCAGTGGACAATCATCTAGCCAATATAAGGGTGACACCTGGTCAGTATGTCAGTTTTCAGCTGTTGTACCCTCTTGCCTTTCATGTTTGTAAGTACTGTTTCAAGTTGTTCTAATGTGATGGTCTCTTCATTAAAATTAGCTGGATTCTCTGCTAAAAGTATGGCAATATTTTGGTTTCAAAGATTTTTACAATATTTTAATCATGTGTCACTGAAAATATATTGAATCTGAGATTATCTTGAAAAGAAAAATTAACATTTGAACTAGGATTTGAACCCCAGATCTCTGGTTCTATGCACCAGTATGCAGTCCTTTACACTATTCAAGACATGATACAAACATCAATATTTCATTCTTCACATATAATTCTCTAATCGTGCAAAGGCACTACGCTACCATGATTCAAGAACTATATATAAGGAAAGAAATGTTGATGTTTGTATCATATCCTGAATTGTGTAATGGGCTGCATACTTGTGCGTAGAACCGGAGGTCCAGGGTTCAAGTGTTAATTTTTCTTATTAAAATAATATTGCCCAGTATTGGAAAGTATTAATATTTAATAATAATTTAACTTTTATAGGAATTAATCACTATGAGGTTTAATTTATGGTGAAATTTAATCATAATATCAAAATCTAATATTATCTTTATTTTCATTGCCCAGAAATTTCATAATTTTAAATGTTTGTAGTTATAATCTTGTTACAACATTTTCTAGAAAAGAGAAAACTATTCCAGGTTGTATTGATAACAGTCACATTCCTGTTAGCTCTCTTAATATCTGATGATGTTGCATATGAGCAGACAGTTGTTTATTTTTCAGCACTACGCCTCAGACCTTTTGGATTCAATTTTTTTTTTATGTGAGCGAAACTCTTTATTCCATCTAGTAAACATTTGCAAATCTCGATTAATGAGGTTAATAATTGATAGATTATTTACCATGTCAGGGAAAATATCCACATTTAAAAAAACAAGAAAGAAAAACTTATGAATTTTGAAATTCCCAAGGATTTTTATTTGATCCAGAGGTTCATCAGTCCACCAACGGAGGGAGTAAGAAGCAGTTCTCCTGAATGACATAACATCAGTCAACGAGATTACTGAAGTTGAATCCATCTGGGCTTTCAAACCAGTATAAATAGAAGAAGGGATATGAGGTGAAGTATCAAGAATTTTAATTTAAATCTTAAATTAAACCTCATAGTGATTTTTCCTATAAAAGTTCAGTATAACTTAACTGAGAATGAATGGATCCTCAATTTTAACAAATTGTTATTGGATAGATATAGTCTGTATATCTATGGTTATTAACGTTACAATACAAAGAGAGCTGTGAAATGGGTGACTATCTGTCCTAACCAATACTTCTGGAAACTGCCTCATTAGTCTACAAAATTGTCTTCTTCTTCTTCCTTCCAAGTATTAGGCCATGGCCTGTTATGATCCTATAGAAAATTTTCCCTTCAGCGTTTCATAAGACGGCCCAGAGATCTTCATATTGTCAGGGGTCCCCATCTAGGGGATATGTGGATGGCAACCACAAGGTGCCCAAGCTGAGCAAAACATTGCTTCCACTTACTTGTATTTTGCTCCTTACCTTTATCTGGTATTTCTTCCACTTACTTATACCAGACCCTTTTAACTTTACTATCTAACCTCTCTTGGTTAACTCTTGTTTTTTTTCGACCCCGATGCTATTAGGACATCCGAGGGCTAGGGAGTCTTTCCTTTCTTCCATTTCTTCTTTCCTTTATTTTCTTTTCTTCTCCAGAAAAGCCTGACCAGAGGCTATAAGATGGCAGCCCCATCACTGGTCTTGCCTTCCTTTGGCCAGCAACCAATTGAAGGGACTATTATTACGCTTTCAAGACTTATACGATCTAGATAGTACAATCTATAAACCAGTTGCAGAAATCACATAATATTGAAAGTCATATCCCTCAAGTTCCTGGTGGAGATGAATATGTTATAGGTGAAATTTGTTGTCTTTGGACATTTAGTTTAAGATAGAAAGGAAGATTACGAGCATTTGAAAAAGTTCTTAGGAATTTTTTTGGGCCAAAAAAAGATGAGCAGACAGGTGGATGGAGAAAACTAAATAACAGCTACATGATATGTATGCGTGTATAGGCCGCACTTTTCTACCTAAAATATTTGTTTCAAAATTAGGGTGCGGCTTATACATGAAATAACTAGATAAGTGGTATATATTGGGAAGTTTCTGCACTATTTATGTATGTCGTCAAGGTCGTGATGTGTCATAAATCATCCTGCCCAGCCGTAACTTGCCTTAAATTCATTGCACAGGATTTCCATATTCTTGGCTACCTTAAGGACTTCGAATTGTATCATTTCGACGGATACAGAAAATCCGTCTGCCCTTGTTTTTCATACATAATCCAGGAGAACTCTTTGTAACTGTGGATATTTTGCTTTTTTTCCAAGGAAAGACTGTCGATGTTGTGATGTGTTTTCAAGTGCATGTTTTGTTTGGATCCATCATCACACATTTTTTTCATCCACATCAAACTTTCTTCCTGCTGTCCTATTTCTGTGTTCTGCTGCATAACGCACCCCTTGTAGCTTGAATTTGGAGGTATAACTTGCTCTGCACTGACCCATGTTTACACACAGTGAACAGAAATGACAATGAATACCGTACCTACCAACTGACCATCCATTTTACCCTTGTGTTAATGACTGAGCTGCAGTCCAAATGTGCCATTACATAGCCGGCAAAAGAAGCTTTGGAATTTACAACATTGCCAGATTTAAAAATGGTGTAGACCTACTTCTGTCTTTTTCACTGGTTGTTAGCAAAAATATAAGACAAATATTTTTTCCCTAATTTATTATCGCAAAACTTGGGTGTGGCCTATACATGCATAAATATGGTAATAAGAACAGTTAAGTCTCATAGGCTATGATGGACAGGACATGTGGCACTTATGGGGGATGAAAGAGGAGCATGGAAGCTTCTGGTAGGAAAACCAGAGGAAAATGCCCAGTTGGTAGACTAAGAATGAGGTGGGAGAATAACATTATCCATGATTTGAGGAAAGTAGATTGTACAGGGGATGATTGGAAAACATTAGGTAAGAATAGGGATGTATGGAGAGCTTATGTCCTTGTGGCCATGAACCTACGGGTTTGATACAGCCAGTGAGTGAGTTAGTTTGAGACTCTTGGACTATGGCAAAATTCTGAGTCATAGGCAATCCTTGTGAAATCATGAAGATTAACTATCACTATTATGTGATAGTTCCTGTCAGGTTGTCTGATGCACTCATGTATGTTTGGTTTTGGCTGCACCATGCCATTTTATGCACATGATTTTCAAAGTGCTAGAAAACATTATTACAAATGATAGGCAGGTAATGAATATCTCTCTGCATAAACACATGCTCCATCTCTGTAATTTCGATGGCATTCCCTAAGTATCATCAATATGTCAAAATGCTTCTTCACTTGTAAACAAAATTTTCCTAACAGGGAGGTGTCATGATATAAAATTACATAATCAATTGAATTGGTGTTTACTTGATGAAAATCCATATTTATTAATTAAATAAAAATAAAACGTAGTTTTATTTGATTTTCATATTTATTATATAATTCAGTGACAGCTGTTTCGGTACACTGTACCTTCTTCAGACATGTTAACAAACAAATTATTTGTTAACATGTCTGAAGAGGGTACAGTGTACCGAAACAGCTGTCACTGAATTATATAATAAATATGAAAATCAAATAAAACTACATTTTATTTTTATTTAATTAATAAATATAAAATTACAATAGGAAGTAACATTATGAGGTTCTCCTAAAAAATGAGGTGACATGATAACTAACTCACTGGACTATTGAACCCTTACATTCATGGCTGCGTGAACATAAGCTCTCCATACATACCTATCCTGAGCTAATGTTTTCCAATCATTTCCTGTATAATACAATTCCTCAAATCATGGTTAATGCTATTCTCCCATCTCATTTTTGGCCGACCTTCTGAGCATTTTCCCTCTGGTTTTTCTACAGTAAGTTTCCATGCCCCCTCTTTCATTCCCCATTTGTGCTACGTGTCCTGCCCATCACAGTCCATGAGATTTAACTGATCTTATTATATATAGTTTCCTATAATGATCATGCAGCTCATTGTTATGTGATCCTCTCCATTCCAAATGCAGAAAATTCTATCTCAGTGGAATCCACATCTACATTTCTTGAGGATTGTATTTTTATGGTGAAACATTGTCACTCTTTCGACCAAGATACTGTTTTCATCTGGTTTAATGCCTTCAACCTGTCTGCCATGGGTAACCCTTTTGGCAGCAATGCCACTGCTGGCATAGCTCTTGGGGAGGTGACATGATATGGACAAATAAACAAACTTGATGCTTTTATTATTAATTTAACACATCTCACTGAAGGATAAATTAAATTTGAAGAGAAAAATTTTTTTCCAGACCGGGACCCGAACCCAGGACCTTTGGTTTACCGTACCCCCAGGGCGAGTTCCAATCTAGCGCAATTTTTTCTCTTATATACATTTTAAACAAACTTGATTCTTACTATGCAAAACAAAATAGAGTGGAAAGTAGTGGCAAGTTAGCTATAATTTATTAGGGGGTTTGAGCCAGTCCAGACTCCGAGAATACTAGCAGGCATCACAATAGCAAGTCTTGGATTGAGAGCTAACATTTTGCAACAGATACTAAATTCCACCTCGACAGCATTTTGTGCAAGACTGGCATGTTCAAAACTTTAACTTGATCTCAATGAATGAGTTACTTCAGGGCGTACTACAAACATCTGATTTTTTTTTTACTTTTAAATACTATTTTCTTGCAATTTACATCATACATATAACATGTTGTATACATTTAAAATATGCAATATCTATAAAACAAATTTGATTTCAGTTCAAATCAATAACACAAACAGAATGGAGCGAGATTAATAGGGGCATAAGACAAGGATGTGGCTTCTTGCCCTTGCTCCTCATCATATACATGGATAGAATACTTCAAAATTCTATTCAAATTAATAGAACCCTAAAAATAGATTCTCTGCTTTATGCAGATGATTTGGTATTAATAGCTCCAACAGAAACAGATTTGCAATATTCTATATACAATTTTAATATAATTGCAAAAAAAAATGGAAATCAATACAAAGAAAACTAATGTAATGGCTTTTTGTGGGAAATACCCTATACTTAGCAAAATTGTTTTGGACAATGAAATTTTAGAACGAGTAAATGAATTTAATTATTTGGGTTACGATTTAAAATTTCAAGATGAAGCTGATATATCAAAGAAAATCACAGACAAAAGATCGCTGGGACGTCCAAAAAAGCGCTGGATGGAAAATTCCTCTTTGAGACCGTAACAGGCCACATGGCCTAATACTTGCATGGATGATGATGACATATAACATATAATTTCAGTTTGGGTAACCTGAGAATCTTAAGACATCCCTTCATCTTTCTTCCACCATTATGAAAAGCGACTCTGTTTCAATGCCTGCAGTTTTTACAATTATCATGTATAATGCATAGTACCAATACAATATGTACATAAACAATAAACAGAAAAGATCCACATTCAGAAAAACAAAGGAAAACTTATGAACTTCGAAATTCCTGCAAATTTTGACCTGATCCAGAGGTTCATCGGTCCACCAACACAGGGAAGAAGAAGAGTTTCTTCCGATCGACATAACACCAGTTGCCAACAAAGTTCTGAGGATGAGACAGTTATAGTCTCAAAATCGCGATCAACTTAGAAAATTTATATGAGGAGAGATAAGAAACATTTAATTTCACCATAAATTAAACCTCATAGTGAATAATTCCTATAAAAGTTAAATAAAAGTTAAATAAAAGTAAACAGTATTTAATATTTAAAGGAAGTGACACTATGAGGTTTATTTTAATTAATAGGAGTAGGAATTAAATTTGAGTTTGAATATTCATGACTCACCTCATATTTGTGGAGTCGTGAATATTCCAACTCCTATTAATTAACACACAGTATTGCTAATTTAACATTTTTGTTGCTTTGTGATTGAACAACAAAAGTTACAAAACAAAAATCTTCAGTAAAAGTTACTTCTTTTTAAAAGTACTCTCCAATAGTACCTTCAATGACCTACTCCGATTTTAAATTTCCGAACTGACAACAGGTATCCTAACTTTCAGATTGTTGCCGAACTACCACCAATCAATTTCTTTTGATTAGCTTATTTGATTTTTTTTATGAACAACCAATACTTTTCGAAAAAAAATACTGATATGAGTGGTCTGAAACATCCTAAATAAAAATAAAAGTATTATTGGTGACATATACAATAGTTTTAATTTGTATTAATATTTTAATCCGGCTGATTTCCATGAAGCTTCTCAGTAAGATGAATGTCTCCTGGAAGCGTTACGAGCGCTTCGCAGGACAAGGATGGTGGAAGGGCTGCTCCCTCTGAGCCTCCAAAGTATAGAACAGGTTTTTTTATTTATATCTATCTATCTATCTAAACCTTTGGATTTAACAGTTTGGGAAAAAATATATATTCAAAAAAACCATACTAGAACTATGAATTTTGAGATTCCGGAAGAACCAAGCTTGATTACAAAATTCTTCAAAAGTACAACAAATAGCAGTTTAGGAAATGATTCATTCAAAATAACACCAGATGGCAGTTTGAAGAGGAATTCTTTCAAAAGAACACCAGATGGCAGTCTGGATAATTACTGGCAAAAAGGCGAAAAAATTGACAGTCGTGAAAACAGCTGACGATGACGACAAAGTGTCGCCGATACTGCAGTGCTGTGTTTAAAGAAACATAGATGTATGAGGTAAGAAAAAATCACGATTCATTTAATTATTATGTAGAACAGGTGTCTAGTTCCAAATATTTGGGCTGTGATGTTGGCTACAATGTGGTAAGAGATATTGACTCCAAAATAAATAAATTTCAGACGGTGTGTGGAACAATACAGAGAACATTCAAAAATAAAATTAGAAAAGAAACAAAGATAAAAATGTATAATGTTATGGCGGTTTCCACAATATTGTATGGATGTGAAACTTGGGCTCCAATGAAAAAAACAGGATAGAATACCGACGGCGGAGATGAGGTTTCTAAGACAAGTTAAAGGATATACAAGACTTGATAGAATAAGAAACGAGGATATAAGAGATGAATTGAAAATACAGCCTTTATTGGATAAGGTCACGAATTACAGACAGAAATGGATTGATCATATGGATGGAATGAGTAAGGAGAGATATCCATTGTTAGCAAGAAATTATCAAGCAAGAGGAAGACGTGATGTTGGAAGACCTAGAAGACATTGGGCTGATGCATTATGAAGTCGGAACGAGCAATTGCCTAATCCCTGGAGTGGTGATGATGATGATTAATATTTAAAGGAGGTGACACTATGAGGTTTATTTTACTTAATAACACCTCACCTCATAACTGTAGATTCAGGAAGAATAGCTTTGATATTTCTTTGTATCATTTTCAGTTCTATCCAACTGTTTTAACTAGTTTTAATATTCCGGAATGTTAGTGGTACCCCCCAGATTTAACGACATTATTATTTTCCAGAGACCAAAACGAGACTGATGAAGTATAAATGGATTAGAATGAAGTCTTACCTGTAGTTCTTATTCTCCTTGTCAACACCATCCTTATCATTGAGCAGGTGCTGATCCTTCGGAGGAGTGAGGTTATTATTATTGTTACTAATGGAACTACTGGACACAACATTCACACTGGCAGTTGTCGACACTGAGGACACAGGGCTCGAGGACGTCACAGAAACTGTGAATACTGACGATGCTATTGTCGAAGAACAAACCCTCGTAACGGAAACAGACGATATAGAATTCGTAGTCGTAACTGTTGTCGACGTAGAAGTTGTTATTGTCGTTGCTGGTTGTGATAGTTCAGAGGCAGTGGACACAGTTGAAACAGAATTAGTTATGGAAGTTGTAGAATTTGATGTTACAGTACTAGAAGTAGTCGTCGAACTACAAGTCGTGCTTGTCGAACTAGACGTTGACGTCGTTGTCATCGTCACACTTGTACTCGTAGAATTAGCACTAACACTACCGCTACCATTTGAAGCACTGTTATTCGGTTGCTCCTGTTTTTGTTGCTGTTCTCTTTGTAACCGAGTCGTTACACCAGTTGGACCACTAAGAACATCTGAAAGATTGTTTTGAGATGTATTCGACGGTTTACCGTGAGGATTGTTACGACTTGCCCTTGTCCTCTGTCGTGATTTTCGAAGTAATTGTTTGTAATTTTCAGTCTTCTTACTCAAGTAATAATGTTGTACACAATCGCACACACTTTTGCGGTCCAGGTACGTTTTTATTACGCCAAAGTTTTTTGGATGTTGGAGATATTTTTCTTTAAATACATCATGTTCCGTTGATGTCCACACATTCAATAACTGACGTTCCTTATATTCTGCAGTGAAGTCCTCTATGCGTCCGTTGTTATTACTATATGTCATCCTCCTCTGTCGAGCATCCAGCAATATCGGTGGAACTACTGCATAGGAACGCATTTTCTTATCCTCCATCTGTAAAAAAACAAAACACTAATTTGTAATTTAAAGTAGAAACAAATGTATACAATACAATTTTTAATTATTATTCAGTACTTTTAAGTCAATTATGAAGACATGGACATAGCAAAGATGGTGGAAGCTGACCATATATTCAATGTATATGTTACATTCATCATGAGATTATATTTCTTCATGTAATTCCACCTCCTCCTCTGGTTGAGACCAGTGGTTAAATTTGTTAGGTTTTAAGATTTCTCAATCTAAAATTTAAAAGCTAACTTCAATACCTAATCTTATTTTGATAAACCTAAAACATAATAAATCAATGAAAATGAATAGTTATATATTTTTTGTATATTACAACATTACAATTATCCTCTACTGATTCATGATGAGTACCATTAAAATATTGAAGGCCTTTCAGAATATGTTCCATCTTCAGCAACTGATTAGGTACTCATAATTAAATATGGGAAATAACATTATGAGGTTCTTAATTTGTAAATTAATGACTCATTTTGAAATTTGGACACTTGCACAAAGGAACATTTTAGAAATATTAAAAATGGTAAAATTGAAAAAATCAGCTATTGCAGCACATAGTTTGTTGGAGAATCATAAAATTCAAAATGAGGCCCAACTTTTAAAACATTTGGAAAAACCTTTAGAATTGACAATTTGGGAGAAGATATATATATTCAGAAGAACAAATTTAGATCCATGAATTTCGAAATTCCTGATGAACGTGACCTCATCTCGAAGTTATTAAAACAGTTAGAAAATACAAAACAGCTGACTATTTGGGAAAAAATTTATATTCAGAAGAACAAAAACAGAGTTATGAATTTTGATATACCGATGGAGCGTGACCTTGTTTGGAGGTTCTTTGGCCAACCACAGGATGGAGCTGACATCGACATCCAGGTTGTGCAACATAATGCAACATAAATAAAACCAGTCTGGAAATGCTGACGATAAAACAGAATTGTTTTGAAACATGTTCAAGAACAAATCAACATTAATGTTGAGGTAAGATTTTCAGACTAAAAATAATATAAATAAAATATGCTTCCTCAACCTAACACAGATTGCTAGATTTTTAAAGACCCCATAACATTTAACTGATTTCTACATTGTTTTCATACTTTTATTTTACATAACCACACCTATAAAATGGTTTTTCCTCACCTGTAAGACAAATCTCAGGAAAACTTTAAGGTCCAAACGGTCCCCGACATCATATGGCCATCATCATCATCATTCCTATCATTTTCATCATCATCATCCTTCACCGGTGTGGAAAGCAACGGAAAGCTACCACACCTACATTTCCCTAGTAAAGCTGCAAAGCATAGCATGAAAGTGCTATGATTGCAGTGAAGGACCTGCCCTCGGGCAGAATTACTATGGATGGACCTATAAAATGATGATTCTAAAATCTAAACTCCATAGGTATGAAAGGCCCATGGTTTACCAGCAGGTTCCTGTCCTCACATTCATAAAATATATGTACATCACAGATATGAACGATCATCCAGCAAGTACAGGGATGACATCTCTGTTCTCCCAACTGGTTTTTCCAACCTGTTACTTATTGTGGTTGTCAAAATTTCTCACAATTCTGAGCAAGCACTAGTCCCATACACTAGCTGAAATACTATGACTAAATTGCTTCCCCCACCAATACTCAAACTTGTATAGATCTCATAGCATGATGCCTTAGACCACTTGGAAAGGAAATAATTATAAAGAAATTAAAGAAATTCAGACAACAAAAAATATTAAACAATAAATAGAACATCCTGCAATCTGATTCAAAGAAAGGAAAATAATTTTAAAAATTACTTACCATCCCCTGAAATACGTAACAAATTTCTAAAAATTCAATATTACATGGGCACCAATAAATAAATTTAGCCTTGGTAAGGGTCCTCATCTAGGGGATATGTGGATGGCGACCACAAGGTGCCCAAGCTGAGCAAAACATTTCTTCCACTTACTTGTGTTTTGCACTCTTTTAACTTTACTATCTAACCTCTCTTGGTTACCTCTTGTTTTTTTTACCCCGACGCTATTAGGGCATCCGAGGGCTAGGGAATCTTTCCTTTCTTCCATTTCTTCTTTCCTTTATTTTCTTTTCTTCTCCAGAAAAGCCTGACCAGAGGCTATAAGATGGCAGCCCCATCACTGGTCTTACCTTCCTTTGGCCAGCAACCAATCGAAGGGACTATTATTATGCTTTCAAGTCTTATACGAGAATTTCCCGGAAGGATCAAACTATTTACGCTGGAGGGAAAATTTTCTATAGGATCGTAACAGGCCTTGGCCTAATACTTGGAAGGAAGAAGAAGAGAATCTATTAATAATCAATAAGTAATTGAACGCCCCAAATAGTAAAAAAACTGGAATTTATTAAATTAGTTGTCATGGGGAGGTAATAATCACAGCAAATAACTCGAACCTGAATCGTCTAGAAGTATGCCAAAATCAGGCTTTACGGCTTATAACTGCCGCAGCAAAATCAACTCCAATCGCAGCAATGCAAGCACTAACTCAGAACCCTCCAATATGTCTAACTTTAGAGGAACAGGCAATAACACAACATGAGAAAATGTTACGATTAACAACAACAAAATGGGAAAAAAGGCAGTTACAACCAACCAAGTTGAAAACACAAACAAGTTTCTTGTCCAAAGTAACGGAAATAAAAACAGATTTGAATCTTCCTAAATCTAAAGAAAATATTTTGATCAGAGATAACCCTCTTACTTTTGAACCAATTAACATTCAGCTAAATCTAGAAGAACCAGTTACAAAATCTGAAACTCCCACGCCTGTACTAAAAGCTCTAGCATTAGAAGCTGTGAATAAGAGATATCCACCAGAAGAATGGTTACATGTCTACACAGATGGATCTACTATTGATAACAACTCAGGATCAGGAATTACATGTGCATTATTTTCATTTTATCAACCAGCAGGATACCACACAACAAATTTTGATGCGGAAGTAACGGCTATTCATATTTCACTCCAACAATTACTATACAGAATAAATAAATTTCAAAATGCTGTCATACTCTCTGATTCTAAGGCAGCAATATATGCAATAAATTCACACAAAATGAAGTCAATACAAATTAAAGAGTGCTACAAAATGATTCAACACTCCAAAAACTACAGAAAAGAATTCAATTGCAATGGATACCTGCACATTGTGGAATTGCCGCAAATGACACTGCTGATTTTCTTGCCAAAAAAGGCTCCAATTTAATTCAGAATACTACTAAAAGCTTACCTTTCACTTCCATAAAAAGATTAATTAAAAACAAATATAAAATCAAACAAAACCAAGACCTATGTAATTAAAGCCAAAGACAAAAAATGGAATATTTTAGTAAAGAAGCCAGATATTATTCCAGAAATTCCACATAAAACTACAGTAGCAAAATTTAGACTGCTTACAGAACATGACTATTTGGCCAAACATTTATATAAAATAGGAATCTACACGAATCCAAATTGTCCTCTATGCAATAAAGACGAAGAAATGAATGAAGAACACCTACAAACCTGTGAAGTATTACATGTTGGATCTACCATAAAGAAATATTGGAGAGCAAGAACGCTAATGGCTTCGGTGCCAAGGCCCAGCATTTGAAAACAACAACAACTTAAATTAGTTGTAGAGACTGCAATAAAGTACACAGAGGAAAAATGAAAAGGAATTTGGACACTCGCACAAAGAAACACTTTAGAAATATTAAAAATGATGAAATTGAAAAATCAACTATTGCAGCACATAGTTTCTTGGAGAGTCATAACATTGTAAAAAAGAAAAGGCCAAACTTCTAAAACATTTGGAAAAACCATTAGAATTGACAGTTTAGGAGAAGATATAAATTCAGAAGAACAAATTTAAATCCATGAATTTCGAAATTCTTGATGAACAGGACCTGATCTCGAAGTTCATCAAATCGACACCAGATGGCAACATTATAGATGGACATTCCACGAAAATCCGGTACTCATAATGTCAGTTGAAAATGGGAGGCATGTTTCCTCTTGAAAACTGCAGTTCCCATGTTTAAGAAAACAAACTATGAGGTAAGATTTAAAAAATGACTCATTCTTCACTAACCAATATGTTTATGTGGTCAGCAATGAAATTAACAGCTACAAAACTACTAATATAATTGTAAAATCAGTTAATATGAAAAAATAATTAAAATCTACAAATTCAAGGATTAAAATCGGGCTAAATGTTAAAATAACAGCTCATACAAAAAACAAATTAAATTCAATACCTCCTGTTCTTGAAGCCCATCCATAATTTCTTCAAGATCTGCCTCACTTTTGATGCGTGCACCAACCCGGTTGAACCTTTCACGATCTTCTCGCTGCTTCCTCAATTCAGGAAAAACTTTTTCGAAGAACTCCCGATTTTTGGCTTCTTTCGCTTTTCGTTTCTGCGATGCTTCAACCTTTTCTACTTTTCTAAGCCATTCTTGCATTAATTTTGAGTATGTGGCAGTCAGGTACTTGTCTCGACTCTCTCGATCTCCGTGTTTCCTTTTAAAATATTCCATTAGTCGCCTCTTAAATGTTAGATGCCTATAAAAAAGACCAATTTCATATTCTGATTATAGAGCACAGACAATTCAAAGGAAAAACATTTACTTTCCCAACCACTTGTTGCTTTATCCATGAAGTAACAGTTAACATGCCTGACAGTATCCTAAGGTCTCAGATTTTATTCCAGTTTTATACCGTAGAAATTTTTCTTTAAGTATAGGGTTTGGAAAATGTCCACTCAACTTTGTGAAAAAAAAACTGACTAGCTATTTTAAATCAATGGTAAAGAGAAAATTTTTTGCCTGAACCGGGAATCGAACCCCGAACCTTTAGCTTTCCGTGCTAATGCTCTGTCCAATGAGCTAATCCAGGCTTCATTCCCATCCAAGCAGAAATCCTTCCTTTACCTTACTCTACTGGTACCACATTCAATTGCAATGAATCATCATTCACAAATATACAATGAATGGCTTCTACCTGAAGAAGACATGAAGGGACTCCACACAGCTATAGCATTATTTATTAAATTAATATTGAGAAGCTAAAGCTATTACTATGATAGAAATAAGTAAATTAATTATATATTTATTAAACACAATGTGTACACTTATATTACATACATGGTTTTACCATTTTGCTATTAATTCGTGAATTGTTTTGGTTCTGTTGTCGCACTTCACTAAGTGATACTTTGGGCACTGTTTGCTACAGAGTTTACAGATGCAGGACTCCTCAGGTTCATGGTAACTTTGTTTATGACATATTTTCCCATGGAAGCCGTGAGCGGCGAAGCGTGTGTATAAGTGGCGAAGCCGAAAATTTGGTCCTTTCCATTCGTCTGTGTTTAATGCTTCCGTTTCCGTGATTTCGTTCGGAATCTCTCTGGCTTTTCTCTGTCTCTCCTCGATTGCTGTTTTGTATGCCTGCGTTTCTGGTAGATCGAAGTGTTTTCGGATATCTTCTATGAAGTAAGACTCCTTTGCTATTATGTAGGCATAGCTATGTCTTGTGAATTTTGAAATTGAAAGAGCCCGTTTTAGGAATCTCGCTTTTATGCTTTCAAGTTTCATGAAATTTTTGGCTGTGAGATATGTCCATATTAGCTGGATTCCGTAAGTGGCAACCGGCATAACTTTGATGTTGAATAATGCTATTGCGTTGGTAGGGATAGGTTTCGTAACTTTGGAATGTCATAAATGGCTTTTGTGGCAGCTGTAGCACGCTCTTGTATATGCATCGAGAATACTGTTCCGGTGGTCTGTAATGTTATTCCTAGGTATTTGAAGCTGCTAACGAATTCTAGAGTTGACCCGTCGCATGTGAGGTGATCTCTCTTGGATAGTTTTCCTCCTCTCCTAAATTTCATAGTTTTGGTCTTTGAGCTATTTATTACCATTGAATTTTCTAGTGCCCATTTCCTGATCTTCTCCATGGCTGCTTGTAGGTCTTCTAGGCTCCTGGAGAGGATAGCCATGTCATCTGCGTACATAAGGAGTTTGACGTTCATTGTGTCTATCACCTGACCGATGTCCGCCGTCATGACGTTAAAGAGTATCGGGCTCAGCGGGTCTCCTTGTAGTACCCCTCTTGTCTGGATGATATTTTTCGACGTAGTTATGCCGTCGTGTATAGCCACAGAGTTTGCGGTTAGCACAGACGCGATTATTTGTAGTTCATTGCTAGTCCTACCTAGTACGCTTTCTAGCTTTTGAATGAGTATATTCCTGTTGATGCTATCGAAGGCTTTAGCGTAATCTATGAAGATTGCGTACAGAGGGTGGTGGGTTGCGCCAAGGTAGTTGTTATTTCTTTTATATTTCATGTACAGCGTGTAGCGTTGATCTGCCCGGGGTGAAGCCATATTGATTCATTGGTATGATAGCACGTAATCTTGGTTCAATTCGCCTCAGTAGAAGTCTGCTGAAAAGTTTAAACATGACGTTTTCCAGGGCTATTCCCCTATATGAATTTGGATCGTCCTTTCGTCCTTTGCCTTTGTAAAGCACAGTTATCAGTGTGCTCCTCCAATGTAAATTAATGAACACAATTAAATTATTGTAAATCAAATCGGGCAAAAATTTTTCTCTTTACCATTGATTTACAATAATTTAATTGTGTTCATTAATTTACTTATTTCTATCATAGTAATAGCTTTAGCTTCTCAATATTAATTTAATAAATAATGCTATAGCTGTGTGGAGTCCCTTCATGTCTTCTTCAGGTAGAAGCCATTCATTGTGTATTTGTGAATGATGATTCATTGCAATTGAATGTGGGACCAGTAGAGTAAGGTAAAGGAAGGATTTCTGCTTGGATGGGGATGAAGCCTGTATTAGTTCATTGGACAGAGCATTAGCACGGAAAGCTAAAGGTTCGGGGTTCGATTCCCAGTTCAGGCAAAAAATTTTCTCTTTACCATTGATTTACAATAATTTAATTGTGTTCATTAATTTACTTATTTCTATCATAGTAATAGCTTTAGCTTCTCAATATTAATTTAATAATGACTAGCTATTTGTTGAAAGAAGAAGCAAAATCCAGTTAAGAAAATTGAAACTAAGGTTGAGTTTTTTATTGTGTCATGCTAATTATGTCACCTATTTGTCAATAACAGTAACCAATTCAGTCAGCCTTGGTTCTTGAGAGGTTGTGCTTTATGTACTTGTTCATTTACACAGTAGTTTTCAATTTTTTTTTCTCAAATACTGGCCAGTTATAGTTGAATTCCTGTAAAGACAGCAGCCTTACTGACACCACTGTAGATTACAAGCTACTTGCTTATAAATAGGGCCCAGATTTAATGAAATGTCATATTTTTTTAGGAGTTGTCAGAGACAAATGCAGATTAATAATTAAGTGCATTGTGCAATAAATATGTCAGATATATATGAGGTTTTTATAGCTCATTAAAATGCATTTTTTTCCCCACTTTTTTCTGATACAGTCATTTTACAAATTTTATTTGTTATTTTAGGTCATTTTATTTATTTTTCGTACTCTTATACGTCAGTTTTTAGATAATCTATGGTTAAATGTTCATTTTTACGTATTTTTTTGCTATCTTGTTTTTTTGTGCTCAGGCAAGTCAGTGAGAAACCCAGTGCATTGCCTCAATATAACGTGAAACCACTGTGCATCCCCGGTAGCTCATATGATAGAGCATTGGCCTAGAAAGCCAAAGGTCCCGGGCTCAAGTCTCAGTCTGGGCGAGAATTTGTCTCTTCAAATATAATTTATCCTTCAGTGAGAAGTGTTAAATTAATAATAAAAACATCAAATTCAGTTATGCTTATTTCCCTCTAGATGTCAGCAAATAACATGTGGTTAATATATTGCCTCAAGGTAAAATCTAGTACTAAATAAAGATATAACCTAGATGGAGGAAGGTAGGTTAAATTTTCCTCAGAGGCCTTTTTTTATTTAGGCTTGAGGTTCTTTTGAAGAGTCTGAAAATCTTCAGAGTTAGGGCCCACGGTTTTAAGTCCTTCCCCGAGAACTTGTCCCTTAGATTTTTCAATCTTAAAAATTCATCTACCCCAGCCGGGTTTGAACCCACATCCTTGTGACTAGAGGCAAGGAACATAACCATTAGACCACTGCTGCTGACTGTAAACATTTTAAGAAAACTTTCTTAAATTAATATAATGCATAAAACATTTATATAAAATAATCTTCGAATAATTCATATAATATATCTTCTTGTAAACCCATGTTTCCCTTAACAGAGATTTAGGTGCTCTCTCCCTACAGGGAAGAATTTGAACCATACTAATTTAGTTACACTTGTTTTCGTATAGATGTAATTTTGAGTGGTCCGTGATCAGCGTTCCACCTCATACTGATATCTAAGGAAACCAAGGTAGTACTAGGACGGGAAAATTCAGTAAATTTTGCTTAGAGGCCTTTTCATTCAGGCTTAAGGATTCTTTACGAGCCTGAAAATCTTCAGACTTGGGACCTACGGCTTAAAATCCCTACCGGAGGACTTGCTCCTTGGATTTTTCCATCCTAAAAAAATCCATCGACCCTGGCCGGGTTTGAACCCGAGACCCTCAGATCAGAGGCAAGGAGCATAACCACTAGTCGACCGCGGCCGATCATATAACATATACAAAGGCAAATTAAAAACATATTTTTTATATTTAAATTAATATTGGGAAGTAAACATTATGAGGTTATATCATTAATAGTGAGTGGAGAACATATTTTAATCGACTCACCTCATACATTTTCAAACTTCTTTGATACCGATGGTTTCAGACAATATCATGTCCTTCTTCAGTCATGGCATCCACTAATGAAATTCCGTGATTGTTGATTTATTTAGTGACATCACCTCTTGTGCTGCCATCTTTCGTTGGGGTTATAAACTTTGTAATTAAATTTTTATCCACCTCATACTGATTTTAATTACAAAGTTTATAACCCCAACGAAAGATGGCAGCACAAGAGGTGATGTCACTAAAGAAATCAACAATCACGGAATTTCATCAGTGGATGCCATGACTGAAGAAGGACATGATATTGTCTGAAACCGTCGGTATCAAAGAAGTTTGAAAATGTATGAGGTGAGTCGATTAAAATATGTTCTCCACTCACTATTAAACATATTTTTTGTTAAAAAAAACTACAGTTAAAATTGATGGGTTGCATCATGTGGTTCTTTGTATTGTTATTAGCCAGAAAATGGCATCAATCAAGCATTCAGACATTTGCTCTTCAGAGCTGACATGCCACGTTTACTGTTTGGTGTAATAATTAATAATAATAATAATAATAATAATAAGCTCTATTTGGTAACAAATATGTTATTTTGTATAAATTACAACTGGAAACAAGGGACACACTATGGTGGTTGGTTAAGGCAATATGCTACAAACCAGAGGCCGAGGGTTCGAGTCCCAGTTTGGTCAGGATTTTTAAACTGACCCAAACCTTCTGATTGCACCATGGCCCTGAAATTGACTCAGCTTCAAACAGAAATCAGTTTCAGACGCTTGTTCTAGGGGTAAAGGCGGCCGTCATGCAAGACTGACATAGAGTGCCAATTGTTTAAAAAAAGTGCTAGCCTTATAACCTCCTACTACCGCAAGGGTCTCCTATGGCATGTGGTGGGACCACTTTACTTTTTTTTGCAACCGGAAACAATGACTCTATGCTATAAGAAATTGTAGATGACTTTTACTATTTATTTGGATGTTATTACTTTTTTTTTAGGAATATGTTTACAATAATGTAACATAATTATATAACTAAATATACCTTCTTTTGTTTTCGTGGTAGAGTGCTGTATCTGAAGGCTGGTTGTACAAAGGCTGAAACAAAACAATACACATTAATTTTACATAATACAAAAATAAGTTATTTGCAGTTTTAATAATCTTGCTCCTTTAAAACTCACAGTTATATTCAGAAGATTTATGACCCATCTTTGTGTGATCATGATAAGAAGTTTTAATCCAATTAGCTTTCCTTTTGGCATCAATAATCTTAAGAAAACAGCCACCATTATTTTATTTCTTTTTATAATAGGGCATTCAATCAGTTACGACAACACTGTTGCAAATCAGCAATCCTAGTGGAGACCATTGTAATCTTGTAATAAGTTAATGTTTTTAAAATACATTACAAACTCCATTGAGGCTACTGTGTTAAAGTTTTAATAATTGTAAAACAGTACCTGATATCTCAGTCATTCTCAATAATTTGCAGTGTTGTTTTATAGGAGGCCTTTCGATAACTTATGTACCATCTTCTGCTTTCATTTTGGTACCAATGGAAGATGATACATAAGTTATCGAAAGGCCTCCTATAAAACAACACTGCAAATTATTGAGGACGACTGAGATATCAGGTACTGTTTTACAATTATTAAAACTTGTAATAAGTTGTCAAGCAGTCTTTGTTGTGAAAAACCTGTAATATTGAAAGTCTCGAAATAGTAATATTTTGTGAATACATTCACTGTTTCTCATATTTTCTAAGTAATACTGCCCTAAATAGATGTTCGGTTGAATTTGTTTAGTAAGTGGAATTAGGAAGTACTCGAACACCCACCAAAATCACTATTCATGACCCCTTGTGACAATTATTCACAAAGATCAAAGAACCTCTATGAGACATTCAATTTCAATCAAGAGTTGATATCCAGAAAGCTCTAGATTGATCAGATGAGAGAGATATACCCAAAAATGGTGCTGCACATGGAGTGCTATGTCTTCCAAAGATCTGGCAACATATAGTTGACTTGGCAGGAGACTATAACTGAAGTTCATAATGTCAAAAGTAACTTAAATTATTTTTTTGTGATGTTATAGTAGTGTTGCCATTACTTATCAAATGCCCTAGTATTTAAGGATTTGCTAGTTAATGGTCTTGAATTAGCTGCTGATAACATAAATTTCTTTTTGTATAATCTACTAAAATTGTCACTTTCAGAATTGAAAAGTCTGCTAAGAAGTGCTTTAACAGTCAATATCCTTTAATGTTTATGTTGAGTTGTTTTTTACTCACCTCATACTTGTTAACTCCCTTGCAGACTCGAGTTTCTTCACTGCATTTGTGACATTCTCAATGCAATGAAGAAACTCGAGTCTGCAAGGGAGTTAAGAAGTATGAGGTGAGTCAAAAACAACTCAACATAAATTAAAATAAACCTCATAGTGTTATTTCCTACCTACATAACTTAATCCTTTAAGGTAATTACAGTAGTTCTTTAGCATATTGATAAATACTTATGATACATATTTGATTCTTTGAATACAATTTACTTCTTTTCATAATGTAGGTTAGACTTTAATGGTAACAACTCTTGATTCTGTAAAATATTTATTTACTTTTCACCCATTTTGCAAAAATTTAATATTAATTTTGATAAAGAAAAAAAAGAATCCAAAGAATACTCCCAAAATATGTAAAAAAATGCAAACAACATGATAAATTTAAACTAGTGTCATTAAAATTGTTTAATGAGAATTAAAACTGCTTTTCATGGCTAATCACTTAAGGAAAGGATCTTTATTTATAAAAAGTTAAGATTTCAACACAGATTAGTATAATGCTAATGTAGATGCAAATTTTGTATTAACTAATGCAAACATATCAAGATAATATTGCTTGATTCCACAAAAATCATTGAAGAACTTTTTAAATTTATATTTATAAAAAAGTGGTTAAGGCACTACACTACAAGCCGGAAGGTCGAGGGTTTGAGACCTGGTGGGGTCAGGATTTTTAAACTGATCTAAACCCTCTGGCGGAACTATGGCCCTAGGGTCAACTCAGCCTATAATGGGAATGAATACCAGACGTTTGTTCTGGGGTAAAGGCGGCTGTCACGCAGGGATGACATCAAGTGCCAATTGTCCAGAAAAAGTGGGAGCCTTAACCTCCTACTACCCCAAGGGCCCCCTGAGGCCTGTAGTGGGATCCCTTCTTTATTTATAAAATAGTAAATAAGTTATTTTCATATTTGAAAAGAAAAATTATACGCTCAGATCAGGGTTATTTTCATTTTGATGTTATATTTAGTTTAACATGTTCTAGGTATTGACAAATTAATTTTTTGAAAAGAAAAATGAATGTATGAACCAGGAATTGAACCCCGACCTCCGACTCTGTACATCAGTGTGTAGTCCATTACACCATTCAACACACGGTATAAATACTAACATTTTCTTCCAAATGTAAAAGTAGAACAAAATGTTAGTGTTTGTACCGAATGGTATAATGGACTGCACACCAACATATGGAGTTGGAGGTCCGGGATTCGATTCCTTGTTCAGGCATTATTTTCAATCGATTGAAAAAATACTATAACATGCTTCAATTTCAATTTTCAGTACATAAAAATATGCCCTCTACAATCATAAAGAAATTAAGGATTATACATATGGCTCAACTATAACTATACTCTGTGTAACAAATGTTTAAAATACATCCTTGAATTGTTAAATAAATGCTATATTTAAGTATTCATTTCATACATCTCAATGATGGATAAATCACAATTGAAGACAAAAATTATTCCCAAATAAATGTCTTCTTAATAAAGAAGCCACCATTTGCAAAGATAGAAGCAAAGGTTTCATAGTATTTGGTGTGCAGGAATTCACAATGTATATAAGAGAAAAAAAAAATTTGTTTAGATTGGAACTCGCCCAGATAGCTCAGTCAGTAGAGCATTGGTCTACAAAGCCAAAGGTCCTGGGTTCGAGTCCCAGTCTGAGATATAATTTTTCTCTTCAGCGTAGTGGTTAAGGTACTGCGCTACAAGCCGGAAGGTCGAGGGTTCAAGTCCCGGTGGGGTCAGGATTTTTAAACTGACCCAAAACCTTCCGGCGGCACTACACCCCTGGGGTCGACTCAGCCTCTAACGGAAATGAGTACCAGACGCTTGTTCTGGGGGTAAAGGCGGCCGTCACGCAGGGCTGATAACCCGGCTGACATCAAGTGCCGATTGTCTAGAAAAAGTGGGAGCCTTAACCTCCTACTGCCCCAAGGGCCTCCTGAGGCCTGTAGTGGGACTACTTTACTTTACAAATATATTTTATCCATCATTGAGATGTATGAAATGAATAATAAAAACATCGAAAGAAGCCATACTGGCTTTATAATGTAATATAAAATTCCCAAATAAATGTCTTCTTAATAAAGAAACCGCCATTTGCAAAGATGGAAGCAATGGTTTCATAGCATTTGGTGCGCGGGAATTGACAATGTATATATGAGAAAAAATTTGCGTTTAGATTGGAACTCATCCAGATAGCTCAGTCAGTAAAAAAATTGGTCTAGAAAGCCAAAGGTTCAAGTCCCAATCTGAGCGAATAATTTTTTTCTTAAAAAAATGCTATATTTACTTACCAGTTCAACTTTAGGTCCTAGCTTGTCCAATAACGAATGTGCTTCTTGAGCCTTTTTCTGAAATAAATCATATTACAATATAATTACGTAAATATCTTAAAATAAGAATATTGGTTATATAATGTACTTTTAACCCATTTCAGACCCATGTATACTCGGACCAACAGATCTGTGCCCTTTAGCGCTGACATTGTTCTTAGAAAAGTACACATCTATACTCACACCATTTCACCGCACTCCCCTCCCACTATGTCAAACAACAGCAACGGTAACTTATTGAATAGAGATGTTGCCAAACTTCCCCCAGTGTCATGGCTCTTGAATATTGCAAGGTTGGAATTGAGTTGACAACACTGGAGTGCAAGTGCAAGAGAGATAGAAAAGAGAGAGAGATAGGAATCCAGGGAGGGAAATGATTTACTGGGACAGAAAAGGAAATAAGGCTTTAGTTCGCATATCTTACGGGGGCACAGATCTGTTAGACAGACAATTATACAACCTACTTTCATATAAATATCCAAAAGTTTCATCTCAGTGAAATAGCAATAACAGTAACAAATACATGCACATCTGTAACACCAACTATAGTGCTTGAGATTTAAGTATGTGATTGACATTTCTAAATCATACTGACTGTCTCTTGCTTTCAATGTCCAAAAGTATTTCTGACTGTAAAATATGATACAGGGATGATGTCAATATTCAGTCATAAGTACCTGGGACCAGAGAACAAAAACATTATTGTTCAGCAGCCAAATACGTATGATATGTTAATCACATAATTAGTTCTCAAGCACGTAGATAATGGACATAGATTGCCTTCTCTGGGGCAGATGACTTTACAAAATAAAAAAGCATCAAGATCTAACAAATCTGTATTGGAAGGCAAGATCATTAACCCATCCACCTCAAAGATAAAACTCGCCAGCAGTTAAATGGCCATCAACTCAAAGATGAGGTACACTCGCTTAACTCTGCTGTTATATATTTTGTACATCCCGTGGCAGGTTTATCTTTTGTTAACATTTATGAATAGTAGAAAAATGTGTTTTTTTTTTCCTTCACCCTTATTGTGATCTCAAGTACCGTTATCTTTTGTTTGTTTTGAATGTCTGTAAATAAACTATATAATTTATGGTAACTTAAATCCAGTTTCTGGGAAAATGTTTTGAGTATTTAAACCTGAAGCAAATGGGTTAATGAGTCAACATCCATCCACTGGAAAACAACAAGATTTCAACTTAATAAATAAGTTTCATCTTTAAATTCATCGGAGAACATATTGTTTAAACAACTCACCTCATAGGATTCATGCTTCCATGATATCGCGATTATACCTCATAATGTTTACTTCCCAACATTAATTAAATATAAGTTTCATCTTACCTGATATTTCATTGTTCCTCGTAAGACATCTCTGCTTTGTGACACGTCTTACAAGAAACAACGAAATATGAGGTAAGATGAAGGTAGACTTATTTATTAAGTAGAACCCTCAATGTTATTTTCTAATGTATTTCCATAAAGAATTAAGGGGGTGATCGGTGAAAAATTGACCATTTGAGATCAAAATTGGCATTTTTTGTTTTTTGTACTAAAAAATAGTCTGTACTCTAATGTATATGTTGGCAAAATACCAGAGGCCTTTGACGCTTCTAAGTGCCCTAAAGTGCTGATTAGGCCTGTATGTTACACATTGTATTTAAACTGCATGCAAATCATTAAACTTGTTTTTCAACACTTTTATTTTCACTGCATTTTTGTACATTCAAAATTGAATGGAATTCACAAATTTTGCCTTAGAAGGTTCAAATTGTTACTGCATGTCCTAAAAACAAGTAACAAAGTAGTGCACGGGTTTCATAATTGAAGTAGTATTTTATGAAATAAAAAATAAAATGCATGCAATTATTATTTTTTTTTTGTACTTTCACGCATGGAGTACAACATTATTTTTTCTCCCTTTGTATTCACATTATAAGAATTCTAATGCATCATGTTTTCCTAAAAATTTGTGGGGTCTTGTAAAAAAATCAGACATTTTACTAAAACATTGTGGAACCGATTTAATTATAATATATGCAATTTCTTTAATATAACATTTAAAAAGTCTTAGAATAAATGCCTCACAAGAATGAAACTTACATCATTATGTATCATGCAGTGAATATATCTACAAAAAATCAAGTGTCTAGCTAAAAAAATGTAGAAAATAGAAATTTCACCCATCGCCCCCCTTAAACTGATGAGGTGAGATGTTAATACCGACTCTAAAATGTATCAACAATAAAAGCAGTTTTACTCCATGTTTTTGTTACACCTTAAAATTTTATATTTAGACAAAAGCAATCCATCTCACTATATAATGTTTTTATTATTAATTTAACACATCTCATTGAAGGATAAATTTAATTTGAAGAGAAAATATTTCTCTTCAAATCACTATATAATTTTAAAAACTGAAGATTACGAGTATTTGAGAATAAAGTTCTTAGGAAAATGTTATACCAAAGAGAGATAAACAGACAGGTGAATGAAGAAGAATACTTAACAATGAGCAACATGATCTTTATAAGAAACCAGATATAATAAGAACGGTTAGGTCTCGTAGACTGCGATGGGTGGACATGTGGCATGAATGGGGAATGAAAGCATATGGAAGCTTCTTGTAGAAAAACCAGAGGGGAAAATACCCAGTTAGTAGACCAAGAATGAGGTGGGAGAATAACATTAACTGATTTGAGGGAAGTAGATTATACAGCGGATGACTGGAAAGCATTGGTTCAGGACAGGGATGTGTGGAGAGCTTATATGTCCATGCAGTCATGAACCTACAGGTCTGATAGCTGCCCGTGAGTTAGTTACAATATTAATAGTTTAAATCATATTTGAAGAGAAAAATTATACGCTCAGACCGTGACTTGAACCCGGGACCCTTGGTTTTCCAGTCCAAGTGCTCTACCATTTGAGCTACCTGAGCAAGTACCGATCTAAATGCAAATTTCTCTCTATATACGTCCACAACGTATAGGGTTCAAGTCCCGGTCTGAGCGTATAATTTTTCTCTTCAAATATGATTATCCATCATTGAGATGTATGAAATTAATAATAAGAACATATTAAAAGTTTAACTTATCCATTAAATAAAAACTTCTTATTTATTTCTTTTCAATCATGAAAAGAAGAAATATGTATAATATAGAATTAAATAATCAATTGAGTTGATGTTTACTTCATGAAAATCCGTATTTACTAATTAAATAAAAATAAAACTTAGTTTTATTTGATTTTCATATTTATTAAGATATAATTCAGTGACAGCTGTTTCGGTACACTCTACCTTCTTCAGACATGTTAACAAATTATGAAGTGTGTTATTATAGTACATATCAACTGATCTAAGCAACAATACAACATCAATAATAAAATCGTCAATAGAAGCCCTACTGGCTTTATAAAGTAGTGTTAAATTCCCAATAAATGTCTTCTAAACTAAGAAGCCGCCATTTGCAAAGATAGAAGCTACGGTTTCAAGCATTTGGCACGAGGGAATTACAATGTATATAAGAGAAAAATTTGCGTCTAGATCGCAACTCGCCTCGGTAGCTCAGTTGGTAGAGCACTTGGCCCGGAAAGCCAAGGGTCCCGGGTTCGAGTCTCGGTCTAGGCGAAAATTTTCTCTTCAAATATAATTTATCCTTCAGTGAGAAGTGTTAAATTAATAATAAAATTGTCAATAGAAGCCCTACTGGTTTTATAAAGTAGTGTTAAATTCCCAATAAATGTCTTCTTAACCCATTTGCATCAAAAGACGAGGTAGACTCGCCGGCAGTTAAATATCCTTCTTTTGTTAGCATTTATGAATAGTAGAGGAATGTGTTTTTGCCTTCACCCTTATTGTAATTTCAAGTACCGTTATATTTTGTTTGTTTTGAATGTCTGAAAATAGGCAATATAATTTACGGTAAGTTAAATCCGGATTCTGGGAAAATGCATTGAGCATTTAAACTTGAAGCGAATGGGTTAACTAAGAAGTCGCCATTTGCAAAGATAGAAGCTACGGTTTCAAGCATTTGGCGCGAGGGAATTACAATGTATATAAGAGAAAAATTTTCATCTAGATCGCAACTCGCCTTGGTAGCTCAGTTGGTAGAGCACTTGGCCCGGAAATCCAAGGGTCCCGGGTTCGAGTCTCGGTCTAGGCAAAAATTTTTCTCTTCAAATATAATTTATCCTTCAGTGAGAAGTGTTAAATTAATAATAAAATCGTCAATAGAAGCCCTACTGGCTTTATAAAGTAGTGTTAAATTCCCAATAAATGTCTTAACTAAGAAGCTGTCATTTGCAAAGATAGAAGCTACGGTTTCAAGCATTTGGCACGAGGGAATTACAATTAATATAAGAGAAAAATTTGCATCTAGATCGCAACTTGCCTCGGTAGCTCAGTTGGTAGAGCACTTGGCCCAGAAAGCCAAGGGTCCCAGGTTCGAGTCTCGGTCTAGGCAAAAATTTTTCTCTTCGAATACAACAATAATTTATTAAAAAATTTTTTAATTTAACAAAGGCGATTCATTCAAATCAAGTTGAGAATTTAACAGTTTATTACTACTTTTCAATTTATTTATTTCTACAGCCTCCAAAAGGTCCAACTTCTCACCCTTATCACAAACATGTAAAATTTCAAACTTTGGATCGAAACAATGATTAAATTGGAATAGGTGTTTAGCATATTTTGAATATTATAAATTTCTGTTATATGCTCTCATGTGGTTCTTTATCCGAGAGATAAAAGGTCTACCAGTTTGTCCTATATAGACATTGTCACATGTGCCACACTTCAATTTATATACACCTGATAATTTTTCCTTTTTTATTTTGGTTTTATTGTTTTTTTATTATATTTTGTAAAGTTTTAAATGCCACATTAATGTTCAACTTTTTGAAGTGTTTAGATATTTTATTTGAAAGTGGGCCTATGTATGACATTATGACATTTCTTTATGTTTTTTTAGGTATAGGAAAAACTTTGTTAATTTTTTTTGTAATGAATTTTCTTAATTAAATATTCTATAATTTTAGGGTCATAGTTATTATTAATAGCTTATTGTTTAATAATATTCAGCTCATTATTATATCCCAAGGGTGAAAGAGGGATATTTAAAAGTCTATGAATGTAACTATTAAAGGCTGCCATCTTATGAGTATATGGGTAAAGAGAAGAACTATGGATAGCGGTATCACTATGAGAAGGTTTGTGAAAGATACCAAACTCAAATTTATTATCAACGTGTTTTATTGATAAATCCAATATCAGTTGATATGTACTAAAATAACACAATTCATAATTTGTTACGTCTGAAGAAGGTACAGTGTACCGAAACAGCTGTCATTGAATTATATCTTAATAAATATGAAAATCAAATAAAACTAAGTTTTATTTTTATTTAATTAATAAATATAGAATTAATTTGTTTATAACAGAACAAAAATTGTATTACAGTAAGTATACACTACAGTACCATCTTATACATTATAATCAGTTAACATGGAAAACAGATTTAATGCATAGCTAAGAAGTCATTAAAAATTGTATTGTGAAAAGGCTGATGCCTCTTGCAGTAAAGTGATAAGTTGTATGTGGATGGAAATTCAGAAAATTGAGTCTTTTCTGTGACATTTTGATTACATCCTATCCAACAGCAACGTGAAAGTATGTTGCTATATGGGCATGAGACTTGGAAAGGAACAATTGCATTCACTCACTCACTAACTGGCACTATCAAAACCATAGGTTCATGGCCGTACGGACATAAGCTCTCCATACATCCCTATCCTGAGCTAATGTTTTCCAATCATTCCCTGTATAATCTACTTCCCTCAAATCATAGTTGGCCTACCAACTGGGCATTTTCCCTCTGGTTTTCCTATAAGAAGCTTTATATAAAAGAATTGCAAATATATATAAATAGATGCCTCAGATTTATTTGAGAATATGGTAGCCAAAAACCATATCAAATGAAAAATTATGGAGGATAACATCACAGAATGAGATTTAGAAAGAGATTAAATAACACAAATGGAAAAGGATTGGACACAGTCTCAGAAGAGAACTAGACAGTGTGTTGAAGAGAGCTCTGAAATAGAATCCACCACAGGGATTGCATAGAAATAGAGAAAGACCAAAAATTACATGGCACAACACTGTAATAAAGAAATTGAACAAGAGAAAAGTTGGAATAGAATCAGGAATTTGGCAAAATACAGTCTGGTGCTTTTACAAAGGCCCTATGCTTCCAAGAGGAGTGATAGGAACTACTTCAGTTAAGTGTAATTTTACTACATTTAAATGCAAAATATAAAATTATAAAATAAGTTAAATTAATATTAAGAAGCTAAAGCTATTATTATAATTGAAATAAGTAAATAATGTACACAACTAAACTACTGTAATCAATGGTAAAGAGAAAAATTAAATTATTTTTAGTCTGTTCATCTTAACTCAATATTAATGTTGATTTATTCTTGAACATGATTTGATTATATCATAATCATCGTCAGCATCTTGCCCAGTCTGGTTAGATTTAAGTTGCACATCCTGGATGTCGATGTCAGCTCCATCCTGTGGTTGGCCAAAGAACCTCCAAGCAAGGTCACACTCCGTCGGTATTTTAAAATTCATAACTCTGTTTTTGTTTATTGGGTACACAATAAATTCCAAAAGATATTGAGAAGTTTAATATTAAATTAGCACCGAAAAATAACTACAGTTTAAATAAACTAATAAAAACCAACAAAAATTAAAAAACTGATAAAAATAAAAAATCAGGAATATATCAAATTGAATGTAGGGGTTGTGAAAAGATATATACAGGAAAAACAAAAAGAAACCTAAAAATTAGAACCAAAGAACACATAAGAAATATTAAAAATGGGGAAATAGAAAAATCTGCAGTTGCTGCTCATGTTTGATCTGGAAAACATAATATAAATTTAGACACTAAATTATTAAAACAGTTAGAAAATACAAAAGAGCTGACTATTTGGGAAAAAATCTATATTCAGAAGAACAAAAACAGAGTTATGAATTTTCAAATACCGACGGAGCATGACCTTGTTTGGAGGTTCTTTGGCCAACCACAGGATGGAGCTGACATCGACATCGAGGGTGTGCAACATAAATCTAACCAGTCTGGGCAAGATGCTGATGATGATTATGATATAATCGAAACATGTTCAAGAATAAATCAACATTAATATTGAGGTAAGATAAATAGACTAAAAATAATTTAATTAAAATAACCTCAAAACATCACTCCCTAAAATAAAATATTAAAGAGAAAAATGTTTGCCTTAACTACCTGAAAAGTACCGACATACTCAACTTCATTAAAACTTTAAAACTTCAAATTTAAAAAAAAATCAAGCCGAAAATGACAGATACTAATTTTATATTGTGAGTAATGCCTCAACAGAATTTTATCATGTATTACATCAATATTGAATTCTGAAGGATGTTTAATGTCTGGCATTACATTTTTCTGCAATATTCATCAATAAAAGTAAAATCTTACTCTATTTTCAGCATAGATCTTTTGAGCAGGACACTGATGTTTAGGCTGTGTTATTTCCTCCTCCTCCTTCATGGTAGTTGGTTTGTTTGCAGCCTCCTCCAACTCCTGTTGTTTCTTTTTCAGCTTACTAATCTGCGATTCAGCCTTAGCAATCTCCCGGTCCACCTTACTGATCTGCTGCAGCAGGTCATCCTTTGTCGCTCGGAATGCAGCATCCTCTTGCAGTGATTCAGGAGGTAATGTAGGTGAAAATGGCTTCCACTTGTGGGTTGTACGCAGGCTGCTCCTACACACAAAATCAGACATATTTGAAATTGTGATCAATGTAGCTTTCTCAGTTCAATTGTCCCTAAATTTGAAGATGGCAGCAAATTTTAAATACCAACTATATTCATTAATATTTAAATGAAGTGATACTACAAATAGAAATGGGATGTACAAATAGGTTCAATTCTGGAATGCATGCTATTACACATTACAGGGATGCTTGACGTCTCAACTGCTTACAAAAAATGTTGAACTGAAAACATATAAAACTGTTATTCTCCCAGTTATATTATATGAATGCAAAACATGGACTCTTACTTTAAGGAAGAAAAGAAGATTACGAGTATTTGAGAATAAAGTTCTTAGGAAAAGTTTTGGACCAGAGAGATGAACAGACAGGTGAACGGAGAAGACTTACATAGCAGTGAAATATGTGGTCTTTATAGGTAGCCAGATATAATAAGAACAGTTAAATATACTGTATATCATAGACTGTGATGGGCAGGACATGTGGCACGAATGGGGAATAGATGTGCATGGAAGCTTCTTGTAGGAAAACCAGAGGGAAAACGCCCAGTTGATAGATGAAGAATGAGATGGGAGAATAACATTAATTATGATGAGGGAAGTAGATTATACAGGGAATAATTGGAAAACATTAGCTCAGGGTAGGGATGTATGGAGAGGTTAGTGTCAGTGAGTTAGTTAGTTAGATACTATGAAGTTTATTTTAATTAATAGTAGAGTTATTTTTAACTCTAAAACATTAGATAGAGCTGAAGATGGTACAAAGAAGTATCGAAACGAGTCTTTGAGAAATCTGTAATTATGAGGTGAGGTGCTAGATCTAGGGCACAAGTTCCAGTTCGAGCAATAATTTTTCTTTATTAAATTTAATTCTATCCAGGATTGGAAAGTATTAATTTAAATAAAAAACATTGAAAGAATGAAGTTTTACCACTCAAAAGTAATGTATAAATTCTCAATAAAAATGTTTCTAACAGAAGATGTCAGTTGATGTATTGGTAGCGACAACTATTGGCCTTTGGATGAACAAGAATTTATATAAGTAGAAAGAAATGTTAAATCTAGCTCTATTATTAACCAAATTTATTGTTTTAAATCTAAAATTTCACATAATCCTCCCTGAAATATATATGCAAAATATACCTAATCTTGCCATATACACTGATACAAATTTTTTACACAAATTGTACAACATATTTTGATGGTTTTAAACTATCTTTATGCTCAATTATGCTCTTGTTCATTGTGAATTGATCAGTGTAAGAGAAAGTAGTTACCTCAAAGTTTTCAACATGGAATATGGGGAATATGAAAATTGTATAACTGTGATGGCCTTACATAAGTTAGGAAAAATTGCAGGTGACATTTTTTAAGACTAAAGAAGATGAAAATCATCACAATATTTATCTATCAGTCTATCTGGCAGTTCACTGATACTGAATCTGTCGAGGATTGTCCAAGGTAAGACCATCCTCAAAATGCCAGAACTCTTGTTGAATGGAAAGCAGTGGTGGCTAATATTTGCCAAATCCTGACCAGAAATACCTAGTGATGGCTCGGGAGCTGAACATGTCAAAAATATCAATGTCCACATTACTCATGAGGACCTTGGACATAGGATATTTCCTAACTTCATGGCTGATGACACAGAGAAAGCTACGATGCCAATGCCTCCTCGTACTAACAGTGAACCCCCAAGAATCCACTTCACTGATGATAACATTCTCACCACTGAATAGAGTTTTAATCATAAGAATGACAGGATGTATGCCTTAAACACTCAGAAAGCTCATAAAACAGCTCAGAAAATCCAACAGGCTAATCACCCCTCTTCCATCATGGTTAGATGCAGAGTGAGTTATTCTAGTGCCACCAGGCTTCATTTCTGTCAGAAGACAGTTAACAAGTGCAAAAATTCATGAAAATACAGTGTTTAGGGCCTATAATTAGAGGAATCAACACATTGTTCCAGAATTAATGTTGGATTTTCCAGCTGAATCCTGCCACAAGTGTGCCATAAAGGTCATGTACCTGATTTTATCTATGTACTTAAAGGTGCCTGTTTGCCCAGACCTCTGGACCTTCAGTTTTATCAGTACTAGAGGACATTGTTTGTAAGAAAAGATGCACCCATAATTGATAGCTTGAAGCATAACTAAGTGTCAGTAGTGACGGATTTCCCAATTGAGACTATGCATGTTGCAATAGAAAATAGCCAAGAGCCTGTGTCTGTGCAAGAGGTGGAATTCTGAAAATTGAACAGTGCAAAGTGTACAGCTCGAGTCCAAGCTCTGTATGTTTGTGGAGGGAAGTGTGGGGAGTGGGAGGAGGTACACTTCTATGCTTCTCATAGTACTAACAGCTGAGACAGCAAATTCCTTTCAGACACACGGAGCTGGGTGCTGAGCAGTAAGTAATACTACTCCATGGCATGACAGGCCTAGAAAGCCTTGGCCTACCATCCGGATGCTGGCCTCACATCCACATGTGTTAATCACAGAGGTAAATAATCATCCAGCTTGTGTAAGGGTGACATGTGGTTAGCATGTCGGGTCCCCCAGCCGTTATAGCTGGTTTTCTCAATCTAGAGACACTACTTATGGTAGCTATCCATATTGCCTCACAATGCTGGATGGGCATCAGTTCCATACTGGCCGAAATTCCATGAGAAAATTTCTTCCTATAAGTAATATATATCATAAATTAATTATGGGAAATAACATTATGAAGTTTCCAAGTTAATAACTAATAAATAATGAGTCTTTAAATCTCACCTCATACTCTATAATAAGTTATATGTGTAAGTAATATGTTGAAATATATAATTTAATACACTAAAATTACATTAAAATATCTAAAATCTTTTTTTAAGTTTTACTTTAAAAACTTTAGTTTGGTATATATGGTGAAACTAGGTATACTAAAAAGTTAGTGGGAAATAACAGTAATAGGTATTTTAATATTAAAAAAAAATTGTGTGTTAGAATAATTATATATATATATCCACCGCTGTGGTCTTGAGGTAGCATTCTGCCTTGTCACGCAGTGGACCCGGGTTCGATCCCTGGTCGGGGCAGTTTTTCTGGGTGAGGTTTTTCCTCACCTGTAAGACAAATGTCAGGAAAACTTTAAGGCCCTAACAGTCCCCGAAATCAAATCATGTGGCCACCATCATCATCCTTATCCTTATCATTATCATCATCATCCTTTGCCGGTGTGGAAAGCAACGGGAAGCCACCACACCTACAATTCCCTAGTAAACCTGCAAGCATAGCATGAAAAAATGCTATGATTGCAGTGAGGGACCTGCCTTCAGGCAGAATTACTATATGTATATATATATATATATAATTCCAGCCAGAAAGAAGTTAGTACTATGCATAATGAAATCAACTTTACAACTAGAAAACTAATAAATATAACCAAAAAATCAAGTAATGATTAAAAATTTGTAATATTGCTGATTAAACTATAATGCTATGCTAATTAAATTATAAAACTGTATTGTTCAGAAGCTTAATACCTAAAGTGCAGAAAAATGGAAGTTTTACTATCCCATATAGGATGTTAGAAAGGTTAGTGAACCTTAATCTATACATTATGTAACAAAGGAAATACAATAGTATTTCATTAATTAACTGTTAAAAGACTAAGCAAATATAAACAAAATGCCTCATGGAAAGTACATTTTGAATCAAATTGTGATGTTATCTATGTTATTTATATATCTATGTCTATATGTTGTCTCCAGGAGGTCATCCTTTATCTGTATGTAAACAAAATAAATTATCTAAACAGATACATCATTTCAAAATAGGACCAATCTTCCCTGAACAAAGATGCATTGAATTCCACATATCACAATGATAACAGGACATGACTGTCTGGCAAAACAACTTTAAAAAAATCAATGTTCTGCCTTCACCTAAATGCATTTTATGCAATCACCCTGATGAAGAAATGGACAAAGGTCATCTGAACAACTGTATCGCTGTCAAACATGAATATTCTATGTATTGGGGAGGAAGACTGCTAATGACTTCAGTGTTAGATGCAGCACATTAGACAACAACAACACATATCACAATGAAAGAAATGAATACAAACTCATTGAACACTTACTTTTTTACAGAAAATTTTTGACATGAATGTTTAGGTTGTCAATACAACCACATTCATACTAAACAACATGCTGCATATGTAAAGTATATTCAACAAATTATAGGCAAAGTATCAGATACAATAAAATAAATTATTATTACTACAATCACCACCATTATTATATATCTACTTATAGTAACTTCTTCTTCTTCCTTGCAAGTATTAGGCCAAGGCCTGTTACAATACTATACAAAATTTTTCCTCCAGCGTTTCATAGGACGGCCCAGAGATCTTTGTCCTCTTGGTATATAATTATAATCAGCTTTGGGGATCCGATTTGAACTCATTCCTTCAAGATGGTGTTTCCAATTTAGTTGGTACTGTTTAATATATTTCAAAATTGGTATAGTAACTTCTTGGTGGTAATATGATTTTGATTTTGTTAATACAGCACTAACACATTCAGTACCGCAAACCAGTTAAGGTGTTTAAAGAGACTATCGTGTATGCGGCCATTGGTCAGTTAACTCATTTTAGAGCGGGCGCGAACAAACCGCATTTATATTCGGCACCTAAATTTTGTATTGGCTTAGTATGTCTTGGAGATCATAGATGGCATGTAAATGTACATTTTCTATTCCTGTTTGAAACGTTTAACCTTGGTGAATCCCCTTTTATTTTTAAAACAAACAACACATGGAATTCGTTCACCCAAACTTGCCTCCAGGCTCCAATGCAGTCGTATATCTTTCTCGTTATCGTGCTGTTGTTTGTACGTGAGTGAAACCATGGTGAAAGAAAAATATCTCACTGAAGAAGAATTAGTGAATATTTTGTATAATGACGATTCAAGTAATGAACTGATTCCTGAATTAGAAGATGAACTTCCACTTCCTGAAATTGATACACAATCCGGGGAAAATTACAAAATATGGTATTTTAGTGAGAATGGTATGCGAGTCAAATTCAGACTATATTTGTACTCTAAAACAGTGTGGTATTGCATGAAATGTGCATTCCTCTACACCCTGGAGCCTGTTTATACGAGATATCACACCATCAAATCCTACTAGGATATCTCCTTTCAGTGTGTACAAAATTTGAATTTTCTAGGACTAATAGTTTGTGAATAATGGTCCATTTTCTGAAGTGCCACGAAGAGGGGTATTTAAATGGCTGGCCTGTGGGTTTGAATGCCCTGGTCAGTGCCTGGTACTGAATGTGTTAAACTGAATCCATACGCCAAACATTACATTTAAAAACATTGATGATTTTGACAGCAATGCTGTCATTCTCAAGACTGAATCAAGATGATAATAAAACTATTGTATATCCCACTTAACTTGGCAAAGAGAGAGATGGAGATATAAGTGTAGATCTTTGACAACTTTCGCCCTGGTACAAAAGAAAGAACCTACCCTGCTGTCAGTTTTCGTCATCCCCATTACCCTATTAACATCTGGTGAAGAAAGACCGACGACACTGGTGCAAGTGAGAGAGGTGAGCACTGCTGTCTCTTTCTACAAATTTCTTGTAAACTTGAACCAAACGACTAATAACCTTATTCTAACCTAAACAAGAAAACACTTCAACCAAATCTTAAGTCATGTCACATGAGTTGATACAATGCCTGTTATTGCCACCACCATAACCTCTTTACCCTTAACCAAGGGAATAGGGCTTTTGTCATTATTCATAACTCTATCTTTATTTAAATATATTTAACTATTTAACTTTCACAGGGGTAAAAAACACTATGAGGTTTAATTTAAGAATTAAATTATTAATGTTTTTATTACCTCACCTCATATCCTTTTTCTTCTAGGCTGCAGTTTCGGAGCTTATCTCCATTATCAGTAGCCTCTGGTCAACCAGTGTTATGTTGTTTCTTGGCAGTTTTCTTCTTCCTTCTATCGGTAGACCAAAGGATCAAGTCAAAATTTGCAAAATTTCATGAATTTCGAAACTCCTGCAAATTTTGACTTGATCCAGAGGTTCGTCGGTCCACTGATAGAAGGAAGAAGAAAACCGCCAAGAAACAACATGACACCGGTCGACCAGAGACTACTGTTGATGGAGATAAGCTCCGAAACTGCAGTCTAGAAGAAAAAGGATATGAGGTGAGGTAACAAAAACATTAATTTAATTCTTATATTTAACTATCTTTATTTTTTTAATATTTCCAGACTTTCTAAAACATCAAGAAATTTACAACAACAGACCAATCTAATCACATTATGTTAATTACATGATCATTGTGAAAAATATGTTGAGCAACACTAGACTTTTCAATTCTGTTAAATCTAAAATGAATCATATGCTCTTTAAACCTTGTTGAAATAGACCTTCTTGATTGCCAATGTATTTTTATTCTGACAACTTAATTCATAAAATAATCAATTGAGTTGGTGTTTACTTGATGAAAATCCATATTTATTAATTAAATAAAAATAAAACGTAGTTTTATTTGATTTTCATATTTATTATATAATTCAGTGACAGCTGTTTCGGTACACTGTACCTTCTTCAGACATGTTAACAAATTATGAATTGTGTTCCAACTGATCTAAGCAACAATACAACAATATTTATTTAAATTTAACAAAGGGGATTCATTCAAATCAAGTTGAGAATTTAACAGTTTTTACTACTTTTAAATTTATTAATTTCTACAGCCTCCAAAAGATCTAACTTCTTACCCTTATCACAAATATGTAAAATTTCAAAATTTGGATCGAAACAATGATTAAATTGGAATAGGTGGTTAGCATATTTTGAATTTTCTAAATTTCTGTTATATGCTCTCATGTGTTCCTTTATCCGAGAGATAAAAGGTCTACCAGTTTGTCCTATATAGACATTGTCACATGTGCCACACTTCAATTTATATACACCTGATAATTTTTCTTTTTTTTGTTTTGGTTTTATTGTTTTTTATTACATTTTGTAGAGTTTTATTAGTTTTAAATGCCACATTATGTTCAACTTTTTAAAGTGTTTAGATATTGTATTTGAAAGTGGGCCTATGTATGACATTACGACATATTTCTTTATGTTTTCTTTGGGTGAAGGAAAAACTTTGTTAATTGCTTTTTTGTAATGAACCCTCTTAATTAAACATTCTATAATTTCAGGGTCGTAGCCATTATTAACAGCCAATTGTTTAATAATATTCAATTCATTATTATATTCCAAGGGTGAAAGAGGGATATTTAGAAGTCTATGAATGTAACTATTAAAGGCTACCATCTTATGAGGATATGGGTGAAGAGAAGAACTATGGATAGTGGTATCAGTATGAGATGGTTTGTGAAAGATACCAAACTCAAACTTATTATCAATGTGTTTTATTGATAAATCCAAGAAATTTATACTATCATTTGTTTCTAATTCTATTGTGAAATTAATACTTCTGTGAATGCTATTAATAAAATTTAAAAAGGAATTCAATTGTCTTTTAATTAATAATTCATAAAACCCTGATTTTTCAGTTGGCTCTATTTATCTTTCAGAATGTCAAGAAGAGTGTTCAAATTTGATCCCGAAGTGTACACCACTCTAGGATCTAATCCTTCAAACATTTTATTCAGACCTCTCATCAGAAAGGGAGCATTAGGAAGTGACAAAACAAGTCTTATCAACTGCAAAATGCAAAATTATGGATTCATTAAATGTTTAAAATTTAATTTTCCAAACTAATTTATTAACAATACTTTCAAAATCATAACACATGAGTTTAGCTCTTTAGAATTCTGATCCTTATTCAGAGGAAAGCTAAGGAGTCTATGCACTAGAAAGTTAAGACTCACCATTTCATGTTGTGAATTTGCAGTGATATAGTGAAGTGTATTTGGTTTACTTTCCGTATATTAAAAATCCTAATATATTATTTCTAGTTAACTTAATTTCACAGTTAAGAACCATTTAGCATTTATTAACAAAATTAAAAAACAAAGAGTTGCAAGAGGGAGAGATCTTAATTTTGATTGATGTTAGCTCCCTTTTCCCAAGAGTTCCTATTCCACAGAGACTGATTTATTTAGAAGGAATTGCTGTTCCAAAATAATTTGAACCAACAAGTTATTAAAGAACATATTCCATTAACAAAACTCTGCATAAAGCAATATTTTTCAATTTAATGGGAACATTTTTTGAATAGCAAGAGGGGACAACAATGGGCAACTCCCTGTCAATCTTTTTATGAGTCTTTTGAAAAGGATTTAAAAAATGCATATTTTCCTTAATTATGATTAAGATATGTAGATAACATGTTTCATCTTTTCCTTTTTCAACAAATCATCCCTCATAAAACACACTATCACTATTAATTCTGCTTGTAAGCCCTTGTATATCTCAATTAGACTTAGGTGTTCTCCCTACAGGGGAGGAATTCAACCATACTAATTAATTTTTGGATATATGTTACTCATTGTCCTGGAGTCAGTGTTCCACCTCATAGTGACATCTAGGAAACCAAGGTGGTATTAGGATGAGAAAATTCGGTAAATTTTGTTTAGAGGCCTTTTTATTCAGGTTTAAGGATGTTTTATGAGCCTGAAAATCTTCAGATTTGGGACCCAAAGTCCCTCCCGGAGGACATGCTTTTGGATTTTTTCAACATAAGATCCATCGACACTGGCTGGGTTTGAACCTGCAACCTCTGTACCAGAGGCAAGGAGCATAACCACTAGCCCACTGTGGCCAACCACTAATTACTATACACATTACATACACTCTCATCATAAATTCCCCTTTATATCTATAATGAAGGAGCCCATTGTTGAGCATTAAGCCTCTCCTTGGGAAGGAGGAGTTACTAGACCAAGTTAATATTAAGTTACCTTATTTGCTCATAGATGTCATGCAGAAATCATACCAACCCAATGAGGATAATCTAACAGGTAACTAGATTATTTATGTCAGTAAACTTTGCTTAGAGGCCTCTTTTCTTCAGGCTTAATGAACTTTTACGAGCTTAAAAACTGTTCAGGACTTGGGACTCACGGCTTAAAGTCCTTCCTGGAGGACTTGCTCCTTGGATTTTTTCATCGTAAAAAATCATCGACCCCGGTCAGACTTGAACCTGCGACCCTCGGAACCAAAGGCAATACATCCCTCTACATAGATAATAAAAGTATCAACTAAGTAATGTGGTCTGAAAAAGTAGTTTTAAATTAAAAATACACCACATTAGATATCCCTTCAAACAGAATTTTTTAATACTGTAAAAGGAGATGATAAAAATTCAATCTCTAATAAATCTTTTGTACTGAATATCTAATGCAGTTTTATGTGGGAAGCTTTCTGTTTCATAATTATCTTAATCACCTTGAATTTTCTATCAGAAAATGGAGCCAAAATTCGCAGTTCAAGTCCAAAATCAATTATGAACTAGATGCTTGATTGTAAAAGTCAGATAGTGACATATGGAATAATTCATAGTCTAAATAATTTGTTACATAATGTACTATTAGCTATTTACATTATATAACAATTTGCTTTCCAAATCATCAAACTGTTATTGAATTATTAAATTATCATTTAATAAATAACTGCACTTAAAAGTGTCCTAATTCCAGAATGCCTACATAATATCAACATTATAATTTCAAACACCTATAGAGTAATAAATCATCAATGTACACCATAAGAATCAATGAAACGGCGTAATGTTAAAAATTCCCAAATTTATTATATTAAAAAAATGTACGCATATTTAAATACAACTATTTATTGCTGTGGATTTTTTCCCTAAACTGTGAGTTATTTTTGTTTTTCTATTTGTTTAATTAGACTGGCTTTTAATTCAATTAGATGTTTTTTCAGACCAAGCATGAGCAGCTATTGCTGACTTTTCCACTTCACACCATTTTTTATAATTAAAACTCAATAAAAATGAAAAAATTAAAGAAGAAAAATCAGGAATTTATCAGATCAAATGTAGGAATTGTGACAAAATTTACATAGAAAAAACAAAAAGAAATTTGAAAACAAACACAAGGTGAAAGAACATCTTAGAACTGTCAAAAAATTGTGAAGTGAATAAAAATCAGCAGTAGCTGCTCATGCTTAGTCTGAAAAACATCTAATTGAATCAAAAGTCAGTCTAATTAAACAAATAGAAAAATAAAAAGAACTCATAGTTTGGGAAAAATCCACATAAAACAAGAAAGAAAAACTTATGAACTTAGAAATTCCTGCGGATTCTGATTGGATCCGGAGGTTTATCGGTCCACCAACAGAGGGAAGAAATAGTTCTTCTGATCGACATATCAGTCAGCGAGAAATTACTGAAGATGAAGCTGCCAAGGCTTTGAAACTGTAGTCTAATTAGAATATTGGATACGAGGTGAGGTATGAAGCATTTTAATTTAATCTTAATATTGTAATAATTCAATATCTGCTACATTTCCTTGCTGGAAATTCAAGTATATATAGAGAACTCAAAAGAACATGTTTACATATTTTTTTGTTTGACTTTACATTGAACTTGAGAGAGTCATGGACATACCAATTTATCCACATTCTCTCAATCAAACAAATATTCCTCTGTAGCAATGTTAGTTAATAATCATCATTCCTGTTAACAGACACATAAATTATATAAAATGGTCAGTTAAACTTCAATTTGATGTGGTGATATTCATTTAATTTGTCACTCACATCTGATTCATTATTGATTCACATATAATAAGTCCATTATTTTAATTTTTTTTTTCAAATGCCCTTGGTATGTCTTTCGACATTCCTGGTTTCTCTCCTGGCATGGCGTGCTTGTAACCCACTTCTGAGGTTGGGGCGCCTTGAAGGCAGGGTTACGTTGCCCCGATGATATGATGGGTGATGATGATGATAATGGTGCACCAGGAGAGTCCCTAATCCTAAGCTTAACCTAAGATGAATATGAATGATGATGATTGCGATGGCCATATGATTTCAGGGACCGTTTGGGCCATAAAGTTTTCATGACATTTGTCTTACAGGTGAGGAAAAACCCCGATAAAAACCTCACCAAGAAAAACTGTCCCGACCGGGGATCGAACCCGGGCCCGCTGCGTGACAAGGCAGCACGCTACCCCAAGACCACAGCGTTAAACCTATTTTGTATCTTTCCCTAACTTATGGAAAATGTAAGTTTTGCTGGTTGATATCTATTGTTCAACACTTGGTAATTATAGCATCCTGGCAAAGATACACTTTCACTCTGGTTTTCCTACACGAAGCTTCTATGCCCCTCTTTCATTCCCCATTCATGCCACATGCCCTACCCATTGCAGTTGACAAGACTTAACTGTTCTTATTATATCTGGTTTGTTATAAAGATCACGTTGTCTCCATTTAACTAGTAAAATTAATATTTATCTTATATATTATATAGAGTCCACCGCTGTGGTCTCGAGGTAGCGTGCTGCCTTGTCACGCAGCGGGCCCGGGTTCGATCCCCGGTCGGGGCAGTTTTTCTGGGTGAGGTTTTTATCGGGGTTTTTCCTCACCTATAAGACAAATGTCAGGAAAACTTTAAGGCCCAAACGGTCCCCGAAATCATATGGCCATCCTCCTTACCATTATCATTATCATAAGTAATGCCACGAGTGATTTCCAAATTATCGATAAATTCGAAATCAAGAGTGGCATTTGTTAGGACTATTTAACGAATAAAATTAAGCTGTTTACTCACAAATCATTATTTAACTATAGTTATTTTAAAATATTTATATGTTTAATGTAAACGGCGATGTTTGAAAACAAATGAGAAACGATAGGTACGCTTTCTACTGCTTCTTTTGTTTATCACTGCAACCAGATCATACTATTTATTGCCAAAGGAACGCAATATTGTAAGGAGGAGCTTTCTTTAATATGGTAATTATAACACTGATAAATATTTGGTGAAACACGACTCTGATTGGTTGTAAAACAGAAATCATTGAAACGTGATTGGTCATTGACTCCCATTTGGGGCATGAGTTAAATAGTCACCATAATCCTTCACCGGTGTGGAAAGCAACGGGAAGCTACCACACCTACACAATTCCCTAGTAAAGCTGCAAGTATAGCATGAAAATGCTATGATTGCAGTGAAGGACCTGCCTTTGGGCAGAATTACTATGGATGGATATTATATAGGATGAAAAAAAAAGTGACCAGAAGAGATAATTAAAACAGAAATAAAAAGCAAAAATGGAACTAGACAGGACATACATTGAAAAGATCATGATTTGAATGAAAGAATTGCTTTGGATTGGAACCCCCAAGGACATAGGAGAAGAGGCAGTCCAAAACAGACATGAAAGAGAACAATCCTTGAAGAAATTGCAAAGAAGGGGAAAACATGGAGGGAAGTGAAGAAATTGGTCAGAATAGAATCCGTTGACGATGCTTTATGGATGCCCTATGCTCCTGATAAGAGATAAAGGAGATGATGATCATATACATTGGTAAAGAAATTTCCAGTTAAACCATATATACCAATAACATACATTAACAACTCAAACCGCAATGGATAATCCTATAAATTGACTTAAATGCCCAGTTTAAATACATTGACTTTACTTACTCACTGGCACTATCGAACCTGTATGTTCATGGCAGCAAGGACATAAGCTCTCCATACATCCCTATCCTGAGCTAATCCTTTCCAATCATTCCCTGTATAATCTACTTCCCTCAAATCATAGTTAATGTTATTCTCCCACCTCATTCTTGGTCTACCAGCTGGGCATTTTCCCTCTGGCTTTCCTAAAGAAGCTTCCAGGCAAGTCTTCCATTCCCCATACGTGCAATATGTCCTGCCCATTGCAGTCTACGAGACTTAACTGTTCTTATTATATCTGGCTTCCTATAAAAACCATGTAGTTCATTGTTATGTAGTCTTCTCCATTCACCTGTCTGTTCATCTCTCTTTGGTCCAAAAATTTTCCTAAGTACTTTATTCTCAAATACTTGTAATCTCCTTTCCTCCCTTAAAGTAAGAGTCACTTTAAAAATATATTTATTGCAAGGATATAAATATATTAAGAACTAATTTTTCTCCCCTGTTATATAAACGATAAACTCCTTGGCATAAGTACATGAAACACTTTAGCACTTGTATAAAACATAAAACCTCTACTTTTAGCCTGAAGCAGAGCAAGTTTTCTTCGAACTTAGTCAACGCCCATCTTCTAGACCTTGACTTACGACTGTTCCTTGAAACTTGAGTTTAGTACTAGTCAGGTATATACATTCCTCTTAAATGCATCCTATACCATCATTTCTCATTGTCATTTCTATTGTATGACCACTAATCATCATTCAAATTGTCAGAAAACAAAGTTTGTATTGCCATTTGCATATTAATTATCTTGCCCTGCTTTTATAATTTGCAAAATAGCATCCACCAAATAAATTGGCTCAAGTGATAGCATTTTAGATTCGTATTTGGGAGATCGTGAGTTCAAAATGGAGATTTTTTAAAGCAAATTCTAGCTTGGAATTCCATTACTAGGTCCCTTTTAATCAATATTTACATTTCATAATGTCAATAAGGCTGAATCATATATATATATATATTACACATCCAAGTTAACCGTTCACGGGCGGAGGGGAAGAGTTTTAGCGCTAGTGTCGCCGATTTACTGAATCTGTGCAAGGGATGTAGGAGAAAACTGTACATCCGATCACGTATTGAAAGTTTTTCAACTTCAAATGTGGGGGGAGATTCTCTAAACACGTGCGAAAGATCTTAACATGGTTGTCAAATTAGTCATTTAAGCACTGAACGCTCAAGCGGTCGGATCATTTAAAATCACAGTATTTGCCGTCTCTCTGTTACCAGCCTCACAATAAATCACAAGTGGCAACATGTAATGAGAAGGGCAAGGAAGGGACAGCTCTTTCCTAGACATAACCCCAAAAGTAACAGGGTTGTCAAGTTAGTCATTCTTCCACTGACCACGCAGAACGACGGATCATTAAAATACATAGTATTTGTCAGCTCTTTACCTGCCAATCAAACAACATAATACAAAGGACAGGAAGTGGCAACGTAGTAAGGAATAGAAAGAGAAAGACAGTTTGTTAGTTAACATATTTTCCGCCTGCACAAAATACTTGGATGGGTAATATATATATATATATATATATATATATATATATATGTATGTTATAATTAAACTTTTGCATTAAGCAATGGAAGCCAGATATGTCAAGAAAAGAAAAATTAATGCCTGAACCAGAATTTGAACCTGGGACCTCTAACTATATGTTAGTGCGTTATCCGCTATGCTATCCAGTTATCTGAGTGCGAACATTTATGAACTATACATAACTAACTCACTGGCACTATCAAACCTATAGGTTAATGGCCATGCAGACACAAGCTCTCCATACATCCCTATCCCGAGCTAATGTTTTCCAATCATTCCCTGTATAATCTACTTCCCTCAAATCATGGTTAGTATCATTCTCCCACCTCATTCTTCGTCTACCAACGGCGTTTTCCCTCTGGTTTTCCTACAAGAAGTTTCCATGCATGTCTTTCATTCCCCATTCATGCCACAAATAAGGAAGAAAATTGTTTGCACTGAGATGCCTAGATAGCATATCAGTTAATACACTAATGTATAGAGTTAGAGGTCTTGGTTTCAAATCCCAGTTCAGGCATTAATTTTTCTCTTCATGACACACTGTGTGTATCTCTCTCTCTCTCTCTCTTTCTCACATACACTCACACACGATATATATATACGCTAGGGACTGCTAAAATTATATAGCTTAACTCGTGTAAATAGTTTAATAATAAAAATTGGGTGTAGAATAAATTTTATTTGACAGTATAATCTCAGTCTGTTAACCATGACATGCAGTAAACAGTGATAGTCTACTATAACTTCTAAAAACATTCACAAATAACTTTTTTTTCTAGGTATATTAAAAGTCCAGAAAAAATCTATTTCATTTGGTTATTTATGCTCTATTGCCAATTTTTTAGAGGTTTATATTGTTTATACATATATATACTATACTTTAATTAACAATATTCATCCATAATTAAGATATATGGTCTGTGTATTCTTACCTCTTATGGTTGTTTTTGTTGAACATATGTTACAAGTCTTCTGAGCCCCATCTTCAGTTTGTACAGACTCTACAAGCTGAAGATAGGGCTTAGAAGCCTTGAAACATATGTTCAACAAAACAACCATAAGAGGTAAGAATATACAGACCAAATATCTTAATTATTAAATAAATCTCTTAATTATATTTGAAGCAAAATATTTTCGTCTAAGCCAAAGGTCCCGGGTTCTAGTCTCGGTCTAGGCAAAAATTTTCTCTTCAAATATAATTTATCCTTCAGTGAGTAGTGTTAAATTAATGATAAAAACATCAAACCTCTTAATGTTACTTACTATGGTATTTTTAAAGTAATATTAATTCAGTTAGATGTAAATCGTCATATATAATAAGAGTTAAGATCAATACAAAGGACGTAATTAAAGCTCCATTATTTATAAAAGTTTGAAGCTCATGTTAAGCCTATGAACTATTCACAGAAAATTGGCAATGATTCTTAGAACTCATTGGTCCAAAAGATATCAAATGTGAAATTTTGATATTTAAATCCTTTAACACTTACATACTCCAATTGAAAACATATTTACTCAGTGGATGATTTTTTAAAATTTAATTTAATTAATTTGTGACTAATTAATGTATTATTACTAGGGCTCGGAAGTTGAGGATCTATAAAATGCCTATAAAAGACCTTTAAAATGGTAAGAATTACACACAGAATCAGTCATGGAATATGTACAAAAATACAGAAACAACTGGAAATCTCACGTACGAAGAATGAGCAGAACAAGAATACCACATCAGATCTTAAATTACCAGCCACCAGGCAAGAGATCTTTGGGCAGACCCTTCAAACGTTGGACTGAGACCGTAACAGACCACTAGGTCTATCATATGAAAGGAAGAAGAAGAAGAAGAAAAAGGCGTAAATATATCCTAAAAACTGGAAAAAGGACGTAAAAAGTGTTGCAGTTGCTAAAGAGTGATTAAAGACAACCTCGCTGCCTTCAGCCTCTGCTCAAGGCAATTTTCAAAAAGTGACAAATTCTTAGAAGAAAATTTTAAGTTGAAATACAATAGTTCAGGCAGACAGTAGGCTGGTGGTTAAAAATAACTGGATATTATATGAGGGTTCAATAGTTTCTCATGGAACAAAAGTGTTGTGAATCTGAAAAGTCTTCAGAAAGTAAAATTAGTTAATGTTTTTAAATGAAGTTGGAATTGAGATTAGACTTTGCAGATTCTTGAATTATACAAATGGTATAAATGTAGTCAAAAGAAGGTAAAATTACAACAAAAAAATAATTAAGACCTAAAAAAGGTTAAAAAAGACTAATAAGCAAAAAAAAAAAAAAAAGGAAAAAGGATGAATAAAACCCACCATTTTCTTCTGACTTTCAATGAGCCAAAATATATATAATGTTGAGCCTCGTTTTCAGACATAAAATTTAAAAAATGTTTCCCCAATTCAGAGCCCTAATTATTACCTTTCGGCATTAAGCCAATGAATGAATGAATGAATGAACAGTTAAGAAATTTCCACGGACAAAAATAATTTTAAATAAATATATTATACAAAATGGATTTGAAGGGACCTCATGTATAAAATTTGAACCTGTTATTTATTTATTTATTTATCTATTTTGAGAGCCAAGCAGTGAATCTTGCCTAATGTATTTGTAAATTACTATGTTTAACATTCCTTTCTATGACCCTAAATATATATATATAATGTTGGGCCTCGTTTTCAGACATAAAAATTAAAAAAAAATAATGTTTCCCCAATACAGAGCCCTAATTATTACCTTTCGGCAATAAGTCAATGAATGAATGAATGAATGAACAGTTAAGAAATTTCCATGGAAAAAAATAATTTTAAATAAATATATTACACAAAATGGATTTGAAGGGACCTCATGTATAAAATTTGAACCTATTATTTATTTATTTATCTATTTTGAGAGCCAAGCAGTGAATCTTGCCTGATGTATTTGTAAATTACTATGTTTAACATTCCTTTCTCTGATGTTCTTGCAGATGGAAGAAAACAATGGTTCAACCCAGCATTTATGACAGCAAAAATATAAATGAATGCTTTCCTCAGGAAGGTTAATAAAAAGAGAAACGATGTTGCCAAACTTTAAAATATTATTTAATGTCTGCTATAAAATCTCTTCAACTCATAAAACATGGCATTGTATATAGCTGAAGGATTTCCTGCAGTGTTGCACTATGTCTGAATGTTAATCAAGAGAGGAGCGGGGGATGCCACTGACCTTCATGGAGGGGAAAAAAAAGGAGAGGTTGATAAATTAATACAAGTGGCAGAGGAGAAGGGGAAGAAGGAAGACAGAAACTCTCCTGGAATGGCACAGTAACCAAAAGCATTTGGCAGAAGAGGGGAAGTTTGAATATTTAAAGGGGACATATTACTCCAACCAAAGAAGAAAACCAAACCATGTTTTACCTAGAGAAATTATAAAACAAGCAAATTCTTTATGTCTGAATATTTATACATGAACTAACCAATCCCATTGCAGATAAAATAATTGATTTGGTGTTATGAAAATCCATTATGTATTTAATAAATAAAACTATCAAAGTTTTATGATTTTCATAAATATTATTATCAAAATCATAAAATTTTGATAGTTTTATTTATTCAATATTTATGAAAATCATATAAAACTTTAATAGTTTTATTTATTAGATATATATGAAAATCATATAAAGTTTGATAGTTCTACTTATTAAATATTAATTTATGAAAATCATTTAAAACTTTTAACAGTTTTATTCATTAAATACATATGAAAATCATACAAAACTTTGAGAGTTTTATTTATTAAATTTATAAAGATAAAATACTAGTCTAGTTCAAGTTACATACATATAATAAGCAATATAATTGCTTATATTATTTTTAGTCTGATCATCTAACCTCAATATTAATGCTGATTTGTTCTTGAACATTAATATTGCGGTAAGATGATCAGACTAAAAATAATATAATTAAAATAACCTCAAAATATCACTTCCTAAAATTAAATATTAATATAATTGCTATTTTTTGTACCAGCTGATACAATTTAATGAACCCATGTTCTTTTTTTCTTTATATGTCCAAAATTACATAAACTTTATCTAGTCCATCCATTGCAAAATGGTAAGCAATAATTTTATTTTATATTTTGAATACACTTCAATATTAGATAACAGATCAGGTGTTGAGGACAACAGAGTCCATTACACTACATTAAATGATGTGGAAGACATAGAAAGTCCTAAGCCAACTATCTGGCTGCTGGCCGCACAACCACATGTTAATCACAAATGTGGATGCTCATCCAGCCAATATAGGAGTGACATGTAGACAGCATGTACACTGTAGTCCAAAAGGAAAAAGGAATATTGGCCAACCATTTAAGAGATGGCATGAACAACTACTTTGAGATGGAACAGACCAGAAGGTTTAATCTTTGAGGCCGATGATGGTTACATTACTTAACAAAACAATAATGTATTTTCAAAAATTTCAAAAAAGAAATTTGAAATGGATATCAATTTATAACAATTTTAGGGATTAATAGTAACTAGGCATCATAGGCAAGTAGTTTCAAGCATGTTGCCTCGATGCAGAACTACAAGACTTGCTCTGGAGGGAGTCTCCATGGGGAAAGAAATTTTCCCATGCAATTTCAGCCAGTATGGGATTAGACCCACACTGCATTGTGAGAAATATGGATAGCTACAATAACTAGCAGTTCCAAGTTGAGAAAACCAGCTACAATGGCTGGGAGACCTGACATGCTGAACATGTCACCCCTATACTGGATGTATGATTGTCCAAAAATGTAGAATTCATATAATTTAGTTGAAAGATTGAGGTATAATTTCACTCAATGTATTATCTATAACTGCTATATCTTCTAATATAAATTCTAATATAATTTAGTTGCAAAGATTGAGGTATTATTTCACTCAATGTATTATCTATAACTGCTATATCTTCTAATGACTATATATTCTAATACATAACATTTGCAAATATGATGTTTTAATCAATATTTTGCAATCAATAGGACATGTGCACAAATAGGGGAAGGAAAGAGAGGCATGGAAGAATGAAGTGGGACAATAACATTCATCATATGAGGGAGATAAATTATATAGAGGATTTTTTCTAACTATATCCAATTCCGGAGTATGTTAATTTAAAGTATAACATAAAAATATATAGGGGATGATTGGAATAAACTTGATCAGAATAGGGATGTATGGAAAGCTAGTGGCCATGAACCAACAGGTTTGATAGTGCTAGTGAGTTAGTTATTTCAATCCATTACAGGTTCAAACCTAGACAGAAATGGCTTTACAAATGACTTCCTTCAAAGGGAAGTAAAGTCATGTGTCCTATATCATAGATTTATGAAACTTAAAAAAATATTTGTTTTTATTGAATGGCTAGTATATTGATTTATCTAAATTCCTCAAACAAAAGACAATGAGAAAATAAAAAAAAATATATATAAGAAAATATATGAAGACAACATTGTGGCCTACTATGGTAATGTCCACTTGATGACAAAGTAAACTACGACACATCCTAATATAACACACCTCTAGCTAAAATATCTAACATATTAACTAATTTAAAATATTAAAAAAATTAATTTTAATTATTTATGTAAATTCTTATCACTCACCTCATATTCTTCTTAGATTAGTTTCAAAACCTTATTCGGTTCCATCATCAGTATTTTGATGACTGTTGTTCTTGACATCTGAGCAACAAGATCATCAAAATACTGATGATGGAACTGGATCAGGTTTTGAAATTAGTCTAAGAAGAAGAATGAGTTGAGTGATAAAAATTTACATAATAAATAATATCTCAGTGGTAAATAATATCTCAGTGGTAATTCCTAATAAAGTAATTTTAATTAAATTGTATTAATAATAATTAATGCAATTTAGAATTAGAATTATTGATTAAATATGTGCCTGCTATCTGTTCATTGTCATTCCACTGATTTTGGATGTTAGAGTGACCTCAAATAAAATACTTACATATTATTACTATTAACACCTTGACTGGAAGACTGAAAGTAGGATTGCACATATTGTGTAAACAGGAACATATCTAGAAATTTAAGAACAACCGGAACCTTTATGAATATTATAATAATTATACATATATTCTAGGAACATTGCTCTCTTTCGTAGCAAATTCCCTAATTATACCTGATAATTTTATTGTTTAAATTAACTACAAAGTGCATGTATATTTAGAAGTAGACTCATGAAGGTCATCATGTATTACACAATTGTGACTATGCATTTGCAGATAAGATTATATCTTATTCATCCCCCCCCCCCAGCTTGGAACATTTCCACGTTCTACCTCATGTTTTCTGAACATAATAATCAATTCAATAACAATCATTAAATGATCAGGTTTTAAACATCACCTCATATGTTGTACTGGCATCAAATACCAGTTGAAAATGTTAAATATTTCCTTGAAACTAGTCTTGGAAAAGATACAAAATATCAGATAATGAAAATCTGATTCAATTAATGATTGTTACATAAAACCTCATAGTATTACTTCCTGAAAATATCAATCAATTCAATAATTGTAACCAACTAATAAACAAAATTTTAATGCCGTAAAATAAAAACTATTTTATTACATTGAAGAATTATTTTATTGTAATGCTTTGTACATCTTATTATCTCTACATTCTGTTCATAACAGAAAAATATTTATCTGAAATCAGAGTAGGACTAGAAAATTTATTACAGCATAAGTTTAACTTTAAATGAAGGCATCATTGGTTTGGCAAGATCCTTTATGAATTATACATATGTGTGAAATATTTAAATATATACAAAATATATTTGAAGAGAAAAATATATGTTTTTATTATTAATTTAACATTTCTCAATGAAAGATAAATTAAATTTGAAGAGAAAAATTTTCGCCTAGACCGGGACTCGAACCCGGGACCCTTGGCTTTCCGGGCCAAGTGCTCTACCAACTGAGCTACCGAGGCGAGTTACGATCTAGACGCAAATTTTTCTCTTATATACGTTGTAATTCCCGGTCTAGGCGAAAATTTTTCTCTTCAAATTTAATTTATCTTTCATTGAGAAATGTTAAATTAATAATAAAAACATCATTAGAGGCCTTACTGGCTTTTAAAGTAATGTTAAATTTCCAATAAATGTCTTCTTAACTAAGAAGCCGCCATTTGCAAAGATAGAAACAATGGTTTCAAAAGCATTTGGCGATAGGGAATTACAACGTATATAAGAGAAAAATTTGCGTCTAGATCGTAACTCGCCTCGGTAGCTCAGTTGGTAGAGCACTTGGCTCAGAAAGCCAAGGGTCCCGGGTTCGAGTCCCGGTCTAGGCGAAAATTTTTCTCTTCAAATTTAGAAAAATATATGCTTAGACTGGGGTTTGAACCCAGAACCTGTAGCTTTATACGCTAATGCTTTACCGCCTGAACTTTCTAAGCACTTCAATCTAAACACAAATTTTTCCTCTTACACATTTTTAATTCCCCGAGAGTGCCAAATGCTACGAACCATTGATCAATCACGCAAATGAGTGTTAATGAATCACATTATTCAATTTTAACTTCTACTAAGTGGCTTACACAAACAGTATAAGATAGGAACCAATAGTCTGTAAAGTAAAATAGCCTAGTTATAAGGTGCCTAAGTACGTAGAATACTGATAAAGTAACAATGTAATTTGTACTAGATTAATTTCAGATTTTATTAGTAACCTTGGTAAATCTGATTTAATAATTGGTTAACAGGATTTTGAAGTTCTTGTTGTAATAATAATAATAATAATAATAATAATAATAATAATATTATTATTATTATTATTATTATTAACTACTCTCAATGAATAATATTTAACAAACATAATAAGGATTTTGAAGTGTTGGTATCTTTAACATCCTTAAGATTGAAGGAGAAAAAACTAGCAAATATAATCTTCTCACTAAAGAAAAAAAAATTAATTAAATAAAAATAAAACATAGTGTCATTTGATTTTCATATTTATTATATAATTCAGTGACAGCTGTTTCGGTACACTGTACCTTCTTCAGATATGTTAACAAATTATGAATTGTGTTCCAACTGATCTAAGCACCAATACAACAATGTTTATTTAATTTTTTTAATTTAACAAAGGGGATTCATTCAAATCAAGTTGAGAATTTAACAGTTTTTTACTACTTTTAAATTTATTAATTTCTACAGCCTCCAAATGATCTAACTTCTTACCCTTATCACAAATATGTAAAATTTCAAAATTTGGATCGAAACAATGATTAAATTGGAATAGGTGGTTAGCATATTTTGAATTTTTTAAATTTCTGTTATATGCTCTCATGTGTTCCTTTATCCGAGAGATAAAAGGTCTACCAGTTTGTCCTATATAGACATTGTCACATGTGCCACACTTCAAAAAAATTACTGATTCACATGTTCATTCATTTCATCATTTTATTATTGTAAATATTTGCTTGATATTCACACAGTGCGTGAATTAAAACCAAGTTCCTCCTTTGGTAAAATTTTGCGTGCCATGGTCATTTTTTTTGTACAATTCAAATTAACGAAATCATCATCTTCCTTTCATGTTGTAGTCCTGATAGGACTGTTTCAGTCTACAAAACATTTTCCAACCATCTCTTCCTAGACCAACCCAGTAATCTTTAATCATGAAGTTAGTACCTTAAAATTGCTTAGGAATCTTAGATCTAAAGAACACATAAGAAATGTAAAAAAAGGAAGTAGAAAATCTGCAGTAACAGCTCACGTTTGGACAGAAAAAAACAAAATAGATCTAAATACAAAATTATTAAAACAGTTAGAAAATACCAATGAACTCACGATATGGGAAAAAAATCTATATACAGAAAAACAAGGAGATATTATAAACTTTGAAAATCCCGAAGAAAGGAGCCTCATTACCAAGTTCTTTGGAACACAGATCCAGAGCCGACAACTTGAAGATAAGAAAAAATCAGTTTGTGAAAAGCTGACAATGGGGCAACAGCCTTGAAACATATGTCCAATTAAACAATCATATGAGGTAAGAATGTTAAAAAATACAAACTCAATTATTATAATTAGAAACTCATAATAAAGGAGAAGCTATGGCTAGACTCAAAGGGCTGTAAAGTCAATAAGAAGAACTTGAATTAAAGCACTTGTTTGATAATGTTGAGTGATTCCGGGTTCTGTGGCCGTGGTCCATAGTTGGTGTTGATACCAGACGTTTCGCCCTCAACTGCGGAGGGCATCTTCAGTGGCGAGTGCTTCTAGGCGTGTTTCCTGGTCGGAAGCTCTACTTAGAGTGAACGCTGCGGGTGTTGTATTGATACTAGTGGTGGGAGCAGGGTGAGCGGGCGTGGCTCTTGCTGATTGGCTAATGGTCGTCTCCTTGTTGTCCCTAGTGTTGATGCATTTATTTTCTAGTGTACGGTACCAGGCCTTGGACAGTTTAATACCTTCCTCTTTTCTGTTAATATTTTCTTTATGCTTGTGTATTTCTATAGCCTCTCGATATAATCTAGGGAAATAATAGGAAGTTGTGGCTAAAACTTGTGTATCATCGAATAGAATCTGGTGTCCATTCATAATGGCATGTTCTGCTACAGCCGATTTATCCATTTCTCCTTGTCTGCAGTTTCTTTTGTGTTCTGATAAACGGGTGGCTATACTTCTTTTTGTGGTCCCTATGTATGGTTTACCACACGAACAAGGAAGTCGATATACGCCGCAAGTGGAGAGAGGTGGCCGAGGATCCTTAGCTGAGCGAAGGCAGTCTTCTATTTTTCTTGTAGGTCTGTAAACTGTTTTTATGTTGTATTTTCGTAGGAGTTTCCCGATACGATCTGTGACTCTTTGTACATATGGTAAGTAGGCTATGCTGGTTGAGGGTGTGTTATCCATTCTGACGTGCTGTCTTCGTGGATGTATGGTTTGTCTTATTTCCTTGGATGTGTAGCCATTTTTCTGGAAACAATTGAACAGATGGTGTTGTTCTTGTTTAAGGTGTTGTGGTTGGCATAACTTAGTCGCTCTGTAAGTTATGCCAACCACAACACCTTAAACAAGAACAACACCATCTGTTCAATTGTTTCCAGAAAAATGGCTACACATCCAAGGAAATAAGACAAACCATACATCCACGAAGACGCACGTCAGAATGGATAACACACCCTCAACCAGCATAGCCTACTTACCATATGTACAAAGAGTCACAGATCGTATCGGGAAACTCCTACGAAAATACAACATAAAAACAGTTTACAGACCTACAAGAAAAATAGAAGACTGCCTTCGCTCAGCTAAGGATCCTCGGCCACCTCTCTCCACTTGCGGCGTATATCGACTTCCTTGTTCGTGTGGTAAACCATACATAGGGACCACAAAAAGAAGTATAGCCACCCGTTTATCAGAACACAAAAGAAACTGCAGACAAGGAGAAATGGATAAATCGGCTGTAGCAGAACATGCCATTATGAATGGACACCAGATTCTATTCGATGATACACAAGTTTTAGCCACAACTTCCTATTATTTCCCTAGATTATATCGAGAGGCTATAGAAATACACAAGCATAAAGAAAATATTAACAGAAAAGAGGAAGGTATTAAACTGTCCAAGGCCTGGTACCGTACACTAGAAAATAAATGCATCAACACTAGGGACAACAAGGAGACGACCATTAGCCCAATCAGCAAGAGCCACGCCCGCTCACCCTGCTCCCACCACTAGTATCAATACAACACCCGCAGCGTTCACTCTAAGTAGAGCTTCCGACCAGGAAACACGCCTAGAAGCACTCGCCACTGAAGATGCCCTCCGCAGTTGAGGGCGAAACGTCTGGTATCAACACCAACTATGGACCACGGCCACAGAACCCGGAATCACTCAACATTATGATTACCGGCCGTGAAAGCCTGCATTCAACACTTGTTTGATAATTTGCTAATTTAAATAGACAACCATCACATGAGCTGACGGCACGGATTACAAGTACAAATAAAATTCAATGACCACATTTGTTTAACAATTAACTATTTGCTTGTTTCATTGGTCAATAATGATTTTACATTTTAACATTTATTCCATTTGCAAAAAACATATTGACTAAAGTAATACAGGACGAGTTGAAAGACCTTTATGCTAATCTTATTTACAAAAACTCAATTGACTACTGTGCTAAACTGGCCAATGCCACGTGAAGCCAGTCAAGTGGTTTTAGATCATGAGATGAAGCTAGTATTGAAAAAGACAAATTCTTACCAATGACAAAACTGATGTTAAAGAGCATGACTAGACATTCATTTATCACGTAAGTGGCACTGGTCAAATAACTGGTTTCACGTGAATATCATTAGCATGTAGAGCAAATATTTTCCCCAGCGTTTCAATTGAAATATTGTTATCAGTATATTAATTTTATCACTAATGGTAAGATTTAACTAGAAATGGTGGAGTAAGCTACACAAATATTATGCTTTTAGGTTAGCATATAGATATCAATACTGATAAAATCCATATTAAAATTCCATTGAGGTAAATAGTCACAAAGAAATATACTAAAATAAATACCTGATATGTGCCATCATCCTCAAATAGGCTAATTTTTTTTTATGTTTATGAACTATATGAAGCATATAGGGGAGGGGGATGGGTGAAATTTTCGATATTTTCGGTCTAATTTAGCATTTTTTTGTTTTTCGTATTAAAAAATACTATGTACCTTAAAGTATAAGTTGGCGAAGTTTCAGTGTCCTATGGCGCTTGTAAGTCTCCCTAATGACTGCAGGAGGGTATGTATGCTACATTCTAATTTAAGTGCATGCAAACTTTCAAATTGGCTTTTCCACACTTTATTTTCATTGCATTTCAATACATTCAAATCAAAATAGCATTGACAAATTTAATGATACAAGCACAAAATTTTAACTGCATGTCCCACACACTATGGCTAATAATTCTACGCATGGATTTTGAAACAACGTTGATAGTTTTTAAAATAAAAATAAAATGTGTAGTAATTAAAAAAAAATTTCATATGCAGAGGATGTATATATTGTTTTCTTCTTTTATTATAATTATATAGAAAAGTTAATGCATAGTTTTGTTCTAAATAAGTCAGTGGTCGTGTAGAAAAAAATTCAAAAATTTTACTAAAAATTATGGGATTTATTAAAAATTTTAATAAGCAAATTTTTAAATGGATTTTCTTCAATAACTCAAAAACCTTTAAGCCTAGAAGGATGAAACTTTAATATAATATTACCTATTATGGCATGAATGTGTGTACAAAAAATCAAGCATATAGGCTTAAAATAAAAAAAACTGTAGAAAATAGAATTTCATTTCAATTTCCACATTTCCACCCATCACCCCACCCCCCTTAAATTATAAAATTAATACCTTGTTCTGTTCTATGACTTCCTCAAATTACTAGCTGTATAATTTTTAAAGAGGCATTTTGAAAGCAATGTTTCATCTTCTGTATATCGACTATTGTTAATAATGATTTTGTAAAAAGGGCTTTGGTCACAGCTAATAGTTTAAGAAGATGGAGAACAAGGTACTAATTTATAATTTAAAAGATTTATATAGTAAAAAACCACAATGGAGATTCAAAGTGTATTTAAAAAATTGTGTTTAAGAACTGAACAGAATGTGAGCTACAACTGTTGTTGTTTTGCGATGCCGACATAAGTGTCTTTCCAGTATTGTCGGTAGTTACTGACTATTATTATGTAATTTCATGTATAGAGGGTTTATGAGTTGGGTGTGTTCTCATTTAAAATATTGTTGTTTATTTCCTTTAAAGTTTCAAGTTCCTCTAATATTAGATTATTATGTTTTATTTGAAATTCTAATATTAGAGTAACTTGAAATTTTAAAGTTTGCACTCTTTTAACTTTTACTATCTAACCTCTAAATACTTTTCTTTTTTGAAGAAAAATTATCCTCAATATGTTAACCAAGATTATGCTTAAATTTAGACAAATGTTTTGAAATAAGAATTTAAAAAAAGTCTACAACAATATTGAAATTATAGAGTATATTTTTAGAAGAGGTTAAAAGAGTAAAATTTAAATTTAAAATAGAATTCAAGAAGAAATCATATATAAAATACGGAATGGGTGCTAAAATTTACAATATAATCAATTAAATGTTGTGGAATAAATCAAAACAACTAAAAACAGATGAAAAATGGAAGAATATTACAGAAAGGTATGGAAATAGGTGTGAAATGGCAAAAAAAAAATATATATATATAGGACTATAGTTGGACCAAGTGAAAATAATGGACCTATAAGATAAGAGTTATGATTGTGAAAAATTACTGTTGCAAGGTAGGTAATTTTGAAATTTTACATATTTGTGATAAGGGTAAGAAGTTAGATCTTTTGGAGGCTGTAGAAATTAATGAATTTAAAAGTAGTAAAAAACTGTTAAATTCTCAACTTGATTTGAATGAATCCCCTTTGTTAAATTTAAAAATTTAAATAAATATTGTTGTATTGTTGCTTAGATCAGTTGGAACACAATTCATAATTTGTTAACATGTCTGAAGAAGGTACAGTGTACTGAAACAGCTATCACTGAATTATATAATAAATATGAAAATCAAATAAAACTACGTTTTATTTTTATTTAATTAATAAATATGGATTTTCATCAAGTAAACACCAACTCAATTGATTAAATTAAAATACTTCATACCTCACCTCATGTCCAGTTTTTCCTATAAAAGTTTTACCTCACTGTTTCCTAGATGTCAGTATGAGGCGGAACGTTGACCATGGACCACTCAAAAGACATCTATACGAAAACAAGTGTAACTAAATTAGTATGGTTCAAATTCTTCCCTATAGGGGGAGAATGCCTAAAAAAAAGGAAAGTATTTTAATTTCTGATATCTGTTTAGCCATAATATAATAGCATTTCTGTGACATGATCTGCTCATGTGCAATAATGACCTTTACACAGAAGTTAATCCAAATACACTCTATATTACATTTTGAAAATTGTGTACAACCCTTCAAATATTGTGTAAAACCTAAGATGAGCATGGATGTAAAAATCTATGATTATTAATCAACATCATGAGGAGAGATGGTGGCTAGCCCTATGCTCCATAGAATTTAACCCTAGAAAAGTTCTGATTATTGAATTTGTAGGAAGTTGAGTGGGTCCCAGTATGGAGACAAATGAGTGAAGAAATATCTATACTTGTCCATTATTCACTGTCTAGGACATACTTGAGGGCTTACTTCTCAATATTGTTTATTTACAATTAAGAAATAAATTACTTTTTTCATTGTACTCTCCTCCTTATCTTCTACACTAATACATACTTTTTTTTCTGAGTATTCAAAATAAGGTCAAGTTCAACAAGATCTCAAATTTCCCATTTTTAAAAATGATAATATAGTGTTAACAAGTGAAGTGAATTTCTTCTTGGAATCAATGAAGTCTAAGATTCAGAGCATTAAAAACAACAAAAATCTTTATACACAGCTCTATAGTCTGTTTTTTTTTTCCTAAGGAAGGGAAGATCCCACTCTACTTTCAAACTGTACAGCCTCCCCAATTAAGGCAGGGTCTGTGATGAAGATGCTTTACAGCTAATTGCATTGTAGTTTAAGATCATATGAATTTAAGGTAATAATATCCACTCACAAATACTATATATAGGCTATATCTGTATAGGGAGAACAAGAAATAGTTGAACATGTAATATATTAGGGCCTATAGATATAAACTGATACATTACAAGTGAAGGTTCCTCTACTATGGGGTATACAGTGATCATTCACCCTGTAGCCTAGGTCACCTGAACCCCAACCACCCTTCTTAAACATCATTGGATTTCCTTCTCTCCCTGTTCTCTGTATTGAAACGAGTTGCCAGAATATTTCCTTTCTTGGAAAAAATAAATAACATTACCATTATCAATGTCAATTATCACCCACATAGTTACTCTCCAACCTGATACAATTTCAAAAACATCTCCTTAATTCCCCCCCCCCCAATATCAAACCTTTTTATTGACTCCTTATTTACTGTAATCATAAAATTCTTCAAGAAAGTAAAATCCAAGCAGCCTAGATGAAATTTTTAAGAAGAGTAAAAGGCTGCACTAGAATGGACCAGATAAGAGGATATCCGTGAAGAACTGCAGATCTACTCCATAAAAGAAAAGATATTTAACAACAAGATACAGTGGAAAGAGCATGTAGAAAGAATGGAAGAAAGTAGATTACCAAATAAAATCTTCCATTATTTTCCAAGAGGAAGAAGAGATGTCGGACGTCCTCGGAAGAGATGGTCTTAGATCTATTGGTGAAGACGGAACAGGCAACTCTTGCCTAAACCAGGAAGTAAAGAAGAAGAAGATAAAATTCTTATGAATGTGTGAAAATGATAGAATATAATATTGTGATAAACTGATTCCATATAAAACTTCGGTGCATGAAAGGTGATGCCTTCAATATGTTTTACATTTTAACATGTGGATATACATAATAAGCTTAATGACGCATCAAGAAAATCAAGTCACTTACAGATTATAGGAACTGTAGGGAAGCAAGAAAGTAAGATTTAAAAAAAAAATGAAATCACATTTTTACAATTAATTTTAGAAACAATTAAAATGTTGTGGGTCTTAAGTTAATTATTCTACGTAAAGATCAATATGGGGGCACGCTGTAGCTTAGTGGTTAAGGCACTGTGCTACAAGCCGGAAGGTCGAGGGTTTGAGTCCTGATGGGGTCAGGATTTTTAAACTGACCCAAACCCTCTGGCAGCACTATGACACTGGGGTCGACCCAGCCTCTAATGGAAATGAGTACCAGGTGCTTGTTCTGGGGGTAAAGGCGGCCGTCATGCAGGGCTGACAACCCAGCTGATATCAAGTGCCGATTGTCCAGAAAAAAGTGGGAGCCTTAACCTTCTACTACCCCAAGGGTCTCCTGAGGTATGTAGTGGGATCACTTTGTTTTAAAAATCATTATGTAATTGGTTTAACTATCAAAATTTCATTATGGATATTTTAATTATTTAAAAGTTATTCATGATCATCTTTTTATGTGTAGTAATAAAAGGACATTTATAAACTATTATATTTTTATCCCCAGCCATTTTCTGTAAGAACAGTTAAGTTTTAAAGCAATAAATTGAAAAAGATGACAAACCCTTTCAGGAATTATATATGTGTATTTTTATATGATGGGATTTTCCAATCTTTTTCTTGCTAGGTCATCCCACTAATCTTTTATGAATTGGTTGGTACTTTAAAATTGGCTTAGGAATCCTGGATCTGAACATATGATTCACATGCTGATGCCAGTTCTGTTGATACTGATGGATACAATCTATTATGAGCACCATATTAATTCCCAAGGACGTCATAATTTCCTCTGTGATCCCACCTGGTACAGCTTGCTATTTGGCAAACAAACCTCATCTCACTAGCTGTAACCCTACTTTCGTCTCTTTTCTTAGAGTCCATGCCTTGCTTCCATAGCAAGAAACTGGTTTTGCCAACATCTGATATATATGAGAGCGAGTAAGTTTTTGGACCAAAGTAAGATTCATTATACTATTTATTATTTCTGAAGAGTTATTAAAATTTAAAATATTGTTGAAGATATTTAATTAGTTGAAAATGATATTCTGAAGATAAAATAAAAAGAATTGATTTAAATATTTTTTTTTGTGTGAAAAAAGTTAAATCCTTTAAATTCTAGTACCCAATGATGTTTTCCAAGAGTTTTTGTTTTAATATTCTTGATATGAAATACTAAGAATATCCAAATATTATGATACTACTCTGCAAGTTGGCTCAGAAAAAATTTGAGGCTTGTAAAATCCCAGTTGGGGCTAACATATTTTTGCATTATTTTCTTTGCCCATCAATACAAATTTGGTTGGACAATTTCATTATTAACCACAGTTTATTAAATTGCTTAAAATGAAATGCAATGTTCATACAATAAACAAATGATTAGAAAAAATATACAGCTTACTGGTATAAACCCCAAAAAAATCTTAAGATTCAAGATCCAAAATGTAACCAGGGGGCAAAAAAAAGCTAGATAAATTAGTGAGGTTTATGTTTCCAAATATATTTTAGATATTATTACTTTACAGTATCACGAATAATAGTTTGTGTATAAACAGTTTGAGATATTCAGCACTCCTAAAGAAAACAAATTACATGGCCTCCTAACAAATTCATAATTACAGCCTATGTAACAAATTCTTAATTAACTTCTGTCTTCAGTCAAGTAAAATTTTTGTGTCTGTAAATTGCATGATCTTTATGGAAAACCTGGTGTAATAAAAACAATTAAGTCTTGTAACTTATCAACCTGCAGGAAGAAGAAGACCAGGACGTCCACTCAAAAGACTTTTGGATGGTGTTTCTCTTGAGGCCGAAACAGGCCAACAAATGGCCTAAATTCATGAATGTACTATGATGATGATGAAGTCTTGTAACTGCAATGAGCAGAACACATTGCACGAATTGGGAATGAAAGATGAGCATGAAAAAAAAAAGGAAGAAAAAACAAACAAACAAAGGAAGAAAGAAAGAAAAAAGGAAGGAAGGAAGAAATGAAGAAAAAATAAATGGAAACTTCTTATAGAAGAATCAAGGGGGAAGTATCTAGTAGGTAGGCCTAGAATGAGATGGAAGAATAAAATTAACCATGATTTGAAGCAGGTAAATTATATAGGGGATGACTGGAGAATATATCTCAGGATAGGGACGCATAGAGAGCTTATGTCTGCATGGCTATAAACCTCCAGATTCAATAATGCCAATGACTCATAATAATTAATGGCAATGAATTTGTTTAAAATACTGGTATACTGGAGAAAGAACAAGGATACAAAATTTTAAAATGGAAGATTAACAGTCAACTGCCAGTCTAAAGGGAAATGTATTGTCCTCAGGGAGTTTACAAAAATGTAAATATGATCATTATTATTAATAGTGAGTGGAGAACATATTTTAATCGACTCACCTCATACATTTTTCAAACTTCTTTGATACTGACGGTTTCAGACAATATCATATCCTTCTTCAGTCATGGCATCCACTGATGAAATTCCATGATTGTTGATTTCTTTAGTGACATCACCTCTTGTGCTGCCATCAACAATCACGGAATTTCATCAGTGGACGCCATGACTGAAGAAGGACATGATATTGTCTGAAACCGTCGGTATCAAAGAAGTTTGAAAATGTATGAGGTGAGTCGATTAAAATATGTTCTCCACTCACTATTAATGATATAACCTCATAATGTTTACTTCCCAATATTAATTTAAATATGATCATTATTAGTTGAAAAACAGGCACTACAAAATCTTGAAGTTTGAGAAACTTTTTTAAACTATTTATGAACTTCAAAATATAATTCTAAAGGGAAACTTAATAGAAAAAAAAAAAAATATATATGATTGTGGCAACAGACATGCGTGCTCCACTGGGGGAAGAAATTATCTCATAGAATTTCGGCAGTATGGGACCGGTGCCCATCCAGCATCATGAGGCATTTGGGTAGCCGCAATAAGTAGCAGCTTCAGGTTGGGAAAACCAGCTATAATGGCTGGGGGACCCAATATGTTGACCACATGTCCCCTTAGCTGGATCAATGTCTACCTCTTTGATTAATACATGTGAGGTCAGCAGTCGGCTGCTAGGCCAAGGAATGAATGGTATGAACACAGGAGCAACAATGTATACCAAGGAAAATGTATAAATCCCAAAGTGAAAAAGGAAAAATGCACAACAAAAAGAGAGTGTAAGATCTGCTGAAAAAATAAAACTTCATCTTAGAACATGCAAATTGCGTAACCCGCAATGGAATTGATAATTATCATTTTTACATCAAAACCTTTGAAAATTAGAAATCGATGTAAATATTACGACACAGACGCAAAAGCTTTTGTTGAGATATGTTAAAAATTATAATATGATAATGAGCTCACCCTGGTATCAATCCTAAGTGGTTGCTGAACCTCAGGTTTTGGTTCAGAAAAACGAATCTTTTTAAGAGGAGGTCCAAACTCAAGCTGAACTGCAGTACCACCTGCAGGCACCAATGCAGGACCCATTCCATCTCGATATTGCTCAGTCCTAAAAGACATACAAAAATCATTGAAAAATAAATACTGAGAAAATTTTATAAGTAACATACAAGCTTTAATTCCTACTTCACATTTCACTAAGAATAAGGTCAAAGTCACTGTTATCAATTGTAAACAAACATGCCTATCACATCTTAATAGGTGATAAGTGTTGATCTTTGGGCTAAGCCAAATAGAAACATTTTTAAAATATAGATTAAAATAAAAACAAGGTTAGAAAAATTTACACATGTTATTTAAAATATAAAATTTTCCTGAAATTAAAACAAAGTAAAATTCTCAATTTTACAAACAAATATAGTCTACAACAAACATATGGATCAATCTTATCATATCACATGACTCAAGTCACAACATCCTTCGCAAACAGTTATTAAGATATAACAACCTAAATGACTTAAACATATTTTAAAGTTTATCAGAGTATTGTGTAAAACTCAAGTAAATTACAAATTTTAATATTGTGTCACAAAAGGTTATTTACAGGATCAAAGTTGCATCAGTTGAATAGCATGGTTACAATTCCAAATGCAAAGATTAATGCATAACAATTAAACTGTAGTTAATGGTGACAAGTGCTAAGTTTTAATATGATAAAATAATTAATATTTAACATAGGTGTGGTTATGCTCCTTGCCTCTGGTCCCGAGGATCGCGGGTTCAAACCCGGCCGTGGTCGATGGATTTTTAGGACGGAAAAATCCAAGGAGCAAGTCCTCTGGGAGGGAGTTTAAACCGTGGGTCCCGAGTCTGAAGATTTTCAGGCTCGTAAAAAATCCTTAAGCCTGAATGAAAAGGCCTCTAAGCAAAATTTACCGAATTTCCCTGTCCTAGTACTACCTTGGTTTCCTAGATGTCAGTATGAAGTGGAACGCTGACCACTGACCACTCAAAATGGCATCTATACGAAAACAAGTGTAACTAAATTAGTATGGGTCAAATTCTTCCGTCGGAGGAGAGCGCCTAAATCTCTGTAAAGGGAAAACATAGGCTTACAATACAATACAATACAAATGGTAATTCATAAAGAGCTGGAAAAAAAAAGTTTTTATATCTCACATAAAGCTCCATGTTTTCACGATACCGGTTTTCAAAAGTAATTTTATCTTCATCTTCAGTCAAAATCTAACTATTGAAATTTTGCTATTAATGCTGTTATTTTGAAGTTCCCGGCAAGCAAAATTTAATCTCCATGTTCATAAAATTGGCACCCAGATGCCCGTTTGAAAGATGGTGTTAATGGCAAAATTTCAACAATTGGAGTTTCACTGAAGATGAAGGTAATGTGACTTTTGAAAACTCATTTATAAATTGAAAATACCTCATGGTGTTACTTCCCACTGTAATTTTGATTAAATGGTAATTTCTTAGAATGCATCTCTCCTTTATACATCTTTGGTCTAACATAGGTATTTACTTAGGCCAACTGAAAATAGTGATATTGAACAGTCATAAATTTAAAAAGCTAAGAAAAATTGCTCACCCTTATATTTGTCCAAGATTAGTAGTTAGATCACATTTGGTTCTAATAAACTACCTAATGGTCTTAAATGTAAAAAGAAACTTTTTTTTCCTGAAATGGGAATCAAATCCTGGACCTTCAGCTCTATGTGCTGATGCTCTAACTGAGAAATCCCTCCCATTCAAGCATAAACTTCCCACTTTAACCTCTCTCTTAACTCCTCCTTTATCCCAAAGTAGTGAACCATTATTCACAGAACAATTGGGTTGTTTCCATATCGAGAAGTCATTATGACGTGTACTATGATCAAAAGAAGTAAGTTATACTATTAATTATAATAGCTTAGTTTGTGTATATTAATTATCTAATGGACTATTTTTGGTAATATTTATAATGTCTGTGGCTTAGTTATGAAGAGTTTAAGTTCAGAAATTGAGAGTGTATATTTAATTTATGCAATTGGTTACATAGGTAATTATAGTCAGCAATACATAGGAGTTTCTATATCTCATTTTGTAAAATAAATTATTATGTAAATATCTTCAAAATACTTAGCTGTTTGAGTAACTTAATGACATTAAATTAGATATATGTAGAAAATAACACCATGAGGTTTATTTTAATTATATTTGAGTTGTGTATTTTGACTCACCTCATATTTCTTGATTTTTAGCAGACCGGTTTAATTGCTGACTGTGCGACATCCTTGATGCTTCATAACTGATGTCTTGCGGTTGTTCTGCCAGCAAATTGATTATTGCACCCTCTGTTGGCTGACTGATGAACTTCCAATTATTTTTCCCCCACTTTTGAAATTCCAGGTGAACAGGGAAAAAAAATGTATTTGGAAGTTCATCAGTCATCCAACAGAGGGTGCAGAAATCAATTTGCAGGAGGGACAACCACAAGACAACAGTTGTGAAGCGTCAAGAATGTCGCACAGTTAGCGATTAAACCGGACTGCTAAAAATGAAGAAATATGAGGCGAGTCAAAATACACAATTCAAATATAATCAACTTATTGACAATTTATTCATAAATGGCACCAATATATATTTTTTTTAATTACATGTGAATGAACTAAAAGAGAGTAGATTCTAATGTCTCCCATAGCAGAAAACTTGTTTTGGGATTCTGTGAAAAAGTTATTAAAGTAGAATTACAAAAAAGTACACTAAACATCAAAATTAAAGTTGCTATTATATATGTGTATATTTAGATATCACTTTACTAGACTTGATATATATTTTAATAGTTAAACAATCAAATTATCTCAATCTCTCTCTACCCTTCTATAAAAAAGAGAAATACAACTTATTAATTGAATTAACTCTTTTATTAACTATATTCTACCTAGGGTTTGAAACCGGTATAATTAGAAGATTGGATATGAGGTGAGGTATAAAGAATTTTAAATTACATCTTATATTAATTGAAAATTATAATGCTTAAAAAATCAGGGAATACTGGAAGAATTTATCTAATATATAAGAATTAACAACAAAATCTTCCTCCTAAAAGAGAGTTAAGAGAACAAACCGCAGCATTACAAAGTGCTCAATATCAGATACCTACCAACCAATCAAATATGAAGTTTCACAAATATAGTGCACATGCTTAAATGTACAGAATCTCAGAATGAACAACAAGTTACAAAACTATAGTTATGATGATAATCTTAATGTCCATTTAATTTCATGACAAAAACATAATATGACTCATGATTTCTTCTCAAGATATGTCAGCCAAACGGCATCTCAATACAAAAGTCAGTAAAAACATAATTTTCAATTTTTCCAAATAAAGAATGGGAGGTTATAGGGATACTATTAAATTGTAAGCATCAGAAAGCATAGTTATTTAAAAAGGAGACAAAACAAGAAATAATTTGATGAGGAATGTGCCGATATTATAAAGAAAAGCAAGCAAAAATTAATTGGTCTTATGAGCCAAATTAAGTAAATTTAGAACAATTGGGTAGCATTAGATGGGGAAACTACCAGGTTATTAAAGAGTAAGAAAGAGAGAATATTGGGAGAGAAGATTAATAAACTTGAAATGAAAAAAATCCTAATGGTTATTTAACAAATTAATAAAAACTATAAATCAATACAATAAACTTCCGAAGAGCCAAGGTCAAGTTAAATGATTGCTATCAGTGGCTAGCAGAAAACAATATCACTTGCTTAACATGATATAATAATTAATAATTTCAGTTTTCTAACTCATTTTGATAATACTAATAATAAAATAGCTGCTCAGATGACAGAGGAGGCTGAGAAGATACTCTATGACAGCATTGTCCAACTCCTCCTAGTCCACGGACCATTTTTTTTTTCTTTTGCAAACATTAATGTCATGTAAAAATTAGTTTATGTGCAACCAATTAGGCAATGCTGCTTTATGATATAGCCAGGAATCAAAATAGGGGTCCTTGGAATCCTAAACAGACTTGGAACCCATTACATCATGGGCCAAGGAACTCAGGTGAAAAGGTATTTGATTATGGGCTCAAAGCCCAGGTTTTATTATATCTCCTCTAATTTGTGCCATCATACAGCCCATTTACTTACCTTCCGATAAAATAATATTAGGAACTTTTCAGGGGATAACGGTGAATGGAACGTTATCTAATTCTCATGTCATTAGAAAAAAATTGAGGATCCTTGTCTTCTCCACCATCACACAGGCCTTCAGTGAACTTTATCTTGCCCATTACATCATAGAGACAGTCAATAAACCTTATTGATGATGAAATTATCCAAATATCCAATACATTACTGATGATAAGAGGCATTAGTATGTTTATGTTTATATTTAAATAAAATCATTGACAGAATGATTGTCTTTGTTCATTTGATGACTAAGAATTCAGTCTTGACTTTAAATGAGATTTTAAGATTCCATAGTCGTTAATAAATTGTATGTTTATTACTTACTAGCTAATACCTGACATGAGGTGCTAAACCTAAATTAATTAAATGTGTTTTTATGTTTAATTGAATACATAAAAGCGTAATAATTAAAAATTTATATCTTAATTATTTATAAATACCCCATGACCCAACAATGCCCGGGAATTTACTTATTCGATCATCTCGGCATCAATGGGTTGAAAGATAAAAATGGTAATTGTGAGTTATCTGTAAAAGATAGACATTTGCTGTCTTGAACTTTTTTGTAGAATTTTTTGAGGTATTCAATTCTGTGTACATTAATATGGTGTCTTTGTTAGGCAGTGTACGCCATTAAGCATCCAAAATGCAACTTTTTTAGTGTACCAATGCACTTTTTTTTCAGCTACGGCACTGTAGTATGTACAGTGATATGTTATACATGTCCACTGCTGTTGTCTTGAGGTAGCGTGCTGCCTGTTCAAATCCCGGTCGGGACAGGCTCCTGGGTGAGGTTTTTCCTCACCTGTAAGACAAATATCAGGAAGGTTAGGGCCCAACAGTCCCTGAAAATCATCCGGCCATCACCGTCATCCTTATCATCATCATCCTTCATCGGTGTGAAAAGCAACGGAAAGCTACCACACCCCATAATTCCCAAGTAAAGCTGCAAAACATAGCATGAAAATGCTGTGATTGCAGTGAAACACCTATCCTTGCGCAGAATTACTATAGATGGATGGATGGATGGATGTTATATATGGTAATTGTCCAAGAAAAATTCTCTAAATGATGGTGAAAACCCATTCAAATTGGTCAAGTAATTTATGAATCCATAAAGGCCAGACAGATTCACGTTCATTTTTACATATAAAGTGTATTATTACTAATATTGCTAGTTAAAATTTTAGAATGGTAAAAAAGTTAAAGTAAAATAATAATGTCTGACTGTCAACCTAGGAGTGTGGTTTGATTCTAAGCTCATCATCATCATCTTATTGTGTCCTCCTTTCGGAAGATCAATTCCAAATATTCCTCCAACCATCTCTATCTTCCCATGCTTTCCTTCTTTTTAGTTCTTCCCAATCATATCCTCTCTCTTGTAAACTTTTCTTCACCTGGTTAATCCCTCTTTCTCGTGGTCTACTCCATGGTCATTCTCTTTGTATCTTGAAATTACAAGTCTTTGTAGTAGTCTTTCATTTTCCGTTCTTTTTAAATGTCCAAACCATTTTTTAGTCTATTTTTTTTTCTACGTGTGTTGATAATTTTTCTACATTTAATCTCTCCCTGATTGTCATTCCTTACTCTATCCTTGTCGCTCCTTGTTTTATGTACCAATTTCATTTCTGTAGCTTGGATTCTGCTCAATTCTTTTTTTTTTGTAAATGTCCAAATCTCAGCTGCATATGTTAGAACTGATTTGAAATAAGTTTTATACTTTGCCATTTTACTCTTGATGGGTATATTTTCATTCCAGATTGTTTAGTTAAATTATAAACCTTTAAATCTTTCTCTATTCTTTTACTGATTTCAGTCTGTATATTTTCCATTTGCATTTATCACTGTTCCTAAATATGCAATAGAAATTTTTGTATGAGTATAGAGTTTGAAATGAGGTTCACACAGTCTCATGAGGGCATCTAAGTAGCTACTTGATGTGAGAAGTAGGAATACAATACATCTTGTCATAAGATTTAGTTCACAGGTCACCTCCAACTTAATTGCATATTTAATCAAAGTTATGTGATAATAACCAGTGTGCATTGTATGTATTAATTGAAAGCTGAAAAACCTTGAGAGGAAGAAAGAAACAGAGGTAGTTCATAATTATGCAACACTGAGCAAATTTCTGACTCGAGGCAACCCATGAACTAAGTCATATGACAAAAGATATATGACTGATTGCTTATGAAAATCATGTGACTTCTTGAATTTCTACATGCTAGTTAGCAGCCAATCACTTTGACTATAACATAATGTAGGGTTAAAAACTATAAAATAGTTATATTTAAATTAATATCGGGGAGTAAACATTATGAGGTTATATCATTAATCGTGAATGGAGAACATATTTTAATCGACTCACCTCATACATTTTCAAACTTCTTGATACCGACGGTTTCAGACAATATCATGTCCTTCATCAGTCATGGCGTCCATTGATGAAATTCCGTGATTGTTGATTTCTTTTGTGACATCACCTCTTGTGCTGCCATCTTTAATTGGGATTATGAACTTTGTAATTAAATTTTTATCCACCAGAATAAATATCGATCCGGTGGATAAAAATTTAATTACAAAGTTATAATCCCAATGAAAGATGGCAGCACAAGAGGTGATGTCACTAAAGAAATCAACAATCACGGAATTTCATCAATGGACGCCATGACTGATGAAGGACATGATATTGTCTGAAACCGTCGGTATCAAAGAAGTTTGAAAATGTCAATTAAAATATGTTCTCCATTCACTATTATAAAATAGTTACCTTGTAGGTCCGTTTCCTCAACTTAAGTTCTTTTAAAACTCTGTAGGCCTTTCAGGACTAGTCCTTCATCAGCAAAATGCATTAGGTCTGTACTTGTTGAAGGACTGACTTGGGTGTGAGTATTTTGTACAGAGGATTGTGTGAATTGGGTGTGTTTTCATAAAGAGTACAAAATACTCACAACCAAGTCAGTGCTTCAACAAGAGTCAACAGGTACAGACCTAATGCAATCTGCTGATGGGACTAGTCCCGAAAGGCCTACAGAGTTTTTAAAACAACTTAAGTTGAGGAGACGGACCTACAAGGTAACTATTTTATAGTTTTTAACTGTACATTATATTACTGTGAACTAACACCTCAACGGAAACCTACCATGAATTTTACTAGTATCACTCTGACTAGGCTCTTAAAAGCTATCTTGCCATTGTTTTTATTTATTTATTTACTTATTTTAATCAATTAAGTAGTACCAACCTTGAACGAGGCCATAAGCTTTGAAAAATTGTAAATCAAGTTGCTATACTCTATGTACAACTTTCAACAAAGTAAGTTCATGGCATCTTACTTTATCCTATTAAAATCTCATTAAAAAATAATCAGAAAGCATGAAGGCTATACATGAAGCATGCAGTTCCTTGCTAATGGCTTATACATCGGATTAAACAACAGCGTAAAAAATTACCTCCTTGTTAGCTAAAACAATTTTTCATCTTTTTGGTTAAAGTAATTGTTTTAAAAGATATAAATTATTAATATTTATGTAGAATGTTCTGGTTTTATATCTATTGAATACAAAATAATTTCCAGAAACAATCTGACTCAAGTAACGGCAGTTACTCTGTGCATATGTATGCATATGCTGTCCCATGCCATAGCCGAGTGGTTAAGGCAAAATGCCTTGGCACAGAGCTATGGGATTTGCGCTGGTTCGGGTCTCCATGGGGGAAGAAATTTCAGCCAGTATGGGACTGGTGCCACCCAGGATCGTGAGGAATTTGAGTAGCTACAATAAGTAGTGGCTCCAGGTTGAGAAAATCAGCTATAACGGCTGGGGGACCCGATATGCTGATTGCATGTCACCCCTGCATTGGTTGGATGATCGTCTACCTCTGTGATTAATACATGTGGATGTGAGGCCAGCAGCAATTAGGTAGGCCAAGGGCCTTCTAAGACTTTTGCGTCATGGAATAGTATAGGTATGCATATGTATTTTATATTCAAGATTTGATAAATAAAACCATTTTCTTTGTAAAAGTAAAAAGTAAAGTGATCCCACTAGAGTTCTTAGTAGAACCTTGGGAAGGTAGGTAGGACGTTAAGAATTCCATCTTCCTAGACAATTGGCACGAGATGCCAATCAGGTTGTCATCCTGCGTGACGACTCCCGTTGCCACCAAAACAAACTCTGGTACTCATCTAATAGAGAGAGGGGGGGAGGAGAGAGGAAGAGAGAGGAGAGAGAGAAGAGAGAGAGGAGAGAGCGAGAGAGAGAGTGGAGAGACGTGAGAGAGATCGTAGAGAGTCGGAGAGAGATGGAGAGAGAGGAGAATGAGAGAGGGACGAGGAGAGAGAGAGAGAAGGAGAGAAGAGAGGAGAGAGAGAGGAGGAGAGAGAGAGAGGAGAGAGAGGAGAGATGAGAGAGGAGGGTAGAGAGAGAGAGAGAGAGAGAGAGTTGACCCAGTGCTATGGTGAAGCAGAAGATTTATGATTGTTTAAAAGTCTTAATCTCATAGGACTCAAACCTGGGACCTTCTGGCATGTAGCAAATTTGCAACTATTCCATTGAATGCCCCCCACTTTGCTTGTATATTCCCAAAAATTGAATGCAAGTTTAAAGCTTGGCATAATTGTAAGTGTTCTTTCTCCTTGAAGATTTGGCAGATTGGGAATGGTGGTATTATTTTTATGCAAGTGTCTCATCAGGTAATCAGATCAAAGATGAAACACAGCTACAAATTCTGGAATTATTTAGGGTTTTATGAAATCAGAAATGTATTCACTTACCATTTTTCTTTTTTTACTTTACTTACAGACAGAATTAATATTCACTTTCCTTATGGTAGATTTAATCGATTCATATGAGAATTTGTATGTCTAATCATAGTTATTTCCTTTGCCAACATAAAAGCAACTTAATTTTATGTTTTGGATGACCTGAACAGGGTAATCAATATTCCAATGTTCAATATTCAAAATGTTGTCATACTCTCTGATTCTAAGGCAGCAATATATATGTAATACATTCACACAAATAAAGTCAATCCAAATTAAAGAGTGCCACAAAATGATTCAACAACTTAAATAACTGCAGAAAGAAAATTGCAATGGATACCTGCACATTGTGGAATTGCTGGATATGACACTGCTGATTTCTTGCCAAAAAAGGGCTCCAATTTAATCAGAATACAACTAAAAGCTTACCTTTCACATCCATAAAAAGACTAATTAAAAACAAATATAAACTCAAATCAAACCAAGACCTATGTAATAAAGCCTAAGACAAAAAATGGAATATTTTAGTAAAGAAGCCAGATATTATTCCAGAAATTCCATGTAAAACTACAGTAGCAAAATTCAGACTGCTTACAGAACATGATTATTTGGCCAAACACTTATATAAAATAGGAATTTACACGAATCAGAATTGTCCTCTATGCAACAAAGATGAAGAAATGAATGAAGAACATCTATAAACATGTGTTGGATCCACCATAAAGAAATATTAGAGAGCAAGACACTAATGGCTTCATTGCCAAGGTCCAGCATTTGATAACAACAACATATTCCACTGTACTTTAATAAAAAAAATTGCAGTGTAATTGATAATCTATACAATTTGAATAGGACTTACTGTTGTAACCTCGCTCTTGGTAGCGTAGTGAGGTACTCTGATGTGGATGGTGGAAGCAGAGAGATCCGATGTCTTGACTGAGATGGAGGTAATTCACTTCGCACATATTCAACAGGCTGTTGGTGCTGCGATTGTTGCTGTTGTTGCTGCTGTGCCTGTTGTTGCTGCTGCTGTGCCTGCTGCTGCTGTTGTTGCTGCTGTGCCTGCTGCTGCTGTTGTTGCTGCTGCTGTGCTTGTTGCTGTGCCTGCTGTTGCTGCTGCTGTTGTTGTTGTTGCTGCTGCTGTTGTTGTTGACGCTCCACCACCTGCTGATATACATTTGTTCATTAAATATTAAGCTATAAACAATTTATTCATTTAATATTTAAACAAAGTAATACGATGAGGTTTATTTTAATGAGTTAAGATATTTTCACTCAAAATAATTAATTAAATAAATTCCAAAAGATATTTGAGAAGTTTAATATTAAATTAGCACCGAAAAATAACTACAGTTTAAATAAACTAATAAAAACCAATAAAAATGAAAAAAAAATGGTAAAAATAAAAAAGTCAGGAATGTATCAAATTGAATGCATGGGTTGTGAAAAGATATATATATATAGGAAAAACAAAAAGAAACCTAAAAATTAGAACCAAAGAACACATAAGAAATATTAAAAATGGGGAAATAGAAAAATCTGCAGTTGCTGCTCATGTTTGGTCTGAAAAACATAATATAAATTCAGACACTAAATTATTAAAACAGTTAGAAAATAAAAAAGAGTTGACTATTTGGGAAAAAATTTATATTCAGAAGAACAGAAACAGTGTTATGAATTTTGATATACTGACGGAGCATGACCTTGTTTGGAGGTCCTTTGGGCAACCACAGGATAGAGCTGACATCGACATACAGGGTGTGCAAAATAATTCAAACCAGTCTGGACAAGCTGACGATAAAGCAGAATTGTTTTGAAACATGTCCAAGAACAAATCAACACTGATATAAGATGATCAGACTAAAAATAATATAATTCATTGTTGTTTGATGATGATCAATGACTAATTGCAGAAGAATATGAAGAAATGAAATATATGACAAATAAACTCAAAGAAGACTATGAAAATATGGTCTGAATATTAATTTAAAGGAAACAAATTACATATCAATACAGCAAACTCAAAATGTTTCATATTGGAAAAGGAATTATAAAGTGTTGTGAAGAATACACTTATTTCAGGGTCAAAATAAGTAAGATTGGTATTCATAAAGAATATATTCATTCAAGTTTTAATAAAGGTAGGCAACAGTATATCAATTAAAACTGCATTTATGGGTTAAATATATCACAATAACAACAAAAATAAAAATTTATAATGCAACTGTTAAAAATACAATAATGTACAATTCAGAGACATGACATTTGAAAGCAAGAACAATTAACAAATTACAATTGAACAGAAATGGACTTCCAGCAATTTTGAGAAGAGACAATATTAGAAATAATGTTATAAGAGAAAAGATAAAGGCAAGGATTCACATTAGAAATTATCAAAACAACATAATTAAAGATGTTTTGGACATATGAAAAGGATGAAAGAAGTAAGATTATAGAAGAAGATTTATAAACTAATCCCACTGGAAAAAAAGGAAGAAGGGAGAACTTAAACTAACATGGACACAAGGAGTAGTCAGAACAATGGAAGAAAGAGCTTGAAGGAAGGGAGATGGAAAATAGAAAGGAATTGAGATTGGCTACTGAATCTTGATATGGACACAAGAAGATGTCAAAGACATTGTAAGATGTGATTAAAAATAAAGAAGTAAATATTATGCTATAATCATCAATGTTTAAGTGTAATTCTGAAGATAAAATTAATAAAAATTATTGTAAATCAATGGTAAAGAGAAAAATGTTTGCCTGAACCGGGAATCGAACCCCGAACCTTTAGCTTTCCGTGCTAATGCTCAGACCACTGAGCTAATCCAGGCTTCATTCCCATCCAAGCAGAAATCCTTCCTTTACCTTACTCTACTGGTCCCACATTCAATTGCAATGAATCATCATTCACAAATACACAATGAATGACTTCTACCTGAAGAAGACATGAAGGGACTCCACACAGCTATAGCATTATTTATTAAATTAATATTGAGAAGCTAAAGCTATTACTATGATAGAAATAAGTAAATTAATAAACACAATTAAATTATTGTAAATCAATGGTAAAGAGAAAATTTTTTGCATGAACCGGGAATCGAACCCCGAACCTTTAGCTTTCCGGCTAATGCTCAGACCACTGAGCTAATCCAGGTTTCATTCCCATTATTAATTTAATAAATAATGCTATAGCTGTGTGGAGTCCCTCCATGTCTTCTTCAGGTAGAATCCATTCATTGTGTATTTGTGAATGATGATTCATTGCAATTGAATGTGGGACCAGTAGAGTAAGGTAAAGGAAGGATTTCTACTTGGATGGGAAAGAAGCCTGGATTAACTCAGTGGTCTGAGCATTATCACGGAAAGCTAAAGGTTCGGGGTTCGATTCCCGGTTCAGGCAAAAATTTTTCTCTTTACCATTGATTTACAATAATTTAATTGTGTTTATTAATTTACTTATTTCTATCATAGTAATAGCTTTAGCTTCTCAATATTAATTTAAAAAATAATAGTTTTTGTAAGACTCAAACCAACATAGAGGCCTAATACAAACCAATTTATCTGAAATAAAGGGGATATAACTATTTAAAATAATTCTTTTTAGATAACATTTAATAGCTATTTTCAGTTTATGAAAAGAAAAAATGTACAGTATAGAATTATTTTTTTAAAATGTAGCTTACATTTTATTGTAATAAATAAATATTTCAGTAGATTTATGTCAAACACAATAATTCATATATTCATAAAAATTATATTACAATGCGAGGTTGGGAAGTGGTTTTTACAGAATTGAGGAAAATGTTTAAAAATCAAGCAATAGCAAGGTTTCTAATTTCCGAGATCCTGTAAAACGCTTCACAAATGTGTGTTGTACATTATTTTTTGCATGATGGTGTTTCAAAATAATAAATAATTGTAAAATAATAACTTTGTTGGAAATATTTGCATTCATTATAAACAATTGACTAACGTTAACAGTGTGGGCAATATTTATTAGTTGAAACTACAGTAGGCCATGACATCAATTCAGTGATAAATTGGTGGCAAGTACGTATTTATTGTTTTATAATGTTTCAAATAAAGTTCAGTTAATTTAAAATGCAGTGATTAGTATCGTATAATGTATATTAACACTACCTTTTGGATATTTTTTGTATATACATTGTATGTAGTATACATAGAGGGCAGTGATTTTATTTCCCACACGTGTTTGTAATATGTAATATTACAGTATAGTTATTTTATTACAGTATAGTTACCTAGGTTGGCAACCCCAAAATATAGGAAGTTGAAATTTCAATCATGGTCACTATTGCTGTAAGTATGACAAGTGCACTATTGTGAAAAAAGGTAATTTACATTATGTGTGGAGAAAAGACCATCACTGTGAAGCAAAAACAATACAAAATTATTATCAATAGTACATTGGATATTGAAGGAGATTTAAAAATTTAGCATTTTTTTGCCATTAAAATTAAGTGGAGTGTTACTGCAAGATAAAGGTAAATGTATCTTGGGAAGTCCTTGGCATAGTGGGAGGTGAGGGCTCCCACCTTCCTAGATAAGTGGCACAATATGTCAGCTGGGTTATCAGCCCTGCCACAGTGGTATTTACTCCAAAACATATGTTTGATATTTATTTCTCTTAGAGGCTGAGTTGATCCCAAGGCCATGGTGCTGCCAGAAGGATTAGAACAATTTAAAATTCCAGGCTCTACCAGGACTCGAGTCCGTGAGCTTCTGACTTATACACTTATTGCCTTAATCAATTTTAATATGTCATGCCCTAGGGTGCTACTGCAATACTAAATGTGTGTGTGTGTGTGTATATATATACACCAAATTTTAAAGGTTATTCAATAGAATGTTTTTCTCGTCATGCTAGTTACCATCTTTCTCAATTCATTTACAACATATTTAGATATCACAACTTGGTTCCAGCATAGAAACTTGCCCTCCAAGCTTCTTGTATATATATTTTTTTTTATTTTAAAATAAAGATTAGTCTAATAATGAAACAAAAAAATGTAGATTATACAGAAACAAACCAGAAAATAAATAATAAAGCTCTATTTAGTATCTTGGCTCAATCAGAAATTACATTTAGCATTGACTAGTTAGAATGCAAAACAGTGTGATCATTTTCTTTATGTATAAATACAGAAGAGATATAAATTACGGTGAAATTAGATTGCCATTTTGATATTGGAAAAATGGCAGTAAAAGTCATTGTACCGTAGCCAAGTGTTAAGGCAAGAGGCCTTGGCGCAGAGCTATGGTACTTGCACTACTAGTTCAAATCTCCATGGGGGAAGAAATTTTCAATTGTGAGGAATTTGGGTAGCTACAATAAGTAGTGGCTCCAGGTGGAGAAAACCATATATAACGGCTGGGGGCCAGTGTCCTTATTACATATGACCCCTCCTTTGGCCATTGGCAGGATTAACACATGCAGATGTGAGGGCAGTAGCCGGATGGTGGGCCAAGGGCCTTTTAGGTCTGTCGTGCCACGAAGTTTTTTTAAAAGTCATCAAAAGATATATTCCACTACAGTAATATACTAGAAGATGTCACTCTCTTATCCCTGGCCAAAATGTGACTTAACTAATGACTAAGATAAATATAAGATAAGTGGTGAGTAATTTCATTAGCTTTTTTAAGTTTATGACTAATTTCAGTTGCCTTAAGTAAATGAGGGTTTGTAAGTTAGACTAAAAAAAAAATCCGACATTTTCTTGTAAATTACCTCAATGCTTTTTCAGGCACTAACAAAGAAAATCTGCAGATTCTAAAGTAATTTGTTAGAATTCAAAATAACTTCTTAATATATCAATGGCTTAGCGCACATATGTATTAAGTGCTATTTTTAATTTAAAAGTTAAATGGTTATTTAAACAATATTATCGCACAATCACGAGAATATCATTAACAAAAATGTGTTCTTCCATTATATTTCACATACCACCTTTATATACAATAAATGATGATTCCTCATCATTCATTACAAATAAAATCTCATATTCAGTTAAGCCTATGCTTAACACATGTGTGAACTAAGACCGATATTATGTGTTAGGGTAGTGTTAAGTTACATGGTATCAGATTAGTTTACAGGTGAGTGGCATCTATTTTGGTAGGATAGTGTTTAAGATTAATTACACCAGATTAGTTTACAGTTATTATATAACATTTCGTATGAAGACATTTTGCTGCTGTTCATTTTTGAGAATTACAAGCGATAGTATATCAAGTAATTTTGATAATCAAATGTTATCAACAATTCAATTAACCTAATAGGGGATTAATCACTTTAACTTACCTGATATATTTTCAAAGTCCTATAGAACAACAGTGCACATGCGCCAGAGTTTATAGAGCCAGCGATAACCCACCATTGAACCACATATCGATTATCATTCTTGCCACATATCATACCGTACTAAAGTTTATAAAGCTTATGCTAGATGGCAACACGTCGCTATGAAATTTAAATGTCCAATCTTTGCAATAAATCCCCAAATCTATGTTAAAGAAATATATTAATAACATTAGAATTACCAAACATTTATTAAAAATGGGTGTACACTTACTTATCACTTCCTAACGCCGTTCTAACCAGTGATAGAAAAATCATAGACTAAGTAATATAATCTGTGGAGAAAATAGCAGTAAGCATCACAATATTGTCTAACAGTGTCATTATGTTGTGATTTGCGTATTTAATAAATACTTGTCCCGCGCCGTAGCCGAGCGGTTAAGGTAGGAAGCCTTGGCGCAGAGCTACGGGACTTGCGCTGGTTCGAGTCTCCATGGGGGAAGTAATTTTCTCATGGTATTTCGGCCAGTATGGGACTGGTGCCCACCCAGCATCGTGAGGCAATTGGGTAGCTACAATAAGTAGCGGCTCCAGGTTGAGGAACCAGCTATACCGGCTGGGGGACTCGACATGCTAACCACATGTCACCCCTACACTGGCTGTTGATCATCTACCTCTGTGATTGACACATGTGGATGTGAAGGGCCAGCAGCCGGCTGGTAGAAGGGCAACCGCTGAAAAGTGGAAAGACCCTCAATCGGATCGGAAATAAATACTTAAAAATTGTCAAATAATGTCATAAAAATTGTTTGAAAAAGTTTAAAATATTTTTTTAAAAATTAGTAAATACAGAAGAAAAGCTATAATTCAAAACAATAAACTGAAAAATCAAGGGTAAATCATTCTGGTGAATAGCTAACCTAATATTTCATAGGTTTCTTTAAAGTGTGGAAGATACTTTTTTACACTTTAATTTATTTGCTACGTAATTTTGTAATCATAACCTCTTCAGTAAAAACAACATGTGATACCATCCTTGAATGATGTTAGGACTGTGACAACACAAACACAAAATAGTGCTTTATTTTCTATGTTTATTTTATGTACAATCCACAATTTTTGCTTTGATTCATCATTAGACATGCTTAATGTACATTGTAAAAAAATTATAAGTAGTTTGGAGGTCCACTTTTTACACTGCATATAACAAAACTACTGAATGAGTTAGGTCAGATGGTCGCTTTTGAGATTTGTATTAGGGAGCAAAAATTCAAATCCTAGTGCATACTAACCTGAGGGATTTTTTATAATTTTTCTCAGTTTTCACGACAAATACAGGGTTGGAATTTCATTAAAAAGATCCATTTCATCCTTAATTATTTTTTTTTCATGTTTCATTAAGAATTAATATCCAATGAATTTTCAGAAGATACATGAATAAAAAAAAACGGATAAAGCCTACACATAAATAAACACAATATAGACAATGCCTACACAATCTATTGATATAACTCAAAGATCTACATGTGATATGAACCAAGATCTAAAAATAGAATCAAAGTAAAAAAAAAATAACTTTTTTGATTTTAATAACAAAAATAATAATAATTTGAAACATTTATTAGCATAACTGAGAGGTGGTACAAGACATAAAAAAGTGGATGAAAGCAAAATCACATTCTCTATTAGCTGTTAAATCTTCAACAAAAGAACATCTAGTCAAGCAATGTACAAATTACTGCAAAATATGTATCAACATGATTTCTCAACCAAATGGCTTAAAGACTTTTCTTGGTGTTTTAACACTTACTATAACTCTAGAAACTTTAATTAAAAATATATCACCTAACCTCGTATTTTGTCTTCTTTTCAGATCAGTTTCAGAATTATTCCATCGTCAGTATTTTTACATTTGTAGGTAGACCGATAAACCTCCAAATCAAATCATATTCCCCGGGAATTTCAAAATTCATTAAATCTCCTTTTTTTTAATGTAGATTTTTTTTTTCCAAACTGTGAACTCTTATGTTTTTCTATTTATTTTATTAATCTAGTGTTTCCTTCAATTTAATTTTTTTTTTTTTTTTTCCACCGAGCATTCGCAGTTGCTGTGGATTTTTCTATCTCCCTTTTTAACATTTCTAATGTCCTTCACTCTGCTTTCAAACCTCTTTCTATTTTCCTTATGTAAATTTTATCACAATCCCCAGATTTTATCTGATAAATCCTCAATTTATTTTCTTCTTCCCTTTTCTTATTTTTGTTGCATTTGATTATTCTATTGAGGCTAAAGTCATTTTCAGCTCCAATCTTGTGTTGAACATTTTACTTTTTTTTTAAACTTGTGATGCTTTAATGGATATGTAAACTTCTTGAATTTTATATTTTCTTTTTTTTTTCCTCCTTCTTCTTCATCATGGTTTAGGCGTATTTACCAGCCTGTTCCGGCTCCAAATTGCTGCTCTTTCCATCTTTTCTTTGGTCTTCCCAAACTTCTTCTTCCTCGTGGTGAATAGCTGTATGCTGCTTTTGGTATTCTATTCTCAGTCATCCTTGCTAAGTGTTCTTTCCAGTTTGTTCTGCGTTTCACTATCGTTGTGTTTAATTCCTCTACTTTTAGTTGTTGTCTTATTTCTGTGTTATGTTTTTTGTCTGTTCTTTGATATTCTGCTATTGGTCTGAGGAATTTCATTTCAGTAGCTTGTATTCTGGCAGATTGTTGTGTTGTCACTGTCCATGTTTCGGATCCATAAGTAATATAGGCACTGCCATTGTCTTGTATAATTTCATTATAGAGTCTTTCCTGGCTTTATTTTTCTTGTTATATAATTAAACTTATTAAGTTTGTTATTTATATCTGTTTCTGCTGTGTATGATATTTTGCAACCTAGGAAGTTATATCTTACCACTTCTTCTATTGGTTTATTTTCTAATATTATCTTTGTCCAAACTGGATGATTTTCCTGACGATATTTCCATTTTCTTTCTTTTTTTTTTGTTTGTGTATTTTCACTGATTAACTTTTGTCTTTTGAACTTACTTATTTTCCTGTGTATCTTGTTTTCTTCAAACCCATTCTCTATTGCTATGTTAATTATATATACACTTTATATATATATATATATATATATATATATATACATTATCATAATTCTGTCTGATCATGGGTAACTCTTCTATTTCCATGTCCTTTACTAGAATATATTATAATAAATCATCTTCATAATCATTATAATATGGTATTATCATTATCAATGGTGATACCATCTTTATGACTATTTAACCAATGCTCCAAATGGGAGTCAATGACCAATCACGTTTTAAAGAATTTTGTTTTACAACCAATCACAGTCATGTTTCACCTCGATAGTTATCGAATTGTGATTACCAAAATAAAGAAAGCTTCTCCTTGTTTAATTTTTTCTCAACTAGATTGCATTCTTACAATATTGCATCCTATTTGGCAATAAATAGCATGATCAAGTTGCAGTGATGAACAAATGAAACAATCAAATATTTCTCATTTGTTCTCAAGCATCATCGTTTATATTAAATATAAATATTTTAAATAACTATATTTAAATAATAATTTGTGAGTAAACAGCTTAATTTTATTCATTAAATAGTCCTACCAAATGCCACTCTTGATTTCCAAATCCACTAGACAAATTGGAAATCATACTGCAGCCCATACATAAATTTATTAAAATAATTGAATATAAAAATGTTTATAAATGAGAACATGGTATATTCTATAGTGCTAGAATATGAAATAAAGGACATTACAGCATGGATTTCATGTTTTTATTACACTCATGTCAAGTACACCTAACAGTTCAAGGCAAACACTTCCAGTATAGGATCTGATACTGTAAATAATAAAGTTATTTATCACTGTAGTTATAAAGTGGACATGAAATAAAAAGCTAAACATTATGTTACATAGGCAAACATTTCCTGTAACATTTGGAAATATAATTAATTTAAACTTGAAATATGCAGTATTCCAATATTCTAAGTGGGAAGGGATAATAGCCTGCATCTATAGCAATAATTATTAATTATAACTTAATTATAATTGAAGAGCTTATTTCCAAAGTGTCTTAAATCCATGAAATATTGAACTCCAGAAATTGCGTTTTTTATTTTAAGATATTTAATTCTTAAGTAGAGTTTTCATTATAAGTTATGTTTATTTGTAACTACATTGGCAATATTGGCACATACTCACAAAAATCCTCCACCATTACAAGTGGTAGTAACAGTGTCACCAGACTCGGAGTTCAGACGTTTTTGGAAGTAAACATAGTTTAAGGAAAGTTTTAGTAGGAGAAAGTAAAATCTAATACTCAATAAAGTATGCAATTTATTAAATTTCGATGTTGTTTACACGAAGGTATCACAATCTTTCACAGTTCATTATCAGAAGAGTCATTTACTGCATCTGCTGCACTATTTGAAAATACTTTTTGCCAGAATGGCATTGCATGATGGTGCTGGGTAATACCTAACCTACTTAAAAATGAATCTTGTTCTACCTTAGTTTTGTTGTTATAAAATAATGAATGGAAATGCTTGGTCTGCAGTAGAAAGCTCAGAAGTTTTACAAAATCCATCTTTGTGATTACATGCCACTTTTGGTATACTACCATCACTAGCATATTTACAGTGTTTATCTTTGTTTTTAGCCCACTCTGAAGGTACTAATGCTCTTTTTCTTGCTGTACGTCCTAAATGACTTACTAGGTCTTCTTCACAACTAGTCATTTGTTTTTCACTGACAAATAAACAGGAAAAACACCACAGAAATTCACTGCTGACTGTTGTTCACCTCCATGTAACAAGGAGTGCCATAACAGCCCCGTGATGAATCACGTGCTTTGTACCAAATCAGCGGATTGTCAAATGGATATAAGACATATTGGAAATAAAAACAGCTGGGATATACGACACTTTGGAAATAAAAACACAATTTTCAAACCGTTTTAAGAGGGGATATAAAACACTTAGGAACACAACAACCTGTTAACATGATACATGATGGAATAAAGACTTTGTCACATAAAAATATCGAAAATCACGAATTTTGGATTTAAGACACTTTGGAAATAAGCTCTTCAATTAAGTCATGAGTCATATTTGAATGGCACAAAATGAGTAAAGAAAAGGCAATGAGGTTTAAACTCAGTCATGGATAAAAATCACTTTCTACAATTACAGGATCGAAACACCAATTTCCACAAAAAAAAAGAAAAAAAGTAATTTTACTAGGACTCCAAACATTTTTTTTTGTTGTTCAATGCCACCTGTTTGTCAGTCAACAATTCAGGTATTTCCTCCTGGCATTAACATATTTCAACCCACTTCTGAGGTTCGGGCGCGTGGAAGGCGGGTTATGCTGCCCCAATAATATGATGGGTGGTGGTGATGTGTAATGATCTGCCAGGAGAGGCCTTAAACCTAAACTTAATCTAATGAGGTGAATATGATGTTGATGATAATGATGCCAGATGATGTTTGGGGACCGTTAGGGCCTTAAAGTATCCTGACATTTGTCTTACAGGTGAGGAAGAACCCCGAAAAAAAAAAACACCCAGGAAACTTGTGTCCCGAGCAGGAATGAAATGGAATAATTGCCCTAATAATCATAGGAAAAACTTTGGCCTAGACAAAACAAATGTATTACATTATTATACCACTGAAATAATAAATAACCCTTTGTAATACAATAAATTAGCTCTATTATTTAAACTGCGGGGCATCCTATAGCATAGTTGGTTAAGGCATTATCTATAAACGAAAAATTTTCAGGTTCCAATCGTGATTTTTAAATTAAGCTAAACATTCTGGCACCCGTGCCAAAGCCGAGAGATTTAAAGGATTGAAGCCTTGGTGCAGAGATTTGCACTGGATTGAGACTCCAAGAGACAAGAAATTTTCTCATGGAATTAAGGCCAGTATGGGTTTGGTGCCCATCAAGCATTGTGAAGAATTTGGGTACCAATAATAAAGAGTGACTCCAGGTTGAGAAATCCAATTAAATGACATGGGGATCAAATGCTGACTATATGTCACCCCTATATTGGCTGGATTATCATCCATCTTTGTGAGGCCAGATGCCAGCTGGTAGGCCAAGAAAATTTCTAGACCTGTTAGTTCACATAATATGGGTATGATTTTATGTTATTCTGGGAACCTCTCAGGTCATGGCCAGCCTCATTTTCGCCATTGAGCTGGTCCAGTGAATAACAACAATAACAACATTTCTAAATTACACTTTAGTTGACCTTAACTTTTTCAGAGGCAGTCATGCCACGGATGGATGAATTTATATAATTTGTCCAAGGGACATTGTTTTTATCTTTAACCCTTTTAGATTATTATAATATCTTCACGAAGTGATAGTTAATTTATAAATTCTATTCACTGTAACAAATAATGTGTACCGAAATCAAGTTTTCGATACGTGGATTACGTCATAATACGTCATCGTGTCTCCATTTCTTCTGTGATCTTAGTGAACAGTGCCAAATTCTCTCCTACATACCCGACCCTTTCCTTTATGTGCCGTATTCTATTCATGCATCCTCCCCTCTCCTAGTGAACCTTCAAATAAGCTTACTAACATCAAGGTCTTCATCTGTTTATTAATCAAAGGGTCAAGTCGATATAGCTCGGAGGAGCTTGTTTTGTTTATTGGTCCCTTCGATCAGGGTAGGGCCACAAGAACCGTGTACCCTAACCCTTGGCGGGACTAGTGTGACTGAATAGTGTGTATGTATGTTTCATTATTATTGTTTTGTTTAGATGACCGATAAGGTTATCGTTTCTTTTCTCAATTTCTTTTTCAATGTCAAACTAACTATTTTATTATTATTTGAATGTTATATCTGACTGTTTTTTGACTCTTATTAAATATAAGTTACCTGCTTTTAGTTAACTTCTGTCTATTGATTTAGTAGCTAGTCATGTCAGATATGAGTATAAAGTTCCAAAGCTTTATCAAGCGGATATGATTTTCTCTTTCCTTGAAACTTCCACGATTGTAATCTGTTAGCTTACAATATATTACATGCTTAACAATTTATTGAGGAAAGGTGAATTAATCTTTGCCTGTTATGGGCCCAGGCACAGATATGTTAATTTGAGCTATCTATGTTCTCAACTCAAGGTAATTATCAACAACATTGGTACAATCCAGCACCAACACGGTGCAAATGGAATCTGAATGAATGAAAAATTAATGATAACTTACTGAATTTTCGAGGGACAGAGTAAGGACTTTCTCTGTAGGCCACTGGTCCCCCATACTGGGATTGCACATAGCGCATTGGAGCTTCACGGGATGGGTAAGTTGGATAACCCGCAGCCCCAGGTCTTCCAGAACCTGGCGATAGTGGTGATGCAGAACTTGGTGCAGTTGACTGACGTTGTGGTTTGTATGGTGAACCATCGCCTGGTTGTGATGCTCTGAAACAATACATTTAATTAAATTAAACATTTCTCCAGTATGGTAATAGTTATAACATATCCATACAGTCCAAGATCCGGCTGCAAGATTACTACGTTCATCGAGTGCATGAAGAAAATTTTTTTTTCATAAAACTGTGAATTACTGAATACATTTTTGCCGAGTCCCATATTAAAATTCGGCCACCAATATGTTTAATTAAAATGTAATTATTTTATTTATTTGAAATAATTTGATTCACTTATTATTAAAATTAATTATAATCCAGTTCACAGAAATTGATACATAGAGTTTGAAAAGTTTTGGTTGCCATTGCACACTTGGCAGTAAACCTCCTCGCGGCTACAGCAGGCTGTGACACCAATCAGTAATAAAATGGCGGTAAGTACGTATTTGTTTTATATTGTTCCCTCGCAGTGGGAAGTAAAATCACTGCCCTTTATGTATACTACGTACAATGTATATATAAAAATTTATCCAAAAGGTAGTCTTAATATACATTATATGAAACAAATCACAGCATTTTAAATGAACTGAACTTTATTTGAAACAATCATAGAATGTCATTAGTGAATACTTGGAGCAGATGGACCTGTGGGTTCAATTAAACATTTAACATAAGTAAAAAAAAGTATGTGATTATGTAAAGTAATCCCTCAGTAGGCCCTTGGGGTAGTAGGAGGTTAAGGCAGTTTTTCTTGACGATCGGCACTTGATGTCAGCCGGGTTGTTAGTCCTGCGTGACGGCCGCCTTTACCCCCAGAACAAGCGTCTGATACTCATTTCCGTTAGAGGCTGAGTCGATCCCAGGCCCATGGTGCCGCCAGAAGGTTGGGTCAGTTTAAAAATCTTGACCCCGTCGGGACTCGAACCCTCGATCTTCCGGCTTGTAGCGTAGTGCCGGCGTGCCCCCATGTGTATACGTTTAAAATATATATTATTGGCTGAAATGTGTACAAATGTTACATGGATATACATTATTGTAATGTATCGTAATAACAGCATTTGAATTTCGCGGGCGAAGGCGATAAGTGGTCTCGAATTGGTACAAATAGATTCATAAGTCGCCGACTAGCGAGTAGAAAGACCCTGGCAGATCATCGAAATGTCTAGACTCCCATTCCGGAGATTTCTAAAAGTCTCTACTTCCCCTTTCGGGAAATATCGATGGCAAGAAATTTCCATACTGTAAAGGTATCGATTATAAGCCTAGAAAGTTTCCTCCCCCCCCCCTATATAATCTGTGGCGAAGACAAGAAGAAGTCATTTGTAAATTGACAGCGGCAGTCAGCAGCGAAAGAAAAGAAACCGCATCAAGTGGACTCGTCAGAGACTATGAAATAATTGCGTAACAGATAAACATTAAAACAAAATTATTAGTGCAAATTGTGAGTGAACTGTTATTGATAACACTGAGCAACAAAAATAAACTTTTTTTCTTTTGTCTCAGAAAGAAAAATGTGATTCTCATAGTATCATGTCTCCTGAATTCAAATATGATATCGGTTTTTCTCCATCATGCAATGTTTCCGAGAGGCAGGAATTTATAATTTCAAACACTTTAATATTTTCTACATTCGTAACTACACAATATTCGAACATTCGCACTCACCTAGAAAGTAAGAAATGACGATTTTCTGCTATATTTCGCCTGTGGAGCATCCCTCTTGATGGTCCAACAATAATCGGCCAGCATATTAGGATTCCATTTGCCTTGATATCTCTTTTCCATAGCTGAAGTCTCCTGAGTTAGCTCATTTGGTTTTATTTTATAATGGACAAATGTACCAGAAAACGTTTATTAAAAAATAATTATTTAAATCCATTAATTGAAATTGGAATAAAAAACCTGTGGGTGATGGAGAAATTCCGAACACATATTTGAAAACACAATAAAAAAACTCCAGTAAGTACTATTGGTACTCGTGAGACAAAAATCATGTTGACCAGTGTAATTTGTAGAATTAAGTGAAGTTATTGCGAAGTATTTCACGATCATCTGTGTTGATTATTTTCGCCAAAACGACGTGAAGATGGCTCGACTAACGACTATATAATAGTCCTAGTAGGCTAATTTGTTAACATTTTAAATTATCAGGCTCATACACACCGAGAAAAAAATGTAAATACTTGAGCTAGAATTTTCATGACCTAAAAACCACATAAATAAAAAAAGTGCAGTTATGGCCTAAAATTTACAAAAAATATGCACTGTAACATAAAAAATATGACCTAATAATATAATTACGTAATAATTTCAGTTGTAAAGTCAATTATTAAATCAGTTTATGACAATTAACATTTACTTGGGCTAAGAATAAAATGCAAATTAGAAGCAAACTAAAGTATGGAATGTGATATTGTAACGTGCGTTTTTATTTTATTAAAATTATCAGCAGCTACCAGCTTGACGAGAGAGAATGCATAAATATTTGCTCAGGTTTATACGTAAGGGAAAAGCTCACATTGTGAATTGAAACGAAATAGAAGATGAAGATAGATTTTACAAGAAACAAAATTCTGAGAAATTTAACAACTCCAACACGAAAGAAAGAAATTGTACGGTAAAAGTTCTTTAATTCTTAAAAGAGTGAAAATATAACGAATATGACCAATAAATTGCCATAATATGCTCTGTCATATATAAATGGCCATGTATACATAAAATATGACTTAACAAAGTACTTTAATTCAGATTTTTTTAATTATTATTCACTGAGAGTAATTAATATTATAATTACAAAAAAATAAACGTTATCTCAGTCAAAACATAAATTTATTGTGTCGACGTTTCAATCTCCTGTTGCGAGATTATTTTCAAGACATGGTTGTTTATAAATTTATTGTACATAGTTACCATCACCAAGACAATTATTTTTTTTGTTTTTTTATATGAATATATGTATACAAATTTAAATGTATAAATTTAAAATTTCAATTTATAATTAAAAATATTTTAGCAAGGAATCATATGTTCCACACCATTCATTTGATTCCTTGCTAAAATATTTTAAATTATAAATTGAAATTTTAGATTTATACATTTAAATTTGTATACATATATTCATATAAAAAAACAAAAAAATTAATTGTCTTGATGATGGTAACTATGTACAATAAATTTATAAACAACCATGTCTTGAAAATAATCTCACAACAGGAGATTGAAACGTCGACACAATAAATGTATGTTTTGACTGAGATAACGTTTATTTATTTTTTTGTAATTATAATACTTTAATTCAATTAGTCTTTGTATAAAAAGCATATATATTTAAGAAAGGAACAGCCATAATTTTATAAAACCTGAGCTGAGTTTCTCTTCGAGTCTTTCGGAGGGTTCTTCTTATGGTGCCACACATAATTTGATATCGATATAATATGTATATCCCAATCGTAGCTATATGTTATATCTGAACCAAGATAGTTAAAGTGTGCTATATGTTCTATTATTTCATTATTGATTACTATTTTTGCTCTGACTGGCATTTTGCCCTGAAAAGCCATAATTTTAGTTTTTGAAGTTGAGACTTTGAGACTATAATAGAGTCCTAATTGATTCAACATGTAAATCATCCTCTAACTTCTGTATAATTACCAGATCGTCTGCATACATTAAAATATTCATATACATTTCCTTATTAATTTGTATTCCTATTGCACTTGATTTTTTCCATTTTCGTATAACCTCGTCAAAATATATATTGAACAATGTAGGTGATAATGTATACCTTGTCGAACTCCTAGATTTATTAAAATTTCTTCTCTGGAATAATTATCTAAATTAAGGATAATTTTCGTGCCATTATACATTTAATTTCTCCTCTGGAATAAACCACAACCCTCAAAATGTTCCTTTAGAAACACATCAATCTTATCCAACATCGCACTCAGAACCTTTGGATCCAGATCTCAAGGTCACCAAGGTTGTAGAGAATATAATTTCTATATGAATAAAACACGGAAATTCCAAGCACACACTTTTAGTACTCATTAATCTTGGGGTTATTGTTCCATTAGTTACGTTTTATAATGTAATAAGATTCAGATTTTATTGTTATTTTATAGTTTGTATGGATTTAATATGTGGGAGTACTATTGTGTAGTCTAGACATAAAAAATGCCCGCCTACTATACTCTTACTACATGCATGTCGATCAGTGTTTAAAATCATAAATAGGTCATTAAACAAGTCACTGACCCTTGAATAATCTGTTACGTTCATTATAATTTTAATGCTAATAACTTTAACGAAAGAAAATTCAAATCTTCTTTCAATTTCAAAAAATCATTATCCTTAACATGTACTTTCAAACCTTATTGAACAACGTACTTAATCTATTTTATTATCGGTAATACGTAATTATTGTTATATTTGTCACATTCAAAATAACTTCTAACCTTTACTATTTTCATCATTTATACTTTCATACATTTATATTTTTCGTAATCTAATATATAAAAATGAATATTTGTTTGTTTGTATTTTATGAGCTGCCATACCGTTCATCCGATTGTGATGGGGCTTTCTGGAAAATGTTCAGGAGATTCCTGGGTAACATATGCTATAATAGAGTAGTGCTACTCAACTTCTACACCCTTAAAAAATCACCTTTATAGTGAAAAAGTGGAAGAAGTCGATTTTTGGACGCTTAAATTGCTTACGCTGCCTAAACCATAACAAATACATACAATTTAATGTATACAGAATTGAATAGCTCAAAAACTTCCATAAAAAAGTCCACGACATCATATGTTTATCTCTTACGTATAACTCATAATAACGAATTTTGTCTTTCAGCTAATTTATGCCAAGAAGTTCGGGAAAAGTAGATCCCGGGCAACGAGGTACCTTAAAATAATTACTATATCAGTTTATAATTATTTTTCCGTTTACTTATTCAACTAAACATAAAAGTACATTAATTTTCGTCTTTTAGTTCATTTATGCCAAGAAGATATAAGATATAAGTAGATTCCCGGGCAACGCCGAATAATTAGCACAGGGTATCTGAAAATGATTACTATATATATATATTCCCCTTTCACTTATTCAACGAAACATAAAAACACGTTAATTTTCATTTCTTTAGGCGTAGCAGCGCATGCCGGGTATTAGCTAGTTTATTATAAATTTTAATATGCTATTAAATGTTTACAATTAAAATAATATTAAATAAAAAAAGAGAAGAGCAACTATTCTGATATGATTACCGGCCGTGAAAGCGTGCATTCTACTATTCTGAGATTATATATATATATATATATTATATATATATATATATATATATATATATTCCAACATACATTTATTTTATCTCCTAATAACAAAACGTTATACTTTTTTATGAGATAAACTTCAGAAACGTGTTGCAAATAGCAATGAGGTGCCGAAAGAAATTATACGTAGTCTCAACTCCGGAAACCCTTGCTGATATTATACATTAGGGGGATACTTGTCATTCCAACTTTTCTAAAAAAATGCAACTCTAAATTAAATAAAACTGTGATTCTTCTAGTTATATATTGTACTGGTGTGAAAACACGGTCCCTTTCTTTAAATAAGGAGAAAATATTAGAAGAATTTAGTGATTAGGAAAATTTTAAAATCGAAGGTGGAAAAGGTGAAAGGCGAAAATTGCGTTAAAAGTGAGCGACATCATTTTTATGGGATGAACAGATGTAAGAAGAAACAGTTTCAAGTTTCGTAGACAGCGATGGGCTGGATACGTGGCGCGAATGGAAGTCGGATTGGAAAATCCTACAAAAATCAGAGGGAAAGCACCCAGTAGGTAGGCCAAGAACGAGGTGTGTTAAAGGTAATAATTTGAGGGAGGTAAATGTACAGGGAATAACCGGGAAATATTAGCTCAGGATAGGCCATGAATCTCCATGTTCAATAGTGTCAATGAATTGTTATCATTGTCATTATTTGTTCAGGAATGTTGGCTGGGTTTTTTTTAAATAAAGGATGAATTATAACCTTATTACAAAGCTATAGGATTTTGATATGCCAGACAAACTCATTTATCACCTAAAAATGTTATTAAATACGAAAAAGGAATGGAATCAAAGGTGTCTTTTATCCACGATTGTTATCCTAAAGATATAAAGTTGAGAACGGTATTTAATGGCGAGAACTGAATCATAACGGTTTTAGGAAACATGGCTGATATCTAATACAAACTTGGTAACGAGATATCGCAGGCCATAGTAAAACAAACTAATCTTCCTGGAAAAATATCCGAAGTTCTTTTTCATCTTATAATTTAATCATTTTTCAGTATTTTAGGATGCCCAGAATAAAGTCAACCCAAGGTGATTTTTGAAACAACTAGACCGAGAATTGGAAATTAAATATTGAATGAAATATTTATTAAGTTGTTTTGATTTTATACCAGCCGCTCCTGAGATAATTTATCGCCTAAGATAGTGAGACATGTCGAAACACATACCTCCGTTATCTCTAACCTTGCTACATGTGCGAACAATGATTAGAGATACACTAGTCTTGTGTACCCAGCCATGACCAAATAGGGATGGGGTACACTACGAATCGGTAAAGAGGTGTCTGCGGACGCCATGGCGCCCTTCAGACAGTATAGTTTAATTTTACAAATACTGAGAAGGTTGCCAATAATTATTTTAAATGAAATTTATTATAGACTGCCATAAAAAATTGTGATCGAGAAAAATAGTTCCCTTTTGAATGTAGGTTTCATCAAAAAAGCTTTACCTGAAGGCGGTTTTCCTATTTTAACTACTTTAAAAAAAAAGTAATTTACAGCGAAGAAGTAGATGAACAGCATAAATACAGAGTGAATCCAAACTCTACCAACAAACTTGCACAATTAAAGTATTTTATGTCTTTCGGACTAAATGGCCGTGGTCTGGTTTCATTAACACTCAACGTTCTGACATTTGAAGAGTTTGGAGGTCAAAGAGCACGCAGAATCTCCTGAGGATGTCTACCGCAGTAGTAGACGAAACGTTGAGTGTTAATAAAACCAGACCACGGCCATTTAGCCCGAAAGACATAAAATACATGAATCAAAACACCTGCCCTGAAAGTACTACAATTTTACATAAACTTGCACAAGTTATTCAGGAATATGTTCTGATATAAGGAACTGTGTCTCCTATGTGTCATTATCGAGTAATTTAATTGTTTTTTCGTTTTGAATCGACTGTTTTTATAACAAATGTTGTGTTCCTTGATTCCTGTCAATCTCCTCATAATCAAGAAAAATGAAGAAACATTAAAAAGGGGAGTTACGCCATTTTTAGCATTAAATTATCTTTAAACTTGTCAGTTGATGATGGGTTATATGCACTGCCTGAATTAATGCCACGAATGGAGGCGTCTTCCTCTACTGTGAAACGTAGGTCGGAAAAAGTATAATTTGTGATGAATGAAGGTCTTATGGAACACAGTAGAAAATGGTGTTCGAACAATAGAAATTGATAGCGGCAAACATAAGACCATAATTCAAACAAATATATATTGTCCAATGCCACTAAATTGTCTTTTTATGACAATTCTAGCATTCTCCCCTGGCACTGAAGGAATTGTAATCCATTTCTTAGGTTGGGGTACCTGGAAGGCGGAGTTGCATTACCCAGATGATGGTAATGAAGCACCAAGAAGAGTTCTAAACTTAACCTATATTCCAGACCACGGGCAACCACAGGAATAATTCCATTTAAGGAAAACTCCTATGGTCTAATCGGGAATCGAACCCGGGACCACATGAACTGTAGTTATAAATGCTGCATCACTAGCCCATGAGGCTGTCCAAAATATATACATTGTAAGGCCTAAAGGTGTATATATATTTTTTTTAAATACAAAAATTTATTATAATCCCCTGAGTTCCTTCTTGGACCGTCCCAAATTTTCACAGATCACAAATAACGCGTTATTTTCCCCATACAAATCACTTCTGTATCCGCGTCAAGAGTGTAACTTTTACAAAGTAATGGAAAGTTACATTAACGAAGGATTGTATTAAATTTTTACAAACCTTTCCCTAACTAGCCTACTACATGACACGCTCTCCCTCCCTCTCATTTTCTCTATTATATATATATATATATATATATATATATCTTTATATATAAAAATTACATGTCACGTTGTTTGTCCGCGATGGGATCCTAAACTACTGAACCGATTTTAATAAAATCTTGCACACTGTGTGCAGTTTGATCCAACTTGAGACTTAGGGTAGTTTATAACTAAATTTATAGTCGCTTTATTTTTTATTGCAAATTATTTGTTTATTATTTAACAAAGAGTTATAATTATCTGTGAGTTCCATACGATTCTAACAGATGGGGGTTAAGGTAATTTGGTAAGGTTATTGGTTTATTATTTAACAAAGAGAGATCCAGGTGGTTGTGCTTTTTGTTGCAACCGCGAATTTCAATTGAATTACAAATATTGATTATTTCATAATTTAAGTGTGTTTATTTTTAATATTTTTAATTTCGTGTGTAAGTATTAGTTTTAAGTAATCTGGCTGAAAGACAGCAACTTAATTAAAATTTTTAACGCATACCTTAGCCACAGCTACGCGTGGCCGGGACTTCTAGTATGTATATATATATATATATATATATATATATATATATATATAGTGCAGCATAAGTCAGTTAACCGAAAATTCAAATATATTTTCTGTAGCTTACAATATCTATATAAAAAGGAACTACCGAAATTGTTCAAAGTTTCGGCATGCTCCCACATTCCTTGATAATGGCATGTGGGATCATGCGGAAACGTCGAAATCAGTGGCCAGAGGCCAACCTGGAATCCATAACGCGAAAAACTCAAGAAAATTTGCTTAATCAATTTATATATATATATATATATATATATGTGTGTGTGTGTGTGTATGCGCGCGCGCGTGCATGGGCACTCGCAGGTATGTCTAATGTTTGTCAATAGTCTCTCAAAGTCTAAATTTAGAAACGAGACTTGCTGGAGTCATGTTTGTATTTTCACAACTAAACAAGATAAATACAATTTAATTAACAAAAATATACATTCCATATACCACCATTGGATCATAAATTCGTCTCGCTGAGGAATTCACTTAGTTTACACGGTTCCTGAGTGCCGGCTGTTTTCACCCATCACTATGACTAAATCATTCCATGAACTCTTATAGTAGGATGTACATTTCCCTATGTTTAGAAACATATTTTTTTCTATTTACGTAAGATTACAAAGGTCGTTCATTACTGTTAGTGGTTTCCAATGTTATCATTGTTTTGATTCTCAAAACTTCCTGTGATAACAACTAACCCGGGAATTGAAATAGTAACTGCATAACGTGATTTCCTTCAAGTAAGTTGAAATATGCAATTTAACGTTTTGAGATAAATCTGATTAAAATGCGGATTCATTAGTCATATTTTATTTTGTTGTCCAATTCCTAATGATCATTACTTAAATATAAAAATAAATCCCTGTGTATTAAATATTAAATATATATAAGCAAATCCGTGGCAAGACAGCTCTATGGAGCAAAGGCACAGTGAATTGGTTGCTTCATTGGTAAGCAAAGAGAGGATAGGGATTCGCGTGATCAGCGTCACTCAATCCCTCAACCGTAATTTTTAGTTTTTCTTAAACATTTCGCTACTTCATATGGTACTAACTGTCCACACGAGGGTAAACCCAATCCTTTCCACACCTTATAAAAACTTCTGGCGTGAAAGGCCTTCAAGGCCGACTACTGGCCTCACATCCACAAGTGTCAATCACAGAGGTAGATGATCATCCAGTCAGTGTAGGGGTGACATGTGGTCAGCATGTCGAGTCCCCCAGCCGTTATAGTTGATTTTCTCAAGTTGGAGCCGCTACTTATTGTAGCTACCCAAATGCCTCACGATGCTGGGTAGGCACCGGTCCCATACTGGCCGAAATACCACGAGAAAAAATTTCTTCCCCCATCGAGACTCGAACCAGCGCAAGTCCTGTAGCTCTGCTCCAAGGCATCTTATCTTAACCACTCGGCTACGGCGCGGGACTTCCACACCTTATACACAAACTAAATTTTTCATGGCACAGCGAAATTTTAACATTAGAATGCCGTTGCATCACGGAAATGAACAATATAATAAAAAAAACTCCATTGAGCAACAGGAATGGATGGCTTTTGGTACATCCGGGTGCTGGTCTCGCATCCACTTGTATTAATCACAAATATGGACGATCATCTAACCAATATTAGGAGAGATACGTGATCAGCATGTAGGGTTCCCTAGCTATTATAGTTGGTTTTCTCAACCTGGAGCCATTACTTATTGCAGCTACCCGGTCCCATATTGACCAACATTCCATGAGAATATTTTTCCCCACGGGGACTCGAACCAGTGCATGCCCCGTAGCTCTGCCCCAAGAGGTAGTGCATTAGACCACTCGTATCCAAGGAATAAACCTTAGACCGCTCGGCTACTGCGCGGGACTCCGAAGACCTTAGAAATTCCTTGGTGTAGCAGAAGTTTGAAGCTCCAACCTTTCTAGACAATCGCCACGTGATGTCAGCCGAGTTGTCAGCCCTGTGCGGCGGCCGACTTCATCCACAGAACATACGCCCTGATATTTAATTCAGTTAGAAGCTGAATCGATCCCAGTTTACAGTATTTCCAGAAGGTTTAAGGCATATTATAATAATATGCCAACACCTCTTCACTATAAAGATTGGCGTATATGGATGCTGTCTCATGAAGCCGTGGCCAGACTATTGAACATTTCCTTTCAGTATCTTCAATGGCTACATGATATGAAAATTGGCAAAATCCAGCTTTAAAAACTAAAATAAGGCTAAGTGAATGTCACGCTAACAGAACTCCCTGTGCTGTCATCTACTAGCTAGTGACAGCAATATTTTCAGTCGCCATTGATTTTCTGAGCTGTTGCGCCATTATTTATTTTGATGATGATGATGATTATATATATATATATATATATATGCCCACCGCTGTGGTCTCAAGGTAGCGTGCTGCCTTGTCACGCAGCGGGTCCGGGTTCGATCCGCGGTCGGGGCAGTTTTTCTGGGTGAGGTTTTTATTGGTGTTTTTCCTCACCTGTAAGACAAATGTTATGAAAACTTTAAGGCCCAAACGGTCCTCGAAATCATATGGTCATCATCATCATCATCATCATCCTTGACCGGTGTGGAAAGCAACGGGAAGCTACCACTACGCCTACAATTTCCTACTAAAGCTGCCTTCGGGCAGAATTATATATATATACATACACACACATGCAGTTATTGTATTTGAAGACGCTCTTTCAAGTACCATAATAGTACATTTGCCTGCCTTTTAAAAAGTGTCCCATATAATTCGGTTGAAACGCAATATTTCTTTTTTTCTGAAAAATCAAAAGATTTAAGAACAAGAGGAAGACCAAGCTATAAATGGACTGCGTGCTTTAAAATATCATCAAATTGAAAATACTTAAGTCAAAAGAGAGAACATTATGGATTTTGAAAGAGAGTCATCGATGATCGAAGCCATAACTTCGCGTATCAAGACAACTAAGAAGAAAAATGAGACATTTTAATTATTATTAAAAACCACTGTTTTTATCGTACCATGATAACACTGTATTTATCTTCAAAGTTTGCGATAGTAATAATTTCAAGTTGAATTTCGCAAAACGGCAGCAACATTTAATTAACGTAGACGAGTATTCGAGAATAAAGTTCTTAGGAATTTTTTGGACCAAAGAGAGATGAACAGACAGGTGAATGGAGGAGACGACTTAACATGAACTACATGGTCTTTATAGGAAGCCAGATATATTAAGAACAGTTAAGTCTCGTAGGCTGCGATTAGCAGGACATGTGGCACGAATGGGGAATGAAAGACGTGTATGGAAGCTTCTTGTAGGAAAACCGACGGAAAACTTCCAGTTGATAGACCAAGAAAAGGGTGGGAAAATAACATTAACCATGATTTGGAGGAAGTAGATTATACTGGGAATGATTGGAAAGCATTAGCTCAGGACAGGGATGTGTGGAGGACAGGGATGTGTGGAGAGCTTACGTCCGCGCGGTCATAAACTTATAGGTTAGATAGTGCCAGTGAGTTAGTTAGTTTAGAATTAACGACTTTCGGACCGAAAGTAACGCATTCGCTGTGAATCTAGTCCCCGAACAGCTTTTTGGCAACACCGATATAAACGAAATCTGTTGAAAAACATAGTTTGTTTAACAAGTGTAAAAAAAGTAATGTCTAAACAACGTAAATTTTAAACATACGAATTTTCAAGTAAAGATAAAAGTCCTGTAAGACGGTTTGTTCTGGATAAAAAAAAATATGGATAAATGCCAGAAACGTGCTCGGCTTTGGAAGGAATTTGACTAACACCTTGACAAATGCTGTCACAAATGGATAATTTGTTAACTTGTTCAAGTGATCTTCATGACTACGCACCGTGATATTCGATTGTTTCAGATTTCGTAATACGTAGAAGCAGTGTATTATTTTCTTTCTTAATCACTGGATACATTTTACTATCAAGACAATCCATCGTGGTGACATTTTCTTATCGACACTTTATTTCATTTCAATGTTATTTTGGCACGTTTGAATATCTTTGGTCATATCACATCTTGATAATTGATATTTGGGTGTATACCATTAACCTGTTTATGTCTATCGTTGTCTGTAATCGTATTCAAAGTTGATGTCATTAAATTAAACAAATTATGATACGAAGATTAAAGATGGAATTGATAATGATAATGAAATTTCAAACCCGTATTTGCCACATCTGAGCAAAGCTACGGGGGGAAAGGTAAGTTAGTTTGCCTAGGGATTTTCAAATGGTGAAAGAACGATTTCAATCATCCGAGTGTTGTTTTTAAAGTCCATATCTTCCACTCCGGCGATCTGATTCGAATCCCGTCGAAATAATAATCCTTAGAACAACTCAGGATAACCAAGGTCGACTAAGCTAATTGCTGTCACTGCAAATTTAACTGTATATGGATACACGTGGTTAAAGTGACCCAACCTCTCAACCTATATTTCAGTTTTCTTAACCGAATTATCAAGTAACTCACTCTGTTATCATGAAGCTGAGTGAACCCTATTCCAGACTAACTCATTGGCACTATCGAAGCCGTAGGTTCATGGCCGCGCGCGCGGACATAAGCTCTCCACACATCCATATCCTGAGCCAATGCGTTCCAATCATCCCCTGTATAATCTGCTTCCCTCAAATTATGGTTAATGTTATTCTCTCATCTCATTCTTGTTCTCTCAATTTGGGTTTTCATACAAGAAGCTTCCATGCACCTCTTTCATTCCCCATTCGTGTCACATGTCCAGCCCATCGCAATTTACGACTCTTAACTGTTCTTATCATATCTGGGATCTTATAAAGACCATATAGTTTACTGTTATGTAGTCTTCTTCATTTACCTGTCTGTTCAACTCTCTTTGGTTCAAAATTTTTCCTAAGAACTTTATTCGCAAATACTCATACTATTTTCTCATTCCTTAAAGTAAGAGTCCATGTTTCGCATTCATATAACTAGGAGAATAGCAGTTTTTATATATTTTCAGTTCGGCGTTTTTTGATAGGAGTTGGGACAAGAGTCTCTATAATGCATAATTGCATGCATTTCCAGAATTGAGTACACGTTTAATTTCTTTGTGCATTCCATTCCTATTTGAAATTATTGTTCCTAGGTATTTAAATTCAGCCACTTCAAAATTTCCCTCATTTGTCATTAACTGTCCATTTCCATTATATAATGCATTCATTTGTGTGAACGTATATTTCGTTTTATTGATGTTTACTTCCTGTCCAATTTTTTTAGTGTTACTCAAAAGATGTTTGTATTGGCCCTTAGTAATCTCCTCGCTATCGCCTATACAAAAAGAAAAATGTCAATGGGATAGTTGGAAACAACACGGAATCGCTGGGATACTAATCAGACATGCCAACTCCCAACGGAGGAGGAGATTTTAAACCTCCACTATGGATTTGGGTGTTCTGTATTATTTCGGCGCTAGCGCTGGCTTATTGCTAACCATAGAAGCATGAAGACACGCAACTACTGTATCTATATAATAAAGTAATAATATATGGTTCGAGGTTTCTGCTCCCTGCCTAAAGGCGATGTGCCAAGAACATTGACTTATAAGTCCCATGAGGGTGTCTTACAAAAGGAGGGAGGATAAAAACAATGGAAAAGAAGAAAGGACTTTATTAAACTGGGGCTCTAACACAAGACTATCTTTAGAGCACTCAATATTATTGACAATAAATGAAGTTGATTACTTAGTAACTGGGCGTTGCCGGGATCATATGGCTGACGTCATTTTAATGAATGACAACACCAGAGAAACCCCGTAACCATGCAACCATCTCCACGGATACTAGCTATTTTCTTTTTCAAACATCTTTTCAATCTGTGACATTCTCTCTCTTCTTGTTTTTTTTTTTTTTCAGGCTTTCCCTGAATAAAGAAATAAAAGAAAAGTTGCGCAGTTTCTATGAATTATGAACTCTATAAACAAAATATTGTATATTTTCCTTCATAAATTGATCTTCTACAGAAAGGTCGTCTGTAGGACATTCTGTTACAATAGACTTCAAACCAAAGTGCATATACGTCCAAACTTCTATTTATGGCATATTGATGTTATGTCATTCCGGAGCACAGAATTCACATCTACTGCAGTACTTTTTTATCTATCTATATTAGCGTAGTCGTAGTTCATTGTTGAGCCATCCATCGCCTCTCCTTTGTAAGGAGTTACTAGATCAAGTTATTTTTTAGTTACCTTATTTGCTCGTAGATGTCATGGATGGCATGCGGTCAACACACCGACCCAATGAGACATCTAACAGGCAACTAATGTACTACTAGGATGTTGATGTCGGTAAATTTTGCTTAGAGGGCTCTTCATTCAGGCTTAAGGATCTGAAAAATCTTCAGACTATCCGAAAATGTAAATTTTGGCGCTGCAATTATGAGACTGTCATATCAAATATCCCGCTAGTAAACGGAATATTTTATAGGATGGAAAGTAAAATGTATGCTGGAGCAACTACATTTGTTCAAGAATGTTCAGTGCCACATACTCCAGAATTAACTTTTCTGAATGACGCAAATCTTTAATATGGATAAATGAATAAGAAATAAGATTACATGTGGCATTAAGAATTTTCTTCATTTACACAAAAAAAATATATAAAGAGATAAATATTAAATGTCAAATTTTCAACTGGCAAATATTGATAAAATAGATTAGTACTTCACTTATTTAGAACTCATTAAGTTTCGTTACATTTTGACGACATGTGATAACACGTGACTTCAGACGAAATCATTTGTCAATGTGGACAATCAACTGTAAGGAGAAAACTTTAGGTGTTGCTTACCATAAAACACCGAAACCGCACATTCCCATACATACTTTACTAAATCACAGCTAGAAAACACATGTGTAAATCGAATAATTAATGAAACACAATCTTTAAGTATGTGTGCTGAGCAATATTTTTGTTTGGGATGATGAGACGTGGATCCTGCATATGAATAATGTCCGCCTGAGAGTGAGAAATGCATGTATGGCGTGACTTGTACAGCGTTTAAACTGAATATTAAAATGTATCAGAATTCCGTGCGAACATGTGTGCCGCTTCGTACAATACCACTACATTAATAATTCAATGTAATTCATTAATTCCTTGTAACCAGTGGCTTTCGCTACTTCTGCTAGTTTCTCAACTACTACATGCTCCACATTGCATGAACAACAGAATTTTGTTACTCAATAAAGACAAATGTTTTAAATAAAAAAAAGAGAATATCAAGAATAGAAGTAAATTTAAACCAATTTAAAGTCACAAATGGACAGAAATTTGAGAAAATTGTTAGTTTAAATATCTGGGTTCTCTAATCACTTCTAAAATGAATTAAGTAAAGAGGGTCGAGCAAGGATTTCAATGGAGAATAGATGTTTCTATGCATCAAAACAAGTTTTTTAAATCAAGGGCAATACGTAGGGTAGTAAAAATTAAAACATATAAAACAATACTGAAACCAATAGTTATGTCTGGAAGCGAAACATGTGCATTATCAAAAAAGATAAGCTCATATTAAATGCAAGGGAAAGAAAAATACTAAGGAATATATATGGAATAGTAACAGGAACAAGATACATGTAGAATTAGAACAAACCAGGAATTGAAAGAATTATATAGGGATTTAGATCTGGTAGGAGATATTAGAAGAAAGAGACTGGATTGGATAGGACATGTTGCGGATGGAGCAGGAAAGGGGTGTAAGAAGAATTTTAGAAGGGAGACCAGAAGGAAGAAGAAAGGTTGGAAGACATAAACTAAGAAGAAGACTTAAGATAACTGAAGGTTAAAAGATGGAGACAGAAAGCTAGGAACGTAGATGAATTTTTGCTGTACTAGCTATTGGCTTATTAGGATTTGTTGTTTGAGCCCATCATATTACAACCTCCGGCGACAAATCACTTTCTTGGCATGAACGAGAACAACCGTAATGCGGAAGTGTGGAATATTCTATTTAAAAAATATTACAAGTAGTAGTAGTAATAGTAATGGTGGTACTGGTAGAAGTATTTTAATTTTCATATTATTATTATTATTATTATTATTATTATTATTATTATTATTATTATTATTATTATTATTATTATAATTATATAATACATGATTTATATTTATGCATAAAGCACTGTCAAACTGGAGCAAAAAATGTTCAGGAATGGGAGTACTAATTGGAGATGGATCAACAGATAAAATATATACATTGCTTTTTGAGGATGCGCAGATAATTTCTCAAGAATATGAAGACATAGAGTTTATGTTCAGAAAATTATTGGACGAATACGATAACTGAGGTTTGGAAATAAATTTAGAAAAAAAAATTATATGTGATATGGAAAGAAACCGAAGATTTAATATTAGAAATTCAGAAGATGGTGTGAAGAATTTGAGCATTTGATCATCTGGGAGTAAAAGTGGACAAAGAAGATAAACAAGAAAGTGATATAAAGAACAAAATAAATAAAGGTAGAGCAATAACATCAATGATAAATGCAGTCTTATGGAGCAGACATAAAACCAGAAAAAATAAGTTACAAAATATATAATTCAATAGTAAGAAGTACTGTCACATATGGAGCTAAAGTTTGGAAATTAAACAAAAACTTAGAACAAAAACTTATGTCGATAGAAATGGATTTCTTGAGGAGAGCAACAAGATGTTCAAAATAACAAAAAAAATGAGAAATACTGTCATACGAGAAAAAAATTAATATTAGATATTCAATAGTAGATTATACAAGATACAAGCAATTAAATTGGTATGGGCACTTACGACGAATACAAGAAGAAAGGTTGCCCAGAAAAATATTGGAATGGTGTCCATCTGGAAGAAGAAGGAAAGGAAGATCTCGTAACTCGTGGATGTAAGAAATATGGACTGGAATGAGAACAAGAGGACTGGAGGAAATGGAGTAGATGGATATAGACGAGTGGAGATGAAAAATAGAACTTTAGGCATAGAAAGATTTGTAAATATTGAAAATCTGTATGTAAAATAAAAATTATTGAATTAAATAAGTTATGGATTTTCATCAAATAAACACAAATTCAATTGATTACTTAAAATAAAATGTATTATTATTATTATTAACTTCTGCATTAATATTATTACGGATTATCACCATATATGACAGGATTGACTAATACGTATCTAGTTATATATTCTAACAACCATAAACGTCAGCATGAAATATTTACAGAGAATTACGCAGAACTAGTTTGTATCAATCACTTAACCCACTTACGAACGACGCTATATTTAAGTTCACCTTGATTTTATTTACTGCAGCAATAAAACTTTCAGGAAGATTATTTCATACTATGTCCCATTTCAGTACCGTACTTTATAGTCTTAATATTGCTGGAAACTGGGATATTAGAGCACTGCGTATTGTAATATTCATAAGAAGGGGCGTACATTTTAACAAAATGTGAATAGACCATGGCAAATTAAATTTTACAAATACACAAGAGAAGGTACTCAATAGAACTGAAGGCAAGTTCAGTTCATCAATACTTATTTCTTTATAGGTCTAACTAAAATGTATGCTTAATAGTTATAATTAGAGACCGGATGTTAGGGAAAATGCCTACAGTTATTTATTATAGATATTGTAAAAGTGACCATATAAGTTCATACTGATGACCCTAGAGTTGTTTTCCATGAAGTTAATTTTGCCAATAAATGCCTATTTCAGCTTACAATGCCTATTTGTCATTATTTTCTCCAAATTAACTTAGTATTTCAATGAAATTAATTGAAATGGACAAACTTCATGACACATATCATTACATAGAAACCTTTAATTGATCGACAGTATTATTTTTAATGTTGATAACACTGAATTCAGTCTGTAGTCCCCGTTCACACACAGGTACTTCAAGGACAAAGTGGTGCGACAAGAGAATGTGGCTTTTTTTTAGAACAGTTCTTTCACGATGCCTAAAGAATGGACAATAATAAAACAGTAAAAGACAAACTGACTAATTTCGTGAAAGAATTTGGTGCGGAAATATTCTCAAGTGACGATTCAATATTGTTTTGCAAAGTGTGTAAAATTTCGGTGAATTGCGCGAAGAAGTGTCATGTTTCGCAGCATGTACTCACTGCAAAACATAAGTATAGGCAAAACAAGTTCCAAAATCATATCTGATATCTTTGTATGCTACTGATAGGATATTTTTATATTCTTAACGTAAGGCTGAAAAATTTATGTAAGAGCCTATTTTGATTTTTAGTGCCTATATTAATGATTTTAGTGCCTTTTGCCTGCTTATTTTGAACTTTTTAAGTGCCTAACATCCGGACTCTAGTTATAATATACAACTTGCATTTCATATTTTTTTAATTGGCCTTCATTTGTTTCACCATAATGCTGCAAATGGCTGACTGCATGCATTCACCTGTATGTTTATGCAATAATTATGCAGATATTATATGATATTACTTTTTTTTCATATTTTATAAGAACATCAGAAGTGAACTTATAATGTTAGATAACATTTTGTTAATAGTGCTGACGTAAGCTATTGTTTCGGCCGAGTGCTTGACCTCACGTGTCTGGATTTCTTCCTTTGGAGGCATATGAAGCAGCTGATGTGTGAAACCGTCGTGGAAACAGAAGAAAACCCCGAAAAAAACTATTTGGTAATAGAAGGGCAATTTCTGCATAAAAAATACGAAGATGGCTACAATTAGAAAAAATCGTAGTGATAAAGATAGATGTGCAGATCCTTTACCCAGGAAACCAGTCCCGACCTGGGTCGAACCCGGGCCCGCTGCGTACGAGGCAACACGCTATCGGTGGATATACCAAAATTCAAGTATACATAATAATTATTTAAAATAATTAGTAACTATATTTTCAAAAGTGTTGTTATTGTAATATTTTATACAATATGTATGCGTTATAAAACATTAAATTCGCACGAAATTGTCACCGAAATCATAATTAATAAAATTAGCACCGAGATTAGGGCAAACATAAAATTAATACCAAACAAAACTACGTATGATATTTCTCATTCATAAACACAGTGTTAATTTATCAAACATTATATATATATATATATATATATATATATATATATATATATATATATATATTACCGCTATGGTCTCGAGGTAGCGTGCTGCCTTGTCACGCAGCCGGCCCGGGTTCGATCCCCGGCTGAGACAGGTTCCTGGGTGAGGTATTTTTTCGGGGTTTTTCCTCACCTGTAAGACAAATGTCAGGAAGCTTAGGGCCCAACGGTCCCCGAAAATCATCCGGCCATCATCATCCTTATCATTATTATCAACATCCTTCACCGGTGTGGAAAGCAACGGGAAGCTACCACACCTACAATTCCCTAGTAAAGCTGTAAAGCATAGCATGGAAATGCTATGATTGTAGTGAAAGACCTGCCCTCGGGCAGAATTACTATGAATATATATATATATATATATATATATATATATATATATTACTTGATAATGGCGTGTGGGGTCATGTAGAAACGTCGGAATCAGTGGGCAGGGGCCAACCTTGAATCCATTACGCGGAAAATACAACAAACATTTCTTAATCATAATATATATACACACACATACACCACACACACACACACACACAGAGAAGAGAGAGAGAGAGAGAGAGAGAGAGAGAGAGAGAGAGAGAGAGAGAGAGAGAGAGAACAAAATTCGCGGACAAGCAAATCACACCGTGATGCAATTCGTTTAAAGATTGATACAATGTGCCAAACCAGCAAAATATTCCATATTAACTACAGTGGTACTAATGAGTTTGGATAAGAATAATTTCTAAATGAGTATGTTTCGATTATGACCTGTTGGATGATCACATTATATATATATATATAATATAATATATATATATATATATATATATATATACTCAAATAAGAATGACTTGCCTAAAAATCAGAGAGTAATAAATACTTCCCTACTCTCAATTACAGGTGATTTTAATCGGAGCAGGTGGAGTCTATCTGACATGATTTTCATTCTCGCTCCATCTGGTTCTAAAACATCTGCCAGACACATAACGGTGCAAATGACCGCTAAACTAAATAATTTCTGCGCCCTTTTTATATCAAATGACCTCCTTCCAAAGTCATCACAATGCCTGCTGCTAATAATTCTACGATGAACACATCACAGTGAACACGTGTCTGTGAAATATGCTGAAACCTGAGAGTTGCGTTCTCATGGTGACAATAATTTTATGGCCAGTTACTTCATTTATTACACACCCTTAGCCACACCCCACTAGAAGATAAAAGATAATATTATTCTACAAAGTTTCTAGCGAAAGAAACTTTCCGAAAGTTCTGAATCCCTCAGACTATCAAGTTCCAAACCTCTTTAATTGTATAAATATTGCGAACCATAAACCTGAGGCTCCACCTAGGAACAATAATTACAATTAGGGATGAGATGCACAAAGAAATTAAAGATACGCTCAGTTCAGGAAATGCATGCTGTCTAGTCACTCCAGCTACTCTTAAAAAAATAAAAATAAAAATGTATAAAACTGTTATTCTGCCAGTTATATTATATGAATGTGAAACATTCTTATTTGAGAATAATGCTTCTTCTTCCTTCCAAGTATTAGGCCAAGACCTGTTACGATCCTATAGAAAATTTTCCCTCCAGCGTTTCATAGGACGGCCCAGTGATCTTCGTCCTCTTGGTATATAATTATAAACAGCTTTGGGGATCCGATTTGAACTCATTCTTTCAAGATGGTGTTTCCAATTTAGTTGTACTGTTTAATATATTCCAAAATTGGCGTAGTCTTCAATTCTTTTAAGATATCGGTGTTCCTTTTCCGATCCCATCTGGTGTAACCCGCTGCTCTTATGAAAATTTTTGGATCAAAGAGAGATGAACAGACAAGCGAATGGAGAAGACTAGATATAAAGAGAACAGTTAACTCTCGTAGACTGCAATCGATAGGATATTTGGGACGAATGGGGAATGAAAGAGGAATATGGAAGCTCGTTGTAGGAAAACCAAAAGGAAAGCGCCCAGTAGGCAGGCCAAGATAGAGATGGGAAAATAACATTAAGCATCATTTGAGGGATGTAGATTATACAGGGATTGGAAAACATTAGCCCAGGATAGGGATGTATGAAGAGCTTACTTCTGCACGGCCATGAACTTAAGGGTTCGATAGTGTCAATGAAATAGTTATATTCGATTATGCCCCATAAAACCCATGTCGTTGAAGTAGTAATGTACACATATCGTTGCTACGTTCTGAAGGTCGAGTGGAGAATTCCCAGTCTATCTAATCTGATATTGCTTGCGTAAGGCCACTTTGTAAATAAAATAATTGTGCTGTGCAATTAATTTACAACCTCAATATTTGTTGTATTTTTTTTTGGTTATATCTCACTATTAACAAGACTTTCTTTGTGATACGTATCCGTATACCCCCTCTTTAAATATTAGACAATTTTCTTGATATTATTCCATATTTTAGACTATTTAACTCATGCCCCAAATGGGAGTCAATGACCAATCACATTTCAATTATTTTTTATTTACAACCAATCACAGTCGTGTTTCGCCTAAAATTTACCAACTAAAGTTTATCATAATAAAGAATGCACCTCCTTTATAACATTCTGAATAGGTCATAGCATTATTTTGCAGTGAGTGACGCTCCAAGAAATACGGCTACCAGATTGTATATATAGTGCATGAATGTCAGCAAAAAGCGCATGCGATAAATAATATAAAAAACATTTGTAACAATTGATTATACCACACAAAAAAAACACTGTTTGTACTTTCTTATACGAATTATTTTCCAGGAATTGACGTTGCAGAAAAATATAATTGACATATTTACTCACTTCGTGAGTCGTGAATTTATTAATAATTTGGCCGTGGCATTACTTATGATAATTCAGATGAAATGCCATTTTTGGTGATTTTATATAGAACAATGACTAACGTTTAAATATATTCTGAGGATTTTGTTAATAAGAAAATTTAATGGAATATTTTCATCGTGAAAAAAAGCAAGATGTCGTAAGCGGAGTTCAAAGGAAAAAAGTTTGCTTCCGATTCTTTTGGGAACAATTGCGAACAGTGGCTTGTAAAATTTGACGAGTCCTGTGACACAAAGAGGGGCCGAATTTTACTGCCTCAAACATAAAGACTTAACACCCATCCACATCCACTTGGAAACCAGTGCACATTGGCAGTGATAAAAACCAAGGGAAGCTTAACAATTCCTTCAAAAATACAATTCAAGTTTATGTCCCTCGTCTAACGTTATGTCGATGCAATACAACTTCAATTATTATTCAAACGTCAAATATTATATAAAACATAGAATTGAATTGCAAAATAATACCATCGTTAAATTTCATATGGTGGGATAAGCATATTTGGAAAGACACAAAAAAAATATATTGGTAAAACATTGGTGGAATCTGTTGCAATATATGGAAGTGAGGTATGGACATCAATAAGTACTACAAGAATAGACTAATAGCTCTAGAAATGGATTATTTACGCAGAAGTGCCAGAAAGTCTAAATTAGAACATGTCACAAATAAGGAAATATAATGGAAGCAGAAGAAAACATAATTGAAAGAATTGAGGAGAAGGAATTAAAGTGGTTAGGACATGTTTTAAGAATGGAAGATGAGCGATGGCCAAAGCAACTATATCAATGGCATCCGACTAGAAGGAGGAAGAGAGGGAGACCAAAGTTAACATGGAAGGAAAACATGAAGACATTAATGCAAGCAAGAGGGCTAAGCATTGAAGATGCCCAAGATCGTAGGCTTTGGAGGTTTGGCAAGGGAAGACGGCAGCAGCTGTAAAAAAACCCGAAGATAGATAGATAGAAATATTCAAACTTAAATTTGGTCTCTATGAATAATTTCTATTTCGATTTCATATAGGCTATGTTTAATATATGCACTATACATACGTATTATTTCTAATACATACTAAGATTGATCCCAGCTTTAAGAAATAACAATACCTATAATAAGTCACCAGTTGGTAAAAACATTACAACAACGCCAATTACAACACTTCATAGAGAAATAAGAATCGAAACTATAAAGCAGGACCAACAAAACTACGGCCCTCCATCAGTTTTTACTCGGCCCCTATAGGCATGAAGCATTCTAGGTAAATTAAAATATGCTAAGAGTAGACCTAAAATACTAGTCTATCAGTAATTGAACAAAAACTTCTGAAATATCTTATAACGACATAATAAGAAAAGTATTAAATCAACACACGCTTTTAATTATATATATATGAGATATATTTCAAATTAAGGTGCGCAGGTGGCAGGATGACCAAGAGGACAAACCCAAGAAAAAAAATGAACGAAATATGGAGTCAAAGGAAACGACTTAAGTACTTTGCGCAGTCCTAGATGGGCTCATTCGCAATAAAATGATGATGATGATGATGATAATAATAATAATAATAATAATAATAATAATAAACAATAAAATTGTATGGTCATGTAAAAAGAATGATAGAAGACAGATATCCAAAAAGAATACAAGAATAGGTGCCACTTGGTAGAAGAAAAAGACGGCCAAAAATAACGTGGATTTATGGTATTTTGAGCAACATGAGAGAAAAAGGGTTGGACGATGAAGATTGGAATGACAGAGAGATGTGGGGACAGCTCTGCTATAAAGAAACGCACAAGAAATACAGTTGAAACATTTTATAATTCGGTCTAAATCAAAACACCCTCAGGCTGCGAACCTCGGAAACTATGAACCCGAACACGACACTCATTAGCGTCCTAAGGCTATATTACACCAGGGTACAACACAAACACAAGAAATATACACTTAACCAAGCTGGATCAAAATATAACGAATAAGCGCCACACAATGAATACGACTTGGTACATGGAATTTAGAGAATTCAACTAGATTACAGAGTAAAACTCATCCAAGTTTTGTTTCTTTCAGCACTTGGGCAACCAAAATGGAATAGAGCACAGCTGGGTCATCCTACAGTGTCAAACACAAGATGTTATTTTTAAAAAATAAAACACAAAATATTTGTGAAAAATAATAAATCATTTAGACTAAACAACAAAGATGGAAACAGCAGCAATTTGGAACCGGAATAGGCTACTAAATAAGCCTAAACCGTAACGAAGAAAAAGACTAAACAACAATATATATATATATATATATATATATATATATGGCAAGATAAACTTGTATTGTATTGTAACTGAACTTTCACTTTAAATACTATTTTGAGAAATAAAGGTTAGGGAGCTGCGCCTTCTTTATGGTCACAATTAGGCACATACACAAATGTTAAATTTGACCAAGGTCCCGGGACCCAATATTTCGACCAGGGTTTTCTGCGGGTTCTCCTGGTACAAAGGTAAAAGCCGAAATAGACCAAAAGGTCCGCTGCAGCGGCAACAGCTATCAATTTAACACTTAAAATTTAACAACCGGTGCAAATGAGTTCAGACCTTGGAACCTGGGGTAACACTCTTTTTAAAAGAGGAATCTAAGAATTGACCCACCACTGGAATACGGTTAATTGCAGTCGCAGGGCAATTCGTTGTATCTTTGCATATTTGTTGGTAAACGAAATACTTTACTTTCCAAGTGCAGCATTATTTTAACATGAGTAATGAAACGAGTGATTTCCAAATTATCGACTATGTAACGAATAACATTAAGCTGTTTACTCACAAATCATTATTTAAATATAGTTAGTTTTAAATATTTATATATTTAATGTAAACAGCTATGTTTGAAAACAAATGACAACCGCTTAAGTTTAATTTGTTCATCGCTGCAACCAGATGATGATATTTATTGCCAAATGATGGCAATATTGTAAGAATGCACCCTAGTGGAGAAAAAATTAAACATATCAAACTACTTATAACAAACATTATAGGTTATTAATTAATTTATGATGTCCTATGATGTAAATATGTCAATTATATTTTTCTTGAAAGTTATTAACTTGAAAATAATGTTTAAGAAAGTGCAAACAGTGTTTTTTTGGTGGTATAATCAATTGCTACAAATGTTTTCCTATTATATTCCGCAAGCAGTGTCTGGTTACATTCGTGCACTATATATACAATCTGGGAGCCACTTGCATTCTTGGATTCTTACATCTTAATGTATATATTGTTATATTCAACGTATTTCTTAGAGAGTCAGTCACTGCAAAATAATGATCTGACCTATTAAGAATGTTAAAAAGGAGGAGCTTTCTTTTAATATGATAAAATTAAGTTGATACAATCGAGGTGAAAAACGACTGTGATTGGTTGTAAATCAAAATTCGTTGAAATGTGATTGGTCATTGACTCCTATTTGGGGCATGAGTTTTATAAAATCGACCAAACTTCACAAAAACAACATGGCGCCGAGTAACTTATTTTGGCTTCCTGTATTAATCACTCGGTTCAATGATTACTTTTGATATGGAAAATTGAAAAAAAATGTTCATGGTTTTCAATTTAGATTCCATGGGAAGAGTTGTTCATTTTGATTAACACTATTACAAACCTCACGGACTAAACGACCAAACAAAACCCTGTACATACATCAGGCCAGTTCAATATCCAAACTTCTTTCCCTATTTTTTTTAAATTTTTATTTATATTATTCCAAGCGGACACGTCGCTAAACAAGGTTAGGCTTATCGGTAAGTGACAAAACATACGATATAAAGTTTCAGTTTTCAGTTTCTATTGTTTAAAAAATAAGTAATGTACAATGGCTTTACTTTCACCTCTTACCATAGCAAACTTGAATATTTATAACAAGATAACATTATCAGCTAGTCCTCAACTAAATGAAATCGGGCATTTCCTACTCATTGTTCAAACTTTCTTATTATTCTACAAATCCTTAATTATTATTGTATTTTAAGGAAAAAAACGAAAGAGTTCGTTTAACAATACACACTTTCTCGTCATACAAACGCCTAATAATTTACCGACTAAAATCCTGTTATTATCGCCTCACTCTGATGGTTAACAGTTTATATAAAAGCGGGTGCCGCGCGGCAATGCTTGACATGCAGTGTTGTCACGTCTCTCATAGCGCTATGGGCGTTTATTACATAAGGACAGAAGACTGATTATTTAAGTTATTATATAATTTTTATTTGTTATTGTTTAACTTTTAAAATCGAAAATATACATGTACTTATTTATTAAATAATTTAATTTCAACATTATATAGCTTGGGAAAACATTATTTGATAAAATACACAACACAGAAATTAGGGACAAATGCCATATTCAAGACATAACCAAATTTATTGTAGATAGACGAAAATATTGGAAGGGTCATATAGAAAGAATGGAAGAAAACCGGCTTGCAAAAAGAGCTAAAGAAGATAGACCAATGGACGGGAGAAGAACAAGAGGAAGACCAGCCATGAGATGGATAGACAGTGAATGCACATCCAGTACGTCTTCCTCCGAGGAGTGATTTTGGAAATAAACAGGATGAAAATCCTACAAATTAATTTTAAGAAGAAGAGATATAGCTTGTAGATCTACATAAATTTAATATTCATACATCATGCTGAAATTATTATATTATTATTATTATTATTATTATTATTATTATTATTATTATTAACTGTTCGGTCTGAAATATTTTCCCATGGCTGCCAGATGTAATCGCTTATGTATTTAACTAATATAATATGTAGATATTGTATTATTATTCGAGCTACTGATAATTATAAGTTACGGTATACAATTTTATAACTGGATCGACTGCTCCACGTTCCGAGTTTTAATTGAAACTGAGGGAAGAAGAGCAATGTGGCAACATCATGGTAGTCGCGGCAGTCGAGATCTTTGTATTTTAATAATATATAACAGCTGTGGGGAAACAAAGCGAGCCGCTTGTTGAGCATCATAGTGAGGCAATAATACAAACAGCTACATTTTTTTCTCCTTGCATTACGTTAAGTATAGAGAATTTCACAGCTCAACAGGCTTAGAAAGTCCTTGACCATTCAGCTAGCTTCTGGTATTGCATCCACATGTGCAAATCATGAAGGTGGGTGATCATCCAGCCAATATAGGAATGACATATTGTAAGGATCATGGATCCTCCAGCCGTCTAGCCTTTTTTCAACCTGGAGTAGTTACTTATTGCAGCTACCTCAAGATGCTGGGTGGGCACTGGTCCTATATGGGCCGTAATTCCATGAAAAAATGCATTGCACAATGGAGACTCGAACCGGCTCAAGTCCCATAGTCCTGCACAAGCTATTGATGCCTTAAATCGCACGGCTAAGGCGCAGTCACGTTAAACGTAATATACTCAATATTTAAAATTCGCTGTGCGTTTATTGATGTCCTCTGACATAATTTAAGGATTGCAACAACTGTTTATTGACATCGTTTTAGTATCTAACAATATTCTAACTAATTAGTAGACATCTAATTTAGACATAGACACCTAAATTAGGTAAAATAAACAAACATGAAAAATGTAGAAATAATTAAGTTCAAAAAATTACCTAAAAGAAATACAAAAACAATCTAAATAATTTATGTTTTATAGTTTTTCAACAACAATATGCACATTATTATTATTTATTATTATATTATGTCCACCGCTGTGGTCTCGCAGCGGGCCCGGGTTCGATCCCCGGCCGGGACAGTTTTTCTGGGTGAGGTTTTTATCGGGGTTTTTCCTCACCTGTAAGACAAATGTCAGGAAAACTTTAAGGCCCAAACGGTCCCCGAAATCATATGACCATCGCAATCATCATTCATATTCATCTTAGGTTAAGTATAGGATTAGAGTCTCTCCTGGCGTACCATTATCATCATGATCACCCATCATATCATTGGGGCAACGTAACCCCGCCTTCCAGACGCCCCAACCTCAGAAGTGGGTTACAAGTACGCCATGCCAGGAGAGAAACCAGGAATGTCGAAAGACAAACCTGGGGTATTTGAAAAAAAATATATTATTATTATTATTATTATTATTATTATTATTATTATTACGTTCCTGCCAATGGTATAAAAATAGGTGAAGGATAAAAATATGCACTCTGCATGACTGAATATGGTTAATGAATTTCACACCAGAATGGATAGAATAGAAATCACTAAATGATAAAAAATTCATAAAAACGTAAAATAAGGCTAACATTCTTATAAGTATTGCAAAAATCAATTTAGGCAAAATTAAGCAAATAAAATTATTATTACAGACACTAACCAGTATTTTAGACACTATAAAACTCTTAACTGTCTTATTTTACACGAATCGTACTCATCCGTAATTATTCCCCAGTACTCTATTTCCTTCTCCGAACTAAATAAATATTTGTCTTCAAATCCAAATTCTACTGATTAGCAACTATTTAAAGCCTTAACACACGCTTATTACATAATCCAGTAGATTACTTACATGACTAAAAAAATATACGGCCTATTACAGAGCAGGGAGCCACATACTGCGAAGTTTCAGTTTTCTTATCGATTCAAGTAGCTAGTACTCAGTTATCCTCACGACTCTGAGAGGATCTCGTTTCACACTCTGTACCCAAAGAAATATAGTCCCGCGCCGTAGTCAAATGGTTTAAGAATCCAGAGCTACGACACTTGCGCTGACGATTAAAGAAAATCAGGAAAAATCAAGTCAGATTGGTGGGCATCGGAGTCTGAACTCGGAACCCCAAGTACGCGAGTCTCAAACACTTGCCCTTTTGAGCGAAGTCACTCGGTCTTTACAATATTAAACTGATATGAAGGAACTTGAATACACACAATAGACACACAGCTTACCCAAAGATCTTAGAACAGATATCACGAAATAGTTCAAAGGTCTCTGAATAAAATTAAAATAAAATTACTCACTTACTCACTGGCACTATCGAACCCGTAGGTTCATGGCCGGGCGGACATAAGCTCTCCATACATCCCTATCCTGAGCTAATGCTTTCCAATCATTCCCTGTATAAATACAACTTCTCTCAATCCGTAGTTTAATGTTATTCTTCCCACCATCATTCTTGGTCTACACCAACTGGGCGTGTTTCCCTCTGGCTTTCCTACAAGAAGCTTCCATGCAAGTCTTTCACTTCCCCCACACGTGCAACATGTCCTGCCCATTGCAGTCTACGAGACTTAACTGTTCTTATTATATCTGGCTTCCTATAAAGATTATGTAGCTTCAGTGTTCATTAAGTCTTCTCCATTCACCTGTTTGTATTCATCTCCCTCTTTGTCTCAAAAATGTTCCTCAAGTGTATCTACTTTATTCTCAAATGCTTGTTATTTCGTTTCCTCCCTTAAAGTAAGAGTCCATGTTTCGCACCCATACAATATAACTGGTAGAATAATAGTTTTATATATTTTCAGTTTAACGTTTTTTGAAAGGAGTTGTGACATCAAGTGTCTCTGGAATGCATAATAGCACGCATTTCCAGAATTGAGCCTAAGTTTAATTTCTTTGTGCATCTCATTCCTATTTGTGATTGTTGTTCCCAGGTATTTGAATTCAGCCACTTCCTCCAAATTTCCCTCATTTGTCATTAGCTGTCCATTTCAGTTATATAATGTATTTCTACGTGTGACCACATAATTATATTGATGGAAATTTTAAAATAAATAGTGGTGGAAAACTTTGGATTAAAATTGTTATGATGATTAAAAGTTACAGTTATGTTGGATTTACTGAACATATAAATTCACATAAGTACTTTTATGTTTATATAAGTACTAATTTATTGGACGTTTGTATATGTTCGAATTCATTGATATATATTCATGTTATTCCATTGAAAATAGAAATTTGCTGCTAGCACGTTGGAATGAATTGAAAGCGGTCCCTTAGCGATATAATAAAGAAATAAGAGAGAATGTATTTTTTTTTTTTCGTTCTCCTCCAGCGATCTGGAACTCGTTCTGTATTTCATTTCCACATTTCCTGCCTCTAAAACTGAATGGCGGGGCTTGAATGTCCCTCAATGATGATTAGAACCAAAAGCAACAAAATGGTCTAGCATTATTCGCTAGATACGGTATTCATAATGTAATACAGAATGGTATTTCAAAGGAACAAGGACATCGAAAAGAGCAGATGGCACGTCCGAGATGGGTTGATGAATCATGTACATTGTCTAAACATGAAGTTATCATAAATAAACACTCTTTCCTTTTCTTCTGCCATGCCGACTGGTTCAGGCGTTGCTATAGTAGATTGTTCTGTCCAAATTGCAATATAGTTTATGCTTTTTTTATTATATATAAATTTCCACATTAGAGGATTGCCTCAAGGACAAAGTGATACAGAAAATTCATTTTTGAAATTGATTAAATACATTTAAAAAATTCAAATTGTAATTTAACATTTTCCAATACTGTTATTTTAACACAGTTCCAATAATGTATCATATTACAATATTATAATGATATTGTGAAAAAAAATGTCTGAACCAGGAATCGAATCGTGGACCTCTAGTTCTCCGTACTAGTGTGCAGCCCACTATAATATTCTAGACTTGGCACAAACATTAACAATTCTTTCCATATATATAATATATATATATATATATATAAATCTATAATTCACGTTTCGTCCGCTGCCAGGTCAAATAACATCGTTTACTGCTTATAAAAGTGGTGGTGTAAAATTCTCAAATATAGATACTTCCAAACGAAGCCAGCCGTTGGCGATGGTAGTGACACCTACCTGGTAGCGGGGAAATGAGAATTATCGGCCGCGGTGGACTAGTGGTTATGCTCCTTGCCTCTGGTCCCGAGGGTCGCGGGTTCAAACCCGGCCGGGGTCGATTGATTTTTTTAGCATGGAAAAATCCAAGGAGCGAGTCCTCCGGGAGGGATTTTAAGCCGTGGGTTCCGAGTCTGAATATTTTCAAGCTCGTAAAAAATCCTTAAGCCTGAATGGAAAGGCCTCTAAGCAAAATTTACCTAATTTTCTCGTCCTAGTACTACCTTGGTTTCCTAGATGTCAGTATGAGGCGGAACGCTGACCACGGACCACTCAAATGGCATCTATACGAAAACAAGTGTAACTAAATTAGTATGATTCAAATTCTTCCCTGTAGGGGGAGAGCGCCTAAATCTCTGTTAAGGGAAACATGGGCTTACAAGATACAAGAAGATATGTGAAAAGAATTGGTTAATGTTTGTGCCAAGTCTAGAATGGTGCAGTGGGTTGCACACTAGTACGGAAAACTAGAGGTCCACGGTCTTTTCGCAATATTATAACTTATTTTAATAGTCTATTTTAAAATTGTACGGATAAGTTATAGACAGAAGTATGTAAATTTTACATTTGTATTTTTAAAATATATTTAATTTCTCTACTTATTAATAGGCAAACAAATTGATTTAATATATCTAGATATAATCTGTATCGTTGCTTGTCTTGATTATTTTCGAAGATGGGAAGTGTGTTTAACATGGTGACCCTGAACATATAGGGCCCTACCTTACTCAAGAATTGTGAACACATTCTTCTTACATGGCACTACAGCCCAATAAGGACCATTACCTCCTCAATGAGCCTCCTCCAGACATCCCTTTCCATAGAAAGCATTTCCCAAGGTTTATTTGACCTTTCTTTTAAGATCCTGGAGCATGCAATCCCACCATCTATTCTTATATCTTCCTCTTAATCCGTTTCCTTGAGGTGTGAACAGAAGATCTGTTTCACCTTCGTATTATTTGGCATTCGATTAATATGTCAAATCCCTCTCAAACGGCTAAGCCTTACATGTAAGATAATATCGAGATCTAATAATTGTATTAATTCTCTATTATATTTTCTTCTCTATATGTTATCATAAGTAATGCCACGAGTGATTTCCAATTTATCAACAGAATTTGGAAATCAAGAGTGACATTTGTTAGGACTATTTAACGAATACAATTAAGCTGTTTATTCACAAATCATTATTTAAATATAGTCATTTTAAAATATTTATATATATTTAATGTAAACGGCGATGTTTGAAAACAAATAAGAAACGATTGGTACGCTTCATTTGTTCATCACTGCAACCAGATCATATTTATTGCCAAAGGAACGCAATATTGTAAGAATGCACTGTAGTGGAGAAAAAATGAAACACGTCAAACTGTATATTAATTCATTTCTGATGCTATGATGTAAATATGACAATTATATTTTTCTGGAATGTTATTACCTGGGAAAAATATATTTAAGAAAGTGCAAACAGTGTTTTTTTTGTGGTATAATCAATTGCTACAAATGTTTTTATATTAACTCCGGCATGCGCTATGTGTTGAAATTCATGCACTATATATACAATCTGGTGGCCGTATTTGTTGGAGAGTCAGTCACTGCAAAATAATGCTTATGACCTATTCAGAACGTTAAAAAGGAGGTGCTTTCTTCATTATGGTAAACTGTAGTTGGCAAATTCTAGGCAAAACACGACTGTGATTGGTTGTAAACCAAAAATCATTGAAATATGATTGGTCGTTGACTCCCATTTGGGGCATGAGTTAAATAGTCTACAAAAACTGCTCCCGATATTCTCCTCGGTACTTTTCTTTCAATAATATTTAAATGATTACAGATAAAAAGAGTCAAGTTCCAGAACCATAAGTAACTATGTCTAATTAATTTTCTATATATCTTAATTTTTGTACAGCTAAGAACAGAATAGCTCTTTAATATGGTAAAAGAGCATAATATTCTTAATTTGCAATTTTAATTACTCCATTTATTTCAAATCTTAAATAATTTTTATTCGTTAAAAGAGTTCCTAAATACACAAATTCATTAACAATGTCGAAATTATAACTCCCCATAGCAATTTTCTGACCCGGTAGATATTGTGAACACATTACACATTATATTTCCTAAACAAATATTATATTTATATCACCTTAGATTATTTCTTTGTCCAACGCAATAGCATACTTGAGATATACATATATTTTTTTGTTCAATGCCACCTGTTTGCCATTCGACATTTCTGGTATTCTCTCCTGGCATTGGCGTATTGTAACTCACTTCTGCGGTTGGGGCGCTTGGAAGGCGGGGTTACGTTGCCCCAATGATATGATGGGTGATGACGATGGGTAATGATACTCCAGGAGAGGCCTTAAACCTAAACTTAATCTAATGAGGTGAATATGATATTCATGATAATAATGGCCAGATGATGTTCGGGGACCGTTTGGGCCTTAAAGTATCCTGACATTTGTCTTACAGGTGAGGAAAACACCCCGAAAAACCTCACCCAGGAAACTTGTCCCGACCGGGATCGAACCCGGGCCCGCTGTGTGACAAGGCAGCACGCTACCTCGAGACCACAGCGGTGGACATACTTGAGATATCTCATTCATAAAATAAAGTTGGGAGAGGATTATCCCAATTTTATTGACATTCTATTAACGAAACAATGCGTTGTACAGAACCCTGAGAACAGTTTTATGTTCATGACAACAGGGAACGCTGGTATTATCTTGTACATTATAAAGTACCATCTTGATAAAACATATTCAACAAACGACTTTAGGATTTTAATGATCATATTAATAGTCTTGTTTTACGACGGAACATATGGTACTTTTATGTAGCATGGAGCCATATGCTTCTGTTTTTACGATTCCCTATCAATGCAATTACAAAGAGAGAAGACTGGCGTATTGTGACCCTCACTGTCTTTTCAAAGACATTAAACAAGTAATACTGACATTTACTTTGCCAACTGGACATTAATGATCTTTTATGGAAGTCATAGACCTACATCGAAAAAAATGGATAAGTTAATTGCGATGAAACGTGTAGCCATCTTTTAACACAATCCTATGACTATTTTTCTCTCGTGTAGATAAAACATACCTTACAGAGTAACTAACGCACTGGTACTATCGAACAAGTAGGTTCGTGGCCGCGCGGACATAAGCTCTCCGTACATCCCTATCCTGAGGTAACGTTTTCCAATCATTCCCTTATAATCTACTTCCCTAAAATCATGGTCAATGTTACTCTCCCACCTCTTAGTCTATCTACTGGGCGCTTTTCTTCTGGTTTTCCTACAAGAAGCTTCCATGCACGTCTTTCATTCCCCATACGTGCCACATATCCTGCCCATCGCAGTCTACGAGACTTAACTGTTCTTATTATATCTGGCTTCTTATAAAGACCGTGTAGTTCACTGTTATGTAATCTTCTGCATTCACCTGTTTGTTCATCTCTCTTTAACAACTTTATTCTAAAATACTCGTAATCTCTTTTCCTCTCGTTAAAGTAAGAGTCCATGATTTGCATCCATTTTTTAAGCCCATATTCTCCCTTTACAGAGATTTAGGCACTCTCCCCCTACAGGGAATAATTTGAACCATACTAATTTAGTTACACTTGTTTTCGTATAGATGTTATTTTGAGTGGTACGTGGTCAGCGTTCCGCCTCATACTGACGTCTAGGAAACCAAGGTAGTACTAGGACGGGAAAATTCGGTAAATTTTGCTTAGAGGTCTTTTCATTCGGGCTTAAGGATTTTTTACGAGCCTGAAAATCTTCAGACTCGGGACTCACGGCTTAAAGTCCCTCCCGGAGGCCTTGCTCCTTCGATTTTTCCGTTCTAAAAAACCCATCGACCACGGCCGGGTTTGAACCCGCGATCCTCGGGACCAGAGGCAAGGAGCATAACCACTAGTCCACCGCGGCCGACATTTGCATCCATACAAATACAAATATATGGATAGGCATATGATATATTTGAGGTATATTGTACTTTATAATCCAGGCTTGCGTCAACCCCGCTTATTATACGCCTATTTTGGCATGTATCTAAACTCCATGCTACAATATTCATGAATACTATGATTCTTTTAAAATTACAGACAGATAAATTCTTTATGTAATCTGGAAAACTACTGAATATGTTCAAATATAACATTTCATAACCACTTTGAGTTTGACTATATTTACACTTGTTAATAACTTATATACTGCTCGGGACCCAGCTCCGTGTGTCTGAAAGGAATTTGGTGACTCAATTAGTATTTGAGAAGCATAGAAGTGTACCTACTCCCACCCCCCACACTTCTCCCCAAAAAAAACACAGAGCTGTACCTAAATATATGTATTAGGCTATCCTTGTGGATAGTAAAGCTATAGAGAGATAATGTATACAACCTATTTATGTATTGATTGTCCAACGGGTCTGTGCTCCCAGATATGTGAAATAAAGCCTACTTTCTTTTCTGTCTCGACAAATCATTTCCCTCCCAGCATTCCTATTCCTATATCTGTATCTCTTGCACTTGCATTCCAACGTTGTCAACTCAACTCCAACCTTGCATTATTCAATATTCAAGAGCCATGACTCTGGGGGAAGTTTGGCAATATACCTACTAGATAAGTTACCGTGGCTGGTGTTTTGACGTAGTGGGAGGGCAGTGCTGTGAAATGGTGCGAGTATAGACATGTACTTTTCTAAGAACGATGCCTGCGCTATAGGGGCACAGATCCGTTGGTCCGAGTATACAATATTTTACATAGCATATTCTACTGAATAAATTATAAAAATTCCTAGTTCCATTAAAGTGGTTGATAGCGAGTTGTGAAACTAGCTCAACTGTATCATCACAATATAATACATTTTGTATTTTTTCTTATAATTATACTTTCCTTATAACAAAATTGTGTAATTTTTACTGTAACGATGGCGGAGTAAACCCACTAAAGGCCTATACATGGACTCTTGTGATAGAATCCGCTTATATATGAGTAAACATGTTTGCACATTGGTCAACATGACGCTAGCAGTCACTTGTTCCTCGATAGGAGACATGGGTGCTCCTAGCAGGAATTTCTTGACCAAGCTAATTTTCTTACCCTACAGACGCCAGTGAATGATTTTGGCCAGTACATCGCCTCAATGAGAAATCTAGTTGGCAACTAAGGTATTACTTAAATGGGGAAGACCGTTTAAATTTGCTCAGAAGCACTAATTTAGGCTTGAGGTTCTTTTACGGGTCCAAAAATCTTCAGATTCGGGACCCACGGCTTAAGTCCCTCCTGGAGAACTTGTTCCTTGAATTTTTCAATCCTAAAAAATCCATGACCTAGCCAAGAATCGTAAACAATTTACCACAGAGACTGACATTATATACCGTACTATATATAATAACTATAAGTCCCGGCCACGCGCTAAATATTTTAATTAAGTTGATGTCTTTCAGCCAGATTACTTAAACTAATACTTACACACGAAATTAATACTATTGAAAATAAAATAAACACTGAACCCACTTAAATTATGAAATAATCAATATTTGTAATTCAATTGAAATTTGCGGTTGCAAAAAAAAGCACAGCCATCTGGATCTCTCTTTGTTAAATAATAAACCAATTACCTTGCCAAATTACCTTACACCGCCATCTGTTAGAATCGTATGGAACTCACAGATAATTATAAATATTTGTTAAATAATAAATAAATAATTTGCAATAAAAAATAATGCGACTATAAATTTAGTTATAAACTATCCTAAGTCTCGAGTTGGATCAAACTGCACACAGTGTGCAAAATTTTATTAAAATCGGTTGAGTAGTTTAGGATTCCATCGCGGACAAACAACGTGACACGAAAATTTTATATGTTAAGATATACGATATGTTGCATTAATGCGTAACCAATGTTGTAATACCTTATTGGCTTACTTTACACAGACACCAAGTGCATATTATAATTACTTTTCAATTTAAACTCGTAAAACACACACTCACATATAGTATATAAATTTTAGTGAAACTTCTTTCAAAGGAGATAAAATGTATGATATTCTTATAGGCCCCAGTGACACCACATTAAAATACCCTGAGCTATGGGCTCGTTTCACAATTTTTCCATCTTGTATTTTAATATTAATATGTTACGATATTTAATTCTCGAATCTATTGAATTATCTGTATTAACTGTATCAGTAAACATTGGTCATATGAATTATGTATCAAGCATATGTAACTTTAAACAAATGTATTTAATTATCGGATCTATTGAATTATCTGTATTAAAATGTAAACTAATCATTGTGGAAGCTTTGTTAAGTTTACTTCCATAACGCTAAAGATCATTCAGAAAAATTTCCTCCTCCGTGATCAGTAACTTGTAACTTCCACAAAAACCGAACTAAAAATTGTGAAGAAACAAACAAAATACAGAAAGAAAAACGGAAGAAGATTGAAAGATAAGGTTAAAGAGAAGGAACTGTACGCGAGGAAAGAAAATCAATAAGCTTACATGAATAGAAAAGCGCGCGCCAACGCACGCGCGCGCACACGCATATACACACAGATAGGCTGGGCATATATTTTTAATTATCTATAACAGTTTTCCCAAGAATGTTTTCAACTTGGATTTTTTTTTGTTTACTTTCTCTAGAGTTTTGAATGTTTGATATTCTAATATCTAGATCAGAAATTACCGGTCTTGGCGCAATCTGTTTTTCAAGTAAGAATACTTTTAGTTACTTCCTTCTTAAACACGTGACTGGACATTAGTAACCTTCGTAAACTGCAGTACGAATGAGGAAATACCGGAATAATGGAATGAAACCGGTTTCTTCTTTCAAAAATAGTTACTACCGATTACACCTACAATAACCATACGCATCTGATTATAACAAAGAAAAGAGACCATCTTGCTGAAGCCAGCGAAACGTTCGTTTAACGACACTCTTCTCCATTTTAGGCTCTACCTGAAATGGCTAGCCCATTTATTAACACAAGGGGTAGGAATGTCTAACAGCACAAGGGAATGTTTACTATATATGAAAAGGAACTTTCCACTTATTCCAGTACTTCAGGAGAACGTTGATATGATATTAAAATTGCAAAGATCAGTTCAACTGACAAAATAAAAAATGGAGAGTTAGTAAAAAAAAAAAAGGCACGCAATCAATACTCAATGTGATTTTATTCGTCTTAGTAACATCTCGCTCCATTCCAAATATAGTTCAACAACCAAGTCCACTTGTAAATTCGTCACCCAAACAGATAAATTAGGAGATGTTTGAGTAGACTACTATATAATTAACAGTAATGAACCGAGGTCATAAGAATCTCTATAACGAGACACCCATCACGAAAATTTGGAAGGAACTAGTCAATGTCAACGAATCCTACTTTCCTCCACCCCTGCCTACCACAAAATTAGTTTCATTTTGGTATCCTAAATTAAACAATTTCAGGAAATAAATACAGTAAAGCAAAGCGTCCCATCCTATTAAAATGTTGATTATATTTGGACTAATAATTTAAAATATCTAGATTAAGATTTAGATAATTAGATTTAAAAGATGCAGAAATCAAACGCTAATCTAATACCGGTATATAAAAATGTGTGTTTGTACTTTATGCGCGGCCATACCGTTGGTCCGATTATAGTGTTTTTTTTTTCAAAATGTTCAGGAGATTCGCGGGATGAACATAGGCTATAAAAGAGTTGCAATACTCAACCCCTTCACCCCCAAAAAATAACTTTTTAGTGAAAAACATGAAAGGCCCTATTTTGACGTTTAAATGGCTTACGCTGCCTAAACCATAACAAATACACCAATTTAATGTACACAGAATTGAATATCTCAAAAAAACTCTACAAAAAAGTCCGGGACAGCATATGTTTATCTTCTATGGATAACTCACAAACCATTTTTGTCTTTCATTGATGCCAAGATCGGCATAAATAAACAAACAAATATATATAGAGACATCAAAGAATCTCATTGTTAAGAGCACAACATTTCAGCATAAGGATATTCATAAATACACCTGGACGTCCCCAGATGGAGAAACTCGGAACCAGATAGATCATGTATTAGTGGATAAACGCTGGCACAGTAGCATCATTGATATTAGATCAGTTAGAGGGACAGACTGCAATTCAGATCATCATCTGGTCAGGGTGAAAATCAGACAACGGCTATCGCTTATGAGAGGAACAAACGCTAAAGATGATTCTGTAAAATATGAATTAAAAAACTTGAAAAGTGATGAAATGCGGCAAGAATACCAAATCAAAATTGCTAATAGATTTGAAGTGCTGGAATCTTCAGATGACAATGTTGCAAACGAAGAAGAAACTGATATAAATAAAGAATGGGAGGCTATAAGAGATACTATTAAATTGTCAGCATCAGAAAGCATTGGTTGTTTAAAAAAGAGGCAAAACAAGAAATGGTTTGATGAGGAATGTGCCGACATCGTAAAGAAAAGAAAGCTAGCAAAAATGAAATGGTTACACGAGCCAAATGAGGTAAATTTAGAGCAATTGGGTAGTGTTAGACGGGAAACCACCAAGTTACTAAAGAGTAAGAAGAGGGAATATTTGAGAGAGAAGATTAATGATCTTGAAATGAATGCAAAAAATAGGAACATTAGAGAATTATATCAGGGAATTAGTATAGAGAAGAAAGGGTTTCAGGCTAGAACAAACATAATTCGGAATGAAAATGGGGATATGATTGCAGATTCCAAGAGTATATTAAATAGATGGAAAAGTTATTTTAATCAGCTATTAAATGTACATACAGAACAGGACATTGAGGAGGATAAGTTACAGACAGCAGAAATGCTAGTCGCAGAGCCAAGTGCATTAGAGGTTGAAATGGCAATTGAAAAAATTGAAGATGTATAAAGCATCAGGTTCAGATGAGATCCCAGCAGAACTGATAAAATCAGGGGGAGAAAAATTGATGGACAAGATACGCTGGTTGCTTACTATGATTTGGGAAAAAGAAGCTCTTCCAGATGAATGGAAGGAATCAATTATCGTACCAATTTATAAGAAAGGAGATAAAACTGATTGCAACAACTATAGGGGCATCTCATTACTTTCAACTTCGTACAAAATTCTAACAAATATATTAGTAAGCAGACTTACTCCCTATATTGATGACATTCTAGGAGATCACCAATGTGCATTTAGAAGAAACAGGTCTACAACAGATCAGATTTTTAGTATAAGACAGATTTTAGAAAAGAAATGGGAATATAATGGTACTGTACATCAACTATATGTAGACTTCAAAAAAGCATATGATTCAATTAAGAGGGAGAAGTTATATAGTATCCTGCTGGAGTTCGGAATTCCTAAAAAGTTAGTTAGACTTATACGAATGTGTCTAAATGGCTCAACGAGTAGGGTGCGTGTAGGCAAACAGTTTTCAGACACTTTTGAAATCCAGAATGGGTTGAAGCAAGGAGATGCACTATCTCCTTCTACTATTTAATTTTGTACTAGAGCATGCCATTAAATCTTTAGAGAATGAGGAAGGCTTACAACTGAACGGTATTAATAAGCTGTTAGTTTATGCTGATGATGTAGTACTACTGGCCGATAGCGAGGAGATACTAAAGGCCAACACGCACACACTATTGAGTAACACTAAGAGATTAGGACTGGAAGTAAATATCAGTAAAACTAAATATATGGTCACACCGTAGAAATACATTATATAATGGAAATGGACAGCTAATGACAAATGAGGGAAATTTTGAGGAATTGGCTGAATTCAAATACCTAGGAACAATAATCACAAATAAGAATGAGATACACAAAGAAATTAAACATAGGCTCAATTCTGGAAATGCATGCTATTATGCATTGCAGAGACTTTTGATGTCCCAACTCCTTTTCAAAAAACGTTAAGCTGAAAATATATAAAACTATTATTCTACCAGTTATATTATATGGGTGCGAAACATGGACTCTTACTTTAAGGGAGGAAAGGAGATTACGAGTATTTGAGAATAAAGTTCTTAGGAAAATTTTTGGACCAAAGAGAGATGAACAGACAGGTGAATGGAGAAGACTACATAACAATGAACTACATGGTCTTTATAGGAAGCCAGATGTAATAAGAACAGTTAAGTCCCGTAGACTGCGATGGGCAGGACATGTTGCGCGTATGGGGAATGAAAGACGTGCATGGAAACTTCTTGTAGGAAAGCCAGAAGGAAAACGCCCAGTTGGTAGACCAAGAATGAGGTGGGAGAACAACATTAACTATGATTTGAGGGAAGTAGATTATACAGGGAATGATTGGAAAGCATTAGCTCAGGATAGGGATGTATGGAGAGCTTATGTCCGTGCAGCCATGAACCTACGGGTTCGATAGTGCCAGTGAGTAAGTGAGTAATATATATATATATATATATATATATATATATATATATATAGAGAGAGAGAGAGAGAGAGAGAGAGAGAGAGAGAGAGAGAGTTCGCGGAAGTCAAATGAGAATTCTGGAAAACAATTTTGCTTCCAAAGCACTAAAAACATAGTCTAAAAATGCAGATAATTGGCAAATAGAAATATTTAATACAAATATCCCTGAACGCTAAGCTTAAAATACGGAATGGAGAATTATACTGCACCATCTCTCTTAGATAAATTATTTCCAGTCGATTTTAACGCACATGACAATAGACAAAAGCGAAATTTCGGAACACTAACATCAAGAATAACAAGGCGTCCATCAAGAACCGAAATTCATTAAATAAATAACTGAAGCTAAACTAGGAAGGTTCCGGAGTCTGGTGGCATTGATGGAATAATAAATGTATCAGAATTGTACTCAAGTTCTTTCTGGCAATTTTTAAGCAATGCCTTATATTAATACTTCGATATTTTCCAACAATATGGAGAGGGAGAAAGAAATCATAGTTATAGCTACTCCAAAGGCGAATGAACTTCGCAATACGGAATATACCTCTATCTATTCCAGAAGCGTTTGGACACATTAATAATAGAGAGGCCTAACTGCATTTTAAACTCCGTATACATAAAAAAAATCAGCGAAATAAAGCTCTCATCTAACACCAAAAAATAATTTCGGAGTTTATACGTACGTATTAACAGAAATATTGAGCACAAAGTGCTGTCTTCTTTCTTCGCCCAACGCACACAGGATTTTCTACCGATAATAGAAACTAAAGTGGCCAATGAATATCCATAAAATTACAATTGGCTCTCCAAATAATCGCTCCCCTACTCAGGAGATGCAATTCTACTTGTTCAAAGATTGTCACTAAATGTTCTCCTTGTGATTAGGTCTTTAAATGAAGCTTAATTATTAACTTAATCAAGGAACTATTATCTGTAGCACGTTTGGAGACTAATATGACCAATGTACCAATTATAACAAACGCTTCCTTCCACGGTCATGTTGTCTCAACATTGCAACATTCCCTTCAAATGATAGACGACTGATGAAAAAGTACATATTAGAAATTGCCAAGGACAAATCAGACTTCATGCCAATACCTGGAGAAAAAAAATTACAATAACCATCCAACAATTACTTCATAAGGGCCGAAAATATGAATCGGTATCCTATACTCGATATCCAAATAGCTCTAAACTATCCCTTCAACATTACACAGACACTCCATTTGTGTAGGTTCATGAATGTTTGAACTTTTCTTACAATGTTCCTAAACAACCACAATCCTTTTCTTTCCTATCTCTACAAAATCAAAAAAATACTGTTGCCAAATTACCCTTTTCTTTCCTATCTCTACAAATTAAAAAAAAAATACTGTCTAGACAGTCCAGCAGAAATGTTTCTAAACCTGTTGATCGAATGCACCACATTCTCTAGAAATTGACCAAATGTGCTTCTTTCTGCACCAATACCAGTAATGGTGAAGCATCATATCAACATCGTTAAAGTGACGACATTCCCTAAATACGTCGATATAAGAGTGGAATTAGAAACCATAATAATAAAATTATTGTAAATAAACGCTGTAAACATCCCGTAGTATGTCAAGTAGGTAAAACACAAGTTGTAAATTATGTTTATAAATAAAAACTGAAAAGGCAGAGAACGCGAAAAATGTAATAAATAAGTATAATTTAGAGATTAGAAGACCAGTTTAATTCCACGAACTCAAATATAAACAAAACAAACCTTAATTTCAAGTACAAAATAATGAACTAGCCTGAGGGTTTTCCGTGGCATTTCCTTGTCCAAACAAACGCCGCTTAGAATTTCATTACTACAATCCATTGCATCATTAATCATTACTTCATACAGTTAAAAACTAATAATTATAGAATATATATATATATATATATATATATATATATATATATATATATATACACACACATACTGGCATGAACTAAGATGTTATGTGATCAAAGATGTTGAAGCACCTTAAAATAAATTTTAAATAAAAAAACTATAAGATATTGGCATCAGTAAAAAAACGCATTTTGTAGTTAGTGACCTAGATGTACTATTCCGAACAAAATAATACAAAAGAGCTTGGCCAGATGGCGCTACATTCACAGGTGCAGGTCATCATTAAAAATAGCAGAAGGAATAATTTCACACAGTAGGTGAATGTTGGCTACAGTAATCATTTCCGCGCGGCCTGTTTTCGTCCTTGAATCCTGTGCAAATCACAGCCTAGTACATATGGATGGATGAACCACATGAAAGACACAAGAGAAACAAAAAAAAGTTTAAACAATAACAATGAACATTCACAGTATCCCCCTCTTTCCCAGTCACAATAGACCTATCATCAAGATTAAATAAGAAGATATAAGATTCCATATTCTACCATAATAACATTGTAAACAAATAAAAAGTGGATATAAACAAATGCAACAATTACACTGAGCAACAATTTTTTTTCTCAGAAAGAAAAATATGTGATTATCATATTATTTTTTCTCCTGAATTCAAATATGATATCGGTTTTTCTCCATCACGCAAGGTTTCCAAGATATAGGAATTTATAATTTCAAACACTTTAATATTTTCTACATTCGTAACTACACAATATTCGAACATTCGGACTCAAAGTAAAAAATGACGATTTTCTGCTATATTTCGTATGTGGAGCATCCCTCTTGATGGTCCAACAATAATCGGCCAGCATATTAGGATTCCATTTGCCTTGATATCTCTTTTCCATAGCTGAAATCTCCTGATGAAAGTGTTCCCCGTGCTTATCGCTCAATGGACAAATGGACGAAAAACGTTTATTTAAAAAAATAATTATTTAAATCCATTAATTGAAATTGAAAATAAAAAACTGTGGGTGATGGAGAAATTCCGAATACATATTTGAAAACACGGTAAAAAAAACTGCAATAAGTACAACTATTGGTACTCATGTGACAAAAATCATGTCGACCAGTGTTTTTTTACTAATAAAAACAACCAAAAACCACTCATCTAATAGTTGCGTCCAAGTATGGTAGAATTAATGGAACAACTCAACTAAAGGTGATATAAAAGATAATCCTTCCCCAGTATCAAGGATAGGTTGTCAATCATCACTAGAGGACAAGGAAAGTAGTAGTCCCTCTCATTCCTCTTGGAAGCATAGGGCCTTTTGTGAAATCACGCCACCGGACGATGTTCTTTGTCAGATTCCTGACTTCATTCCAACTTTTCCCCTGTTCAATTTCTGTTGCTACAGTGCTGTGCCATGTAATATTTTTGTCTTCCTCTTTTTCTATGCAATCCTTATGGATTCTATTCCAGTGCTCTATTTGACACACTGTCTAGTTCTCTTCTGAGAGTGTGTCCAATCCATGCATTTCTATTTGCGATATTTAATCTACTTCCAGATCTCATTCTGTGATGTTGTCATCCACAATTCTTAGTTTGAAGCTTTTTTTCTTTCCCCGCCCCCCCACCAGATTATCAACAGAAATCTAACAAGAGGTCGTGATTTTGTCTAATGAAAACCCCAACGTCGTGTTGGATTTAGAGTGACTATTTAGTGAATAATACATCAGAAGCTAAAAATAACTATAATGTTTAATATTTACCAAATTTCAAAGTTTGCACCAAGACCAGCTATAAAAATCGTTAGCCCAGAAATAACTAAAAGGAAAGTATTTAACCCGTTCCCGAAAGAAGAACTGAATGAGGTTATGTATTCTTACTTCCGGGCGATTTCTAAGCCGGCTGTATAGGCATAAATAAAAATCCCTTTGGGATTAGGAAAAATCAATAACAGATGAAAATTGAAGTCATATTTGGTCCATTTTTTCCCCGAATAACTTTATTCTCAAATACCCAATATTTTCTCCTCCCTTAAAGTACAGTTTTTATAAAGTAAATTACTAGGACCTATAAACATAGGAAATAATAATAATACATCCATCCATAGTAATTCTGCCAGAGGGCAGGTCTTTCACTGCAATCATAGCATTTTCATGCAATGCTTTGCGGCTTTACTAGGGAATAATAATAATAATAATAATATAATAATAATAATAATAATAATAATAATAATAAAATAATTTGTACTTTTTTTATATTTTGGATTTGAAGCAATGAAGCGAGTTGATAACATCTTGAATACCAACTACTCCACCAATGAAATGAGAACAGCTGTTGTTGAATTATGAGAAGACAGACCCAGAACTGAAAGTGAGGACTTACGTCATCGCCGTGATATTATCATTATGATTACATTATATCCCATCAAAAGCACGTGATTTAGAAATATATCAATGTTGCCACATCTCACAAACTAAGTTTCATTTCATGTGTTATTTTCATTTTCTTCACTTTTTACGAATAAAAAAGATTTACTATTATTTATTATCCACAACTTATAAACCGTATTTTACCTATTGTACATTAGGTGAATAGTTTGTGACAAACTTGTGATTCATTATATAATTTTATTTAAAAGCAAAGTTTTTTTTATGAAATTTATTTATAACATTTAAAACATAGGCCGCAGTGGACTAGTGGTTATGCTCCTTGCCTCCGCTCCCAAAGGGTCGCGGGTTCAAACCAGGCCGGGGTCGATGCATTTTTTAGGATGGAAAAATCCAAGGAGCATGTCCTCCGGAGAGACTTTAAGCCGTGTGTCCCGAATCTGAAGATTTTCAGGCTCGTAAAAAATCCTTAAGCCTGAATGAAAAGGCCTCTAAGCAAAATTTAACGAATTTTCCCGTCCTAGTACTACCTTGGTTTCCTAGATGTCAGTATGAGGCGGAACGCTGACCACGGACCACTCAAAATGACATCTACACGAAAACAAGTGTAACTAAAATTAGTATGGTACAAATTCTTCCCTGTAGGGGAAGCGCCTAAATCTCTTAAGAGAAACCTGGGTTTACAAGAAGAAGATTTATAAAAACTATATTATATTATTGTATCAAGTAGTTGTACGCAAAGCAAGACTTTATAATATAATGTATACAAAATAAATTATAATCATAATTTGCAAATTATTATACACAGAAAACAATAATACCAACCAAGCCTGATTAATTTGTAGGAATAAGTATTAAAATACATTTTCTTAAAAATTAACTTAGCATTGCAACTTTATTTTAAATTAATATAACTAACTCGCAGGCACTATTGAACCCAAAGGTTCATGTACGCACGGACAAGCTCTCCATACATCCCTATTCTGAGCTAATGTTTTCCAATCATCCCTGTATAATCTACTTCTCTCAGATATCATGGTTAATGGTATTCTCCTACTTATTCTTGGTACACCAACCGGGCGATTTCCTTCTGGTTTTCCTACAAGAAGCTTCCATGCTCCTCTTTCATTCCCCATTCGTGCCACATGTGCCCATAGCAGAGACCAAGTCTAAGAGACTTAACTGTTATTATATCTGGTTTCCTATAATGATCATGTAGCTCACTGCCATGAAGTCCTCTCCATCCGCCTGTCTGTTTATCTCTCTTCGGTACAAACATTTTCATAAGAACTTTTATAAGATTCATGATGTGTTCCGTTGAGGTTTATTCAAAATTAATATAAAATTATAGAATATTCACCTGAAAGGTCCGTCTCCTCAACTTAAGTTGAGGAGACGGACCTTTCAGGTGAATATTCTATAATTTTATATTAATTTTCATAAGAACTAGAGAATAAAATTACAGCTGAGTATGGTGTGTGTATGTATGTATATATATATATATATATATATATATATATATATATATATATATATATATAAAATAAAGTAATGGCGATTGTTACCAGGTTTAGTTCTTCATTGAGTAGTTTAGTCTCTCATCTTATAGGTATATTACGTTCCTTCGTCAATCAGGCCATATAGTGGAACGACCTGTAGGGAGAGGCAACTTTGGATCGCAGCCCTACTTTTTTGACCATCAAAGAACATGGACGGCCTCCGCGAATGAGTGATCAGCTCAGGGCCTCCAGCGAGACAACACAAACATTTAAGACAAAATATACCACTCACTCACATATTAAAAGTAAACATGGCGAAGATAATAATGATTATTATGATGGCCAATGATGTACGGTTCCGTTTGGGCCTTAAAGTTTCATGACATTCTCTTACAGGTAAGGAAAAACTTCGTTATAACCATCACCCAGGAAACTTGTCCCGACCGGGGACCTAACCCGGGCGCGCCACAAACGAGGCAGCGACGCTTCCCCAAAATCAACATGAACACGCTGGTTTCTGTCGTCAGTTTTACCTCCTTTCTCTAAATAGTTCATAGATGACTTCAAATCATCAATATGATTTTACGTCCTTGTCATCATCCTTACAAATCATTCCATAGTGGACTGATAAGACAGCTGTTGACTGCGTGACCTTGAGTTTAAAATGCTGTCGCCTAATTGGTGTCTGACAAGGGTTCAGAAGTGAGAATGATTCACTACACGTATTAGGTCTATACTATACAAATAAAAACAATGTATTTGATGAAGTTATAAGACAGTAGAATGAATTAATAATATATATATATATATATATATCCCGGTCAAACCATAGGAATTTTTCCTTAAAAGGAAACAAGTGGTCTGGAATTTAGGTTAAGTTTTGGTTAAGAACTCTCCTGGCACTTCATTATCATTTATCACCCAACATATTATCGGAGTAATTTTAACTCCGCCTTCCAGGTTGCCCTAACCTAAGAAATGATATAATTCCGCCAATGGCACGGGAGAAACCCAGAACTGTCATAAAAGACAACCTGGTGATATATGAATAAGGTCATAGTTCGATATTTTCTAAGAAAGAACTCAATTAGCGATGGCTCGGTGGTCTAATAGTTATGATCGTCTCAAAATCCAAGGTTCTTTAATTATACCCGGCCAGACAACATAAGAGTTTTCAGAGGTAAAAACCCTTAGCGTCAATTTCACCAACAGAGGTAACTGTATTACGCCACTTTTCCTCGTGTATAATGCATAGCTTAAACAGGCGTAATACAGTTACATCTGTTGGTGAAATCGACCCTTAGCGTGGCTTCTTTCGGAAAGGAAAAATTGTGTGGGTTGGTATCAAAGATTTTATAACAAGTTAAAATAAACTTGAGTCTGAAATAAGCATCTGAGTAAAATATGTGAAGACCTTTCAAGATCAATTTTGCATTCCAGTGCTAATGGCCTTAGCTATTAAAACGCGTCGACATATATAATACTATTTCAATTATACTGAGCAACAAAAAAGAAACTTTTTTTTTGTCTCAGAAAGAAATATATGTGATTCTGATAGTACTTTTTCTCTTGAATTCAAATATGATATCGGGTTTTCTCCATGTCGCAAGGTTTCCGAGAGACAGGCATTTATAATTTCAAACACTTATTTTCACAATATTTTCTACATTCGTAACTACACAATATTCGAACATTCGGACTCACCTAGACAGTAAGAAATTATGATTTTCTGCCATATTTCGCCTGTGGAGCAGCCCTCCTGATGGTCCAACAATAATTCGCCATCATATTAGGATTCCATTTGCCTTGATATCTCTTTTCTATAGCTGAAATCGCTTGATGAAAGTGTTTCGTGTACATCGCTCACTCGACAAATGGACGAAAAAACGTTTATTAAAAAATAATTATTTAAATCCATTAATTGGAATTGAAATGAAAAAAAATTGTGGGTGATGGAGAAATTCCGAATGCATATTTCAAAACACGATAAAAAAACTGCATTAAGTACAACTATTGGTACTCATTAGACAAAAATCATGTTGACCAGTGTTATTTGAACGATGTTAAGGACAACATTAAATCATAAATTGAATAAACACGAAACGTGGACGATAAAGATAGTTGCATTATTATTTTTATGCCGATGGAAATGGATTTCTTGGAGAGCAGCAAGATGTTCAAAATTTAAAAAAACAAATACTGTCATACGAGAAAAAAAATGAATATTAAATATTTAATTGTGTATTATATAAGATACAAGCAATTAAAATGATATGGACATCTACGATGAATGCAAGAAAGAAGGTTACCCAGAAAAACATTGGAATGGTGTCCACCTGGAAGAAGAAGGAAAGGAAGACCTCGAAATTCATGGATGCATTAAATAAGATCTGGAATGAGAACAAGATAACTGGAGGTCATGGAGTGGATGGATAGAGACGAGTGGAGAAGGAAAATAAAACTTTAGGCACAGAAAGATGCGTAAACACTGAAAATCTGTACATAAATATTTTTTACAATATAAATATAGAAATCCACAACTTACAGCGTTTAGCTGGTTACCATGGTGGTAGTTGAATCTCAACACGGAAACTAATTCAGAGTTTTACGCATATTCAGGTGGTAGGAATTGTACACCAATGAACACATCTTACTCCCAAGATTGTTTTTTTTTTACAATGTTTAGCTGAGTTATCATGACGGTGGTTGACGAATGTGAACATTTCAAGACTGCGTTTCCTGGCAGAACGAAAGAGTGACACTTGTTTAATATTTATTACAGTCAGCACATTAAAGAACCGGAGGCCGATATCTACGTGATCCGTCGATCTCTTGCAAATTAAAATCAAGTCACATATTTGTAGAAATAGTTTCTAAAATAGTAATCCACAAGTCACATGTGAATTAAAAATGATTTCAACTAATTCTCGTTACAAAGCACTCCATTATGCAAGCTAATGGAACTTAAAATTCTGCGAATTTATATATATATATATATATATATATGTGTGTGTGTGTGTGTGTGTGTGTGTGTGTGTGTGATATTTCCACGTAAAATTTGACATAGGCCCCAACACATGAAAATTAAAATTTCTTCCCAGCTTCCCAAAGTGGTATATGTACTTGGCATCAGTCATGACTGGTGTTTGGTAAAGAATATAAAAAAATCATATGCAACAAATAATTACTTATTTTAAGTAAAGCTCTTATACTACGGGAAGTGTAAAGTCAGTTACATTTATTTTGTACAATTAGCACTACAGTTTATTAGATCATAAAAATCAAAATACGTAGGTTTATTTTGTATCTCCTTCTATATATTCTACATATACAATTGTTTGTCGAAATAAAATTAAAAACTACACAGAGGGGTTAAAGCTCGGTACAACTAAATGCAATTCTACAGTTATGTCAGTTACCGATATAAAGCACATTTTAAGTACAATTATTAGAGATATAAATTCCATATTTTATTTTAAAAAGATTGAAATATGTATGTTTTGAAGAGAAAACGTCCCGCGCCGTAGCCGAGCGGTTAAGGTAGGAAGCCTTGGCGCAGCGCTACGGGACTTGCGCTGGTTCGAGTCTCCATGGGAGAAGAAATTTTCTCATGGTATTTCGGCCAGTATGGGACCGGTGCCCACCCAGCATCGTGAGGCAATTGGGTAGCTACAATAAGTAGCGGCTCCAGGTTGAGGAAACCAGCTATAACGGCGGGGGGACTCGACATGCTAACCACATGTCACCCCTACACTGGCTGCTGATCATCTACCTCTGTGATTCACACATGTGGATGTGAGGCCAGCAGCCGGCTGGTAGGCTAAGGGCCTTGTAGGCCTGTCGCGCCAGGAGTTTTTGAAGAGAAAACATAATGGCATACTATCCGAAAGTTAAAAAAAAAAATTAATGTTTTAATTTGTTGGAATTATTAAGTCAGTTACCTTTGGCGTTCATCTATATGTAATTTCAAAAACTTATATGTTTAAAACTTCATTATCATTTAAATAAAAAAAAACTTTAAAAACTGATATAAACCCTTAAATTGCTTAATTTATCTAATCTTTTCATGGAATTAAAACCAACGAATAAAAATTATTTAAATGTATGTAGAATTGTAAAATATACAGTAGTTTTACGCTATTGTTTTCATTGTGAACCGACACATTTTAATAAGTGGTACGAGAAATTAGTGTGTCTCCCATTTAAAGGTTTACAACTGTACAAGGTTCTATTATTGAAAGAAACCAAAATTTATGATTTTTTTTTACTGGTTATATGAATCTATGGTCCCTGTGTTTATATAAATATGTCTATCATGTACATTTACATTACTTGTACAATGCAACTTATATTAAATTTAATAAATTGTAAAATACGTGGTGGTAATGAAATTCCAACTTAGCTTAGGCTTATATGTCTTGGCAGAGGAATGTCGCAAAAAACATTTTCAGTCAGGTTAATTGGCATTAGAATTTTAACTTTGGGTTTCCTAAACGCTGAACATTCTGTTGAGATTTTTATTTTCGTCAACAAAATTAATATTGGCTTAAATGATCCCGAGAGCTATGCCGGCGGTAGCATTGCTGCCGATAGGGTTATCCATGCCGGACTGGTCGAAGGTGATAAGCCAGACGAAAAAAGTACCTTGGTCGAAAGAGTGACGATCTTTCGCCGTAAAAATTCAACCGTCAAAAAATGCGGACATGGGTTCAACTGGCGTAAAATTTTTCGGAGGTCAAATAGTCCCCCATTCGATTCTCTGGGCGGGGACTACTTCAGGGAACCCATGCCAAAGGCTCAAACACAGGGACATGTTCCTACGAACATGGAATGTTAGGACTTTATACAATAGCGGGGCGCTAGAGGATTAACACGTGAATTAGATAAATCAGTCTTGGATATAGTCGCTTTACGGCAAGTTAGATGGCCAGGAGAAGGTAGTCAGGAATGATTGGAAAGCATTAGCTCAGGATAGGGATGTATGGAAAGCTTATGTCCGCGCGGCCATGAACCTACGGGTTCGAGAGTGCCAGTGAGTGAGTAAGTAAGTAAATTAATATTGGTGTCAATCGTTTTCTTAGCATTAATAGTTGGCCTACGATTATCGAAGTAGGCTGCACTGACAGTTTTGCAAATGATATCCAGAATTATATGTATATTTTCTTTGTAATAAAAAAATCAAACAATTAATTAAATTTTCTTATCATAGGAAACTTCTTTTATTTATTTTTTGCATGTTTACAAACATTTTATCCACAGAAGAAACCATTTTGAAACCAACCACTTTACCAATGTGAAAATAAAATCGTTATTCGTGAGTAAAAATAAGTTGACCTGTTTATATTTTTACTGCCCCTTAACATGTTTAAAGATTAATTACACACACAAAAATAACGTGGCAAATATTGGTTTTAAATTTCATTATCACGATCCATTTCACTATTATTCATCACTATTAATCTATTTCGAATTTAATATCAGTTTCATTTTCATAAGACATAAAAATATAGACAACAGTCTACGTACAGAACATAGGCGCCATTAATTAAAGGCATTCAAGCGCATTAAAATAAAATTAAACAAAAATCTCAAAAGTTGTGTTTATTCTCATGAAATGAACATTTCTAATCGTCTAAATGTATTCCGTCGAACATTTTCAATTATAGCAAAATGTATAAGTAGTCTAATTATTTTAACGGATCCTCAATTCAGAGAACTGAACGTTTAACGTGTGTAACTGTTATATTAAACTTCCAGTCTATACTGTTAATGAATTTTTTGCAGACATTTTGATTTTGTGTATTATTCAATATCTTCAAATATTTTAAAGCTCATTCTTACGTTTCTGCCTCTTTAAAACCACGTAAGCCATACGTGAAAACACTCAATACTGTTATTTTAGATAAATAACCCTTACTGCCTTCAGAGAATCACCCCAGCTCCAAAAAGATATCCACTCGCTTATATGAAATATTTATATTAAATCCAAAACGAATTATGTTAAAATTTCTGCTTTCATTCCATTTCATCATGTGTACTTACCTTTAAAATTCCTCTCCTTATATCTACATTGTGTATCTAAATTATTTCCTATTTAGCTTTGCCTAAATAGTAAGCTCTTAAATTGAAAAAGCATAGAAATAATAATTAAGAGTGATTATAAAAATATTGAACATAAATCTGCTAAAAACGATATTTCTCAATAGCAATGTGAAAAGTATAGTACATTGTGAGCCATGAAAAAGAACAATTGAAACTATATGTAAACAGATGCTTGAGATTTATTTTTGAGAATCTGATGACCAAAAATCATATCAAACGAAGAAGTACAGAAGATAACATTACAAAATGAAATCTGGCTGTAAATTAAATATCGTAAATGGAAATGGATTTATCACACTCTCAAAAGGGAACCAGAAAGGTGCCGAAGAGAGCTCTGGAATGAAAACCATAGGGAATGACTAGAGAAAGAGGAAGATCAAAAATTACATTGCGCAGCAGTCATAATTGAAAAGAATTGAACAAGGGAAAAGCTGGAATGAAGTCAGGAATTTGGCAAAAAAAAAAAACAAGAGTCCGGTGGCGTGCTTTCACAGATGCATAGGCTTCCAAAAGAAGGGACAGGAACTACTATTAAAGACGAAATTTCAATGCATGAAGTCTGGGATTAGTTGTAGAATATAACGAAATATTTTACATACCCTTGAGTATGTCAAAAAGTGTTGTTAGGATCATTTCTAAAAAAATTGAACAGTAACCTACCTGCCTGTATTAAGATCATGTATAAAATTTAAGGTTGTGTTTTTCATATAGACTACAGATTATAAGGCCTACATTAAAAATTCGAATCCACTTGACTCACTATTGCACTGAACAACATAACCTAATTTAATAAAATTATCATCTACGCAAAATGGTGCCGTGACACAAACTTCATACGTAATACTTATATGGTTATATTAGCTAAATCGTTAATCCAAGATTTTTTTTTGTATTTACTGCAGTCATCAACTGTAATAAAACTGCAAAAAAATATGTCAAATTATTTTTAAATGCTAAATTGAAGTATGTAAATTTAATTTAACGCACAAAAATAATGCTATGTTAAAAAGTTAAAATGTACACATGGAAATTAATCGATTATAAATTAAAAAAGCATTTACGCCAACTAAAACGCATAAAACATGGAAAGAAATAAAATGATCGGAAAAAATGCACACAAAACAAAAAATATGATGCATACAGTATGGTTGAGCTTGATTTTTTTCTCTCCACTTGCAAATTTTGGGCGATAATTATATAATTACTTTCATCACTCCACAAAAATGACATTCCTGCATTCCAATAACTGGAAATAGACTGAAATTTATTATTAGCATCTGATCAGATCTAATTGTCGAGTCTCTGCAACTATACTCTAATCAAAGTTTAAAATTCTGGAATTTAAAGATAATGTTCAATACCAAGTGTAAGCACTTTCGTTGCTGCACACTGCTCATTCCAAGGAAGCATATTTTGAATTTATATTCTACATTCTCTTTCAAGAAAGTGTAATCATTATTTGTTCACCAACGAAACATATTTACACTTAGTATGAAATAAATTCACAGTTGTGATTCACTTATCGGGATTTTTTTTATGTAGGAAGGATTGTTTAATAATCTTGTGAAACTTTTTTTATTAAAGGAAATAAATTGATATGAAAAATCAAACCAACAGAGGATTGGACTGGTATATTTTTTAGCAAACTGCGAAGTTTGATGCGGTTGTTGAGAGACCAAACCTCGGAACATGTAGTATGTGTACCGCCTCGATGCGGTCTGTATGAGAAAACATCATTATCAAGCTCTCTAGAGCACACAAAACGTGCGCCCATCACACCACTTGATTACAACTGCTGCCCCAGACCGCCCGTGTGGTCGATGACTCACAATACAAACCAATCGCTCGCTCTCCAAGACCGCCTCTAACCAATCACAGCACCGACACCCAACCATGCGCAATGCGACGCAAACTCCGATTGGTCGTAATCCACTAAAAACACATAGATAATAGATAGGATCACGTCATCATTAACTCCCCACCATCTTGGAAACCGGCCTTTGGGCCATTTAAAAAGGAATGGGGGAAGAAAAAAATGGAACACTGGGTCTGAGTTTGCGCAGACGATTATTGCGTAAAATGGAATGCGCGTTAGATGTGCGTAACCATGGAAGCAGAAAATCTTCAGTATGTTATGCGAAAGCAAACAGGAAGCATGTAAAGCTTCCGCCATTTTCATCAACTCCTCCCTTTCCCTTTACATGATATCGAAAAAAAATGAGGGAGAAAAAAAGATTACACTTCATCAATTAAACCCCCCCTCTCAATCACGACAAAAAAGAATCAACCACAAAGGAACTAGAATTCACATATCCCCTTATAATTAGATTTTTAATCGCCACGAAATAATCAGCTTTTATATCATGGTACGGGGATTTGACATTTTAAAACAAGTACAGAAAAAATAAGTTACATTATTTCAACTTTTTTTTTGTTTTTTTACGCTCCAAAATAAATTAACTTCATGCAAAAAAAAATATTCAGCTGAAGATGAACGTAATAATCGATTCCACATATAACTTGTGTTATCAATATGCAAACAGCTTCGATCTAGAAACAGAAATAATGTCATTTATCATATTTTAAAACAATATTAACATGGCTTCAATACAACTGGAAACATTCTTAAATACAACACGTGCTGTAGTTCAAATAAACCAATACAAATTGTAACGGAACCAAAAATAGGTCCTACTCTTAATTTTTGCATCTGTAATACATTGCTATCATATTTTAATATAACAGACAAATGATTAACAAACACAACTTCAATTTAACAAATAACATGGGTACTAAAATACAATAGTTTCAATTGAACTAACAAAATTGGTAGAACAAGTTAAATTATCAGGGACCACTGATTCTAAAATACAATAATTTAGGTTCAACAAGAAACGCTAGTACCAAATACAAAACAATTTCAATTTAACAGGGAACATTGGTAGAATAATTTCAAACCAATAGGGAATACTAGTCTAGAAAACAATTTTAATTTTACAAAGAACGCTGGTTATAAAAGACAGCAATTTCAATTTAAAACTTTTAAAATTAATTGTGAACCACCGAAGAGGTTATTGTGTATAAAGTTAAAAAATATGAATTATAAAATTCTATTAAAATATTTGGATTTTACTTTGTTGAGGACAGCTGTCATCTCAGGTATAAGTTTTATTATTTTAACTATTTCAATTCCAATTTAACAAGGAGCAATGGTCCATAAACAATACAATTTTAATTGGATCTAAAAATATAGTCTACAGCATCGATTTAACAAAACTAAATTGAAATTTAAAATTACGTCATGCCATTATTTATTCGCTTGTTCTTAAAAACTCGATATAAAATAAGAAATGCTGAATTTAACAGATTCGGCAGATTAGATACCGATAAGGACCAATAAGTATAATATGTGAAAGGTGGTGATGATAATAATGTTAATCTCGCATATGTGACCACATGAGTGTATACGAAAATATTATAATAAATATAGGGTATTTTGATTTTTGTGAATTTTGCATAAAAAAGAATCTTAGTCACTGACTGCAATGATCATGCAGCGACTTTAAATTCAACGACCATATTCTGCAGCTCGTTCCAGATTTTTAAATTTAAAATCACTCATCTTGATTCGTTTTAAAAAGTGATTTTCGGAATCATTGCATAGTGTGTTATAAACGAGCTACCCATAACGGTCAAACATCTAAAAAAAAACTATGATTAAATTGTATATTTGTTCCCATAGAGCTCTCCGGTGCATTGAATAAACGCTAAATCATTCATTTATATAATAAATAATAAATTATATAATACATAATAAATTCATATTTAAATCTAAGTTCCCGCATGAGTAGTAACTCATGTTTACTACCAATTGACAAAATAATATATCGGACGAATAAATGTAATTTATTTTAAGTATAAAGTAATATTTAATTTACATAGCATATTCATGGAATATAAGATTAAAATCTGCTAAGCCTTTATCTAGAACGGAAAACATGTGCATACAATTTGTAACACCTACTTTTTATTTTCGCTTCCAAATCTTGCGCAATATGAAACTAATGACACTGAACTGTGGTACAAGAGCTATAGCAAAAATTACTATTGCAGACGTAAATTTAATCTCACTCGTGTAAAATATATTATTTATAAAATCAACAAATTTTAAGTTAAAGCTTCAAACGCTAATATGATTAAAAGAAAGATATAAAAGTTATATTGTAGCAATAATAATAATAATAATAATAATAATAATAATAAACAATCGTTAAATGTAGGCAGCTTATAAGAAACAAAAAATAATACTGAAATCAATAAATATGTATCACAGGCATGGATTCGAAAGTTGAAGGAACACGAGAAAATACGAAAACAAGATAAATGTTGGCAATATGGAAGTTTCAAAGCATGGAATTGAAAGATAAGGAATAATGGAAAGAGTAAAAATAAGCGAAAGATACTGTATAGATGAGATAGACATATTGCAAGATAAGAGAGAATAAAGAAGATAGTCGAGGGACATGAGATGTAGGAAAAACTACAGCAGAGTAAACTAACCTCAATAATAACTAACTCACTGGCACTAACGAAATGTAAATTCATGCCGTGCGGACATAAACTCTCCATACATCCCTATCGAGAGTTGCTTTCCTATCATCTCCTGTATATCTACTTCCCTCAAATCGTGGTTAATGTTTTTCTCCCACCTCATTCTTGGCCTATCAACTGGATGTTTTCCCTCTGGTTTTTTTACAAGATGTTTCAATGTCACTTTCATTCCCCTGTCGTGCCACATGTCCTCTCCATCGCAGTATACGAGACGTGACTGTTATTATAAAACCTAAATAATAAAAACAATAACAGGCCCTAAAATAATGATAAAATGTTATTTAATTTTTTAGTAAAATATATTATAATACATACAAAGTCAGGAAAACTGCAGAATCACAAGCCATTTATCGTTGAACAAGACCCAAATGCACTAAACTCAAAAAAACTCCACATTTTGAACGCCATTCGGAGATTCGATCTGAGACTTGAAGTTCAGTTCCGCAGCAACCTAACGAAACTTGGCAACACGGCACTCTTTTTTGAAAACACAAGGCATGTAATGATGGAACAGAAAGAAATAAAACCAGAGTCGGAAAGAGAGGGAGAGTACGAGAAAAGAGACATGAATTTACCCGGACGCAACGTTGCCTGGTTGCACTGGAGACAATTATTTCGATGACGGCAACATGGCTCTCAATGGCAGCCAAAGTCTGTGGCCTTGGGGGGGCCCCTTCCCCTGACCCCGTACTCGTTCGTCTCATACAACGAAAGTAGGCAGTGTGTAGGGTGGGGAAGATAAGGGAACAAACTTTAAGCCTCCCCTCCATTCGTTCGCCCTTCGCTGTGAGAGTCATCGGGACCTTCCTAAAAGTCCCACGGTTCCCCCACCCCCTGACGCCCGCATGAACCAAAATGGCGGACAGCGGCCTGCGGAGGGAGAAGAACATTACATACAGGAATAGCTCGTTGCACCATTCTTCTGTTCATGTACGCAGCTATTCCTGCGTGCGATAAAGCGTGTATTTCTACTAGAACAAATTACGTCATTTTACTATTTTCCTGTACTGACAATGGCCCCATAGTTTCTCTTCAATTAACAAGGTAAACGCATCGTGAATACGTTTTAACTGACATATATTACCTTAATTAAATGACATGCCAAATAAAGTGAAGTCTAAAACGGTCATCAGCATGTTTCGTATTGCTGCTATTTCTTCGTATTTTAACAATATCAGTAACGTGCATAAAATTCGCTCACTATTGAACAACCTTAGATCTTAGGTTAAATCAGCGAATCGTACCATTTATAAATACTGAAAAATATATTTTATAGTTATTTTCTTACTGTTACCAAAAATAAACAATGTGATAAAAAGCAGGTCAATATGTTCACAAAAATAAAATAAGTATTAGCCATTACTTTGATACCCTATCAGTTGCAGTTAAGTTTAGCCTAGCTATTTTTTATTATATTTACCTCAAGGGAATTCATACTTCAAAGCTAAGCATTTATATTATGTAATCCATTATGTATCATACATCCACTTAAATTTAGACATAAAAGTAATAAGAAAATAAGATGCACGTCTATACGTACATATTTATTTATTAAATAAAACTATCAAAGTTTCGCATGATTTTCATGAAATATGTTTATGAAAATTATATAAAACTTTGATAGTTTTATTTAATAAATAAACATCATGGATTTTCATCAAGTAAACAAATCAATTGACTACTTTATATGTACATAGTCTATAATACTAAAGTCAAAATTTAAAAAAAATAATTGCAATTTTTGGAGCAATTTAATTAATTAATTTATTGTTTTAAAAATATTAATACTATGCTGTGAAATATAAGTAAAAGGCAGGAACAATTTTGAAAACTGTTTAATAATGTAGCTTTTGCTACAGGATTTTCATTTTTTAATAAACTCAGGATTGAATTTTCTTCACATGTTCGGTGTATTTTTTGTCTCTGCCTTATATGCTGTATGAAAATATTTCGAAAATCCCTCCATGTACAATCATATAAAATTCTGATTTTTTCTAAAGGTAATATAGACCTACAGACTTGTGCATCATCATCAGCCTCAAGTGTGAAGCCTTCGGACCTGATACCGGTATGTCCTTTCAGAAAAATTAGTTTGTCCATCTGACAGTCTTGTACGTGAATGTAGATTCAAATTACCATTAGCTATGATATATACGATTACCTATATAACGCACATATGATTTTTTTCGAAAATACTTGCATATCCTATTACATTATATCGTTACTATACAAGATTTACCAAAGATAATACATACCTAATGCATTTCGGGATAAAATTATTAATTAGAATATCGGTGGCAATTTGTCAATTCCCACGAAAGAGAAAAAAAAACTATATGTAAATGACTCCCGAAATAAGCTATTATCACAAAAAAGACAAAAACAAAACAGAAAAGTGACTAGAGTATTTCAATAAATAGTCTATTTCAGTGAACTGCTGAACATGCACAAATAACCTCGTTTCAACTGATGAACATGCCAGTATGAATCAATTGAAGACCTAAAAAAAAAAAATGTGTTGTTTAGCATATGAACAGCATATTTACATATTTAAAATTCTCTACTGATTTTCATTTACAACAAGTCCCCCTAAAACGAATTGCCATTGCAAGAAGCCATCACTCTATGTAAATAGAATCTCATCCTTCTGTGACTTTTAAATCTTGTAAGTTATAAAACAACGCGGTTTATTTAATACATTTTTCATGTTTCAGTGCAAAATTATTTATTCAAAATTTCATTATTTAGCTATTTATAATGAAATTACAAATTTTATGAACATATTGAACCGGAAATACTATATCTCGAAAAATACAATATATAGCCAGCCCTACATTGGACGGATAATCAAACAGTCAGGAATTCTGGTTGAAAATGGTGACGGTGGTCTTCGAAATAAGTTATGATGGGAGATATATATATCCGGTTCAATCTTTGATGGTTGCAAAGTTATTCAATACAACTTATCTCTTCTTGATGTAAGCCTACAAGCCCAACGAATGTTATAAAATTTAATTTAATTTAATTTAGTGTTTAACAAAAAACATTTTGTCAAAACCATTTGAGCACGAGTAATGCTCATTTTTGTTTCCGCCAGTTTTATTTCACAATGCTTGAACATTTCTGGATGCTAAATCAAAATGAAGTATATGATAGTTCCATCGACATCTGAATTTGAACTCCACATCTCGAAAGCGAGTTTCAAACTTTAACGTCTGAGCGAGCTTGTTCCGTGAAAGCAAATTTTATTATTATTATTATTATTATTATTATTATTATTATTATTATTATTATTATTATTATTATATTATTATTATTATTATTATTTCGGCCGCGGTGGATTAGTGGTTATGCTCCTTGCCTCTGGTCCCGAGGGTCACGGGTTCAAACTCGGCCAGGGTCGATGGATTTTTTAAGGATGGAAAAATCCAAGGAGCAAGTCCTCCGGGAGGGACTTTAAGCCGTGGGTCCCGAGTCTAAAGATTTTCAGGCTCGTAAAAGATCCGTAAGCCTGAATGAAACTGCCTTTAAGCAAAATTTACCGAATTTTCCCATCTTAGTACTACCTTGGTTTCCTATATGTCAGTATGAAGGGAACGCTGACCACGGACCACTCAAATGGCATCTATACGAAAACAAGTGTTACTAAATTAGTATGGTTCAAATCCTTCCCTATAGGGGGAGAGCGCCTAAATCTCTGTTGAGGGAAAACATGGGCTTACAAGCAACACAAGCATTATTATTATTATTATTATTATTATTATTATTATTATTATTATTATTATTATTATTATTATTATTATAACTGATATTAGTAAATTATCTACTATATAACAATAGCATATAGGCCTAAAAATTGACATTTATTTTTAGTAAATTGTAAAGAATACTCTGTTTATTTCAAACTTCAGATCTTCCGCTACTATAAAATGGCATAAAATCATCCATCAAGCACTAGGCCTATTGCACAGAATATTTGTATCTGTATTGTATACTACTTTTACAGAGAATGTCTGATATCAGAAAGCATGAAAAACCTTTACGGTCAGTCTGCCATATGCATCATACGCATGCACGAGTCACTCGTACTATTCTACTCGCAAAAAGTTGTCTTTGTGCAAGCTGTATGCAATTAAGTAGTGTAGGTAAGCGACCGATACTTTTATATTAGTTACTAGCATGCATGGGAAACAGACCAAGACAGATAGCACGTCTACTCGGCTCTGATATCAACCATGCTTTCAGATCCCTGGCGGTACCTGTACGACTGTGTCAATTTCCTTTCCTTCATGATCATTATGTCCACCGTTGTGGTCTCGAGATAGCGTGCTGCCTTGTCACGCAGCGAGCCCGGGTTCGATCCCCGGTCGGGACAGTTTTTCTGGGCGAGGTTTTTCCTCACCTGTAAGACAAATATCAGGAAAACTTTAAGGCCCAAACGGTCCCCGAAATCATCATTATCATCATCATCCTTCACCGGTGTGGAAAGCAACGGGAAGCTACCACGCCTACAATTCCCTAGTAAAGCTGCAAAGTATAGCATGAAAATGCTATGATTCCAGTGAAAGACCTGCCTTCGGGCAGAATTACTATGGATGGATGGATGATCATTAAATTACTACAACTTCAAAAATCTATCATAAATAGCATCCTACCTTTACAGATGTTTTATTTCCAAATAATTTATTGTTCATAAGATTCAAGACTTTGAGAAAAAAATCCTGCTACACGGGGTTCAATAAAATTATAATATTAAGATTTCAGGTGATGTCGGAAGTTACTCTTTAGATAGGCAGACAGCATTTTATTTTATGTATATCATAATCTTAATTATGTCACAATTAAACGTTGGATTTAAGAGAGTCAATTTTTATTCAAAAGAGTCTTAATCTTAGCTAAAGATATTTTTACAATCTGCAAATCCACGAAAGAAGATTTAAAACATTTTTTTGGATACAAAAATATTAACACTTAAATTGGCAATGTATCTTATGGGATATATCAATTATTTTGTACTTTTAATAAAAACAGGAGGAAACGAACAAGTAGAAATTACTTACATGTGTGTCGAATTGCACAATATACCTAATAATAACAGTTAAGCACGGTTTCGTTTTCACTGCAGTCCGTCACATTTAAATAACTGACATCAATTAAAAGGTCAATAAATGAACATTTATATTTATCTTTTTTCTTCTTCTTCGTCACGGTTTAGGCTTATTTACTAGCCTATCCGGCTCCAAATTGTTGCTGTTTCTATATTTTCTTTGGTCTTCCCAAATTTCTTATTCACAACAATATCAGAAGAGCAGACAGGTTTTAGGAAAGGAAGAAGCTTCGCAGACAACGTATTCACTTTAAAACAAGAAGCAAAGAGATTCAACTTATTTTTAATTATTATATTTAACATTCTTTTAGGGTTAATCCCATATGTTTTGGCTTTCGTTCTCTTCCAAAGAAAGCTCAGAAATTTTACGTTCAGACAAAAAAAAAAATCCATTCCTATAGGGATTGTACCAGCAATTTGTCTGAATTGAATGCTTAGGGCCTATTTGTATAAAAAATAACTGATGCTGCAAGAAAAGATGTGAGCTTTATAATCTCACACGATTTCATTCATTTATTTTTTCCTTTTTATAAAGTCTTATCTTTCGCTACATTTCATAACTGACTTAACTGCATAATACGTTTATTGCAAGTAAAATAAAAGGTACATTTTCACATTGTATCATACTGGGAAGATGGCGTTGATTGTGAAGTTATTAAGATATGTAGCTCAGATAGGAAGCTTCATTAAGCCTTCTTTCTTTATCTAATCCATGAAGATATCACTGAAATAAAAGCTTCTTTTTTTTTTTTTGTTTCTCTTCTTGCAAGCATTGCAATCGAACCTGGGCGGGCCTGGGCGTTGCCCTACATCATTTTTCAAAGGCTGGGCGCGGCGCCCTCGAACACTTTTTTTCTTAAAACTATATATTTTTAATTTTACAATGTAACAATGAGCTAAAAAAGCCAAACAAAACCGCAACATTTCAACAGCAAAATTCATAAGACGTAATGCAATCAACAATGATAATAACTAACTCACCCATTGGCACTATCGAATCGTAGGTCCAGGCCACCCAAACATAAGCTCTCCATACATCCCTATACTGATCTGTTTTGTTTTAAACCAACCCCTGTATAATTTACTTCCCCTCAAATCATGGTTAATGCTGAAGAACCGAAACAGGCTTCGAGAAGGACAGACATAAGTTTGCTAATGAAATTGCGAAGAGGAAAACGGAAGAAGGTGAGAAAATTGACAGTTTATGGATGCTCTTGCTAAAAGATAAAGGTGTCAATGATTGATAAAGCGTATGTTGCAATTTTTAAAAACGTGTTCCACTTTTTTTCTTTTAAAAAATCAGTATTAACTAGAGGGTTATCGACCCTGAGAGACGTTTTATCCCTTCTCCGCCGCCCAAGACTTCGCAAACAAGTTTACTAAACAATCTCAAATCACCCATTTCAAAGTAAAATTAAAATTTGGAAGGGGGAGGGGGAAGCTTGCAAGAAACTTAAAGACAGGTGCTAGTGTTGTCTTTGAAAACTTGTTAACAGAAAACAGGTTAGAACCTAACCAGTTTTAACAAAAGCCTATGAAAATCAAGCTTTGGGCAATAAAAATAAACTACAAACTCCCATAAATAAAAGCCTATATGTACCGAATTACGTGTCTGGGAATGAAATATGCAATTAAATACAATAATAATATATTTATCTACTCAAAACGAAAGTACGATCAAAATACTGATCTAATTGACTCTCATGTAATGTTTGAGACTCCTATTGGTGAGGTTCCGATTTTAAATCCCGGTGTCGATGTACCTGATAGAGGTTTTTTGTGACTTTTCTCCACATATGTTAAGACAAATGCTAGGTTTGACTTTTATAGCCATCATCTATTTCTTATTTCAGTAAATGTCCATGTTCTGGAAATTACGAAAGACGCATCAATACACACTTAGCGTACACATGACCTGTATACACTCAAGAAATTAAGCAATATAACCAAATACGTTAAAGAATTTCAAAATAAAAATAAGGAAAAGTATATTAAAGGAAAATGTTGCTTACAAGATTATTTCCCCAAGATGACACATTTAATATTCGCAATCGAATATAAAATTTATCTGCTATTGAATTATTTTTAACTGCATTTGATGGTATATATATATGTGTGTGTGTGTAACGGATAGATGGCAAAAGGTATCAAGTTTCTGGATCAATTCAATAGAGAAAAAGTGAAAACATAAAGAAAGCTATTGATAACGAAGAACAAGGAACGGGAATGGGAAGATGCACATTTTTTTAAAGAAAAGGATAGTAAAATAATATAACCATTGGCCACAGGAAAATACTCTTATGCAATATAAATGTATGAACTCACTTCAATACAACTGATACTAGTGGTAATAGTGTAGAAGGCCTAGCAGTAATAGTAGTGGTGTTGAAATACCTAGTCAACATTATGCTAAGAGGTAATAAAAGAACGCAGTAAATTAAAACAGTATTAAAATAACTAAAAAATTCGTTAAAACTGCAAAAAGAGGTATTAACTAAAAACTTAAGGATGGCAGACATGAATCATTCAAACACTTGTTGATTGAATTTAACATGGTAGTCAATTTCTTAAAAAATAAAAAGAAGTGAAGATATAAGCAGGGAACTAAACATCTTTAAATTAATATTTTCTGTCCAGCCTAAGACATTTCAAGAAAATATGGGCGGGTAATCCACGAAGCACGTGACTGCTGCAGTTACTGCGATTCGTTCATGACCAAAGCACAGTTCAGCGGAAGCGAAAAAATAGATAATGTACTCGATTAATATAATTACGTATTTAAATCTATTTATGTTAACTATAGTTGATCAGAATACAGTATATACCTACATATTTCTTCGAAGGTCGGAGACCTAACTAAAAATTCGCATTTGTTTGAAACTGAACAATTCTTGAGAGGAAGTTAAATGTCAGTTACAAATATGGCGGCTGTCAGGTAGTTTATGTTAACTCGGTGATAAAATGTGTGATCAAAATTATTAGAAGCATATATGGAAATTGTAGAGTGGTGAAAAACGGTGTTAAGTGTATTTTGTAAGTTTGTGGAGCATAATTCTGGCACTGTAGTGAACGATATAGTGCATTAATTTATCGGCTTTGTAACAAACAACTGACAGAGTTCGCACTCTTACACGTGCTGCGCGGAGTAATACATTCGGAAGTTAAATGTCAAAGTGTGCTTCTTATGTTGGACAGATAATAGAATAAAACAAGATAAACATGATTGGAAACAACATGTACAAAGAATGAAAGGCGACCGCATACTGAACTACAACCCAAAACATAGAAGAAATGTTGGAAGACCGAATACAAGATGGGCTCAACAGTGTTAGAGAATGGGACCGGAACAATCCGTATGATGCTTCATAGCTGACGATGATGATGATATCAATGAGATGTTTAACCAAAACATGGGAAACATTAGGAGAAGAACAGGCACAATATGAAAATAAAACCTCCATAATTACTGGGCGCATTGAATGTTAGAATACTGACTTACCTAAGTTAATCTTAATTTTAACCAGATATAATATTCTACCAATATATTAATTAATAATGCCAAGTAATCCTTCATTAATGAATAAGGTCTTAGGCGTATAAAGTAGCTCCTAAGTGTATAATATGTATAATAAAGTTTTAAGGCTAAACTTTACAGACGTGATTTTTAATACCTTTATAAACTCCTGTCAAATTTTATTCTTAAGGTTCCATTTTTCAAATTATTTCTCACCATTTACAATGATTTTTCCATATTTTCTAACGATTATTTGAATATATGTTTATCACGATATTGAACTATATGATGACATGGCAGCCATATTGATTTTAACGAATATTCTGTGTTCCAGTGCAGAGTCTGCACTAATTAACTTACACTAAATAAAATCAGCGTGCATTCTTTCATGGGTTAGAGTACTTAAAGTGCGTTAGGTTAGCTTTCAGGTTCGTTGGCGACGCGAGTTCAAATATCGTGTATATGTTGGCTGCATTCCGTGATTCCATAGTGCAAATCGCTTCCAGTTTGTTGGCATGCGTATGGTGTATGGTTGGAACTTTAAAAAAATCGCGTCGTCATGTTGTAAAGTATTTCCAGTTTTAATTTTTCATTTATATACACAATGATATCGCGCCTATAATAGTTGGTTCATTCAGTAGATTGCGAACGTCTATAGTTATTTAATTAAATATAAATAAAACTTAAAATTTTATGTGATTTTCATATTTATTAAAATATAAATTAGTTACAGCTGTTTCGGTACTTTGTACCTTCTTCAGACATAATAACAAATTAATGAATTTTGTTATTATAGTACATAACAACTGTAAGTATGCAACAATTTTTTTTACAATCTCTATTATAAATTTAAAGGAGGCGATTCATTCAAATCTAGTTGGCAATTTAACAGCTTATTACCACTTTTCAATATATTTATCTCTACAACTTCTAAAAGGTCCAACTTCTTTCCTTTGTTGGAAACATGTAGAATTTTAAAATTTGAATCAACACAATGATCATATTGGAGTAGGTGGTTACCATACTTTGAATTATCTAAATTTCTGTTATATGCTCGCATATGTTCTATTGTTGTTTGTGAACTTCTGCAGTTATGATGATGGCGCCTGGATTTGAACCCGAGATCTTTCGAATATAAGTCTTAAATGCTATCATCTGAACTAGCTCAGGTGGTTATTTTTACAATTGTTCTAATGTAATTTCTGTAAAAGTCAATGACACATCAAATAAATATTCAGAAAATGTATCATTTAAGCAAGTGAATTTAATCAAAGTAGGCTATGCCAGAACACCGTCTCTACACAATTTCCTCTTACAGTGTGTGTGTTCTATACTTCAGCTTCTATGTTGAATAACAATTTGATTTTAATGGAGTAGTTAAATGGTTGTAATCAGAACATAATAATAGTCAATTCGTTCAATTGCAATGAAATAATATAATTATGGAAATAATATCAAACCACAGGAAATTATTTTTAGAATAATCCTGAATGGTTGTTGATGTATCATTTATGAGAATCGTACGCATGCTCGAAACTTGGGAAATTTGCGAGACGCAGAATCATTTTTGATGTCTATAAACATGCGCACTAGCATCGAGTCGATTCCATGCAAGTTCGAGGTTGCTATGAGGATTGGAGAATTTTTGATCTCACAGATTGTAATTTTATTTCACAAACTTTATTGCTGATTTTTTAAAATTCAGCTGCTTATTGTAACTGACAGCTTGTTTCATGTTTCCTTCTTCCTCTATTTTTTAATTATTACTTCCCATTTCAAGCCATGTTTCCATATTAAGTATAATTTAAAAACTGATAAATCAAGTACTAATTAATATTAATTATTCACATTGTTAATAACTCATATAATAAAAATCCGATCATCATTTAATTGGCTATTTTAGCCACATTGTATGTAACTCAAATACTTTGCTCTTCATACATCCCTATCCTGAGCCAATGTTTTCCAATCATTCACTATATAGTCCACTTCCCTCAAATCACGGTTAATGTTATTCTCCCACCTCATTCTTGGTCTACCAACTGGGGATTTTCCCTCTGGATTTCCTACAAAAATTTCCCATGCACGTCTTTCATTCCCTACTCGTGTCACATGTCCTACCCATCGCAGTCTACGAGACTTAACTGTTCTTATTATATCTGGCTTCCTATAAAGACCATATAATTGACTGTCACGTAGTCTCTTCCATTCACCTGTCTGTTCATATCTCTTTGGTTCAAACATTTTCCTAAGAACTTTATCCTCAAATACTCGTAATCTCCTTTTCTTCCTTAAAGTAAGAGGCCATGTTTCGCTTCCATATAATATAACTGGTAGAATAATATATTATAATTATACTTTCAGTTTAATGTTTTTTGAAAGGAGTTGGGACGATAAGAGTCCCTGTAATTCATAATAGCATGCATTTCCAGAATTGAGCCTATCTTTAATTTATTTGTGCATCTCATTCCTATTTGTGATTATTGTTCCTAGATATTTGATTTCAGCCACTTCTTCAAAATTTCCCTCGTTTCTGATTAGCTGTCCATTTCTATTAATTAATGTATTCCTATGTGTGGCCATTTATTTAATTTTACTGATAAATACTTCCCGTCCCAATTTCTTAGTGTTACTTAATAGATTGCGTGTTGGCTATCGACCTATAGTACTACATCATAAACATAAGCCATATTTTATTTCAATATATAATTCCTTTAGTAGAGGCCGGAAAAATGTATGTTTTTTCTTAGGTTGAATAATAATGTATTATGCTGTTTAAATATGTTCACGTAAACAGCTGCAAAAGAGTACAGTCTGATAAAGAGAACCTTGCCACTATATTCAAACTCAAAACTCATAATTTTCTTATTTCTTTCATGATTTAGATCGAATTGCTTGTTCTGGCCTTATCTATAGATCTAGATACAGGAATTAAATTGTAATGTAATTATGGATCGTTGATTTTTTTTTTACAAATTGTAGATTCATGTGGAATATGTTGCGTCTAGTCCACCGCTGTGGTCTCGAGGTAGCGTGCTGCCTTGTCACGCAGCGGGCCCGGGTTCCATCAATCTTAAATTCATAATATTTCAATAATTCTTATTTATAAAGTATAGATAAGCTTATCCCTACCTAAATTAAACTAAACTCAAATCAATTAATAATTAAAAGAGTAAAGGAAAGTTTTAAATTAAATTCTTTTCCCTTTTTCTGGGTGAGGTTTTTGTCGGGGTTTGTCCTCACCTGTAAGACAAATGTCAGGAAAACTTTAAGGCCCAAACGGTCCCCGAAATCATATGGCCATCATCATCATCATCATCCTTCACCGGTGTGGAAAGCAACGGGAAGCTACCACACCTACAATTCCTTAGTAAAGCTGCAAGCATAGCATGAAAATGCTATGATTGCAGTGAATGACCTGCCTTCGGGCAGAATTACTATGGATGGATGGATGGATGGATGTTGCGTCTTATATTTCCAAAATATTTATTTTCAAGTATGGCATTTTTGTTATGTCGGGAAGTACCTGTGAGGTATCTATACGCCAAAACAACCTGCCTGCAACGCGTGAAAGCCCACATTTCACCATTCTTCTTCCATATGCATAAATTTAAAAGAGTTGCGCCAAGCCCACACCTACTGTTAAGTAATGAAAGCAATTTGTAAGTCAGTCTTCACTCAATGGACCTCTCGTATGAATTTAATTTTAATATTACCTTTATCTGCCCTCAAAATCTGCTTGTGATGCAACTTTATTAGATGTTACAAAATATGAATTTATTACAACAGGAATGAAAAGTTCGTAAATAGGCAATTTTGTTATGACACGATGATACATTCAGGGATCTTCAGCAAAGTCAGAAAATAAATTCTTATCGTCAGAGGTGTATGCTTTTATTGATTATAATATGTTTTAAGGATAGAGAGAGAGAGACAGGGAGAGAGGGAGAAAGAGAGAGTAGGTGAATGAAAAATAAGCTAAGTCTAAGAAATATAGAGAATGAACTGGTCTTGATGCTACTACTAGAACTGTGAATGATAATTGTATGTCCTTCAGAAAGTTCAATGTCATCCATAATATTATGTAAAACATGTCAGTTACTTCTTCCTCTCAGGTGACAATTCCTATTATTGAATGCAATTCCCATACATCTTTACTCACATGACCAAATCCAGACTTTTGGAAAGGAACTTCAATTTACGCTATCATATTAACAGTTTATCCATTTTCAATATTAACTCTCACGTGTATAGGTAAAGGAATGTTTATTTTATTCAAGATGTATCTACGCTATGATCCAAATTTCTTTAGTAAATTTACACGTTATGCATTTAATAAACAGGCTTTCAAAAATACTGGTCAGCATTTTTTTTATTCACAAAAAGGATCGTTCTTGTGAAATTATTATGGAAAATTCCATCGTAATCAGAATTTTTACAAACATTTTTTTTAGACACCACTTCTTTTTGTAACCGTGTGTTTGTATATAATACAAGAGTCAGTCCTAAATGGAATAGTGATTTAATACTATACTTTTCGGGATTTGCGGATTCAAATGATTTTATCACGGGCGAAAAATCTTGAGTATGTCTAGGTCTTTTCACGCCCAGATTCGAATTGCGACGCTAATGAACTAGAGCATGCCATTAAATCTTTAGAGGATGAAGAAGGCCTACAACTCAATGGTATTAACAAGCTGTTAGTTTATGCTGATGATGTGATGTACTATTGGGCGATAGCGAGGATATACTAAAGGCCAACACGCACACACTATTGAGTAATACTAAGAAATTGGGACTGGAAGTAAATATCAATAAAACTAAATATATGGTCACACATATAAATACATTATACAATGGAAATTGACAGGTAATGACATATGAGGGAAATTTTGAGGAAGTTGTTGAATTCAAATGCCTAGGAACAATAATCACAAATAGGAATGAGATGAATTAAACTTAGGCTCAATTCTGGAAATGCAATCTATTATGCATTACAGAGACTCGTGACGTCCCAACTCCCTTCAAAAAACGTTAAACTGAAAATATATAAAACAGTTATTCTACCAGTTATATTATATGGATGCAAAACATGGACTCTTAATTTAAGGGAGGAAAGGAAATTACGAATATTTGAGAATAAAGTTCTTAGGAAGATTCTTGGACCAAAGAGAGATGAAGAGACAGGTGAATGGAGAAGACTTACATAACAATGAACTACATGGTCTTTATTGGAAGCCAGATATAATAAAAAAAGTTAAGTCTTGTAGACTACGATGGACAGGACATGTGGCACGAATGGGGAAATGAAAAATGTGCATGGAAGCTTCTTGTAGGAAAACTAGAGGGAAAACGCCCAGTTGGTAGACCAAGGATGAGGTGGGAGAATAACATTAACTATGATTTCAGGGAAATAGATTATACAGGGGATGATCGGAAAACATTAGCCCAGAATAGGGATGTATGGAGAGCTTATGTCCGCGCGGCCATGAACCTACGGGTTCGATTGAGCCAGTGAGTTAGTTACTGATCTAAGCTGTTAAAGAACGTCATTAAATAAAATACCAATCTATATATTAGATTTTCTTTCTTATAATTTTAGTTTCCTATACCCCCGCCTAGATATCTTGCCAGAAAAACTTGGAGTGTGTCAATGATGAATATGGATAACGTTTTCATGTTTTAACATCGGAAAAGAGCCACGAATGGCTCACTACTGCTGGGTCATAAAAGAGACCAATGGTAAAAATATATCATCATATACAGCTTTTAAGGTAAGCCAGAGTTCTAGGCTGTATCATTTATCTATTTATTAATACTCCAAGATTTGGAGCCCTATTTTACAAATGTATGTTAGGGCTCTAGTTACATATCAAAGAAAATTGAAGATACACATAATTACAAAATATAAAGTATAATCATTTAACCTAATTAAACAAATTTATTAACCATTTAGTAAAACTAATATTATACAAACCATAAAAGTACTCTGCCTAATGGAGGAAAAAAAAAATCTGAAAGAATAATTTGAAATTTGCATCGAAAGGAATAATTCAGTTATTTTTAAAATTATGCTTTTAAAGGACCATAAAAACACAGTTTACATCAGAGATATTACTGGTTTTTCTTGTTTGTAATACCAATTAGAAAAAATTATTATTGCTACCCGTTTAAAGAGTAAGTGCAGTTGTTGACGGAGGGCACTGCAGTCGTGTTTATTCAGGAATAGAACACGTGACACTGCTATCTATGAGTGTAGAGGGGAATGGGACGTGGGACGCTGACAGTATACACTGCCTTATATGAAGTCACGTGTAGCAACAAACAGAGCTTCGTAATTCTTCCGCCTGCAGAGATATTTTGAATGACTATTATTATTATTATTATTATTATTATTATTATTTCTTGAAGAGAGCAGCAAGATGTTCAAAATTGTAACAAAAAAATAGTCATACGAGAAGAAATGAATATTAAATATTCAATAGCATATAAAAAAATATATAAACAACTAAATTAGTATGGGCATGTACGGTGAATGCAAGAAAAAGGTTACCCAGAGATAAATTGGAATGGCGTCCAATTGGAAGAAGAAAGAAAGGAAGACCTGAAACTCATGGATGCAAGAAATAAGAACTGGAATGAGAGTAAGAAGACTGGAGAACAAGGAATGGATGGATAGAGACAAGTGGGAGAAGGAAAATAAAACTTTAGGCACAGAAAGATGCGTAAACGTTGAAAATCTGTATAATAATGTGTGTGTATATATATATATATATATATATATATATATATATATATATATATATATATATATACACACACACACACATATATACACACACATTATTATACAGAGTTTCAACGTTTACGCATCTTTCTGTGCATATATATATATATATATATATATATATATATATATATATATATATATATACTCAGAGTTCCGGGTTCGAATCCCGTCCAGGCATTTATTTTTCTTATCGTACCATATATATATATATATATATATGGTATAACATTCCGTGAAGAAAATTAACTGTAAAGTATAAAAATCAAACACCACCTGATCACTTCTAAATAATCCTGATGCAAATTTCTGGACTGTATCATCCTGTAACATTTTCCAATATTGTTATTTTAATACAGTTCCAATAATGGATTATATTATAATAGGTCCACGGTTCAGACATTAATTTTTCTTTTCACTTCATTCTATTATAATATTGCGTTTTGCAAAAGTTCAAAGATTTTCTCAAAATGGGACATAATAGTACTGTATTAATAATAGTTTTATGTAAGTTGGCTACGTATAGTTCTACTTCTAGAACTACATAAATTGCTTTAGACTTATTGTTTTATTATTATTATTATTATTATTATTATTATTATTATGGCCACTATCATCATTCAATGGAAGGGGAATGCATAAGAGCCAACGTGGCGAATGAGAGATGGGTTGGAAAGGTGCGTCTGCCAGTATTGATCACACCAGTTTCAACACGGTGGGGAGGAAATGCGGGGCGGAATGCATCTAGCTGGAGAGCTGGATGCTGGAACCAACATATCCTTGCTGGAGTTCCAGCGGCGCAGAGAACATCGCAACGACATGCCCTCCTAGCTTTTTTTTGTTCGATACCAGATCCAGGCACTGGAAACGTAATCCTCAAAGCCCTGCCATATCAAATTTTAAGCATAGTTCCCAACATAGATCTACACTATATTAATGAGCTTACATTATTTCATTTAACGTCTAATTTTAAGGGAACACTAAGATCAAATTTCGATTTCATAAAACCGTTAACCTACGATGTTATGTATTATGCTATATATTTTTGTTTTCAATTATTCCCACACAATTTGAAAGTTTCAGGGAATGAAATAACTAAACCTAGGTAAATAAATTTTTGCACGATAATGGGTTCTGTCGAACTTACAAGAATGGCGACCATGATTGAAAGTTCAATTTCCTAAATTTCGAGGTTGCCAACGTATAAATAACTAAACTATATTGTAATATCACAAATTACCTACCTAGGGCGGGAAGTAAAATCACTGCCCTTTATGTATATGTACTAAGTACAATGTATATTGTATTGTAAGCCTATGTTTTCCCTTTACAGAGATTTAGGCGCTCCCCCCCTACAGGGATGAATTTGAACCATACTAATTTAGTTACACTTGTTTTCATATAGATGTCATTTTAAGTGGTACGTGGTCAGCGTTCCGCCTTATACTGACATCTAGGAAACCAAGGTAGTACCAGGACGGGAAAATTCGGTAAATTTTGCTTAGAGGCCTTTTCATTCAGGCTCAAGGATTTTTTTACGAGCCTGAAAATCTTCAGGCTCGGGACCTACTGCTTAAAGTCCCTCCCGGAGGACATGCTCCTTGGATTTTTCCGTCCTAAAAAATCCATCAACCCCGGCCGGGTTTGAACCCATGGGACCAGAGGCAAGGAGCATAACCACTAGTCCACCGCGGCCGACTCGTACAATGTAAATACAAACATATATTCAGAGGGTGGTGTTAATGTACATTATACGAAACAAATCAGTGCATTTTAAATGAACTTGACTTTATTTAAAACAATATAAAACAATAAATTCGTACTTGCCGCCATGTTGTGTGAATGGTGTCACGACCTGCTGTGGTATCAACTAAATTATTTTTGGTATTTAGCGTAAATACATTGGCCAGGCTGCTAACGTCAGTTGGTTGTTTATAATGAACGCAAATATTTCAAACAAAGATGTTATTTTACTATTAATTATTATTTTAAAAAAATATCGTGCAAAAAATAATTTACAACACGTTCGTGAGATGTTTTACAGAACCTCAGAAATACAAATCTCGCTATCGCTCGTTTTTTTTTTTAAATCATTTCCTCGATTCTGTAAAAACCACTTCCCAACCTCGCATTGAAACGTACTATTGCAGAACAAAAGTCCTGCTCCAGATATATCTTGAGTTCTGTAACACATTAAGTATTGTTCTTCAAAGGGCGCTTTCACATTTTCCCACTGATACAGTCCTATAATGCAGGGTATAGGGCACGCGGCTTATCATTAATTTACAATACGGTGTAATCCCAAATTTGGTAAAACTGACTTTGCTCTTTGTTTCCCTGAGCCACTTATTTATTTATTTCTCTCGTGAGATAAGGTCTTAGGCGTTATCACTACGACAAAATAGTAATTAAGATATCATGATTGGATTTGGGGGGAGAAGTACACAGAAATGAAATACGGAACACGCGAACCTAGTTTTAGCGAATTTAGAAATAATGTAGCCATTGAGATTGTGCCCATGAAAAATACTTTTGAAAAAATCACAAATTTCCATCGATCCTTCTAACTGGACGATCATATATATATATATATATCCACCGCTGTGGTCTCGAGGTAGCGTGCTGCCTTGTCACGCCAGCAGGCCCGGGTTCGATCACCGGTCGGGACAGTTTTTCTGAGAGGTTTTTATCGGGGTTTTTCCTCACCTGTAAGACAAATGTCAGGAAAACTTTAAGGCCCAAACGGTCCCCGAAATCATATGGCCATCATCATCATACTTACCATTATCATCACCTTCATCATGCTTCACCGGTGTGGAAAGCAACGGGAAGCTACCACACCTACAATTCCCTAGTAAAGCTGCAAGCATAGCATGAAAATGCTATGATTGCAGTGAAGGACCTGCCTTCGGGCAGAATTACTATGGATGGATATATATATGACATAAGAAAAATAAATGCCTGGACGGGATTCAAACCCGGAACTCTGGGTCGGTACCCCAGCGTGTTATCCATTACACCACCAGGCGAATCCAATTCAAACACTTATTTTTCTTATATAAATTTTCCATTATTACTAGATGTCGCGAGAACTCGGTCTTCACTGCCACCTAGTAGCTGACTATAACAAGTAAGCAAATTAAAGAGACTACTGCTCGGGAATTTGCTGACTCAGCTGTTAGTATATGAGAAGCATAGAAGTATACCTCCTCCCACTCCCCACACTTCTTCCCGCAAACACACAGAGCTTGGTCCCGAGCTGTATTTAACTCATGCCACAAATGCTAGTCAATGACCAATCACGTTTCAATAAATGTTGTTTTACAACCAATGACAGTCGTGTTTCACCTCGCTCTTTATAGATTTCTCTTTATCAGCTCCTGCTTTTATCAAAAAGAAAGCTCCTCCTTTTTAATGTTCTGAACAGGTCAAAGCATTATTTTTAACAAATACATTGAATGTAGCAAATAATGAAAAGATTCCTTGATTTACTGAGTTGTTTACTAAAAAAATAAACGAATAGCCCGCAATGTTGATTATGATATATAGTTTGACGTGTTTCATTATTTCTCCACTTGGGTGCACTCTTATAATATTGCGATCTTATTTGGCAATAAATAATATGATCAAGCAGCAGTGAATGAACATAACCTCACATTTCTGATTTGTTTTCAAACATCGCCGTTTACATTAAATATATAAATATTTTAAAATAAATATAGTTAAACAATGATTTGTGAGTAAACAACTTAATTTTATTCGTTAAGCAGTCCTAACAAATGCCACTCTTGATTTCCAAATTCTCTAGATAAATTGGAAATCACTCGTGCCATTACTTATGAATATTTTTACTTTATAGCAGTGGCGCTTTATCGATGTTATATATAGATATATATATATATATATATATTACAAATAAAAAACTCCTGGCGCCACAGGCCTACAAGACCCTTAGCCGACCAGCCGGCTGCTGGCCTGACAACCACATGTGTCAATCACAGAGGTAGATGATAATCAGCCAGTGTAGGGGTGACATGTGGTCAACATGTCGAGTCCCCCAGCCGTTATAGCTGGTTTTCTCAACCTGGAGCCGCTACTTATTGTAGTAGCTACCCAAATGCATCACGATGCTGGGTGGGCACCGGTCCCATACTGGCCGAATCACCATGAGAACATTTCTTCCCCCATGGAGACTCGAACCAGCGCAAGTCCGTAGCTCTGCGCCAAGGCTCCCTGCCTTAACCACTCAGCTACGGCGCGGGACATATATTACAAATGCCCCAGGTTATATTCCTGGTTTCTCTCCTGCATGGCGTAATTGTAACCCACTTCTGAGGTTGGGGCGCCTGGAAGGCTGGGTTACGTTGCCCTGATGATATGATGGGTGATGATGATGATGATAGTGGTGCGCCAGGAGAGTCCCTAATCCTAAACTTAACCTAAGATGAATATGAATGATGATGATTGCGATGGCCATATGATTTCGGGGACCGTTTGGGCCTTAAAGTTTTCCTGACATTTGTCTTACAGGTGAGGAAAAACCCCGATAAAAACCTCACGCAAAAAAACTGTCCCGACCGGGGATCGAACCCCGGCCCGCTGCGTGACAAGGCAGCACGCTACCCCGAGACCACAGCGGTGGACATGTTATATATATATATATATATATATAGAGAGAGAGAGAGAGAGATATATATATATATATAAACCTGAGTGTATGTGTGTGTGTATAACGCTCTAATGGGTGAATTTTTAACTAAACTCGTCATAAGTATACTCACTGGCACTATCGAACCCGGAGGTTCATGGCGTCGCAGACATAAGTTCTCCATACATCCCTATCCTGAGCTAATGTTTTCAAATCATTCCCTGTATAATCTACTTCCCTCAAATCATGGTTAATGTTATTCTACCACCTCATTCTTGGTCCCATGCACGTCTCTCATTCCCCATTCGCGCCTTATGCCCTGCCATTCGCAGTCTATGAGACTTAACTGTTCTTAATACATCTGGCTTCCCATAAGTACCATGTAGTTCACTGTTATGTAGTTTCCTCCATTTCGTCTGTCTGTTCATCTCTCTTTGATCCAAAAATGTTCCTAAGAACTTTATTCTCAAAAACTCGTAATCTCCTTTCCTCCCTTAAAGTAACAGTCCATGTTTCGCATCCATATAACATCCATCCATAGAAATTCTGTCCGAGGGCAGGTCTTTGACTCCAATCATAGCATTCTCATGCTATGCTTGCAGCTTTACTAGGGAATTGTAGGTGTGGTAGCTTCCCGTTGCTTTCCACATCGGTGAATGATGATGATGATCAGGATGATGATGACCATATGATTTCGGGGACCGTTTGAGCCTCAAAATTTTCCTGGCATTTGTCTTACAGGTGAGGAAAAACCCCGATAAAAACCTCATCCAGAAAAACTGCCCCGATCGGGGATCCAAACCGGGGCCGCTGCGTGACAAGGCAGCACGCTACCTCGAGACAACAGCGGTGGACCCATATAATATAACTAGTAGAATAACAGTTTCATATATTTTCAGTTTAACTACCAAACTCGACATATAGAAATAAATTAGGAGTAGGGGTTAACCAGAAACAAAATTTTAAAAAATCACTCTAGCGTGCAATTTTTTTTCATAACAAAACTTAGCATACTCTCTAAAATAAAACTCTGATGATATTTTCCAAAATTCAGCGAAATCCGATAATTAGGAAAGCGGGTTTACCCGAAAGCCGAAATTTAAAAGTCGCTCTAGTAGCCGCCATTTTTCACGACAAAACGGCATATACATTTGAATAAGACAAATAATCAGAAAAATCAATTTGCCTGGGAATTCGCTTAGTTTACGCAATTCCTTCGTGGCGGACTTATCTGATGAATAACAATGAATATTTTTTTGGCTGTTAATTGTGACCTAGGCACTATATACGATCTGCTTCGTGACGTGTATCATGCTGTACTGTCCATTGATCAAGCTACAGTACAGATTCTGAAACTTGCAATAATGCAAACATATTTCCCGATATATTATGACACGTACCATAAACATTACAAATTACCATATATAAATACATCTTAATAAGATTAATTGTACAATACATCGCCTATGGTTTAAAGGAGATGCTCAAAATGGCGCCCATCCAACTCAATGCATACATAAGTCAATATATCATTGACCCTTATGATAAAAACTCTTTGTTTTTAAGAGTTTGTAAGTAGGTGTACTGAAGCGTAGCTGGATGTGTGTTTACAAACATGCCATTTGACATCTATTACATCTCAAAGTTTGTCACAATCCACTCGAAACGCGCTGTATACTATATACGATTGTATCTCTCTTTTTCCTTCGCAAAAGTAAACCGTAACAAACAGGTTGATTTCAGCTCTTGTTTAACGGTTACATCTGAAGAACTGTGTGTCCAGACCATTCACATCTAGGTCACCGTGTACTCTTCAATACTGTAATACCAATGTAGAAAAGTAAATGACAATTCTCGTCGCTGTACGTAGATTCTAAAATAGCATATTATGATACTAATGTGACAATGGAATGACAAAATAAATAAATAATAAAATTATATATATATATATGACAAGAACAGAAAAATAAATACCTGGGTCGGGATTTGAACCCGAGATCTCTAACTTTATACGTTAGTGCTCTAACCAACTGAGCTACTAGGAATCCTAGCACAAACATTTATTTTTCTTATATATATGGTCCACCGCTGTGGTCTCGAGGTAGCGTGCTGCCTTGTCACGCAGCGGGCCCGGGTTCGATCCCCGGTCGGGGCAGTTTTTCTGGGTGAGGTTTTTATCGGGGTTTTTCCTCACCTGTAAGACAAATGTCAGGAAAACTTTAAGGCCCAAACGGTCCCCGAAATCATATGTGGAAAGCAACGGGAAGCTACCACACCTACAATTCCCTAGTAAAGCTGCAAAGCATAGCTTGGAAATGCTATGATTGCAGTCAAGGCCCTGCCTTCGGGCAGAATTACTATGGATATATAACTTATATATATATCTAATCCCGTCCAGGCATTTATTTTTCTTATCATGCCATATTAAGCTTGCATTGCTCAATGTTAAACATTTTATTATAACATCGATAAAGCGTCACTGCTATAAAGTAAAAATATTCTCTTTGATTTGCTTACTTGTTATAGTCAGCTACTAGATGGCAGTGAAGACCGAGTTCTCGCGACATCTAGTAATAATGGAGAATATAATATATATATAAGAAAAATAAGTGTTTGAATTGGATTTGCCTGGTGGTGTAATGGATAACACGCTGAAGTACAGACTCAGAGTTCCGGGTTCGAATCCCGTCCAGGCATTTATTTTTCTTATCATGCCATATATATATATATATATATATATATATATATATATATATATATATATCCATCCATAGTAATTCTGCCCGAGGGCAGGTCTCTCACTGCAATCATAGCATGTTCATGCTATCCTGAGTTAATGTTTTTCAATCATCCATTGCAAGAGGAGAGGTTAAACTAAGACAAAAAGGTGAAAAGTGGGAATATAGAAGATTTATTATACGTTTTTATTCAAGTTATGATTATGCCAAAATCTACTCGAACAGTTTAGTGGATGAGATTAAAAAAGCGTGCAAGATTGATTGTGCTAACCTAATAGGGAAATAATTTTATTAACATTTGTTCCATTTATTTTTTAGTGCGGCAAGTACTCGTTGCAGGCATATGGTTTATTTTGTATGACAAGAGGATGTGCAGAATTGTCAACTTATGGACAATGCAAACGACAATAAATAGAAGGGAAAGGCACGATAGTAAAAATAAAGATAACCAATCCCTACTCAAGCAGTAAAAATGTTTTAACCAGTTCCCAAATATGCGTACCAAAAATGCGGGCTATTTTAACTTCTAGCATGCGGGGTATAACTATATGGTTTCAACTCAAGCCATTTCAACTTCCTTATCCATTAGACAAACATTTCAGACTTTCTCATATTGTTATTTTTCTCTTTACTGTCCTCTGTACAGCCTTGAATCGCAGCGGGCCCGGGTTCGATCCCGGTCGGGGCAGTTTTTCTGAGTGAGGTTTTTATCGGGGTTTTTCCTCACCTGTAAGACAAATGTCAGGAAAACTTTAAGGCCCAAACGGTCCCCGAAATCATATGGCCATCATCATCATCATCACCCTTCACCGGTGTGGAAAGCAACGGGAAGCTACCACATCTACAATTCCTTAGTAAAGCTGCAAGCATAGCATGAAAATGCTATGACTGCAGTGAAGGACCTGCCTTCGGGCAGATGTACTTCCAAATCTTGTTAAATAAAACATTGCCCCAGGTATTACACACTATAAATAAAATCGAAGTCACCAAACCAAAATATTAAAATAATCAACTGGTTTCGATAGCGAGACTATCATTATCATTAGTGTCTTGATAATGATGCATCGCTATCGAAATTCGTTGACTATTTTAATATTTTAGTTTGGTGTGGGCTTTATTGATAATGTGTAATATATACATTTTATTATCAACAAAAATGCCATATTCATTAACATAATTACCCCACATACAATAATAATCTATAATGGCGTAAGCCAACATTGAGCCATAGCCTCTCCTTTGTTAGATGTTACTAGACCAAGTTAATTTTAGTTCCCTTATTTGCTCATAGATGCCATGAATGGCATGCTATCAACACACCGACTCGGTAAGACATCTAGCGGACAAGTAAGGAATTACTAGGATGTTGAAGTCGGTAAATTTTGTTTATGGATCTTTTGATTCAGGCTTAAGGATCCTTCATGAGCCTGAAAATCTTCCGACTCGGGACCTCTCTCCCGGAGGACTTGCTCCTTAGATTTTCCGTCCTAGAAAAATTAATCGACCCCGGCCGGGTTTGAACCCGCGGCCTCGGGAACAGAGGCAAGAAGCATAACCACTAGTCCACCGCGGCCGACACGTATAATAATAAATAATATAATCAGTATGTGGGCAAGTACATTTCGTTGATAGTCTGTAATAATTATACGTATTTATAAAATTAACTTTCTTTTTAATGACGGATACATTAAGTTAGGTATTTCTATGCTTTCTACTTAATTATATTAGATAATGCAGTTTTCCGGGGGGGTACTCTTACACTGATATTGCGTGTACTTTTATAAACTTGGCACGCAAATTGTCTATAGTCTACTTCTTGTAAGCCCATGCTTCCCTTAACAGAGATTTAGGCGCTCTCCCCCTACAGGGAAGAATGTGAACCATACTAATTTAGTTACACTTGTTTTCGTATAGATGCCCTTTGAGTGGTCCGTGGTCAGCGTTCCGCCTCATAATGACATCTAGGAAACCAAGGTAGTACCAGGACGGGAGAATTCGGTAAATTTTGCTTAGGATCTTTTACGAGCCTGAAATCTTCAGACTCGGGACCCACGGGTTAAAGTCCCCCCCAGAGGACTTGCTCCTTGGATTTTTCCGTCCTAAAAAATCCATCGACCCCGGCCGGGTTTGAACCCGCGACCCTCGGGACCAGAGGCAAGGAGCATAACCACTAGTCCACCGCGGCCGATAGGTCTATAGTAAAAAGTATTTAATATAAAAGTTGTAAAAAATAAGCTTTTAATATTATTCCTAAGACGTTACTAGTGTCCGAATTGAAAATATGCACGTTAACAGTATTCCCCAACCCTTGAGGATGCCGGACGCAGTCTCTGGCGAAACGTTGCGGAACTACAAGCCTCAAGATCACGGCCAACAGCCCGGAAATCTTCTGCAAGATCATCATAGTAACTCCGGCCGTGAAAGCCTAAGTCAATACATATATGTAAAAAAGTCATAAATCTAAGTACTGTACCATTACAGTAACATTTGAAATCGTGGTCCAAATTTCAAGATTCAAAAAGGTATATAGGGTGAATGTGTTTGGGAATATAGATCAAATCAACATTAAAATAGAGAAAAAATTGAGTGTTATTTTGCTTAGTACTAAACAAAATAAAACGAGTAATCGTAATTCTCAATCGAAGTCTACCACGGTTTTCCAATTTTTAATCGTTTCCATAACACTTATAAAAATGACTGAAAATTCACAGAATTTGTTATGAAACCATAAACATGATTCAGACATTTGTTTTTATAATTAACAACCGTAGATTTTCAGTTTTTATAGTTGTTATGGAAACAATAAAAAAATTGGAAAACCGCAGTCGAGGTTTAGACTTCGGTTGAGAAATCCACCCTATGAGTCTGTAAGTCCACAGCTTTCATATTTTTGTTTCGTGACACGATAAAAAATTAAAATTCACTGAAACGACATACCATGACCATAGTAATGGTTGTAAATCCATGGTAGTAGTTCAGTGGCTGTGGATTTTTAATAATATAGGGCTGTAGTTATCATTAGAGAATGGGTTATATGCAACATAACAAGCTCGAAATATGCATTCAGATATGCATGAAAAATGCTTAAAATATGCATGAAAAAGTCAATATATGCAATACAAAATAATAAAAAAGTAATAATTATTACTTTAATATATATTATATTTCTAAATTAACATACTAATTGGTATTTTTATTATATATTTATTAATATTACAATTTGTCACTAATAAATGATAAATTACCAATCAGTATCAGGCAAAAGCATTGTTCACATTTTAAAATATTCTACGTTCCAAATGTTCGGTAGTAAGGTTGTGTCTTCGATCGCTCAAAGTATGTTTATAAACAGAAAAGGGCCGTTCTACTTCAATTGGAGTAATTGGGCAGTATTTGAATTTGGGTGCTATTTTGGCACTTATTATTTCTGGCAAAAGCTCGCCCATCCCAATTACGAAACTATTAATTTGACAGAAAGGTGCAAAGCCTGGGTTATCCTTCTTTTTTTTTCAGACTTTTCCTTAAGTTTGCTTGGGAATACCTCCGGCAATAAGGAGATCAGTTGACGGATTTTATCCATTAACTGAATAGATTCCATCAACGCCATACCTTGAGTTTCAAGCTTTTTAATAGTTGCAGGTATATGGGAAAAATGAGTGCTAATCACAGCAATGTCTTTTTTTTAATACTGGGATCATTAAATGTTTCCTTGCACTGACAAACAACCAAAGCCTCTGCACTATCGAAATCGTTTACTATACTTTTGATGGCCTCGAAATATCCACTGTAAGATAACACAGATTTTTAAAATGTTGTAAATACAGCGCGAAAATATTTATCTCTAGTTTTTAGTTACAATATGCAATAACAGATGAAAAAGGTCTAAATATGCAAATGCATATAATCCGGTCTCTAGTGATCATGGTGCAGACTTCGTCTTTGTAAGTGATTATACATCTTCGTTTAGTAATCAAGTAGTAAACATGTATTCTTCATTGATATTTTCATTTATCAGAAATTATAAGACATAAAAACGCATGCAGAATAAAAAGGGTTTGGCATCGAAGGTCTGAATTGAAGCATGTGAAAAATCTGTTTTCCTAATAATAAAATAATTTTCAAGATGAAACTTAACACACCTACGCTTATTGCCACCCATTCCGTTGAATTGAACTGTCTCCTTCAATATGTTATACGCACTTAGGAACGAAAGGTAGATCATTGTAGCGTGCCTGGAGCAGCACTTACCTGCAAAGAAAAGAAAACAAAAGATAAGACAAAAATGTTTTACGTTTAACAAAATTTACATTCTCATAAACTGCTAAGTTTTCTAGGCACGTCACTGCTTACATTCTAAAAATAGAAGCACGAGAAAGATGGAAGATAAGTCATGAATTAAATTATATCGATTTTAAAACTAAGGCATGAAAGGATTCCTTGTATTTCCATAAGAACGAAATGCATTATGACACAAGTGTTCAAATACTCAGAAAAATAATATAAACTTCTAAGCTTGCTAGTATTTTTTAACTGTGATAATTAGTGTTAACTGCAAGTCTAAAAAATAGTTACATTCGCTACATTTACTATTATTAGTGAAACGAGACGCAAGTCGTCAACAATGAATCCAAACCCGTATACAGAAAATCAGTATATTGCTAGAATGGTTCCATTTTCTTTCCAGGGAACAAAGCTATAACAATTAGCCTAATTTATACACTTTTAGCACTTTTAACAAGTCAAATAACGAACAAAAGAAGGAAATTACACACACACACATCCATCCATAGTAATTCTGCCCGAATGCAAGTCTTTCACTGCAATCATAGCATTTGCATGCTATGCTTTGCAGCTTTACTAGGGAATTATAGGTGTGGTGGCTTCCCGTTGCTTTCCACGTCGGTGAAGGATGATGATGATGTTGGCGGGATGATTTTCGGGGACCATTCGGCCCTAAAGCTTCCTGACATTTGTCTTACAGGTGAGGAAAAACCCCGAAAAACATCACCCAGGAGCCTGTCCCGACTGGGAATCGAACCCGGGCCCGCTGCGTGATAAGGCAGCACGCCACCTAGAAACCACAGCGATGGACACACACACACACACATATATATATATATATATATGTTATAATTAAATGTTTAACATTGAGCAATGCAAGCTTAATATGGAATGATAAAAAAAATAAATGCCTGGACGGGATTCGAACCCGGGTTCGAATCCCGTCCAGGCATTTATTTTTCTTATCATTCCATATATATATATATATATATATATATATATACACACACAAATATATTTTCATCCTACTACAAGAATTCGAATATATCATGGAAACTCGAGGGGATATGAACATGAGAGTCCTCGATTCTTAATCAAATGTTTCGAGAAGAAGATAAGCTGCCACTATGCTACGAACGACTTTACCCCAAGAAGATTTCCTGTACTCAGTAACTGAAGGCTGCGTGGACTCCAGTTCAAATCTACATATGAATGAGTTGATAACATTTCCCGGATAAAATCCATGCTTCCAACCTATAATCGAACGCCTTGTGCCTGAATTACCTAGACCACCTATAAAAATACCACTGTATATTCAGCATACTTAACTCTACTAATGAAGTACCATACTAGTTCCCTGTTAATAACTTGACTAAGTATTTATCAATATAAATAAAACAATGACTGTTCCTTTGTTGTTGTATGGAAGTGAAAATTGGATAATGAAATCAAGGGATAAAAGCAGGATACAGACGGCGGAAATGCTATTTTTACGCAATGTGAAAGGATGCACAAGAGCGGATAGAATAAGGAATGAAACTATACGAGAAGAATTAAATATATATAAAACTGAAGATAAAATCAGCGAAAATAATAAGAAATAGACAGAACACTTAATGAGAATGAACAACGAAAGAATACTTAAAAGAACCTTCCTGTATAATCCCAGAGGAACAAGAGATTTTGGCCGACCACGTAGAAGATGGACTCCACTTTTAACTTCGCCGGAACAGGCTGCATAGCCTAAACCTTGTAGTAGAAGAAGAAGAAGTATTTATCAACACTCTGAGTTGCCCACACGGTAGAATTTGAATGTAGTATCAAAAAACCAATCGCTTTGGTATTCCTCAGAAATCCAGACAAAAATTAAGTTGGAATTTCTTTGTCACAAATTATTTATACAGCCGCCATATCGTCGTAGGTTAGATATTCTAGCTTCCACGCCAGCTGCTCGGGTTCGATTTTAGGCTAGATAGAAAGATGAAGAATTACTTGTGGTTTCTTTCGTGCGTTTTGTCGGTATATTTATCAACGAACCCTCGAAAGAGGGTCCTGAAACTCCGGAATCCCTCTTTCGGTGAGATAAAGGATTTTAAATCTCCACCTTGGGTCTAAGTGTGTCCCTATGCTAGTCTTCGACAGTGGCCTTGGTATTCTCCTAACACCGTTACCATTGATGCCCGCCATATTTATGTCTCTAATGCCCTTTGCCTACGTGTATTAATTTGTAAGTCCCGTGGGAAAGTAGTATAAAAGATGGGAAGGTAAATAAATAAAAAATTAAATAATTTCAAAACAATTTAATATCAGCAAAAAAAAAAAAAAACGATTGTTCTGCAAAAAACATCGACTATTCTCCACAAAGTACACTACAGATATCCAGCCGACTGGTTTATAAATGTTATCTGCAATTTTCTCGCAAAAAAAAAACCAATCAATCCAAAATAACATATCACGATCAACCGTCTCAAAAAAATAAAATAAAATAAAACAAAAATCGTGATTTTGTATTATTTTAGCAGGTTTTAAATATATACATCTTCCCATGCCCAATAGTAAGTTTTCTCTTCCTCCACTCATCTCTATTCTTCCAGTCACCATCCTGCAGTCCCCTGTCCTTCATAAAATTCATAACTTCGTCTATGCTTGTCTTCTTAGGTCTCCCTCTTATTTTCCTCCGATTTGGAATCCACTCTAAACTCCTGACTGGCAATCTATCTTCATACATCCTCTTCACGTGTCCAAACCATTGTAACGGTTTATTTCCCACAAATTGTATAAATGTTTCGTTAAAGTTAATTTTTTCTCGGATTATACTGCTTCTGATCCTGCCTAATTTAGAGTAATGTGCAGATTTTCTTACAAATTGAGATTTTGAAATAGAAATACTCTCTCACACCCCCACTTTCCCCTCCATCGATAGTATCATATGGTTTTGCACCAATAAATAATCAACAACATTATTTCCATTCATTTTTCTCAAAGTCTTTCTTTATCATTATTCCTCTCTATATATCTATCTCTATCCCTGCTTCATTAACCTGGATAATGGGAAATTCATCCGCAATGAGTAAACAACTTTCCAGGTAAATAATTATATCAGATTTTCCTGTAGATACTGTATTCTGGACATGTGGGCGCCATTTGCTTGTTCACAAAATTTCGAGCGAGAGAAAGAAAAACGTGGAACGGGTAAATATTTAGCAGTTAGAACTAATCATACTGCTAAGTCGTTAATGGAACCAGCTCTACGTTCTTGTTTAGAATGCCATCAATTCTGCATTATTTCAGAAACTTCAGGGTGATTACAAATGATTGGAGCGATTTCATGATTTTATGGTAGCTGTAGTATTCGACATATTTTCACGAACTTTTACAGATACATAGAGCAACTTCCCAGGTTTTTTTTGAGATGTTACAGGTGCTCCATATGCTCCCCCTTGGTGATTCTGCAGATATCAAGTCTGTAATCAAGTTCGTCCCATACTCGACGTAACATGTCCCTATTAATTTGTTCAAAGGCATTGATTATGCGAGCTCGCAGTTCTGGTAAGTCTACTGGTAAAGGAGGCACAAACACTGAATCTTTCACATACCCCCCAACAAAAAAATCGCACGGCGTCAAATCGGGGGGAGCGTGGAGGCCATGACAACAATTTCTGATCATTCTCTCCACTGCGACCGATCCATCGGTTTGGCAATCTCATGTTTAAAAATTCACGAACATCGTGATGGAAGTGTGGTGGAGCACCATCCTGCTGGTAGATGAAGGTCTCACTGTCGGTCGTCAGCTGCGGCATGAGCCAATTTTCCAGCATGTCCAGGTACACGTGTCCTGTAACGTTCTGCTCGCAGAAGAAAAAAGGGCCATAAACTTTGAACTGAGAAACCGCACAGAACACACTAACTTTTGGGGAGGTCGCGAATGTGCTGCACAATAACGCGGGGATTTTCTGTGCCCCAGATTCGCACATTGTGTTTGTTCACTTTGCCATTCACAAAGAATGTTGCTTCGTCACTGAAGACAAGTTTCTCACAAAACCATCCTCATCCATAAACTGCTGCATTTGTGTACAAAATTCAAACCGACTCACTTTGTCAATGGGCGTAAGGGCTTGTAGAAATTGTAAGGCTTGTAGAAATTGCAAGTGGTAAGGTTTATGCTTCAATCTTTTCCGCAAGATCTTCCAAACGGTCGGTTGTGGAATGTTCAGCTCTCTGCTCGCTTTTCGTGTTGATTTCTGTGGGCTACGTGTGAAACTCATCCGCACACTCTCAACCTTTTCTTCACTCACTGAAGGACGACCCGTTGATTTCCTTTTACAGAGGCATCCTGTAGCTTTAAATTGCGCATACCATCGCCGAATGGAGTTGGCACTCGGTGCATCTTTCTCGAACTTCGTTCTGAAGTGTCGTTGCACAGTTATCACAGATTGAGTTGAATGAAATTCAAGCACAGCATATGCTTTCTCCTCGCCTGTCGCCATCTTTGATAACTGCTGCGCTCTCTCGGTTTAAAGCTGAAACACGGCTGCGAGAGAAAACAAAAAAAAACCTTATGAGTTTTTATACATAACTTTAAAGTTCTGTGAAGATATGTCAAATAAGATCGCTACAATAAAATCATGAAATCGCTCCAATCATTTGTAATCACCGTGTATTGCAGAAACAATACACACAATTAAAGCTACTCAGGTTTGGCGACTTAATGTTATACAACATCTTAGTAGTCTTTCCTCGTGAACATTAGATAAGACACCCTCACTTCCACTCCAGCGACTTGGGTTAGATTCCTCATTTTATTCTTCTTCTTCTTAAGACCACAAGGGAAACTCAAAATTTTACAAAACAGTAGCCGTTCCAACGTTAACATACGGGTCTGAGACTTGGCCTTTAACGATCTCTAATAAACATATAATTGAGACAATAGAAATGAGATGTCTCAGATCTAAGAGATCAAAAGAGAAGTCAAGATATCAGAGATGAATTACAAATATATAATATAAACGAGAGAATATACAGAAATAAATGTAATTGGTTTGAACATATACAAAGAATGCCAAATAATCGTTTATCAAAACAGCTGCTTCATTATAAACCAAAACGTCGTTGGAAAGACGGCCTGCACCTGCAGCATATAGTGCACCGGGGAGCGGAACGGGCCAATAGGCCCATACCTTGAAGATGATTCTTCTTCTCCTGTTCTATAGGCATATGCCTGTTTATTTACACACACTTTGTCAATTATAATTACGTATCATTCCACCTCTTGAGGGGTCTGTCCACTTCTCTTTTTCCTCTAAAATGTAGGTTCTTCACTGCTTTAATAAGCCTCGTATCGTCAGCTCTGTCCACGTGGGCATTAGATTCCACGAGGCATTTCAAATCTCAACCTTGGGACTGGATATGTGATCCCCTCGTCTTTTTCGATTTAGATCGTGGCCCTTCCTGCTGATAACCAGGGAAATCCGCCATTGAGGACCTGTGTAATGTGTAGTTCAGAATCACGGTTCCTTGTCATCCCCATAATTATTTCATTTCAGTGATTGACTCACGTGGATGTAAGGTCTGAAGCCGAGTGGTAGATACGAACCTTCTATGCTTGTCCCGCCGAATGGAACGGGCCGGAATTTAAGCTTACAAAAGGTGAGGAACAAAAATAACGAAAAAAAAAACTTAAATCATCTTCACTAAAGGCATCAATCTAACTCACTGGTGCTATCCAATCCGTATGTTCATATCTGCGAGGATATAGACTCTATGTACATCCCTATCCTGAGCTAATGTTTTCCAATCATCCCCTGTATAATCTACTTCCGTCAAAACATGGTTAATATTATTCTCCCACCTCATTCTTAGCCTACCTACTGAGCGCTTTCCCTCTGGTTTTCATACATGGCGTTTCCAAGCCCTTATTTCATTCCAATATTCGTGCAACATGACCTGCCGATTGCAGTCTACGAGATATCACTTTTCTTATTATATCTAGTTTCCTACCAATTCCAGCATAAATAAATTCCTTTGGTTTTCTTATTTACAAACGATTGTAACATATAGCATCTACTTATTTTATTTATAGTACTCTGCAATGTGAATATGATGAAATTAGTCCTGTAATATTAGGCCTATTCCAAATCAGCATGCCTTGACGACTGAGAAAATAGAAAAAATACATGGAAAATGAGACCTGCCGAATTCGAATCTCAAACGCTATAACTTGATCTAACGCGCCCTAAATAATGTCCTTAAAAATAAAGTTCAATGAATTTTCACGACATATGAAATACACATAACATAACTTACAGTATACTAATTTATGCCTACATCCAAAGATCTTAGAATCGACATGATCAAAGACGATGAAATCTAAAAAAAAAAAAAATGAAGTGAAAAAGATAATAGCAATGCATTTTTTTAGATAGGAAGTGTAAAAATAAATTTAGTTTTAATACGTGTATTCTATTGCGTGAGACTTAAACCTTTGGGATTTGCTAGTAAAGGTGTAGGATTTTTATTTTTTACTGTACCGGTGTTCAATTTCATTTGTTGAATGTGTGTTAATTTCAGAATGTAGATGAGTAAGAGATACTGTGGTTGTAAAAAAAATTGCACCAACGAGCTCTGTGGTACTCAGAATCTCGGTTAAATTGAAACCACTCCCTGTTTCCTTGGAAACGAAACAGGATACCACAATAAAAATAGAAAATATGTGTCGCCATTTGTCATCCAACAAATATTTCTTTTACTTCCAGGTACATGTTTTATACTTTCTGCCCAACAGTTTATTGAATAAATCCTCTTAATAATAATAATAATAATAATAATAATAATAAATCACCATCATTCACTGGCAGTATCGGACCCGTAGGTTCATGGCCGCGCACATAGGCTCTCCATATGTCCCTATCCTGAGATGTTTTCAAATTATCCCTGTATAATATAACATGGACTCTTACTTTAAGGCAGGAAAGGATATTACGAGTATTTGAGAATAAAGTCCTTAGCAAAATTTTTGGACCAAAGAGAGATGAACAGACAGGTGAATGGAGAAGACTGCATAACAGTGAATTACATGGTCTTTATAGAAAGCCAGATATAATGAGAACAGTTAAGTCTCGTAGACTGCGATGGGCAGGACATGTGGCACGAACGGGGGAATGAAAGACGTGCATGGAAGTTTCTTGTAGGAAAACCAGAGGAAAAACGCCCAGTTGGTAGACTAAGAATGAGGTGGGAGAATAACATTAATTATGATTTGAGGGAAGTAGATTATACAGGGGATGATTGGAAAACATTGGCTCAAGATAGAGATATATGGAGAACTTATGTCCGCGCGGCCATGCACCTACGGTTTCGATAGTGCCAGTGAGTTACTTATCATATACGTACTTCCCTCAAATCATGGTTAATGGTATTCTCCCACCTCAATCTTGGCCTACCTACAGGTCGTTTTCCCTCTGGTTTTCCTGCAAGGAGTTTCCATACCGCTCTTTCATTCCCCATTCGTGTCATGTCCTACCATTTCCAATTTCCATGTGCATTGTGGGGACAGTTACTGAAAACAGCTTAATTAAGGAAGACTGTGTATGTATTTTTTTTGCGCGACAGTGCGTTTTGTCGTACTTACCAGCAATGGCGACCATTATTGAGAGTTCAACATCCTACATTTTGGGATTACCAACCTAAATAACTATACTGTAATATTATATTTACATCCACGTGCGGGAAGTAAAACCACTGCCCTCTATGTATACTACGTACAATATATACAGAAAATATGCTAAAGGTAGTGTTAATATACATTATACGAAACAAATCACTGCATTTTAAATGAACTGAACTTTATTTGAAACAATATAAAACAATAAATACGTACTTGCGGCCATGTTATCAATAATATTGTTCTCAAGGCCTCCTGTTGTTCCAACTAATAAACATTGCCCACACTGTTAATGTTAGTCAATTGTTTATAATGAACGCAAATATTTCCAACAAAGATGTTTGTTGTTTTACTATTATTTTTTTTTAAAACACCATCGCGCAAAATATAATGTACAACGCATGTTTGTGAAGTGTTTTACAGAATCTCGCAAACTAAAAACCTCGCTATCGCCCGGTTTTTAAACATTTTTCCTCGATTCTGTAAAAACAACTTTCCAACCTCGTATCGTAATATACTATTACTTATCATCCATACCAGTATTGGGACATGTGGCATGTTACGGTCTCAAAGAGGAATTTTCCATCCAGCGCTTTTTTAGACCTCCCAGCGATCTTTTGCCTTGAGGATTGTAACGAAGCATAGCTTTAGGAATTCTGTGAGATAGCATTCGATCAATATGGGCTTTTTAGTTGTTCTGGTAGTTTTGTATATAATGTAGAATGGGTCTACACCCATCCTCACTATTTTATGGTCCCACTTTGTATAGGCTGCTGTACGGCGCATAAATCGCGTCTCATTTGACGTTATTCGGCATTCGTTTCTTCTTCATATTGTGTATGCTTCTCAACCATATCTTCAACACTGGTCTTGCAAGAACCTTTTAATTCGTCATTTTGTGTTCTTTTGTACTAAAAATGGTTTCATAATACTATTAATTATCCCCGTTATTTTTGTGATATTTCTGACTTCATCTTGAAATGTTAAATTATAACCCAAATAATTAAATTCGTTTACTCTTTCTAAAATTTTATCAACAAAACAAGTTTGCTAGGTACAGGGTATTCCCCTCCCCCAAAAAAAGTTTTCTATTTTTTTTTTACTTGTAAAATTAATAATTTCATTAACATGATTTATTCAAATGTTGGTGACATTGGTGTTTTTCTTAAATCGAATTATTCCTGTAGTTATCCATGATCTGGAATTTAGATTAAGGACTCTCCTGTTGCTTCGTTATCATTTTACATCCATCATACCATCGGGGTAACCTAACTCCACCTTCTAGGTGCCCCAACCTAAAAAATGTATTACAATTCCACCAATGCAAGGGGAGAAAGCCAGAAATGCCATAAAAGGCAATCTGGTAACATTAAAAAAATATATATATGGAAATGCAAGTTATTATGCATTACAGGTAATCTTGTCATACCAAAATTTATAAAAAAACTAAAAAATGGTTATTCTTCCATTTATTATATGGATGCGAAACATTGTCTTTTACTTTAAGGGAGGAGAAAATATTACGAGTATTCGAAAAAGTTCTTAGGAAAATGTTTGAACAAAGTGAAACGAAGAGACAGGTGATTGGAAAAGATTACATGATCTTTATAGGAAACCAAATGTAATAAGAACAGTTAAGTTTCGTAGGCTGCGATGGGCAGAACATGTGACACAAATAGGGAAAGAAAGTGGGGTGTGAAAACTTTAAAACATTAGCTCAGGATAGGAAAGTATGGAAATCTTATGTCCGGGCGGCCATCAACCTCCAGATTCAATAGAGTCAGTGAGTTACGAGTAATTACGATCAATGAATTTATTTTCTTAACCTTTAATACTATAGAACAAAAAACCTTCTTCTTCTTCACGGTTTAGGCTTATTTACTAGCCTGTTCAGGTTCCAAATTGCTGCTCTTTCCATCTTTTCTTTGGTCTTCCCAAACTTCTTCTTCCTCGTGGTGAATAACTGTATGCTGCTTTTGGTATTCTATTCTCAGCCATCCTTGCCAAGTGTTCTTTCCAGTTTGTTCTGTATTTCTCTATTGTTGTGTTTAATTCCTCTACTTTTACTTGTCTTACTTTTGTTATGTTTTTTGTCTGTTTTTGATATCCTGCTATTAGTCTGACGAATCTCATTTCAGCAGCTTGTATTCTGGCAGATTGTTGTGTTGTCACTGTCCATGTTTCGGATCCATAAGTAATATAGGTACTGCCATTGTCTTGTATAATTTCATTATAGAGTCTTTCCTGGCTTTATTTTTTAAAATCTTTTTACTGTTCCTGTTATATAATTAAACTTATTTAATTTATTAGTTGAATGCAGGCTTTCACGGCCGGTAATCATGATGTTGAGTGATTCCGGGTTCTGTGGCCGTGGTCCATAGTTGGTGTTGATACCAGACGTTTCGCCCTCAACTGCGGAGGGCATCTTCAGTGGCGAGTGCTTCTAGGCGTGTTTCCTGGTCGGAAGCTCTACTTAGAGTGAACGCTGCGGGTGTTGTATTGATACTAGTGGTGGGAGCAGGGTGAGCGGGCGTGGCTCTTGCTGATTGGCTAATGGTCGTCTCCTTGTTGTCCCTAGTGTTGATGCATTTATTTTCTAGTGTACGGTACCAGGCCTTAGACAGTTTAATACCTTCCTCTTTTCTGTTAATATTTTCCTTATGCTTGTGTATTTCTATAGCCTCTCGATATAATCTAGGGAAATAATAGGAAGTTGTGGCTAAAACTTGTGTATCATCGAATAGAATCTGGTGTCCATTCATAATGGCATGTTCTGCTACAGCCGATTTATCCATTTCTCCTTGTCTGCAGTTTCTTTTGTGTTCTGATAAACGGGTGGCTATACTTCTTTTTTGTGGTCCCTATGTATGGTTTACCACACGAACAAGGAAGTCGATATACGCCGCAAGTGGAGAGAGGTGGCCGAGGATCCTTAGCTGAGCGAAGGCAGTCTTCTATTTTTCTTGTAGGTCTGTAAACTGTTTTTATGTTGTATTTTCGTAGGAGTTTTCCGATACGATCTGTGACTCTTTGTACATATGGTAAGTAGGCTATGCTGGTTGAGGGTGTGTTATCCATTCTGACGTGCTGTCTTCGTGGATGTATGGTTTGTCTTATTTCCTTGGATGTGTAGCCATTTTTCTGGAAACAATTGAACAGATGGTGTTGTTCTTGTTTAAGGTGTTGTGGTTGGCATAACTTAGTCGCTCTGTCGAACAGTGTCTTAATGACACCTCGCTTTTGTCTTGGATGGTGGTTAGAGTCTTTGTGCAGATATCGGTCTGTGTGTGTAGGTTTTCTGTAAACTGTATGTTGAATTTCCCCATTGCCAGTCCTTATTATTTGAACATCCAGGAAAGGAAGTCTTCCATTATCTTCTTTTTCCATAGTGAACTGTATTTTGTTGTGTCTGCTGTTAAGGTGTTGAAGGAAACGTTCCAATTCTTCACTGCCATGTCTCCATACTACGAATGTGTCATCAACATAGCGAAACCAATGTTCTGGAGACTTGGGAGCTGTTTTTAGTGCTTCTGTTTCGAATTTCTCCATGAAAAAATTCGCTACTACTGGGCTTAGAGGACTGCCCATGGCTACTCCGTCGGTCTGTTCATAGTAGCTGTTGTTCCATTGGAAGTAAGTAGTAGTTAGTACATGCCTGAATAAATTGGATATTTCTTCTGTGAAAATCTGTCTAATGTAGTCCATGGTCTCATTTACTGGCACCATGGTGAAAAGGGAAACCACATCGAAGCTAACCAGTATATCTTGAGATGTTACGTTTATATTCCGTAGTCTCTCAATGAAATGTGTCGAGTCTCTGATGTAGCTGTCCGTTTTTCCAAGGAGTGGTTTCAGAAGTCCTGTAAGATGCTTTGCCAGTAAGTAGGTCGGAGAACCGATGGCACTGACAATTGGCCGGAGTGGAATGTTGTTCTTGTGTATTTTTGGAAGACCATAGAGTCTTGGAGGTTGAGCTTCGGATACGCGTAATTTCTTCTTAATTCCTTCTGGCAAGGACGATTGCTTGATAAGATTGTTGGTTTTTCGAAGAATACCGGATGTAGGGTCTCGCTTGATAGGTTTGTATATATCTGGTGTCAGAATCTCTATTATTTTCTCTTTGTATTCATGTGTATTCATAACAACTGTAGAGTTTCCTTTATCGGCTGGTAAAATAGTGATATTATTATCATTATTTAAAGTTTTTAGCGCTAGTCTCTCCTTCTTAGTTAAATTGCTTTTCGGTGGTTGGGCGCGACGGAGTATTCTTGCAGCTTCATAACGAATTTCATCAGTTGTTTGCAAGGGGAGATTCTTGATGCTTGCCTCGATGTTAGAGATAATGTCCTCTACAGGTATTGATGTGGGGTGTGATAGCGTAGTTGCCTCCTTTTGATAGTACAGATGTTTCTTCAGTTGAGAGCGTGCGTGATGACAGGTTTGTTACGGTATGTTGTAGACCGACTGATTGCTGTAAGGGTCGCGATTGCATTTTTAGAAAGTCAAATTTCTTCATCTGCGTTCTAGTAGACTTTACCATGGTTGCTTCACTTGAGTTGTATGTAATGCTGTCGATCTTGTTCCAATCTTGGTAAGGAATGCTGTTACTGATTGTTATGTGAAGTGTAAAGAGTTTTGCGTCGTTGGTTGCTAACTCCTTCCGTATGTTGTTGGATCCGTTCTCTGAGTAGAGCACGTTCAGTACGGTCGTATATGCGATGGGCTTTTTTAGATCTAAAAGTCCTCCGTTGTTGCAGGAATTTGGGTATATATCCAGCGTCTCTGCACCGTAGTAAAAAAGTATAAGATGATAGTAATTGGGATTTCTTCTTCCGGAGTGTCTCCAGGTGTCGAATACGTAAATAACTTTCCTCCCCGTAGAGGCGTTTAATAGTTGAATGCAGGCTTTCACGGCCGGTAATCATGATGTTGAGTGATTCCGGGTTCTGTGGCCGTGGTCCATAGTTGGTGTTGATACCAGACGTTTCGCCCTCAACTGCGGAGGGCATCTTCAGTGGCGAGTGCTTCTAGGCGTGTTTCCTGGTCGGAAGCTCTACAGTTTACAGAAAACCTACACACACAGACCGATATCTGCACAAAGACTCTAACCACCATCCAAGACAAAAGCGAGGTGTCATTAAGACACTGTTCGACAGAGCGACTAAGTTATGCCAACCACAACACCTTAAACAAGAACAACACCATCTGTTCAATTGTTTCCAGAAAAATGGCTACACATCCAAGGAAATAAGACAAACCATACATCCACGAAGACAGCACGTCAGAATGGATAACACACCCTCAACCAGCATAGCCTACTTACCATATGTACAAAGAGTCACAGATCGTATCGGAAAACTCCTACGAAAATACAACATAAAAACAGTTTACAGACCTACAAGAAAAATAGAAGACTGCCTTCGCTCAGCTAAGGATCCTCGGCCACCTCTCTCCACTTGCGGCGTATATCGACTTCCTTGTTCGTGTGGTAAACCATACATAGGGACCACAAAAAGAAGTATAGCCACCCGTTTATCAGAACACAAAAGAAACTGCAGACAAGGAGAAATGGATAAATCGGCTGTAGCAGAACATGCCATTATGAATGGACACCAGATTCTATTCGATGATACACAAGTTTTAGCCACAACTTCCTATTATTTCCCTAGATTATATCGAGAGGCTATAGAAATACACAAGCATAAGGAAAATATTAACAGAAAAGAGGAAGGTATTAAACTGTCTAAGGCCTGGTACCGTACACTAGAAAATAAATGCATCAACACTAGGGACAACAAGGAGACGACCATTAGCCAATCAGCAAGAGCCACGCCCGCTCACCCTGCTCCCACCACTAGTATCAATACAACACCCGCAGCGTTCACTCTAAGTAGAGCTTCCGACCAGGAAACACGCCTAGAAGCACTCGCCACTGAAGATGCCCTCCGCAGTTGAGGGCGAAACGTCTGGTATCAACACCAACTATGGACCACGGCCACAGAACCCGGAATCACTCAACATCATTATTTAATTTATTATTTATATTTGTTCCCGCTGTGTATGATATTTCGCAACCTAGGAAGTTATATCTTACCACTTGTTCTATTGGTTTATTTTCTAATATTATATTTGTCCGAGCTGGATGAGCGTCCTTGAAGGCCATGTTTTTTTTATTTTTCTGATGATATTTCCATGTTGTATTTTTTTTATATTTCATTTTGTTTATATAGCATTCTTAGAACAAAAAACCAAAATCTCAAAATGTGTGCAACACAAGAATCTCTCTGTCCCTCTTCTCTAATGTTATATAACAAGCAGACTAACAAATACGAATATGAAAACCGTCATTTACATGTTCATTATTCATTTACAATCTTTCTTCTTAGAATTCTACTGAAACGTAAAACATAATTCTACATCTAAGAATTTTTCCAGGGAAAGAATTATTGTCTAGTTATTTTTTTATCTCGTTGCAAAGTTTTAAATTACGCAGAATAACAAATAAGAGCACGGATTTTTACAGAAATCGCATGAAATTTCATAGCTGCTGCAGCAAAATATCGCGTTTCCCAAATGTAGCGCTTCTAAAACAATGAATCGCGAGAGATTAAACAGAACGGCATGAGATTACACAATGCAATGTTTTTAACATACAACATGCAGAAACAATTCTCCTGAAACTAACTCTAGCCTACTTTACACTTCAATGTGTCCCTTGTTCACAAAACTGATAATAATGGAAGAGAGACATTTTCACAATTTTTTACTTATAAAATTATACTATTCTATTTGCAATACTAAACATGAAACAACATGCTGTTATCACGTAAACCGACTTAAATTCGTCGTCTAACCATAACACCACTGTTACGGATTTCCTTATAATTTTGATCATATAGTGCAGCGGTTCCCAACATTTTTTGACCCGCCAACCCCTTCCACAACGATCTGAGTTGGGTGAACCACGACTTTTAAATAAACATACAGTAGACATGCATAAAATTTAATTCCAAGCAAAAGGTTTAATAATCTTAAATTAGGGTTAAAGCCTAAAGTTACTCTAGTTACGGCTTAAAAGTTACACAACATGTAGGCCTAGCTGTAGCGAAATCATATGCATTCCTAACGTTGTTATATAACTGTAAATCAGACATTCGCGGTATATATTAATTTATTGTGAAAATAATTAGATACATTTCCGAAGTTACATATGTAACGCATTATAGGGTTAATTTAATTTTAAAAATACATTATTATTATTATTATTATTATTATTTATTATTATTATATTACAAAGCTGCAGAAATGAAGGAAACAATAATAGACCTAACCTCGAAACCCGTCATTACAGAAAAGTTTTGGGGAACCCCTTGAAATATTTGGCGAACCCCAGGTTAGTAAACGATGATAAAGTGTATTTCCCCATTGGTAAAAAATTAAAAGGTATAGATAAAATTAAAAGGTACAGACCTAAGGAGGCCCTTAGGATGGTAGGAGGTTAAGGTTCCAACCCTTCTAGATAATCATGAGATATCAGTCTGATTGTCAGCCCTGCATAACGGGCATATTTACAATTTAACAAGTAACTGGTACTCATTTCCGTTAGAGGCTGAGTTTATCCTAGGAACATAAAGCCACAAGAAGATTTAGGCCAGCTTAAAATATTTGACCCCACCGGGACTCGAAACCCTACCAGCTTGTAGCATACTGCATTATTGTATATCTGGCTTAACTTGGCAAAGAGAGAGATGGAGATATATGGGTAGATCCTCGACCGCTTTCGCTCAGTTACAAAAGAAAGAACCCACCTTGTTGTCAGTTTTCGTCTTCCCCCTTATCCCTATTAGCATTTGGTGAAGAAACACGGACAACAGTGGTGCGATTGAGAGAGGCGAGCACAGCTGTCTCTGTTTACAAATTTCTTGCAAAGTTAAGCCTGACAGACAATAACCAACAACGCTAAGCATGCCTCTTTTCCTTTTGGCGTCAAGTAATAAATTAATAGAATTGCTTTTGGGAAAAATCGTGGAAATCTCTAGCAATATGAAACCTAATTAGATCGTTGTGGTCTCGAGCGGGCCCGAGTTCAAGTCTCAGTCGGGACAAGTTTACTGGATGAGGTTTTTTCGAGGATTTTCCTCGCTTTTAAGATAAATGTCAGGAAACTTCAAGGTCCAAACTGTGCCCGAACATCATATGGCCAACATAATCATTAACATTCATATTCGCCTTAGATAAAGTTTATGATTAAGGACTCTCCAGACGCACCACTATCATCATCACGTAACTACGCCTTCCCAACCTCAGAAGTGGGTTACAATTACGCCAATGCCAGGAGAGAGAAACCAGAAATGTCGAAATGGCATTCTGGGGCATTGATATATATTGTCCACAGACGAAGTGAATGAAAGCAGTAGGTATTTCATACGTCATGAGTGTTCCTTTATTCTAAGGTAGTATGCCATTGTATCGCTTGCAGTTCCCCGTGCCCCCCCCCTTCGTCCCGTGCTTTCATTCTCTTCGTCTGTAGAATATATATATATATATATATACCCAAAACCAGAGAGAAAACGCCCAGTTGGTAGACCAAGAATAAGGTGGGAGAATAACATTAACTATGATTTGAGGGAAGTAGATTATACAGGGAATGATTGGGAAGCATTAGCTCAGGATAGGGATGTATGGAAAGCTTATGTACGCGCGGCCATGAACGTACGGGTTTGATAGTGCCAGTGAGTAAGTATATATATATATATATATATATTTTACCACCGCTGTGCTCGAGGTAGCGTGCTGCCTTGTTACGCAGCGGGCCCGGGTTTGATTCCCGATCGGTACAGGCTCCTGGGTGTTTTTTTTCTTCTGTAAAACACAAACGGATATGAATTCAGCAGCTGAGTAGTAGGCCAAGAGCCTTTCAGATCTGTCGCGCCATGAATTTAGTTTGTTTTTATTTAGTTGTTAGACAACTGTTAAGTCCAAAGCCTATAACCCAACACAAACAATTTACAGTTATATTTGTAACTGAGATGGATGAGTGGTTTACTGGAATCTTTAGCAAAGCAGATACCCGTGTCTTGCAAGTAATTATGAAGGAATTGTAATAAAATTAACGTGTCAATTAAACTCAAATTTAATTTTATTCAATTGCAAAAGAAGTATCAAAAACGTGAAAAAACTGAAGCAATCACAAAACCTTGATCGTGATGCAGATTTATTTTTACATTGGAATTGTTTATAGTTGCCATACCTTTATATATACAAATAAGTGTGAACCTGTCTGTTTGTCTGTCCTTTAACTAACTCCATGGCGCGACAGGCCTAGAAGCCCCTTGGCCTACCACACATCCACATGTGTTAATCATAAGTAATGCCACGAGTGATTTCCAAATTCTCTAGATAAATTCACTCCTCACTTCGTGAGTCGTGAATTTATCGATAATTTGGAAATCACTCGTGGCATTTGTTAGGACTATTTAACGAATAAAATTAAGCTGTTTACTCACAAATCATTATTTAACTATAGTTATTTTAAAATATTTATATATTTAATGTAAACGGCGATGTTTGAAAACAAATGAAAACGATAGGTACGCTTCTACTGCTTCTTTGGTTATCACTGCAACCAGATCATACTATTTATTGCCAAAGGAACGCAATATTGTAAGAATGCTCTCTAGTGGAGAAAAAATGAAACACATCAATCTGTATATTAATTCATTTCTGATGTCGTATGATGTAAATATGACAATTATATTTTTCTCGATTATTACCTGGGAAAAAATACATTTAAGAAAGTGCAAACAGTGGTTTCTTTTTTTGGTGGTATAATCAATTGCTACAAATGTTGACATGTAAGCACTATTATATACAATCTGGTAGCCGTATTTGTTATAGGCTCAGTCACTGCAAAATAACGGTCAGACCTGTTCAGAATATTAAAAAGGAGGAGCTTTGTTTAATATATGATAATCCTAACACTGATAAATATTTCGTGAAACACGACTCTGATTGGTTGTAAAACAGAAATCATTGAAACGTGATTGGTCATTGACTCCCATTTGGGGCATGAGTTAAATAGTCACTGAGATAGATGATCATCTATCCAGTGTAGGAGTGACATGTGGTCACAGCATGTCGGGTCTCCCAGCCCTTATATCAGGTTTTCTCAACATGGTGCAGCTACTTATTGTAGCTACCCAAATGTATCACGATGCTGGGTGGGTACCGGTTCCACAGTGGCCGAAATTCCATGAAAAAATTTCTTCCCCCATGTAGACCCGAACTAACGCAAGTCCCGTAGCTCTGCGCTAAGGTATCTTGCTTAAACCACTCAGCTATGGCGGGGGACTTGTCTGCCCTTTATGGACTCAAAAACTATTCGACCGATTTGATATTACCCTACGCACTACAGGGTCGGAGCTTAAAAAAAGTAGCTTTTTGGACGCTTAAATGGCTTACGCACCTAAGCCATAAAAAATACACCAATTGCATGTACACGGAATTGAATATTTGAAAATAATCTACAAAATGTCCGGCACAGCATGTCTGTATTTTACGACAACTCACAATAACAATTTTATCTTTCAGCTCACTTATGCCAAGAAGATCGGGATGAGTAGATTCCTGGGCAAGCGTAGTAAGCGCACGGCGGGTATTCTTTTACGGATAACTCAAAATAACCATTTTATGCCAAGAATATCAGGATAAGTAGATTCCAGGCCAACGCCGGGTAATGAGGTATCTAAAAATAATTACAATATATATTTGTATTTTTTTTTTTACTTTTTCAATTAAACATAAAAACACATTTAATTTATTTAGGCGTACAGCACAAGCCGGGAATTACTATAGTAATTCTGCCTGAGGGCAGATCTTTCACTGCAATCATAGCATTTTCATGCTATGCTTTGCAGCTTTACTAGGGAAATATGGGTATTAACTAGTAAACTATAAAGCTATGGTCATGGTCCAGTTTTTGCTTTTGCAACTGACTTAATGACTATCTTGACAAATGAAAGCAGTAACGTTTTAAAGTTGTTAATATATAAGTCGTGTGATCGGGGAAAAGAATGTAATTTTATCAGAAATGAGACAGCCTGAAACTGATGAATTATTAAAATAACTGAGTACTTGAGACAGATGTTTATCTGCAGATAACGAGACCATATTTAAAATGCATGCGTCAACTTTTACAGAACTTTCAAAATAATCTAGCTTTAAACATGTACAGTAAAGCCAGGTATAAAATGTTTCAAACTGCTAACTGAATGAACAAACAACATTATCTTAAATCGTGTCATGATTTATCTTTAGAGAACAGATAAGCATCGTTAATTTGCTTCACTGTACTTCCTGCTAATAATAATAAGTGGCGTTTTCTATCAACAATATTAAATTAAATATATTAACCTTTTTAAGATAATAATAAAAAAACTCCATTCCACCCGGTTTTCGTCACTAGATTTTAGAATTGAAACATATTCTTCTGCACTTCCTTGATTAGGCATTAGTTGTCAGTTCCGTCTTCACTAGTGGATCTAAGACTATCTCTTCCGAGGACGTCCGACATCTCTTCTTCCTCCTGGAAAATAATGTAATATTTTAATTGGTAATCTATTTTCTTCCATTCTTTCTACATGTTCTTTCCACTGAATCTTGTGGTTAAATATATTTTCTTTTATGGAGTAAATCTGCAGTTCTTCACGGATATCCTCGTTTCTTGTCCGGTCCATTCTAGTGCATCCTTTTACTCTTCTTAAAAATCTAATCTCGGCTGATGGTCTTGTTCGGTAGTGATAATCCAAGTTTCACTCCCATACAGAAGGACAGGGACATCCATTGTTTTATAAATGTTTAATTTTGTTTGTTTATGGGCTTTATTATTCAACGTTCTATTTATTGTGCCACAAATAGCTTGACACTGATGAGTTTTATGTTCAATATCTTTATAATATCCATAGCTGATATCACATCCTAAATACTTAACGTGGGATACTTGTTCAATAATTTCCGTCTCTTATTAATATTTTTGCATGCAGAGTGTTTCTTCCACAAAATGCCATTACTTTTGTTTTACTTACAGAAATTTTAAAATTATAATCGCTACATGTTGTATTTAGAGCATTGAAACATTTCCGACTTATTTAGCAATTTTCATATTTTTTTCCACAACATTTTTCTGTGCCCAATTAATCTACTATCATTCTCCTCCATAGCTCTCTTCCATTTCAATCTCCTACGTCCAATATTTTTCCCTCATGCTAATCAAACTACAATCAAGCCACATTATATTTTTATTCAATCTAACAATACAAGTAGGCCTATATCAAGAAATCGGAGGTAATTGTAGAAAATGTTCAGTATATGTCTTTAGGGACCAAAGTTATGCTAGCGGACTACACATCCTATCATTTTATCTAAATTAATTTTTCCAACGGCAATTAATTTTGCACTTCACAGATCAATAATATTATTACTTTGTTGTTACTATATTTTTTTGCGAATATTAATTCTACTGCATTAAAAACAAGAGAGATAAGTAACCCCCCCCCCCAAGCGAGATTACTCTTAAAATACCTTACGACTGGATCATGTGTAAAAAAACGGAGAATGTATTGGGAGAATAACATAAAAGTTACGGAGCATTGCTGTGTGTTAACGAAAGTACATAATGCTTTAATTAAATATGTCGGTTTTATATAGTTGGAGTCCTCCAGAAACAAATGAGATAAAAACAATTGGTTTCTGAACAGAAAGTTTCGTAAAAAAATGCACCAAATAAAACAGGAAGACAGTTTACCGGGTCGATTAATAAAACATTTGAATACTGCAACTGAAATACAATAAGAAAATCGTATAGCTAGAATACTTGAAAACGATGGAACAAAAGAGGGAATAAAATGACTAGATGATTCTGACTTAAAGGAAGTCGAGACTAAAACGAAAACTGAAAGATAAAGCTTTTAATACTCAGAGTTAAAGCGTCATTTGAATCATCATCATCAACAATCACGGATTAAGCCCATGTGGCTTGTTCCGGTCTCATATATTCTCATTCAAAAGTTGGATCTAAAAATTATTAATTCTAATGTGGCAGACTAGTGCAATGGATTTAAGCCCCATTTATAAAGAAGCAAAACTATCTTTTGTTAGAAGATAATGACAATCTCTTCTTCGGTCTACCAACATTCCTGCGTCCTTTTGGTTTGTATTTAAGTATAATTTTGAAAAAAAAAAAATATATATATATATATATATATAAGTTATATTTTCGTTCGAGATCACTGCAGTATTTTTTAATTATATATATATATGTAATGTTCAATACCCAATTTACTATTGCCCTCGATGAGCACCTACGTTTTGCCAAACTTTAATCATGTTTATTATCGTGGATATACAGTTCCCTAGGATCAATCCGAATACTAACTTCCCAACTATGCTCAGAGCTTTCCTAACGGTCTTTTCCCCAACAGTTTCCCAATAAACACTTTCAAAGCATTTCCACCACATCTGTGGTCTCGAGGTAGCGTGCTGCCTTGTCACGCAGCTGACCCGGGTTCGATTACCTGTCGGGACAAGTGAGATTTATTCCGGGGTTTTCCCTCATCTGTAAGACAATGTCAGGAAGCTCAGAGGCTCAAAAACGGTCCCTGAACATAATCTACGTAGACCATCATCATTATCATCCCTCGGCGTGGAAAACAATGGGAAGCTGCCTACCACACCTATAATTCCCTATTAAAGCTGCGAGCATATCATGGAAATGTTATGATTGCAGTGAAAGACCGTCCTGGGACAGAACACTATAGAATCTACTGCACTATTCTAACTACATGATTGCCCACCTCAAACAGGAGCACATATCTATGTTCATTTAATTGTTAATTTCTGATTAGATGAAAAGTATACATTCAGACTTCTAAAATAGTTTATACGAATAGGGACCTAAATATCGACATTTAAAATACAGGAGAAAACACAAAATTGTCATTTACAAAAACAACATTGCCTGTGTTCTAATCCAATCGACGTTCCCCAGGTGACACCCAACTTGTATAAAATCTAAATACATTATCCTGTCTCCCTATGCAAAACACTAGCTCATAAATCAGAATCAGTCACACACGAAAGCACAAATTTGTGACAATGATAATCAGGGCAACGCCAGCTTGCCATCACAATTCCTTTTTATGTAAGTATGGCGAACAGGTGAAGACCTACATATACATAACATGAACAAGATTTTAAACAGACCATGGACGCGTTTTTATACAGGCTTCTGGGAAAACAAAATGTCGGACCATGATGCATTCACTTCCGCTCTAATATATATTCGGCTTCACAAGCGTCTTCGTGGAAACATTCACCATATTACAACTAACTACCGTTTCGTCAGAAACTTCATGAAAAAACTCATTTTACATGCTTTGAAGGGTAATAGAGAATTCAAGATAAACATTTAAAAATAACATACATAATGCATCGTTAGCTTAATTTCAAAACCTCGTAACCCGTTTTTTGTTACTTCTGCTAATAGTTGGATATCTTAATATATAAAAATGAATGTTTGTTTGTTCGTACGTACTTTATGCGCGGCCATACCGTTGATCCGATTGTGATGGGGCTTTTTGCAAAATGTTCAGGAGATTCCCGGGATGAACATAAGCTATAAGAGAGTTGTGATACCCAACTCTTACACTCTTAAAAATAGCCCTTTGTAGTGGAAAACGTGGACGCTTAAATGGCTTACGCTGCCTAAACCATAACAGAAACACAAAATTAATGTACATAGAATTGAATATCTCAAAAAGCTCTACAGAAAAAAAAAAAGTCGGCGACAGCATATGTTTATCTCTTACGGATAACTCACAATAACCATTTTGGTCTTTCATTTATGCCAGGAAGATCGAGATAAGTACGTAGATCCCTGAGCAAGCATAGCAGCAGATGGCGAGTATTCTTTTGCGGATAACTCACAATAATGAATTTTGTCTTTTATCTCATTTATACCAAGAAGATCGAGATAAGTAGATTTGGGCAACACCGGGTAATCAGCATGGGGAATCTTAAAATAATTACGGTGTACATTTATAATTATGTTTCATTTTACTTATTCAATTAATCATAAGAATTAAACTAATTTTCGTCTTTCGCCTCATTTATGCCAAAAAGATCGGGATGAGTAGATTCCCGGACAACGCCGGGTAAACAGCACGGGGTATCTAAAAATAATGATATAAAGTTCTCCTCAAACTTATGTAACTAAACATAAAACACATTAATTTTCGTATTTCAGCTCATTTATGCCAAGAAGATCGGGATAAGTAGATTTCCGGGCAAAGCCGGTTAATCAGCACCGGGGGTATCTAATATAAATTTATAATTATTTTTCCATTTACTTATTCAACTAAACATAAAAGTACATTAATTTCCATTTATTTAGGCGTCGGAGCGCACGCCGAGTATTAGCTAGTTAACAATAAAAAAGAAAAGCTAGTGTAAATAATAAGGAAATAGTCTAATGAAACAAAAAACAAAAACAAAAAGTTAACTTTATTTCCTTCAAAATAAACATCTTTATTGTCTAATACAGCTTTCCCTATATATGATTTCCGAACCATTGGACGCTTGGAGGTTCACAAAATTCCGTGACGAAACCAAATGACAAACAGATTTATTCTAAAAAAATTTCAATTGCATGTGAATGTTTTTTATCCAAATCTATTTCATTTCCAGTATATTATTATAAGCTTTTTATACTTGTAATACGCAGTAATTAGATAAAATATTATCAATCATATTATTTTTTTGGATTCCGAATTGCAAATGTATTAGTCCATAATTCGAAGCACACAAACATACGGTGCAGAAATTTAGCAGTTGATTAAAAAATGTGGGTTTAAAAATTATATCTACTGAAATGGATTACTTTAGATGTTCAACTAGACATTCTAAATTAGGGGGGGGGAAATCAGAAATACAATCACCAATTCAATATTAGATTTTGTGAGATGCAGACAACTAGAATGGTATGGTCATATACTTAGAATGCCAGAGATAAGATAACCAGACAAGCTTTGGAATGGATTCCACCTGGGAAAGAAAAGAGAGGTCAACCTAGATTTAAATGGATGGATAATAGAGGTATGAGGAAGGGAGGTAGGTCTGGAAGATTTGGAATCGGAAGATAGAGAAGAATGGAAAACGAAGATAGATTTAAAAAGCTTTGGGCACAGGAAGATGTTTTATTACATAAACCCGTTTATAAATAAATGAATAAAAATAAATTATTTTGTTACGTAAAAATGTTTGAATAGAATTTGAAAATGTTTAATTAGATTACTGATACTAACTGGCATTGTAACTCCAAGCGCGACAGGCCTAGAAGGCCCTTGGCATTTATAGAACCCGGAAATTCATGGCCGGGCGAATACAAGCTCTCCATATATCACTATTCTTAGCTAATATTCTCGAATGATCATACATGCTTATCCTGTCATTAGCATTTTCCAACCATTGCTAATATAAATCACCTTTTTTCAAATCATATCGGTCTAGACTCTAGGTGGTCCTTAACTCTGGTCCGAAAATGGTGGGTTCATCCTCCGGATGAGACTTTAAGCCGTGGGTTCCTAGTTTTCAGATTCATAAAATAACATCAAGCCTGAATTAGAATATCTTAGCACAATTTAATCAGCCTTTCCCGTTAGTAATAACTGAGTATTTTTTAGGCGTTGTGATGCGCTAACCATATGTCATTAGCTGACATCTCTGAGAAAATAAGTTTAACTAAATTATTTTGGTAACTTAATTCCCGATAGGAGCATCCCTGTTTCCACGAGAATAAGCATGTACAGACTAGACTCAAATCATTGTTAATGTTAATCTCCCACCTCATTTTTCCGATCTATTGGGCGCTTTCTCTCTGGTTCTCATACAAGACTTTTCCATGTCCCCATTCTTATCACATGACCATCTGAAGCCTGAAAAAGAGGCTACTGTAGAAAATGTATTGTTCTCGCAAACGGCTTTGGATAGTTCCACTAAAGACTTGAGCTGTTAAGTAAAATACAGTAAAACCTGCTCAAAGCGGAATCGCAAGGGACCATTATTATTTTCCATATTATACAAAATTCCGTATTATAAAAAAAACTAAAAATTATTAATAATCTTAGATTATGACTTTTTACGTACCTTGGATTAATTGTAGTTCGGTTGCCTTTGAAAAGTGAAGTATAGTATGTATGAGCGAGTTCGAAGGTAAAGCGCGAAAAAAAAAAGTCCTGTTTCGTCAGCGTTAAAAATGTCTCTTAGGTGCGAATCCTGAAATTAAAGCATGCAGTTTCCGCTCACTAACTATACTTTCGTCCACATCCATTGATTTCCCGCAAATTTCATTCCAGACTACATTGTGTTCTCTAGCCAACCTAAAGGTGCCCTGAAATTGTTATTTCCTAGGGATTTAGCAACAGCTAGAGCTTGACTTTGGTCCGGAAATTTGGATATTTATCTTCAATTACTTTCACTTTTCCGTTTAATGGCAATGATATATATGTTTTAGCCATCTTTATTCCGTAAATTCTGAACGCTACCTGTGAAAGATCGCTTTCAGAACTTATGTGTATTTAGCATAACGGGTGTGCAATGAGGTCGAAATAAAATTTCAGGTACAAGTAGAATCTCTACTTACCCGGCGGCAGGAATCATTTCTTTTTTTTTCTGGCCTAACGGGAATTCAATGAAGCGGAAACTAATTTATTTCTCTGTGTTTCCGCTTTATAAAACATTTTTTCATGAATTGTGTAGAAATGTCCTTTCGTTTCCGCGTTGGACAGATTCCGTTTTATGCAAAATAAATACACGTAAAATTATTATTATTTCGCAGAGACCAATAAATGTGTTCACATTGGACAGACTTCCGCATTATTCACGTTCAGGATTAAACAAGTTTTACTGTACTACCTATAATCAATGTCTGAGATTAATGCTTCAATACTGCAATATGACCATACATTATTCTTTAATGAATTATTATACATCCTTTCCTTCTTGACCAAACAGTGCCGCAAGAAAAAAAAAATATATATCTGAAAATCTACCCATCCATGAATTGAACCTCAATCCTAAGGATCAAGAACAAGGACTACTCACATACTGTCGGTCACAAACTTTTAATCTCCATGCGTTAAGACAAATTAAATTGAAGACAAAAACTAACGTCTGGCTTTCAAAATGCGGGTGAAAAATTGACCAACAGTAACGTTCTAGGCGCCGGGACCTTAGTCTAGTGGTGGCATGAAAACGGAAAAACACACACAAATACATCACACATTTTTACAGACTAAATCTGGTTAAGTGGCAAGGTATTTATTATAAACTGCAAAATAATAAGTTTGATCCAATTGAGCAATGCTACTTGAGTACCTTATGTTCACGTATTAAATTAAATATCGTACATTTTTTCATTAGGAATTATTATTATTGGACTAGTGGTAATGCTCCTTGCCTCTGGTTCCGAGGGTCGCGGGTTCAAACCCGGCCGGGGTCGATGGATTTTTTAGGACGGAAAAATCCAAGGAGCAAGTCCTCCGGGAGGGACTTTAAGCCATGGGTCCCGAGTCTGAAGATTTTCAGGCTCGTAAAAAATCCTTAAGCCTGAACGAAAAGGACTCTAAGCAAAATTTACCTAATTTTCCCGTCCTAGTACTACCTTGGTTTCCTACATGTCAATATGAGGCGGAACCCTGACCACGGACCACTCAAAAATGACATCTATACGAAAACAAGTGTAACTAAATTAGTATGGTTCAAATTCTCCCTTGTAGGGGGAGAGCGCCTAAATCTCTGTAAAGGGAAAACATAGGTTTACAATAGAATTATTATTACTGAACAGGTTTTAAATGTATACATCTTCCTGTGCCCAACAATTAGTTTCGATTCTCTTCCTCCATTCATCTCTATCCTTCCAGTCGCCATCCTGCAGTCCCGTGTCCATCAAATTCATAATTCCCTCTAACCGTGTCTTCTTAGGTCTCCCTCTTCTATTCCTACAATTTTGAAAACGAAAAGTTAAAAAAAAAAGTTATAGTGGATAAGTTTGTCCATCATTTTTTCTTTGTTGTTTAAAAATAATTTTGTATATTTCTTATTTTTAAAACTTATTACAGTCATCTGAAATTCCGATATTGAATCAATTTGGGTGTTAGTATTTTTTACATCTTTAAACAAAGTTTGGCTGGAGAAAATTATAACAATGTCCAATTTAAAACATAGCGCAGATCCTTCAGAACCCAGAGGCAGGAGACAACCTCAAAGAATGCAGGACAACGCACATACAATTTGCGCATGATTCAACGGTCAACGACCCATTCTTCTCTTTTCTTTTACAGATGTAACTTTTTAACAAAAGAAGGAAGAGAGAACAATTCCCGTAACTACCAACAAAAGAGACTAAGAACTACGGCATGCATAATGTGATGAACCTTCCGAGCAAAGCAAATAGAACTCTCCAATTTGTTAAAATACTGATCACAGAAGCCAGCATATTTAACTCATCACCTTTATTTTTGAGTCAGGCATTAAATATGACATCCACTTGTGCTATTTACAGATGTCGAGTCCTCCAACTGGTTTTCTCAACCTAGTGCCGATACTCATCGTAGCTTCCGAAATTCATCCCGATGATGGATGGGACACCGGGGCCCCTAATGGCAAAATTCTATGAACAAATTTCTTATACCATGGGAACTCGAAGCAGTACAAATCCCATCAACTCTGCAAGAACGTTTGATACCTTAAACCGCTCGGCTACGGACAGGAAGGCCGGCCTAAGCAGACATGGTAGAACAATATAGATTTTTTTACACGCTTTATATTAGCTCCGCCTGTATCTATCTACGTAACGGAATTTTTCAACACGATTTTCACCCACTTAAAACATTGGATCGACTTGAAACTTTGTATACTTGTAAAGGACAAATGACAATACAATAATTTCATAAATAATATGTAATAGGTTGCGGACTTATCGACTTTTTAGTCCATCGTTGTACGAAATTAATATTATATCCTCTGTTAGCTCAGTTGATAGAGTGGTGGACCGTAGTGGTATATAATTTTAGGAATCCATAAGTCGGTGGTTCAAATCCGGCCCGGAGGATTTTTTAGAAGAGTATTACTTTTAGCTCATACTCGAATAGTATCGAATTTAAAGCCATTTTTATCTTATTCTGTAAAATATTAAAGACAATTTTGTAAACTTACCACATTGTAATTTATCAAAAAAATATGAGGATACGATTAACTGTAACTATTTATCTATATTAAAATATTCAAAAATATAATAATGTTAGATAGCAATAATTTAAAAAATATATAATTATATTCGTGCCTAGACACTAAAAATATCGTAAGCAATTTATTTCCATGGGATTCCGGTTTATGAAAATCAATTAAACAAAAGTTTAAAAAATAAATAATAGTTTAAAAAACTAAAACAACACGCTTTATTAGAAAACCAAACTAAAAAATAAAAAATAAATAATAGTTTAAAAAACTAAAACAACACGCTTTATTAGAAAACCGAACTAAATAATGAAAAATAATTTTAATTTCCAACACGCTTGGGACAAAATTAAAGTGGTCGACCAAAAAATCAACTCCAACACATCTAGAATAAAACTAGAGTTATCTATAAAAAAATAATATTAGCATCAAAAGCGTGGGGTGTTTTTTTTTATGGTTTTTACGCTTTCTTCTTAGAGACTTTACTTTCACCAATATCTGTTTTATTATCAAATATATTAATTGATAAAGAGCACCCCACGCTTTTGATGGTATTTTTTTTGTAGGTAACTCTAGTTTTATTCTAGACGTGTTGGAGATGATTTTTTGTTGGCCACTTTAATTTTATCCCAAGCGTGTTGGAAATCGAAATTATTTTTTTCATTTTTTTCTAATAAAGCGTGTTGTTTTAGTTTTTTAAAACTATTATTTGTTTCTTTCTCGTTTTCCTTTCGTTTACACTGTCCTTTTTTTTTTTTTTAGATTTGTTAACTGTTTTTACCTTATTCACACATACAAACACAAAGAGAGGATACACACCCAGACCCAAGGTGGAGACTTAAAATCCCCTACCTCGCAGGGAATCGAACCCGGGTCGCCGGGGTGGAAGGTAGGGACTCTCCAACTACGTCACAGCGACGGACTAGATGAAGATAGAAATATCCTTGAAGACCTAAGCAACTAAAGATAAATCTGACTATTGCGAATTCGAAAGATGTACACTTGCATTATAAAACTGAATATAAACACTATAGGAAATTTTATATACCATCCTTACCCACACTAGAAAAATGAATGTTTAATATTCTATTCAGATTTTGTCTCATTTCAGCATGGTTTTTAAAAATGACCGGAAAATGTAACATTATAGTACCATGCATTGTAATATTTACAAAAATGACGCATTTTCTCCATCTCGTGTATAAACCATCAAACTTTAATGAGCAAGTTTACAATAAGGAAGTAAAGATAACCAATAACAATTATATCAACACAAATAATATGTTCATATCATTAGTGCCTATTTCATTATAACTAACTAACTAACTCACTGGCACTATCGAACCCGAAGGTTCATGGCCGCGCGGACATAAGCTCTCCATACATCCCTATCCTGAGCTAATACTTTCCAATCATTCCCTGTATAATCTACTTCCCTCAAATCATAGTTAATGTTGTTCTCCCACCTCATTCTTGGTCTACCAACTGGGCGTTTTCCCTCTGGCTTTCCTACAAGAAGTTTCCATGCACGTCTTTCATTCCCCATACGCGCAACATGTCCTGCCCATCGCAGTCTACGAGACTTAACTGTTCTTATTATATCTGGCTTCCTATAAAGACCATGTAGTTCATTGTTATGTAGTCTTCTCCATTCACCTGTCTGTTCACCTCTCTTTGGTCCAAAAATTTTCCTAAGTACTTTATTCTCAAATACTCGTAATCTCCTTTCCTCCCTTAAAGTAAGAGTCCATGTTTCGCACCCATATAATATAACTGGTAGAATAATAGTTTTATATATTTTCAGTTTAACGTTTTTTGAAAGGAGTTGGGACATCAAGAGTCTCTGCAATGCATAATAGCATGCATTTCCAGAATTGAGCCTATGTTTAATTTCTTTGTGCATCTCATTCCTATTTGTGATTATTGTTCCTAGGTATTTGAATTCAGCCACTTCCTCAAAATTTCCCTCATTTGTCAATAGCTGTCCATTTCCATTATATACTGAATTTCTACGTGTGACCATATATTTAGTTTTACTGATATTTATTTCCAGTCCTAATTTCTTAGTGTTACTCAATAGTGTGTGCGTGTTGGCCTTTAGTATCTCCTCGCTATCGGCCAGTAGTACTACATCATCAGCATAAACTAACAGCTTATTAATACCATTCAGCTGTAAGCCTTCCTCATTCTCTAAAGATTTAATGGCATGCTCTAGTACAAAATTAAATAGTAAAGGAGATAGTGCATCTCCTTGCTTCAACCCATTCTGGATTTCAAAAGTGTCTGAAAACTGTTTGCCTACACGCACCCTACTCTTTGAGCCATTTAGACACATTCGTATAAGTCTAACTAACTTTTTAGGAATTCCGAACTCCAGCAGGATACTATATAAACTTCTCCCTCTTAATTGAATCATATGCTTTTTTGAAGTCTACATATAGTTGATGTACAGTACCATTATATTCCCATTTCTTCTCTAAAATCTGTCTTAAACTGAAAATCTGATCTGTTGTAGACCTGTTTCTTCTAAATGCACATTGATGATCTCCTAGAATGTCATCAATATAGGGAGTAAGTCTGCTTACTAATATATTTGTTAGAATTTTGTACGAAGTTGAAAGTAATGAGATGCCCCTGTAGTTGTTGCAATCTGTTTTATCTCCTTTCTTATAAATTGGTATGATAATTGATTCCTTCCATTCATCTGGAAGAGCTTCTTTTTCCCAAATCTTACTAAGCAACCAGCGTATCTTGTCCATCAATTTTTCTCCCCCTGATTTTATCAGTTCTGCTGGGATCTCATCTGAACCTGATGCTTTATACATCTTCAATTTTTCAATCGCCATTTCAACCTCTAATGCACTTGGCTCTGCGACTAGCATTTCTGCTGTCTGTAAATTATCCTCCTCAATGTCCTGTTCTGTATGTACATTTAATAGCTGATTAAAGTAACCTTTCCATCTATTTAATATACTCCTAGAATCTGCAATCATATCCCCATTTTCATTCCGAATTATGTTTGTTCTAGCCTGAAACCCTTTCTTCTCTATACTAATTCCCTGATATAATTCTCTAATGTTCCTATTTTTTGCATTCATTTCAAGATCTTTAATCTTCTCTCTCAAATATTCCCTCTTTTTACTCTTTAGTAACTTGGTGGTTTCCCGTCTAACACTACCCAATTGCTCTAAATTTGCCTCATTTGGCTCGTGTAACCATTTCACTTTTGCTAGCTTTCTTTTCTTTACAATGTCGACACATTCCTCATCAAACCATTTCTTGTTTTGCCTCTTTTTTTAAACAACCAATGCTTTCTGATGCTGACAATTTAATAGTATCTCTTATAGCCTCCCATTCTTTATTTATATCAGTTTCTTCTTCGTTTGCCACATTGTCATCTGAAGATTCCAGTACTTCAAATCTATTAGCAATTTTGATTTGGTATTCTTGTCGCATTTCATCATTTTTCAAGTTTTTTATTATTCATATTTTACAGAATCATCATTAGCGTTCGTTCCTCTCATAATCGATAGCCGTTGTTCCCTGATTTTCATGTTTCCTCTGACCAGATTATGATTCGAATTGCGTCAGTCTGTCCCTCTAACTGATCTAACATCAATGATGCTACTGTGGCCAAGCGTTTATTCCACTAATACATGATCTATCTGGTTCCAAGTATCCTCCATCTGGGGACGTCCAGGTGTATTTATGAATATCCCTTATGCTGAAATGTTGTGCTCTTAACAATGAGTATTCTTCGATGTGGCAAATGTGACTAATCTAACGCCCGATTGTCGTTACTATCTTCATGAAGACTGAATTTGCCCTATTGTTGGTTTGAATATATCTTCCCGCCCCACCTTTTGCATTAAAATCTTCCTAAGACAATTTTCATCTGATATCTTGAAAGGCTATCAAATAAGCATTCTAATTCTTCATAGAACTCATCCTTGATCTTGTCATCTTTATCTTCTGTGGGGGCATGTACATTTACAATTATAAAATCATGTCGTTTACCCTTTAGAATTATGTATGATATCCTATCACTAACAAACTTAATATCTCGGATAGCGGATAGGATCCTCCTTCTGACTAAAAAACCCGTTCCAAATGCAGGTCTTTCTGCACCCCCGTAGTATAACGCAAAGCTTCCTGATTCCTGACTACCTTCTCCTGGCCACCTAACTTCCTGTAAAGCGACTATATCCAAGGGCGATTTATCCAATTCCCGCGTTAATATCTCTAGTGCCCCGCTATTGTATAAAGTCCTAAATAGACTAACTAAAAACAAATGATTTCACAAGAAAAAGTATTTTAATAGTTATTAATTTACATTTCATTTTATCAAATAAGCCAATTCATTCTGAGTATATGTTTAAATAATCAAACTCGAATATGAAATAAAATTATATACATAGTATGGATTGACAGTGTTTTTACGAATCTCAACTCATCCTTAGAACTCATTTCCAATCGTTGAAATGGTAACTCTGCTATTATGGACTTATCCATAAAAACATATACTATCACAGACAAAGATCAAACTCGTGCATATACAGACTTACTCTGTTGGAAGTTTGGTACTGCAGCACAGTGTTGGATATATAAACTACTTCAAAACTAAACTCTGGTTTCAAAACCATTTGTCCTCCCCCAAACCCTACCGTTACACACATGGTGAATGATATGCGTGTAACTGCTACTCTCTCGGTAATCCCCTCATGGATCCTTCAAAGGAGATATTTCCTCATTCAGGGTATTTCTTCCACACTATCAAACAATGTCTCCTCAAAATCTGATGTTCAACATGACATTTGCTTGAAGGGGTATAAAAACACCGAAAAAATTCAGATTGGCCGCCCTAACTAACTAAATAACTAACTCAGTGGCACTATCAAGTCCATATGTTCATGGCTGCGCTGACATAAGCTCTCCATACATCCCAATCCTGAGCTAATGTTTTCTCATTCCCTGGTATAATCCACTTCCCTCAAATCATAATGTTATTCTCCTACCTTAAACTTGGTCTATCAACTGGGCGTTTTCCCTCTGGTTTTCCTACAAGAAGTTTCGATGCAAGTCTTTCATTCCCACTCGTGCCATATGTCCTGCCCATCGCAGTCTACGAGACTTAACTGTTATTATACCTGACTTTCTTTGATTGGCCGCTCTATGATTGCTAATGTAGCCCTGTACCATTTCTTCAAAGTCTGATACGTGTTCAATTTATTTATTGCAACCACTTTTTCCCTACCTCAAGACACGCTACAAGTGTATAATTTTGATCCTGAATGTTTGAGGCACTCTATATTACAAAAAAAAATGTTCTGTCATATTTCTTAGCGAATTGCTAGATGAAAGTAAAATTATGCTTTTAAGAGATTGGAGCCTGTAATGGAATGGAGGACCCTTAGCATTGCATTAAAGGGTGCTTTATTGCTACTTTGTGCATTGTTTGTCCTCGATCGAGTCTTGGTTAACATGAAAGGAAGCTATCGCCATCTCTCGGGCTCTTACAAACCGTGATGGTGACGTGGCATTTTTTGCAATTATCTATAATATGGCATAAAGAAAAGACGCTATGTTGTATCCCTCCCCCTATTTCCGCCTTATCGTGCATCGGGGAGCCTAAAAAACGTGACTTTTCCCGCCTTTTGCTCTTGTATTTCACGGTTCGTTCTACAATTTCGAGAAAAAAAGTGAAGGATGTAATGCAACACAAGGGAGTGACAAAAACAATAGAATGGAGGGTAAGGATATTTGAAAAACACCTGCTGTTATATACTGTGTGGGTGTTTAACGTGTGCCAGGCATTTCTAACATGTGGTCATGGCAGCTATTTCTATGCATATTCCCAAATAATGGATTTTAACATTTATTCCTACACCGCAATTTCTTGGTTTAACATGTAATTTTGCGATTTTCATCTTTGGTTTTATGTCTTGTGTATATGCACGTTTCATGTAGAAGTTTTTAGGGTTAGAATCTCCCACATCTTTAAACGCTACCGTCTGAGCAATCCATTTGGTAAAATTATTTTGACTTTTTTTCTATATGTAGACACTATCTCATAAGTAATGTACACTGTATCCACAAATATAGTATCATACTTTGAACTACTACTAAGTCGCTTTGGATAATCGTAGCTAAATAAAATTGGTGACAATCAAAAGAAAAACTCAAAAAGTTTTGTGCATGTTAACAATGTCAACAATGGAGAATAATGGACAACAAAACAGAAACTAAACTAAATTTAATCGTGTTTTTCTGTGGTCGATATGGGTTCATTGTTATATTTATTGGATATTTAGATGTCTGCAGCGTCACTCGTGGGGGCCACATTCAAATGCCTATGAGGTAAGTATAGCAAAAACTTTTTTCTCTTTTGATTGTCACCAATTTCATTTAGATACGATTATCCAAAGCGACGTAGTAGTAGTTTAAAGTATGGTACTATATTTGTGGACATGTTGTATTTTCTTAAAACAAAATTTTATTTGGAATATTTTTTTGATAGTCCCGCACCGTAGCAGAGTGGTTAAGGCAAGACGCCTTGGCACAGCTATGGATGGAACTTGTTCTGGTTCGAGTATCCATGGGGGAAGAAATTTTCTCGTGAAATTTCGGCCAGTGCAGAACCGGTGCCCACCCAGCATCATGACGAATTTGGGTAGCTACAATAAGTAGGTGTTCCAGGTTGATAAAACCAGCTATAACAAATGGAGGCCCCGACATTCTGACTACGTGTCACCCCTAAACTTGCAGGACGATCGTCTACTTCTGTGATTCAAACATGTAGTTGCAGCCGGCTGGTACGCCAAGGGCCTTCTAGGACTGTCGCGACATGTAAAAAAATAAATTTCTGTCAAGAAATTAAACTACTCTTCAAAGTAGATACCATCAGAATTTAATGGACATGAGCCATCTTTCAGGGAAGTTTATTATTCCGCGAGGATACCAGTCTCTGTATTCAATATTTTCGAAATTCCACGCAAGAAATGGGCCATAAATCGAAACAGAGGGTAATCAGGGCTATATGCTGCGTGTGGTAGCAGTTCGATTACTTCCAATTTCTGATTTTTTGTCATGGTTCTTCTTGCAGTATTGGGTCCGGTCGGATCTGAACACGCGACCTAAAAATTTCATGAACTCGTTCCAGTTGTTAAGAATAAAGATCCATATCGACTGCACGCCCGCTTGGAAGAAACTCCCAGTGAATCACACCTTCAAAATTTCACAAGGTACAGTACACAACATTACTTTAAAAACCGACATTACTTATACGACAACCTAATATTTATAATATTTTATATCCATCTATAGTAATTCTGCCCAAAGGCAGGTCCTTCACTGCAATCATAGCATTTTCATGCTATGCTTGCAGCTTTACTAGGGAATTGTAGGTGTGGTAGCTTCCCGTTGCTTTCCACACCGGTGAAGGATGATGGCCATATGATTTCGGGGACTGTTTGGGCCTTAAAGTTTTCCTGACATGTCTTACAGGTGAGGAAAACCCCCCGATAAAAACCTCACCCAGAAAAACTGCCCCGACCGGAGATCGAACCCGGGCCTGCTGCGTAACATGACAGCACGCTACCTGGAGACCACAGCGGTGGACTAATATTTTATATGATGGAATATAATATCTAATAACTAAAGATGATGGATGTTCCGCGAAATAGCCGAGCTGTTTAACGCATACTGCCTTGATGCAGAGTTACGGGATTTGCGCTGGTTCGAATCCCCATGGGGAAAGACATTTTTCACAAATTTTTTATTAGTATGGCACCAGTGACCACGCTGCATCATGAAGAATTTGAGTAAATACAATAAGTAACAGCTCCAGGTTAAAACCAGCTATAATGGCCGGAACCCGACATGCTGACCACATTCCAACCCAACAACATCTGGTTTAACATGTGGATATGAGGCCAGCACCCGAATGGTAAATCAAGGGACTTCTTAGCCTGTCGCACCATGAAGTTTAGTTTATAGGGTGTGTACGTATTGAGTATAATTTATTTTCTGTAGAAATTCGTTGTTTAATTGTATTAATAACAAGAAGTAGCAATTGGTGAAAAGGTCCCTGATACTAATGCAGCTCTTGGCTTAAATACTGAGGAAAATCAAGAAAAAGTTAAGTCGGGATTCGATCCTGGAACCTCTCAAACGCTATCGTATAGGCAAACACTCTTTGAGTATTGAATATGACTTTAAATTGTTCCCTAAGAGTAGCTAACAATAATAATAATTAATTGGAATTTTTATTTCGTTAATTTAAATTTGTTAGAAAAACGCACAAAATTGTCTTGGTAAAGGTTGTCTTTTATGACATTTCTGGTTTTCTCCCCCTGGCATTGGTGGAACTGTAATCCATTTCTTAGGTTGGGGCACCTGGAATGCGGAGTTACGTTACCCCGATGATATCCACCCATAGTAATTCTGTCCGAAGGCAGGTCCTCCACTGCAATCATAGATTTTGATGCTATGCTTGCAGCTTTACTAGGGAATTGTAGGTGTGGTATCTTCCCGTTGCTTTACACACCGGTGAAGGATGATGATGATGGTGATAAGGATGATGATGATGGCCATATGATTTCGGGGACCGTTTGGGCCTTAAAGTGTTCCTGACATTTGTCTTACATGTGAGGAAAAACCCCGATAAAAACCTCACCCAGAAAAACTGTCCCGACCGGGGATCGAACCCGGGCCCACTGCGTGACAAGGCAGCTCGCTACATCGAGACCACAGCGGTGGACCCCAATGATATGATGGGTGATAAATGATAATGAAGCGCCAGAAGAGTTCTTAACCTAAACTTGATCTAAATACCAGACCATGAGCAACCACAGAAATAATTCCCTTTAAGGAAAAATTCCTATGGTTTGACAGGGGCACGAACCCGGGACCTCGTCAACTGTAGTCAGAAACGCTGACCACTAGCCCATGAGGATGGTCGGTAATGTCTATGTAGTATAAACAACCATACAAAATGGGTAACTGGAAATGCCATATGTCTTGAAAATGATATCACACAAGGAGATTGAAACGTCCATGAATTATTTATTGAATAAATGAAATATTTGACTGAGATAACGAATTAATTATTGTTATTATTCTTGGAGTAATTGTATTATTTTTACTTTTCGTCATGTATTATGTCTGAGTATAAACGTATTTAAATCTGATTGGGATATTAAGCCCCATAGGTAGCGTCGTCTACCGAGGCCAGGAACTGCTACTTCCTTTCCTTTACGTGTTATAATATAAATAAATAAATAAATAAATAAAGCCTGATATGTCCCTTTAGGGCAAAGGCCTCCCTGTACAGGGGTTAAGCTCTATTTGAGAGTGTCACCCGGTGAGCTACTCCGTGGTGAGAAGTTGACTTGGATGTAGCACTTGGTTTGTATACACTGTCTGTTCTGTGATTAGTTAATACACAGTTGGCTCTCCATCGTTCTCCAGCTTTTCCTGCATCTGGCGACTCTGGACCATTGCGCCCCTGCTCGTTCTTTGAAGATGTCAGCCCATCGTCGTCTTGGTCTTCCGCGCTGTCTCTTGCCTGTGTACGGGTCCGACATGGTTGTTTTTATTGTCCACCTGTCGTCCTGTATTCTTGCGACGTGGCCTCCCCACTTCCATTTTTTCCTGATGGCTTGTTGCGCGGGATCAGTTGTTGAGGATATCGCTTGAAGTGTTGTAAAATTACCAAAATGTTTCATCGTGGAATTTTGTTTGTCTCATTTTTAAAATTATCGTATCCCCACTTTAAAAGTTATCAGTTAGTAATTGTGACATGATTACGACCCGGAAGTAATTGGACCTGTGACCAATCTGCCAAAAATATACGAGTTTGTTTTTCGAATAAATTCCTGGGAACTTTCCAAAATAAAATTATAATGTCCCAAGTTCCATTTTGTCAGCTTTATAAAGCATATTATAATTTAATTACCAAATCATGGGTGACACTGACATAATAAAGAAGAGATCCCAAGATGTGAAGAATACGTTCTCGAAAAATTAATCATCATCATCATCATCATCATCACTCCAGGGATTAGGCAATTGTCCGTTCCGACTTCATAATGCATCAGCCCAACGTCTTCTAGGTCTTCAACATCACGTCTTCCTCTTGCTTGATAATTTCTTGCTAACAATGGATATCTCTCCTTACTCATTCCATCCATATGATCAATCCATTTCTGTCTGTAATTCGTGACCTTATTCAATAAAGACTGTACTTTCAATTCTTCTCTTATATCCTCATTTCTTATTCTATGTCTTGTACATCCTTTTACTTGTCTTAGGAACCTCATCTCCGCCGTTTGTATTCTATCCTTCTGTTTTTCCATTGGAGCCCAAGCGAAAAATTAAAAAAACTCCAAAAATGTGGCCACAAGATATACCATGCGAACTTTCTGCTTAAATTTGAACATGGTTTTGAGTGTACTTAATTTTGCCTGTGTTATCTTAAAATGCATATGTTTATTTCTTTTTTAATGACTGATAAGTGCGTGTGGAATGGAAATGCATTAAATATTTTAATGTTCTAAAAAGTTGTGGTTAAATTTGATAATAAAATCCAGTAACTTAACGACAGCATCGACCTTCTCACTGCTGATATAACATACAGAGTGTCAATAAATCTAAATCACCCTATATTTCCCTCCTCCAACCCCACAGAGCTTCTGTCCTTTATTATTCATCTCTCCCCTCATATATACTCATGCATAGAGTACGAATTCAACAAATGGACATTACAGTACAAAATGCGAGTTGGCAACACTGCACATCGACCATGTGAATATTTCAGAGATTTAAAGGAATTCACATGGAAGAATGGACCTTGGGAAGGAAAGAGAAGAAAAAAACATGAATTGAAAATTAGATGGACATTGTGCCAAGAGCAAGAGAGAGAAAGGTCACGTGTGCGTGAGAGTGCGTACAATGTGTCTACAACGCATGCATTCTTGTATCGGAGCCAGTAAGTCAGTCCCTTGTATGAGACTATAACCATTACTTCATAACAATGAGGCTGCCTACACACATTTTGTACAATACAGCATCAACCATCGAATCTAAATATATTGGGTTCGACGATCACAATTATTTGACCATGTGTTTATTTGGTTCGCAGAATAAAATTAAATCGGGGTATGTGAGGTTAACTACTGCATCATGTAATTGGAAAAACGGAAATATATTTTATTTTTTCATAGCTCGGCAAGCTTAATTTATTATGGTTATTACAAGTTTTCTACTTTTTTATATACTTTCAAGTTCTGATGACTTAATTTTACTTCTTCGAAAAAAAAAAACTTTTTACCGACAAACTAGCCAACTAACTCACTGGCTCTATCGAACCCGTAGGTTCATGATCGCGCAGACATAAGCTCTCCATACATCCTTATTTTCAGATGTTTTCCAATCATCCCCTGTATAATCTACATCCCTCAAATAATGTGTAGTGTTATTCTCAGGCATAAGCTCTCCATACATCCCTATCCTGTGATGTTTTCCAATCATCCTCTGTATAATCTACATCCCTCAAATCATGTATAATGTTATTCTCCCACCCGACATAAGTTTTTTTTAAATCTGTATATAAGGCCATTGTAGAAAATATTATATGAAGAGGCATGGACAATTAAAAGGTAACAAGTCATTAGCAACAGATATAATTTGGGAAGTTCCGGCGCCGTAGCCGAGTGGTTAAGGCAGGAAGCCTTGGCGCAGAGCTACGGGACTTGAGCTGGTTCGAATCTCCATGGGGGAAGAAATTTCCTCATGGTATTTCGGCCAATATGGAACCGGTGCCTTCCAAGCATCGTGAGATATTTGGGTAACTACAATAAGTAGCGGCTCCAAGTTAAGAAAACCAGCTATAACGACTGAGGGACTCGTCATGCTGACCATATGTCACCCCTACACTGGCTGATCATCTATCTCTGTGAATGACATGTGGATGTGAGGCCAGCATCCGGATGGTAGGCTAAGGGCTTTCTAGGCCTGTCGCGCCAGGAGTAGTAATTATAAAATAATTAGAACGTCGATATTAGGAAAATTATGAAATTTGAAAGAAATGTATTTCAAATAACTGACGAGACAATTAAGACGGTATGGACATCTTAGGAGGATTACATATATGAGAGAATCCCTAAGAAGATATTGGGGTGGAAAATAGATAGGAAAAGAAGAAAGGGAAGACCTAAAGAAGGTTGTATGGACGGTATGAGAAGAAATGAGTGAACTGGGACTTAGAGATGAGGATGTTCAAGACCAAAGAAAGCGAATTTCTTGACGGACCACCACTATATTATGGATACATTCCAAAATAAAATATTTAAGAGTGCCCAGCATTTTACTCCCGATACATTGATTCCTAAGAAATTCTAATCAGATTGATTTAGTAGATGTAGAAACGCCTCCAGCAAAGGTCTTGGAAATATAAGTGTTTGATTAATAACTAAATCAATATTTAAAAACTCATCGCATCTAGGATTTTTGTGCCCATACCAGTACACTGCGCATGTTTATTGTAATCTGTATGCATGTACCTCCTGCAAATTGTGTATCGTCTTAGGCAATCTTTTTATCTATACCTTGTAATTTTTGCCTCGCCGGAAACGGAACCTGACCACTGAAATGGAAAGTAAGATCTCTACTGACCACAGCTACGGATAAGATAAATAAATGGAGTTTACAAGCGCTAAACGCGATAGGAAGATGATATGCTGACTAACTTCAGCAAGATTCAAGTCCACGACAAATTCCAAGTAGAACCAAGAAGGCCTGTTTCCGTTACAGTCACGTTCAACTTAAACAATGCTTTTAAATCATAGCTAATGGCATCTTATGGAACTAGCAGCGTGTTTCCAAGTCAAAATGCAAGAAAAGTCACAACCCAAAAACCTTCTCTTTCATTGCGATACAATCAGCAGCTTACATACAGGGCAATAGTACCCATTCAACGTTACATTACATTTTTAACTAGCTAATATCCGGCGTGCGCTGCTACGCCTAAATAAATTAAAATGAATGTGCTTTTATGTTTAATTGAATAAGTAAAAAGAAAAATAATTATAAATTTATATTTTTTAGATACCCGTGCTGATTACCCGGCGTTGCCCGGGAATCTACTTATCCCGATCTACTTGACATAAATGAGGTAAAAGACGAAAATTAATGTACTTCTTGAGACTAGTTGAATAAGTAAAACGAAAAATTATTATAAATGTATATCGTAATTATTTTAAGATTCCGCGTGCTGATTACCAGGTGTTGCCCGGGAACCTACTTATCTCGATCTTCTTGGCATAAATGAGCTAAAAGGCAAAATCCGTTATTGTGAGTTATCCATAAAAGAATACCCGTCATTCACAGGAATCTACGTATTTGTCTCGATCTTCTTGGCATCAATGAAATACAAAAATGATTATTGTGAGTTATCCGTAAAAGATAAACATATGCTGTCGCGGACTCTTTTGTAGAGCTTTTGAGATATTCAATTGTGTATACATTAATTTTGTGTATTCGTTCTGGTTTAGGCAGCGTTAGCCATTTAAGCGTCCAAAGAGCTACTTTTTTTCACGTTTTCTGCTACAAAGGGCGATTTTTAAGGGTGTAGGAGTTGAGTATCACAACTCTCTTATAGCCTATGTCCATCCCGGGAATCTCCTGAATATTTTGCAAAAAGCCCCATCACAATCGGATCAACGGTATGGCCGCGCATAAAGTACGAATAAACAAACATTCATTTTTATACATTAGATACGATCGATAGGTCCCAGATATTATTTATTTCATAGCGAGTTAAGATCTTTGGGCCTTTTTATTTAACTCCTTTACAAAATATTTTAAAATTTTGCGTACCTATAAAGTTACACAAAATGACCTAAAATAGACAAATTAAAAGTTAAACATAATATAGGCTTTGAAAACATGTGTTGATATGAATCCGAAATCGTACGTTAACATAACACGGGATTCTTCTACTGTACATTGAGTGTGAAATTTGTACAACGGACGCATTAAACAGTTCGTTTATCAAATTATGCATTATTTATCATTTGCATCCGCTACCGTTTTGTTGACTAGATTGGTACAATGAAATACATTTTTAAAAGGTCTCGAAGAGAATGAAGTCTGTTTTTTTAATATCCTAAATGTATAAACCCTATTTCACCTAAGGTACATTAGGGTTATATTTTGTCAAATTTGGGTCTTTATATAATTTCTTTATCTAAAATTGAATTTTTTTTAATGAATTTTATTTATAGAAACATTAAAAAGTCTAGTTCTTTTTTGTCACAGGCGATGTTACTTAGAAGACATATAATTTCAAATCTTTCGTTCCAGAACAATGGACAATCAAATATATGTTTTACACCTTAGTTGAATAAAATAGTGTCGCATCACCTTAATTAACGGAGTTAAAAAATATATACCCACAGCAAGAGCTCCCTAATTAATTTAAAAAATGAGTATTTAAAAAAAAAAACTTTAAACAATTGTTTGATACCTGAGAAAGAAGATATTTTGGATGAGCAAGATAAATGGTACATACAATAAAATGTTAATACAAATATCAATTAATTTCATCATCTTGAACATTTTAGTAGGATCCATCTACGTCTTGGCCTTCCCAAATCTCTCTTTCCATGCGGTTGATACTGTAGAGATAGTTTGGGAAATCTTCCCTTTTCCATTCTCAAAACATGTTTCTAATTTTGTTGATATTTGGTTATATCATTTAATATATTCCGACTTTCAATTTTATTCTGATATCAATATTTCTTTGATGATCTAACCTTGTGAACCCAAAAACTGGTCTCAAAAATCTCATATGGGCTACTTCCAATTTATTTTTATCTCTATCTGATTCACGACCCAAACTTCACTTTCATATTTAAATGGCGGTGAAATAGTATGTAATCTTAATTTGGTTTCTGTTGACATTGGTCTTCCAAAATTTATTTTTATTGTGTCATTTAATTTGTATTTATATTTTTATCTATATCTCTTATTTTCTAAAATTTCAATAGATTTCAAAATAATGTAATTAAAAAGTATCTACAATTATTGGAGGAGAGTCTGAAAGCTTGAACAAGGTTAGGCTTGGGATTCAAACCTTATTTTCTTATTTTGATAATTGACTTTTTTTAGAATGGATTTTTTTTTGTCTCATGAATGAAAATACTATTTTTTTTTTGTTTCATGAATGGAAATAAGAAAAATTTAAGCAAACTATAATATACTATATTCGTTATATTCAAACCGTAAGTATTAAATAGATTCTACAGTATTGGTATAAAATGAGCCCAAATAACCATGGACGCCCAACGACAGGTTACCTCAAGAACAGATCTAACCGGAAAATATAGTATCTTGGAAATAATTTTGTGACCTCGTTTAAATGACCCGCTTTTTAACATTATTTTCACTAGTTGAGACCCACGCCCGACATCCGCCATGGCCGGTCCCAAGCCCGGATGAGAAAGGAGGAGGGGGAGGAGTAACAACCTCGTAAAAAACCAGGGTTCAGTTGGCTCCGACTGATAGTACTCTGTAAGGGCCCCTAGCCAGGGTTACGGTGAATACCTCAACGGCAGATTCGGCGCAGAAGGAGTCCTTCATCATGGCGGATCTGGCGCAAGTGGCAACCCTCTAGATGGGGTTAGTACATCCAGAAGCTGGACCTAAAGCTTTGAGGTGGCAGCCCCACCAATGGTCTACTCTGCATAGCGTTGGTACCGCGATCAGAGGAAAATATATTACTCGTATTCTACACAATGGAACGGAACAGGCAACTCTTGCCTAAACCAGGAAGTGAAGAATAAGAAGGAAGGCAGAAGGAACGAAAAGACCAGCTCATCTGAGGCGGAACAGACAGAAGGTCATATCCATTATAGAATTTGATGATGATTAATGTAAATTATAGATTAACGTTTATTTTAAGGAAAAAATAAGATATACGATTCAATTAAGAGGGATAAGTTGTATAGTATCCTGCTGGACATCGGAATTCTTAAAAAGGTATTAGTCGTTCAAAATATCTCTGCAGGCGGAAGAATTGCGAAGCTCTCTTTGTTGCTACACGTCACGTCATCTAAGGCAGTGTTCACTGTCAGCGTCCCACGTCCCGTTCCCCTTTGCACTCAAGGATAGCAGTGTCACATGTTCTATTCCTGCATAAACACGACTGCAGTGCCCTCCGTCAACAACTGCGCTTACTCCTTGAACGGGTAATAAGACTTATTCGAATGTGTTTAAATGCCACAAAGAGTAGTAGGCACACATTTTTTTCAGATACTTTCGAAATTCACAATGGGTTAAAGTAAGAAGATGCACTATTTCCTTTACGCTTCAATTTTGTACCAGAGCATGCCATCAAATCTTTAGAGAATAAAGAAGACATACAATTCAATGGTATTAAAAAGCTGTTAATTTATACTGATGTAATATTATTAGACGAAAGCAAGGGGATACTAAGGGCCAACATACACCTTCTATTGAGTAACATTAAGAAATCGGGGCTGGAAGAAAACTTCAATGAAATTAAATACGATCACACACAGAAATTCATTATATAATTTAAATGGAAAATTAATCACAAATGAGGGATATTTTGAAGAAGTGGCTGAATTCATATACCTAGGAACAATAATTACAAACAGGAATGAGGTAGAGAAAGAAATTAAACAGAGCAACTCTTCAAACTGCGATGGGCAGGACATGTTGCGCGTATGGGGAATGAAAGACGTGCATGGAAGCTCCTTGTAGGTAAGCCGGAGGGAAAACGCCCGGTTGGTAGACCAAGAATGTGGTGGGATAACAACATTAACTATGATTTGAGGGAAGTAGATGGAATGATTGGAAATCATTAGCTCAGGATAGGGATGTATGGAGAGCTTAGTCCGCGAGGCCATGAACCTAAGGGTTCGATAGTGCCAGTGAGTAAGTAAGTGATTCTTCAAACGCAAGCTATTTCGAATTACAACAAATCTTGTCCCAACTTAAAAAATGTACGAAACTGATATTTTCTAGTTATACAGGGTGGACCGCTCGAATGGACCTAATTTCAATTGCTTGTTACTGGCAAACGGTTGAAGATAGAAACTTAAAACAACGTTCATAGTACAGAAAAACTCACCAAGTTTCGAATCCTGTCGGTAGATGGCACAAAGATACGTTTCTCGTTCTTAGATTTAATTGTTTGTGAAAATGGCGACTCCGCAGATGAAAGCGCAAGCTGTTTTGTGGTATGCGGAGTTTAAATCAATCATTAGAGTTCAAAGGGAGTTCCGGCGTGTGTTTAACCGTGATGCTCCAACTGCTAGAAGCATAAAGAAGTGGCGTGATACATTATTAGCTACAGGATCTGTGTTGAAGAAGCATGGTGGTGGTCGCAGAGCATCCGATGAAATGGTAGCAAATGTTCAAGCCGCATTTGAGCGAAGCCCCGGAAGTCATTAAGAAGAGCTTCGCGGGAACTTCAAATACCAAAATCGACATTACAACGGATTGTCCACAAACGCCTCAAACTGCACGCATATAAAGTGCAGTTAGTGCAACGTCTGGAGCCGAATGACATGCCGAAACGAGTGGAATTCGCCAATACGATGCTGGACCGTCTCGGCGCTGATCCTGACTTCATGACCAAGATTTTCTTCTCGGACGAAGCCACTTTCCATTTGTCAGGCAAGGTAAACCGGCATAATGTGCGGATCTGGGGATCGGAGAATCCTCACGCTATTCAAGAGCATGTTCGTGATAGTCCGAAGATGAATGTTTGGTGCAGTTTGTCACATAATAAGGTCATTGGACCGTTTTTCTTCGCCGAGAAAACTGTTCGTGGTACCACATATCTTGACATGCTGGAGCAGTTCTTCTTTCCACAAATTGAACAACTGCAGCCTAACATCGTTTTCCAGCAAGATGGTGCTCCTCCCCACTGGTCCAATGAAGTTCGTACGACTTTGGACAACATTTTCCCTGGCCGTTGGATTGGTAGGGGAGGACCAATCGCGTGGCCCCCGAGATCTCCCGATTTAACACCACTGGATTTCTTTCTCTGGGGCTATGTCAAAGATAAAGTTTACACCACCCCAGTCAAAGACCTTCGTGATCTTCGTGAGCGCATCATAGAGGCTATTGAGAACATTCCAGAAGACATACTCCAACGTACTTGGCAAGAAATTGTTCATCGCTTTGATATCGTCACAGTGACTGCTGGGGCTCATATAGAGATGTGGTGATCTGGATATCAAAACTTGGTGAGTTTTTCTGTAATATGAACGTTGTTTTAAGTTTCTATCTTCAACCGTTTGCCAGTAACAAGCAATTGAAATTAGGTCCATTCGAGCGGTCCACCCTGTATTATATGAATGCTAAACATGGTATCTTACACTAAGGGAGAAAAAACGAGTATTTGAAAGATAACTCTTAAGAAAAAATGGACCAAAGTGAGATGAACAGACACGTGAATGTAGAAGAAAACAATATTAAGCTACATAATATTTATGGGAAACCAGATGTAATAAGAACAGTAAGGTCTCGAAGACTGCGTTGGGCAGGACATGTGACACAAATGGGAATGAAAGAAGATAATAGTAACTCCTTTCTTTGGGTAAAGGTTAGATATACACTAAAAAGAAAGGTGTGTGTGTGTGTGTGTCTGTGTATGAGAGAGAGAGAGAGAGAGAGAGAGAGAGAAATAACTTCTTAAATTATAAAAAGTATATATGTATAGCTTTCACTGTGATTCTATACGTATATTTAAATTGTGATAAATTGAATTTCGCCAATTTAAAGTCTTAAGTAAACAACTTTGCAAAACCAGATCCTTACATAATTGCTATAAGTAGAATGACTATATAAAAAAATTAGCTATTCACGAACTTGATAAACCTAAATTTAAAAAAGAATTGTAATTATGATTTACTCCGGTAAATTTAAGTTTATTTCGTTTCTTTCTTTTTCTACAACAGTTGGTGTGAATCCTACAAAACGATTGTGCATTTTGTTTGGAAGATCCCCTCACCTCAGGCAGCAAGCCCTTAATTTACAGATTCCCGTTATAATTCCCCATGTACAAGGTTATACTTTAGCGCCCCTTTAAACTCTCGGTCAGAATGTGTCGGGGGACCTGCTTCCAACGTTGTCACATTTCACCGTAATGTGTGTATACACGGATCTTGCATCTCTGTCTATCGGTCTGCGGTATCTTTTAGTATTCTAAAGCGGTGTTGCCAAGCGGACCCGAGGAATGTTGTGAAGTTGCTTGAGGCCAACCAGCTTTAAGTTCCTTCTTCAAACAGTTTGGAGGTTTTCGAAGACGATCCCATCTGTTGTTTGTAGCACCAATGACGTGACAAAATTTTTATAACTGAAAGGAAGTTCTCCATTATTTATTTCTTGTTAATTATAGTCATTTCGTGATTTTTCAGCAAACTTTTGCCATGTCTGGTGTATACGTTCGTTGTCTATCTCGTTCTACAGGCTCTCTCTTACCTCTTTGTGGAACAAACTGTCACGCTGACACTATATTTTGGCAATTTCTAGGGATTACGTTGACTTGCTGCTGCTACTACTGTAAAGCGGTATTATGAGGAGTTGTGGAACGAACTCCCTGACACGTGCCTCGAAGTTGAGTAAAACATGAGTAACCTCAACCAGGAAATTCAATCCAACCGAGAATCGAATCCGGGCCATGCGTAAAGTTCCAATGAATTGACTTCAAGACAGTTAAATTATTTTATTTTTTATAACAGCAACAAATAATTTAACAGTAACTATTATTATTTGTAACTGCTTGCAAACTATCAAAATTATTTAAATAATTAACCATTAAGCTTGTGTTTTGTTGCATACATTCATGATTATTATTATTATTATTATTACTATGGAATGGTGTCCATTTGGGAGAAAGGAAGACAAGAAATAAAAACTGGAATGAGAAGAAGAGGATTGGAGGACGTGGAGTGGATGGATAGGGAAGAATGGAGAAGGAAAATAAAACTTTAGGATCAGAAAGATGTGTAAACATTGAAAATCAGTATATAAAAATATGATTATTACTATCGTTATCATTATTATTAACTCACTGGCACTATCGAAACCGGAGATATATGACCGTGTGCATATAAACTCTCCATACATCCCTATCTTCAGCTATCCATATAACTGGAAGAATAATAATTTTATATACTTAATTTCTTGAGGAAAGTATGCCAAGAGTCCCCGTAATGCGAAAGAACACGGGTTTGAGAATTGAGTCTACGTTTAATTTCTTTCTGAGCCTCATTCATGCTACAATATTATTATTATTATTATTATTATTATTATTATTACTATTGATTTAAAATCAGTCTACTGCAGTATTTACTACGACCACGGTTTTATAATTCATGCTGTTTCTATGGTAACTATGAAACAACTGAAAATCTACAGCAACAGCTGTTGTTTATTTTTTTAACAGGACACAATTTCAATGCTTTATAATAATTATAATTATTGTAATGGAATTAATAACAATTATAAAATCGCATTCAACGGTTTTCTATTGGCTTACATGTATTTCTATCTTGATTTCGGAAGGCTAGAACATATTTTCCGTACTGGTTTCTAGCCTCTAACCATTTTAACTAATCTGTAATGCATAATTTTCTTCTTCTTCTTCTTATTTGGTATTAAAGCCCGAGTGTGCCTTAATCTGCTCTTTGGCCTTCTTCCATCCTTCTCTCTCTATCCATCGCCAACTCCCTCCAGTATGCAACATTTTAAAATATTTTTATTATATTTACATTTATCGAAAATATAAATTGCAAAATAAATTCTTGTGGGTCCCGATTCGGGCTATCAAGCGCCTCACGAGGGTTTACTAATGGACGGAAAACCCAAAGGATGAGAAAATACTGGCCTACCTTATCTCATTTTAGGAAGGAGGGTAATACTGCTGTATTCATCAAATTGCTAATAAGTTCCTCTTCGACTAAATTTACATTTAGAACGTATCTATAGTTAATATCTCGAAACAATGACTACATAAATATGCATTTCTTTCTTAATATAAAGGACATATTTTCGTAACCAGAGTAAATAGAAAAAAAAAATCTTATTACAATATCAAAATTAATGATGGAATAACATGTAAAACTTTACGTTAATGTGTTTATTCCTCGAGTAAAAAATACTTAAAAAGATGGGAAGGTAGATACTTGAAGAGCTCTATTGACGTCATAATAAGAACATGCAAAGTTGCTATTAATGGCAGAGTCATTCCTGTATTCAAGTACTGTATGTAGAAAAAGTACTGTACATGTGATCTTATTATCATTTGTTAGGACTATATAACGAATAAAATTAAGCTGTTTACTCACAAATCATTATTTACATATAGTTATTTTAAAATATTTATATATTTAATGTAAACGGCGATGTTTGAAAACAAATGAGGAACGTTTGTTTCATTTGTTCATCACTGCAACCAGATCATATTATTTATTGCCAAAGGATCGCAATATTGTAAGAATGCACCCTAGTGGAGAAAAAATTAAACACATCAAACTGTATAATAATTAATTTCTGATGTCGTATGTTGCAAATATGTCAATTATATTTTTCTGGAATATTATTACCTGGGAAAAAATACGTTCAAGAAAGTGCAAACAGTGTTTTTTTTTTGGTATAATCAATTGCTACAAACGTTTTTATATTATCTCCCGCCACCACGATAAGGTTATATTCGTGCACTATATATATACAATCTGGTAGCCACATGCAGCTGCAAAATAATGTTATGACCTATTCAAAATGTTAAAAAAGGAGGAGTTTGATTTTACAGTGATAAAATTAAACTGATAAAATGGAGGTGAAAAACGATTGACTGGTTGTAAATAAAAAATCATTGAAATGTGATTGGTCATTGACACCCATTTGGGGAATGAGTTAAATATTCATTGAAATGATCGTTCTTCTGCGTCCCATTGAAACTGAAAGAGTAATTCATGATGTAATAAATGTACTTTGTTTAATTCATTAAAAAATAGGATTATATTTTATAACATATTTTCATGTCATAAAATCCATATTTTGTGTTTCTGTATTAGTACATTTATATTTTATATATGTGTGCTGTCGAGCGGAAAAAAAAGGTCGCATATAAACTCTGCCAGAATAATTAAAACATTCTTCTTCCACGGCATCACAGCTTAAGGTAGGATTATGGTCCTTTATCGTTACATAAAAAAAACACCTCCAACCCACTATTAAATATACATAATGCTAGACAGGGAGTTCCGTATTGAACCTACATGGAACCTTGCAGTTGCGATGCTACACTTGTTACCATAAAGGCCCGCGCCATAGCCGAGCGTTTTAAGGCATGGTGCAGAGCTACGGAATTTGCGCACGATCGAGTTCCCATGCGGAAATAAATTTTCTCATGGAATTTCGACCAGGGTGAGACCGTTGCCCACAAAGCATCGTGAGGTATTTGCAAGCTACAATTAACAGCGCCTCCAGGTACAGAATCAGCTATAACAGCTGAGGACGCGATATGCTGACTACATGTCATCCCAATACTGGCTAGATGATCATCCACCTACGTACGTTAGGCCAGCAGCCGGATGGTAGGCAAGGGCCTTCTAGACCTGTCACGCCGTGAAGTTTAATATAATTTTTGGATCAAAGAAAGATCAACAGACAGGTTCATGGAGAAGACTGCATAACAATGAACTACATGGTATCCATAGGAAGCCACATACAATGAGAACAGTGCGATGGGCAGGACATGTTGCTCGTATCAGGAATGAAAGACGTGCATGGAAGCTTCTTGTAGAAAAGCCAGAAGGAAAACGCCCAGTTGGTAGACCAAGAATGAGGTGGGAGAATAACATTAACTATGATTTGAGGGAAGTAGATTATACAGGGAATGATTGTAAAGCATTAGCTCAGGATAGAGATGTATGGAGAGCTTATGTCCGTGCGGCCATGAACCTACGGGTTCGATAGTGCCAGTGAGTAAGTAAGTAATAAAATAACAGTGAGATATCAATATAAGTTATACCAATCCTTCTAAATAAGAACTCCATGGAGCGACAGTCCTAGAAGGTCCTTGTCTACCATTTGGATGCTGGTCTCACATCCACATGTGTCAAAGAGAGGTAGACAATATCCAGTCAGTGTAGAGTTGACATGTGGTCAGCATGTCGGTACCTCAACCATTATAGCTGTTTTTTAACCTGGAGCTGCTACTTATTGTAGTTACCCAAATGCATCACGATGTTGAGTGGGCACTGGTCCGATACTGGCAAAATTGCATGATAAAGATCCTTCCGTGATGGAGATCCGAACCAGCGCAAGCCCGGTAGCTCTGCGTCAAGGCATTGTGCCTTAACCACTAGATTTACAAACTTTATTCCATGACGACAGGTCTAGTGCGCCCTTAGCCTACCAGCCGGCTGCTGGCCTCATATCCACATATGTCAATCACATAGGCAGGTGATCATCTAGCCAGTGTAGGGTGACATGTGGTCAGCACGACGAGTCCCCCAGTCGTTATAGCTGGTTTTTCAGCCTGGAAACGCTACTTATTGTAGCTACCCAAATGCCTCACGATGCTGGTGGGCACCGGTTTCACACTGGCCGAAATACCATGAGAAAATTTTCTTCCCCCATGGGGACTCGAACCAGCGCAAATCCCGTAACTCTGCGCCAAAGCTTCCTGCCTTAACCACTCGACTACGGCGCGGGACAGATTTACAAACTGCAAATCACAAAACATTATTTTGTATAATTTCGGTTTTGGTGAAAAGTGACATGTTCTAAGACAAATATTTAAATTTAAAGTGAGTATTTTTTTTTTGCAAATGCCCCAGGTTGTCTTCCGACATTCTTGTGTTCTCTCCTGGCATGGCGCACTTTTAACCCGCCTAGAAGGCGGCGTTACGTTGCCCCGATGATATGACGGGTGATGATAATAGTGGGGCGCCAGGAGAGTCCCTAATCCTAAGCTTAAATGTAAAGTGATCCCACTACAGGCCTCGGGAGGCCCTTGGGGTAGTAGGAGGTTAAGGCCCCCACTTTTTCTTGACAATCGACACTTAATGTCAGCCGGGTTGTCAGCCCTGCGTGACGGCCGCATTTACCCCCAGAACAAGCGTCTGGTACTCATTTCCGTTAGAGGCTGAGTCGACCCCAGGGTCATAGTGCCGCCAGAAGGTCCTAAGCTTAATCTAGGATGAATATGAATGGTGATTGCGATGGCTAAATTATTTCGGGGACCGTTTGGACCTTAAAGTTTTCCTGACATTTGTCTTACAGATGAGGAAAAACCCCGATAAAAACCTCACCCAGAAAAACTGTCCCGACCGGAGATCGAAACCGGGCCAGCTGCATGACAAAGCAGCACGCTACCTCGAGACCACATCGGTGTACTTTTTATTACGTAAGTATACTAGCCCATATTTATCAATACTCTGCAATGTTTGATTTTGTCATCTTTGAAGATGTCTTGTTTCGTATTTTTTTCAATATGGAAGATAGCTGTGTCGAGCTGTAATTCAGATCTTCATACGAACAAATTTTTCAAGGACTGTAGCCATATTTTCCTGGACAATTATGTTATTATACCATCAATTTCATCATGAAGAACTAACCTATAGGACATTATTTCCTTTTCAATTTTATTTACATGCCCAAGCCATCTCAAACCCAGTGCATGGTGCATACTCCTAAATGAGAGAACCACAAATCTAAAACTGTCAAGAAAACCAACATAGGTCAATGGCATTTAAAAAAACGTGTAACAACCAACCGAAACACTCACAGATGTAAATTTTGCACTGTTTTCTTGTGAGGTCATCTGTTCATTGAAAGATCAGCAACGGGCACCAGACATTTGTATGACAAGAGCTGGATGCTCTCTGTAAGATAACACACAAACATAGCCGTTGTTAGACCTGTTCTCTTTCAAATCTCAACATCATTCAAGTTTAACATATTTATACTTGGCAGATGTACGGCCAGAATTATATTTATAGCAACTTGGACCATCTTCAGTTATCTTCGGTTTATTATTATTAATGGGAGGGATTTCAAGCCGTGGGTACCGAGCCTTATGATTTTCAGGCTTGTAAAAGAACTACAAGGTCCTCAACTATAGGGTTTTTCATATCAGGAAAATAGTCTTATGGAGCAATTCTTGTAGTAAATGTGCCATTTCATGTGAGATTGATTACTTAGTTAATTCATTTGAAATAAATAAGTAGATTAGTTTAATATATTTACCTACAACTTTGCCAAGAAAGTGAGTTCCCGATGTATGAAAAATACTATATTGAACTATAATTAACACCCACATAGTTAATAATGTTAGGAGTGAACTTAATTATCGCAACAACGGCTAGCGGAGAAGCCATTGAACCATCTTTCAACGAAACTTGGATATAATTATATTATTTCCAACTCTGTCAGTCGTTCTGCAGCGTCAAGTGGCAACAGCGTTCCCATAAAAGCGATAATATTTTTTAGAAGTCAAAAACAGTAGATTTTTTTAACTGCAGGCCTTTCAGAAATCGGCTTCCACCTGCAGAAGAGTGTGTGCGCAGACTATTGATGTCACTTAAAGATCCTACTCCTAATATAACCAAATGAGTTGAAACTTCCCAAAATAAATATAGATAATTGTATATACAGTTTATAACAATTATGGGGCACATCGTATCGTAGTTGATATAGCCATACGCTAAAGAGAAAGTAGATGGTGCAAATCCTGATTCTGTCAATGATTTTTTTAAAATGGCCTTTACTTCTGGCGACACTATGGCCCTGGGGTCAACTTAGCCTCAAACTGAAATAAGTACCAATGCCGACAATCCGGCTGGCATCTAGTGCTAATTGTCTAAAACTCCTACTATCCTAAGGTTATCTCAAGATCAGTAGTGGGATCACCTGCTTTTTTTTTTCATAAGAATTAGAAGATGAGTGCCTTAACAGGCAGCGGATTTTGGTTCCCAAATGTAGAGGGGATCGAGTAGTTTCTTCTTGTGCAATTATTACGTCACGTGAATGTATACAAATAGATACGGATAGACGAGCCATCCATCTATAATGAGGTAGACCATTGTTGAGCAATAGCCTTTCCTTTGTAACTACACTCTAATTCAACCCAGAAAGTTACTACAGACCTTACGGGCTACGCCAGTGTTCCCCTACGTACAGGGGGTACATGTTGCCAAACTTATAATAACGGCATTTGTTTGTTTAGGGAGGCGTGGAGGGACAAGGTTAGCAGTACTTTTCCAAATCTATGTACTATACATTTAAAAAGCATAGTTTTTCTTTTACGGCATGCAGACTAGTTTTATAGTAAATATGAGAGTGACACTTTGACACAGGATAGCACAAGTCCGCACGAGCTCAGTGACAAGTGGTAACTGTTCTTTTTTTTTTTCTTTAAGAAGAGGGTGGCTTGGACGGCTACAACTTACAACTCTGTACCTGCTGTGTTGCATACTTCAGTTTTATCTAAGGATTTCTCTCAAGAAAATACTGTTAAAATGGCAACCCAGTTCCCTATTCCAAACACACAGTAACATCCTGGATTGAATCTGACTGTAGACAAAGTTAATTTTTAGTTACCTTATATGTTCATAGATGGCATGCGGTCAACACACGGACCCAAGACATCTAACAGGCAACTAAGGTATTACTAGTACGTAGATGTCGGTAAATTTTGCTTGGAGGCCTCTTTATTTAGGCTTAAGGTTAGAATCTGAAAATCTTCAGACTCGGGACCCATGGCTTAAAGCCCCTTCCGGAAGACTTGCTTCTTGATTTTTCCGTCCTAAATTACCCATCGACCCGGCCGGGTTTGAACCCGCGACCCTCGGAACTAGAGGCAAGGAGCATAAGCACTAGTCCACCGCAGATAGATTATCTTAGTAAATACAGATGCTCAATTGTCAACGTTGTTTATGTCGAACAACAAGTTATCATTATTATGTATCGAATTATATCTTTAGTAGCGTCTGGCGTAAACATTCAGGGACACAGTTTGAACCCTGAAACATCCAGGCTATACTAATCGATAATTTTCCTAACTCGTATCGGGACGAAAATGCACTGCCTAGTAATAAAACAAACTCTGGATGATACGTATATTGCCAACTGTAGTCGCTCATGATGTAACGAGTATGTATTCTGAGTTAAGGATAAAAATTTACAATTATTACGAAAGTGGTTGTAGTTCTACGACTTAATGTTTGCGTGTTTATAGGTCTTTTCTTACATTAAATCTTCCAAGGCTAAAGATCACTGACCCTTGCCATAATGATTACTTTGTGATATAAGAATTACTTTTACTTTCACAAAATTAGAAATTTCTGGCAAGACAAGTCACTTCGGTGGAAAATTAAACATTTAAACAAAAACAAATACATTTAAAGCAAATCATTGGTAAATCAAAATTCTATATTATTTTTATTAATTTTTAATTATTTTACATAATGAAGATCATTAACAGATAAGGAGGTTATATTCCCAATTAAAATCTGGAAAAAATATAGTGTTTGAAAAGTAGTTTGTGACTGACAGCATAATTTTTTTTTTCTGAACCATAACATTTCTGTTACCTGATCCCAGGTAGTTGAGACTAAAAGTTGACATCATCCGTATAACGTCCACCGCTGTTGTCTCGAGGTAGCGTGCCGCATTGTCACGCAGCGGGCACGGGTTCGATTCCCGATTGGGACAGGCTCCTGGGTGAGGGTTTTTCGGCGTTTTTCCTCACCTGTAAGGCAAATGGCAGGAAGCTTAGAGCCCAACGGTCCCCGAAAATCATCCGGCCATCATCATCCTTCACCAGTGTGGAAAGCAACGGGAAGCTACCACACCTATAATTCCCTAGTAAATCTGCAAAGAACAGCTGAAAATGCTATGATTGCAGTGAAAGACCTGCCCTCGGGCAGAATTACTATGGATGGATGGATCCTTATAACTACTCTATAGTGTTCTGCCGGAAGGCAGGACTTTCACTGCAATCATAGTATTTTCCATGCTTTGCAGCTTTACTAGGAATTATAGGTGTGGTAGCTTCCCGTTTCTTTCTAACCGGGGATGATGATGCTGATAATGGCCAGGTGATATTCGGGGAACGTTTGGGCCTCAAAGCTTCCTGACATTTATCTTACAAGTTAGGAAAAAACCCGAAAAAAAAAACTTCACGGAGGAAGCTTGTACTGACTGGGAATCGAACCCGGGACCGCTGCTTGGCAAGGCAGCAAGCTATGTAAATCACACATTTAAATCTTACCCACAATATACACATATATTCTCTCCCTTCAGTCTTGATATTCTATGACCACACGGGATATATGGTTTCCCTTCCGAATGAAGGTATTCTCAGAATTTTTATGTCCTGACAAAATCGAACCGGGCTGGATTTGAACCCATGATTGTCGAAAGCAGATGCGAGCTTAACCACCAGTCCATCAGGACCAACTGCTTATTTTAAGAAAAATTCCCAATTTATTGTATATATATTTACAACATTAACTATTAACACTAAAAACCATGTTTTCCAAATTAGTTCTCCTCTGTGACTCCAAAGCAGCTATACAGACAATTTACTGACCAAAAAGTGACTGCAAAGAATGCTATGACATTATTACTGGCCTGCAAAATTGTGGTAAAGAAGTTGTCCTCCAATGGCTACCCTCCCACTGTGGGATTGCCTGTAATTAAACAGCCGATCTCCTCGCCAAAAAAAGATCTCGCATTAAACAAATGCCTAGATCTAAACCAACACCTTACACCTCAGTGAAACGCCACATAAAGTTAAAATTCAAAATTATGAACGACAATAAACTTCAAACAGTGGCCAGAAACAAAAAATGGGACTGCCTAATAAAACATACTGATATACCGAACATACCAAGAAAAACAGAAGTAGCACATTTTAGGATGACAACGGGTCACGATTGCCTGGCAAAACACCTTCCACAAAATCAATGTTCTGCCTTCACCGAAATGCATTCTACGCAATCACCCTGATGAAGAAATGGACGAAGGTCATCTGAACAAACGTATCGCTGTCAAACATGAAGATTCTAAGACCTCAAAGTATTGGTGAGCAAGACTGCTAATGACCTCAGTGTTAGATACAGCACATTAGACAACAACACATTAACTAATTGTGTTCTGTGGTAGATTTGCTCATACTTACTTACTTACTCACTGGCACTATCGAACCCGAAGGTTCATGGCCGCGCGGACGTAAGCTCTCCATACATCCATATCCTGAGCTAATGCTTTCCAATCATTCCCTGTATAATCTACTTCCCTCAAATCATAGATTTGCTCATGCTCGGTTGTAATTCATATGCAGTACACAAGTAATAACCTTTATATTTAAAAATTCTGCCTGTGTTTGTTTGTGACTTATAAACTTCTAAACCCCCCAACCGATCTTCATGAAAATTTGTACATATGTTTTGAAGAACGCAAAGTGTTTAGCCGATATCCATTATGCTCCAAAACCATTAGGTATAGGAATTCACCTGAAACGAAAATTAAAAAGTCGCTCTAGCGGGCGAAATGTTCAATGTTTTATAACGAAACTCAGTATATCCTACTAAAATGTTCGTCGCCGTGGCGTAGTCGGTAGAGTCCCTACCTTCCACTCCGGCGACCCGGGTTCGATTCCTGGCGGGTTATGGGATTTTAAATCTCCACCTTGGGTCTGGGTGTGTGTCTTATGTTTGTATGTCTGAATAAGATAAAAAGGTTAACAAAGGTAAAACAAAAAGGAAGAACACTGTAAACGAAAAGAAAAACGAGAAAGAAATTTAAAAAAATAAATCGAGGAATGCATTATCCAAAACTCGGCGAAATCCGACCATTAAAAGTGGGGGTTTTACCTGAAATTCTAAAATAAGAATTGACACTAACAAAGCGCCACATTTGGTTCGTCGCAATACCTATATAACTGCGTGCATACACATTTTCAGTTACAGAGAATGTTTAGCTGCTGGTATGCTATAAGGGGAGTGGTGGGTGAAAAATTGACCATTTGTGATCAAAATTGACATTTTTTATTGTTTGTACTAAACAAATAGCCTGTACTCTAATGTATACATTGGCAAAGTTTCAGAGGCCTATGGCGCTTCTAAGTGCCCTAAATTACGTCAAAGTTAAAAGGCTGCGCCAGTTAAATACCACCTGCATGCAAATTTTTAAACTTGTTTTTCAACACTTATTTTCACTGCATTTTTGTACATTCAAAATTAAATGGAATTCAGAAATTTTGTCCTAGAAGGTTCAAACTTTTACTGTATGTCCTAAAAACAATGGGTAACAAAGTAGCGCATGGGTTTAAGAAATAAAAATTAAAATGTATGCAATTATTATTTTTTTGTAATTCCACGCATGAGGTACAACATTTTTTTCTCCCTCTATATTCATATTATAAGAATTCTAATGCATGATGTTTTTTCTAAATATAGTAGAGGTCTTGTAAAAAAATCAGACATTTTACTAAAAAATTGTGGAATCCATTTAATTATAATATATGCAAATTTTTAAAAATATAATATTTAATAAATGACTCATAAAATGGGGCACGCCGTAGTGTAGTGGTTAAGGCACTGCGCTACAAGTCGGAAGGTCGAGAGTTCAAGTCCCGGTGGGGTCAGGATTTTTAAACTGACCCAAACCTTCTGGCGGCACTATGGCCCTGGGATCGACTCAGCCTCTAACTGAAATGAGTACCATACTCTTGTTCTGGGGGTAAAGGCGGCCGTCACGCAGGGCTGACATCAAGTGCCGATTGTCCAGAAAATGTGGGAGCCTTAACCTCCTACTACCCCAAGGGCCTCCTGAGGCCTGTAGTGAGATTACAAAAAAAAACTCATAAAATAAATGTCTCGGAAGAATGCTACTTACACACATCATAATGTATCATGCAGTGAATGCGTGTACAACAATTCAAGTCTCTACCTCACAAAATGTAGCAAATAGGAATTTCACCCATCACCCCCTTAAAAACATTAGGTGTAAGAGTTTACCTGAAACGAAAATTTAAAAATCATATTTCGCTTATTTAAGCGTAGCTCCCCACGCCGGGTATTAGCTACATATAATTAAATTATATTCCAATAACGCAGTCTAATAGCTCACCTTTTAGGTACTTTTACGTGTCATACGCCACCTTGGCCTTACAGTTGCAAGGGGTTTTAACTATGGATCACACACATTTTTTTTATACCAGAAGGACATGGACGGCCTCAATGTCAGGGCTCCTCCCAGTCAACATAACATTAAGACGAAACACACAAGTCACACACATTCATACTAAACATGGCGAATATAATGATGATGATGATGACCAGATGATGTTCGGGGACAGTTTGGACCTTAAAGTTTCGTAACATTTGTCTTACAGGTGAGAAAAAATACAAAAAAATCATAACCCTGAAGCTTGTCCCCCCGGGGGTCGAATCCGGGTCCGCTCCGTAAGAGCAGTAACACTACATTGAGACCACATCGGTGAACATAATATGTAATGAAATAAATATTATTCTCAAGAAGAATACTAGAATGAGCGCCACTTGGAAGAACAAGAGGACGGCCAAAAATAACGTGGATTGGAGTTTTGAGCAGCATGGTGAAAAAAGAATTGAACGATAGAAATTGGAATGACAGATGTAGAGGAGAATGACAGTAGATTAATTTGGAGCAGGAAGATGTGAAACATCGTGACCTGCTAAATAAATAGTATTAACATATTTCAGGACTTGTGTCGATATATAACAATACAATGTATTAAAAATGAAATGATTAAATTTTAAAAAAGTTAATTAATCTGATATGAACTAATTATTATGTTTTAGTATCTTCATAATTATAAGAAATAAACGTATCGTAGTTTTGCACAAGGTATAATGCCTTAAACCACTCGGCTAAGACGCGGACCAAAGTGACATCAAATGGACAATAATATAGCTAGCTTAAAAATAGGAGTAACGGATTAAGTCAGGAAACTGATTATTGCCTGATAGACATATATAGACTTCCCGGATACACTGCACTACAGAATGACCGAGAAAACATTAAATTCATATATATATATATAGGGCAAGAAAAAACGCCGAACTTAATAGACTATACAGATTAACTATAACTGACATAGAAGTTAAAATCTTACCAACATAATTAAAAACGACCATAAATGATAATTGTCCCTAAGCCGCACAGTATCCGAGCTGTTTAAGGCATCAAGCTATTCTGCAGAACTACGGGCCTTGATGCTGGTATGATCCCCACGGGGTAAGACATTTTATCATATCAGACAGTATGGGACTGTGTCCACCCAGCATCATGAGGAATTTGAGTAGCTATAGTACGTTGCAGCTCCAGGCTGAGAAAACCAGTGTTAACGGCTGGGATACCCGGCAAGTTGAACGCATGTCACACTATACTGACGTTTGTCCACCTATGATTAATAATAATAATAATAATAATAATAATAATAATAATAATGTATTTTAACTGGCAGAGTTGAGCCCATAAGGCTTCTCTTCTACTCAACCAGTGAATAATAAAATTACGCAAACATTACATACTTATTACAATTTTAAAATATTATTAAAAAAATAAACTAAACAAAAGACAATGGAGATGTGGTTAAATATTAGATAATACTAACAAAATATGGAATAAAATAACATTAAAATAATATAAAATTAAATTCAGTAAGTAAAGGTCCCTAGATGAATATTTATAGGTAGGCCTACTTTAAAAATACATAACGAAACACCGTAGTACCAATTCACAAGCTGAAGATGAAGCATATGCTTCGAAAGTACTCCACACCCACATCCAATGTTGAGGAAGACTGAGATCTCAGGTACTCTATTTTTATATTATAAATATCATTTATAGGTATATAGAAAATTCTTAATATAGTTTGTTATACAGTTAATATTTCCATTGTTTCAGTTAAATTGGATTTAAATAATGATAGTGATTGACAGTCCCTGACATGACTGGGAAGTGAATTCCATGCTCTAGTCATAGATATTATGTAAGATTCCGAGTATAGACATGTTCTGTGCGTAGTATAAAAAGTAAAGAAGAGTCTTGTGAACTTGTTCCTAAATTGTGATGAGCCGATACATTTTGAAAACGCGTTGATAAATAACACACACGTGAATATGAAGCCAGCAGCTGCCTTGTAGGTCAAATGATCCTTCATGGATATCGCGCCTTCGTGAATAAATAGAAAAAATATATACGTAACGCGATCTGCTAAAACGATGCATAAACTGAATGACAAATATAAAATTGAAGAACTAATCAATATTCAGGGAGAAAGTAATCTATAACGTTTGTAATTCTCATCTTGTAGAATTTGTAAACAAAGGTGAAATACTGTTGAAACCCGACGTTTCCCTCATGCCCGCATAAGGCAACATCCTACGTAACTTCATGCGGGTTATACAATATTTGAAGGTAATATTTTAAGTAGTGATGGATAATGTATTAGAATATAATGCCGCTTAATAAAATACAGGATGGTTTCAAATGGAATGTCATTTACATTAGTAATTCTGAATAATATTCAAGGACATTTCGGTTTAACATTTATCTTACTTCTACGCAAATACTGTCCACGCCCACATTAAATCTTACTCCAACAAATTCTTCACATTTCTTTAAAATTTATTTGAACAAGTGATGATTGTACAAACGCAATAAAATTGTTTTTGACGATCAATGTACCCAAGAGTGGTAACCACTGGACAAACTAACAGGATATTCTAAAAGTTTACTGTAACTGAAACTTTATGTCTTGTCATTTATAGACATTGTAAGAAGGTCATGCCCTGTCTTTTGATTGTTGGTCTACTTTACAACTCCAAGAATTTAAGAAATTCCTGCAAGATGTAATAAAAGGTGGCCAATTATATTGATGCTCCAGTATGAGCAAATCTACGTGCTAAAGGGTGATATACTGCTCATCTTGTTCCGGCTTCTTTTCCAACTATACTTCTTGCTGGAAGAAGAAGAAGACGCCAGAAACGTAATTGTTTATTTCGAGATGTGTTTCTAATGTCTTAAACTAGGAAAATATGATATGGATGTCCACCGCGGTGGTCTCGAGGCAGTGCGCTGCCTTGTAACGCAGCGGGCCCGGGTTCGATTTCCGGTAGGTTCAGGCTTCTTGGGTGATGTTTTTTTCGGGTTTTTTCCTCGCCTGATAGACAAATGTCAGGTAGCTTAAGAGCCCAACAGTCACCGAAAATCATCAACGTCATTCAACGGTGTGGAAAGCAACGGGAAGCTACCGCACCTATAATTTCCTAGTAAAGCTGCAAAGCATAGCATGAAAAATGCCATGATTGCAACCAAAGACCTGCTCTCGGGAAGAACTATATAGATAGATGATATGGATGATTATAACAGTCGGACATTGACCGGGGACAACTTGGGCCTTAAATTTTCCTGTAATTTATTTTGCAGGTGAGGATAAACATCGAAGAAACCTCAACTAGAAAATTTGTTCGGATCGAAGTTCGAATCCGGACCCGCTGGGTTTGAGGTAATAATGTTACCCATAGACAACAGCGGAGACAGTTAAATCGTCAAAAGAATCTTGGAATATCGAATTAAACATATTGTTTATTGGTTCGCTGAAGGTGAGTTTCCAGAAATTATCTGCATCCCAATGGGTACAAATATCACACCCATAACAGACAAAGGAGATGGCAAGAGGTTAATATTTGCATTTTTCCTAGACAACTAACATTAACAAGGCTGTCATTACCTAACACATCCGCCTTCAGCCTACAAGACACCTGATGTTCTGTGTTCAAAACTCCGGTGGAATCGTCTATAACTAAATTCTTTTTTTTTTTTTCTTTTTTTTTTCACCCAGTATAAAACGAATTCACAGATTTTACGAACACTTTCCTGACACAAGAGAATTAAAATGGTTTATGGAATTTGTACGGAGTTTATAAAAATTATTGAAATGTTGTGATGGGTACCAATAACAATAATAATAATATTTTAATCGAGTTCTTCAAAACAAAAGAGTAATTAGAGCAAGTTCCACAAGAACGAGAAAGTTGGAGGAAAAGGAGACCGTATAAATATGTTAAAAAGAAAACTCCATGGAGCAAGAAGCCGGTTGCTGGCCTTACATCCACATGTGTCGCCTACAGAGGTGAACGATCATCCAGTCCCAGAACCGGCGTGACATATGGTCAGATGTCGTTATAATAGCTTTCCTCCACCTGAATAATAATAATAATAATAATAATAATAATAATAATAATAATAATAATAATAAAGACCTAATAATATATATATATATATATATATATATATATATATTTGAAAATAGCTTCAAGTAGTTATCTCGGATATAGAAAAATAATTTTGTGAACATTTTAAAAAACTAGTAAAACATTAGAACATAAATTTATGTCTCCTATTAATACACTGTATTTCACAACTAATCTTCTTCTAGTTCTAATATAGGGAATAGCGCCTGTTCTTTGCCTCTACGGTGTTCTTCGACCTTCTCCTTGGTCGAACTATGTTTATTTTTCTAGTCAGGAATGCATATAGGGCTATCACTTTTGTATTTGGTAGCTATATACAATTGGAATGGAAAAGTCTAAAGTAAGCAAATATTGATATAAAAAGTTGGGTGCGGATGAGGCACAACTATGGTGAAAGCAGTTCATCTAAAAGAAGACTACTAATAACTAACTAACTACCTCACTGGCACTATCGAACCCATAGGTTCATGGCCGCACGGACATAAGGTCTCCATACATCCCTATCGTGAGCTGATGTTTTCCAATAATTCCCAGTATAATCTACTTCCCTCAAATCATGGTTAATGTTATTCTCTCACCTCATTCTTGGTCTACCAACTGGGCGTTTTCTATCTTGTTTTCCTACAAGAAGCTTCCATGCACGTCTTTCATTCCCCATTCGTGCCATATGTCCTGCCCATCGCAGTCTACGAGACTTAACTGTTCTCATTATATCTGGTTTCCTATAAAGACCACGTAGTTCACTGTTATGTAGTCTTCTCCATTCATCTGACTGTTCATCTCTCTTTAATCCAAAAATTTTCCTAAGAACTTCATTCTCAAAAACTCGTAATCTCATTTCCTCCCTTAAAGTAAGAGTCTATGTTTCGCATCCATATAACATAACTGGTAGAATAACAGTTTTATATATTTTCTGTTTAACGTTTTTTAAAAGGAGCTGGGGCATCAAGAATCTCTGTAATGCATAATAGCCGCATTTCCAGAATTAATACCTATGTTTAATTTCTTTGTGCATCTCATCCATATTTGTGATTATTGTTCCCAGGTATTAAAAGAAGACTATTTCGAAATTTAAAGCACTGTTGGCCGGCTGGCGAAACCACCGGAAGTTAATCTTCAAGCTCGAAGAATTAGCATTATGTAATTAATTACGTTTGAATAATTACGCTGCTCAACATGATTTTTGTCTCATGAGTACCAATAGTTGTACTTAATGCAGTTTTTTGTCGTGTTTTCAAATATGCATTCGGAATTTCTCCATCACCCACAGTTCTTTTTATTTCAATTTCAATTAATGGATTTAAATAATTATTTTTATAAACGTTTTTTCGTCCATTTGTCCACTGTAAAATAATACCAAATGAGCTAACTCAGGAAATTTCAGCTATGGAAAAGAGATATCAAGGCAAATGGAATCCTAATATGCTGGTCGATTATTGTTGGACCATCAAGTGGGAAATATAGCAGAAAATCGTCATTTCTTACTTTCTAGGCGAGTCCGAATGTTCGAATATTGTGTAGTTACGAATGTAGAAAATATTAAAGTGTTTGAAATTATAAATTCCTGTCTCTCGGAAACCTTGCGTGATGGAGAAAAAAAACCGGTATCATATTTGAATTCAGGAGAAAAAATACTATCAGAATCATATATTTTTCTTTCTGAGACAAGAAAAAGTTTCTTTTTTGTTGCTTAGTGTCATTTAAATTGTTGGTAGCCTATAGACTCTATACCAATAGAGACTCTATACTATAGCGTCTTTATCTTCCACTCAAGTGACCATGGCACGATTCCCAACCAGAAGGGAGGTTTTAAATTCCCACTTTGGGTCTCATATATGTAACTTGTGTAATGGTGTTTATGGCGCTGGTCCTGGAATTTATAAAATAGGACCGAGGAGGCTTGCTACTCTGTAGGCCTACCCGTCTTATATAGTTCAGAATTCTTTCATCCTATCTAAAGGCACAGGCTAATATATTGTAAGTTCCTCAAAAGGAGAGAGTATAAAGATGATGGAAGAGGATTAAGAGATTGATTAAACTAGATTTTATAAGATGAAGTGAAGGAATTAATCAAAAGGCTGACGTGTCTGGTATAAAATATTTGAGATGGATGAATAAAAAAAATCAAACTAGAAATCTTAAAAGTCTCCAACGTTTCTTCGTGGAATAAGCTTCTGTTGTTTAAGTCTCTTTGGAACACACAACACTAACCCAGAGTGGAGATGTATTTCTGGATACACTCGGCACTATTTCAAGACCAAGATTAAAGTTGGTCCTCACTGCCAACTCCGTAACCACGCACAAAACACGCGTGAACGGCCACGTTTGTGTCTTTGCTTACACAATATACACAGCACAACTTGAAGAATTAGAAATGTTTTACGATTAGTCCAAAAAATTAGTCACTGGAAACTTTTTTTTTCTCCACAAGAAGCCATTTAGGCGGTTGTGTTTGAGGCTAGTATTATGTGAGTTCTGGGTTCAAACACCAGTGCCGACCAATGTAACCATTTTTTTTTTTTCAGTTAAGACCCACTTTTCCCTCTATTTTAATTTACCTCATCCAATCAAAAATGCTGTATCTTACAACATAAATACTTTTTATAACACTATTTATTGTGATTCTATAGTTAAAGACAAGTATTACAATATTCACTTCCAAGCGCTCCGTTTTCACTAGCTAAACCCAATTTACTCTCCTAAACACGCCGCGAAAAAAATGTTTGCAGTTTCCGAGTATACAAATAGAGACAGAAACTGAGATAATATACTTAAAAAGAAATTATGGGAAACTCGCAAAATTTCAATGGCTGGCACAAATGAGGGTTTGTCGGCATGTCGAGGGATGAGACTAGATGAAGTACGAATTAAAAAGTTCTATGGAATACAAGAATCCCTGTCGCATCATTAAAGGAGCAAATGGAATGGATGAGATGACCATGGAGAATTGGTGGGATGCAATATGTGGCAGAGGAAATTTCAGTACATTATAAATGTTTTTACCTCTTATGCCCACCGCTGTGGTCTCCAAGTAGCGTGCTGCCTTGTCACACAGCGGGCCCGGGTTCGATCCCCGGTCGGGACAGTTTTTCTGGGTGAGGTTTTTATCGGGGGTTTTCCTCACCTGTAAGACAAATGTCAGGAAAACTTAAAAGGCCCAAACGGTCCCCGAAATCATACGATCATCATCATCATCCTTATCATATCACCATCCTTCACCGGTGTGGAAAGCAACGGGAAGCTACCACACCTACAATTCCCTTACAAAGCATAGCATGAAAATGCTATGATCGCAGTGAAAGACCTGCCCTCGGGCAGAATTACTACGGACGGATATAGGCCTATATATAGCCTATATATAGTTTTTGTTTTACTATTACTATCATCACTATCACTACCGCTATCTTTTTACATCGTAAAAACAAATAAAATCAATAAATATCTGCAAAAAACATGGAAAATACATAAAAAAAGAATACAATGCCTAGCGTAAAACAATTATTATTCTCCCAGTTATATGATATTGATATGTTCACCGCTGTCGTCTCGAGATAGCGTGCTGCCTTGTCAAGCAGCGGACCCGGGTTCGATCCCCTCTCGGGACAAGTTTCCTGGGTGAGTTTTTTTCGGAGTTTTTCCTCACCTGTAAGACGAATGTCAGGATACTTTAAGGCCGAAACGGTTCCCGAACATCACCTGGCCATCATTATCATCAATATCATATTCACTTCATTAGATTAAGTTTAGGTTTAAGGCCTCTCCTGGAGCATCATTACCCATCATATCATTGGGACAGCGTAGCCCCGCCTTCCAGGCGCTCCAACCCCAGAAGTGGGTTACAATACGCCAATGCCAGGAGATAATACCTGAAATGTCGAATGACAAACAGGTGGCATTAAACAAAACAAATATATTGAAGCTAATATCGCAGCCCAAATATTTGAAACTAGACACCTGTTCTGTACTTTAGTTTTCTAAAATTATTTTGATCTTACTGGATCTTTGAGATTCGAAATTGTAGATTAAAATGAATTCAAGTCTGCCGTGTATCGAACCCGGATCCGCTTGCTACTAATGAGCTACCTTTGCGAAACTGTATAAACCAGCAAGTAGGTCAATGAGTTACGGTTTGGTCTTGAAAATGTATAAGTGTCTTCCTGTTTCTGGTAATCTGTCCATTATTTAAGTAATGATAATGTGTAATATGGTATGTGTTCACTTAACATGATCTTAATAAAAGCTTAATGTACTTTCTAGTCAGGTGTTGTACTAAATTATAATATCAATACCTGAAAGGGCATTCACCTCTTAGCAAATGAGAACGGCCTTGATAGAACTTTAAAATACAATATAGTGTGATATGTAAAATTACTAAACATTACGATAAGATAATTTGCAATTTATATTGCAGTAACTGATGCAGCAGGTTTTCGTAATGTTGTATGATGTCCGGTGGACTAGCAGTTAACCACGCTGGCTCGCCTCTGTTACCGAAGATAGAAATTCTAACCCGGGTGGATTTTGAGATCAGAAAGAAAAGCCTTGGACCTTGTGTCATCGACGTAAGGCATAGGAGAACCACAAGCACGAAAAAAAGCACTAAATGTACTTCACCCATAATATCACGCACTGGTAGAATCTTCATTAGGAACGAAATAACCAAGTGGAAGGGTTCATATTGGAAACTCTGGATGCAGATGAGCTTTTGAACAAGGGCGTTAAATCTACATTTTTTAAGACACCATACGAAACTAACAGACAGCATTATTAAAATGCCAGCTTCGTTCGCCCAATTAGAGAGGGTATTTTCTAACTGGCCTTTTGTCCATAATGCTAATAGGATAACTCTAAAAAGCTGGTGCATGTTTAATAGTCCATTAAAATGAAAATATCGCATGTATTATGATTAACTATATATTGTTAACTATAATTTGTGAGGTTTTGCTAATTTCTTTTTTCTTAACTGTTTTTACGAAACTTGCTCATTTTTATATACTGAAACATGTATTTGCATAGACCACAATCTCTCATTAAACACTACTTTGAAAATTGCAGAATTATTATAGTGGCGGTAGTCGGCATCTTTGTATTTAAACATTTATTATATAAAACTTTCCTAATTAGAGGATTGCCACTAGGACAAAGTGATACAGAAAATTAATTTTCAAAATTGATGAAACACATTTTGTAAATACATTAAACATTTTCAAATTGTAATTGAAGTATATTCTATAAAAGACATTTTGTAAAAATGGTTTCTTAAAATTGAAATTGAACCTCTAATGGCAGCGATGGTAATTTTATAAAGATACACTCTGTCCAAATCTAAGAAATTCCAAAATCTAGCTAAGAATCTTGGTATAGTACCTCTTGCCCCGATCATCAATCCTGTTATAGTTATACTATCTAATTGGTATTTATCTTTGTAATAGGCAACTGTGAAATATAAGAACAGAGTTAAATATATATTCATTGAATGGGAAAATCAGAGAATATAGAGAGAAATTGTTAAAATGAATGTAACAAGATTACCAAGAGCAGCATTTAACTACAAGCCAAGAGGTTCAAGGAATGTAGGAAGGCCAGTGAAAAGATGGACAGAACAACTGTGAGGCGGAACAGGCAATTTTTGCCTAGCCCGTGAAGTGAAGAAGAAGATAGTCAACTGTTCGCTCATATATGGCTTTCTTTTCAGGGTCAAACTTCCTCAGGTTGGCCACTGTGAGTCTCAAAACAGATTGTGGGATCTAATATCATACCAATTTTAGAAGATGGTCTAAATGCAATAATATCTATTAGTCTATTACTCCCATTAGTGGCCACACCACGAACTTCCTCATAAACTGTGTATCCATAATCTCGCAAGGCTTCTGCCATCATGTTTCGAATAGTGTGGTGCCGAATGTTTCTGAGTGATTCCCCAAACGGACAAGCCCAAGGACGTGTGCAAGGGTTCGTGCTCTCTGAGACGTCTACAGAGGGTATCGTCCCAACAGCTGCGGGGAAACAAAGAGAGCCGCTGGACAAACTCACAATGAGGCGATAATACTAAAAATGTGAAGTGAATAAACAATAAAAGAATATACAATATCAGTTCCTTCGTAATTATATTTTACCGAACAACTCATTAGCACTAATTAATAATTACACTATAAAATTACGAGTCTTATATGGTTGATAAATTTACGTCTACATGTTATGTATATTATACATACAACTAAAAATAAGAATTTTATTTGTAACTTCTGAAAATCAATTAAATGTTAATGACTCAATAAAATAATAATGCGATATTTCAAACTAATGTTGGAAAATACCGATGACGAATGAAGTGTGTGAAACATGGTTCAATGCAATTTTCAATTAATATCCTATATTGTAAGTCCACCGCTGTGGTCTCGAGGTAGTGTGCTGCCTTGTCACGCAGCGGGCCCGGGTTCGATCCCGGTCGGGGCAGTTTTTCTGGGTGAGGTTTTTTATCGGGGTTTTTCACCTATAAGACAAATGTCAAGAAAACTTTAAGGCCCAAACGGTCCCCGAAATCATATGGCCAACATCATCATCCTTCACCGGTGTAGAAAGCAACGGGAAGCTACCACGCCTACAATTCCCTAGTAAAGCTGCAAAGCGTAGCATGAAAATGCTATGATTGTAGTGAAAGACCTGCCCTGGGGCAGAATTACTATGGATGATGGAACCTATATTGCAGAATGCTAGTTGGCGTTTCATTTAACAAACTTACATACATTTTTGTTTATTGTCATAGCTGAGTGGTTAAGGTAAATTATATGCCTTGGCACAGAGATACGGGACTTGCGATGGTTCGAGTCTTCAGTGGGAAAACATTTTCTCGTGGAATTTCGGCCAGTACGGGACTGTGTCCCCCAGCATCGTGAGATATTTGGGTAAGTAACGGCTTCAGGTTGAGAAAATAAGCAATAACGGCTGGGGACAAGACATTGTGACCACATGCCGCCCCTACTCGGGGCTGGATGCTCTTCTACCTCCGTTGATAACACATGTGGATGTGAGGCCAGCAGCCTGCTTATAGGCCAGGGGCCTTCTAGGCCTGTCGCACCAAGGAGTTTATTATTTCATGTAAAAACTGCTTTCTACGTTATACATTTTACAAGTAAATTGCGTATAAAATACGTACAAGTAATTTATTCGCCCAACCCTGGCTGAGTTATACGTTCAGTTTTATTATTTTTATTGTATGAATTAGCAATGGAAACCTTGACGCAATATTTCCAATGAGCTACGTCGAATGAAATGTTGCTGAAACTAGCTAGCAGATGAACATAGAAGCTCAATGCCAGTGTCATGTCCGAGACAACACGAGCACCTAAGACACGACATACCATTCACTCATACTGGACATGCCAAATATGATATTGATGATTATGGTGGCAAGATGGCGTTTGGGGAATATTTGGCTGGGCCTGACATTTGTCTTAAAGGTGTCATACATGAAACTTTTCCCGACCGGGGATCGTGCCCCGGGCCGCTGCATTTAAGGAAACGACGTTACCACTAGAACACAGCGATGGATAATAATCATCCATACAAGTGTTAGGCCAAACGCACTGTTACAATCTCAAAAGGGAGGAATTTTTCCTCCATCGCTTTTTTGGGACGCCCCAGAGATCTCTCTCATGGGGTTGGTAACGAATCATTGCTTTTGGAGTCTACAGGATCTCATCCGTCGTAAAAGTTACCCAGTTGTTTTGATAATTCTGTATAAAATGGAGCACTGATTCTAGACCACCAAGTTCTTTCACGATTTTCTCATTACGTTTATGGCCCCATTCTACATATCCTGCAGTGCTCCTCACAAATCTAATTTCATTAGCTGCTAATCTGCTTTCCTCCATTCGTCTTAATGTCTATGCCTCACTACCATAACATAGAACAGGTCTTGCTAACTTCTTATATAGGCATATTCTTGTAATTTGCTGTACAAGGGAAGGTTTCATTACTTTGCTAGTTATTATTCCCATAGTTTTGGAGTATTTAACAATTTTGCTTCCTATATCCAGATCATCATTAAATTATAACTATCGTATATACGAGATAAAACATTTACGTCATCTTTATCATACTTTTCAAATCTCATAAAAAAGGATTGCTGCTATTGAATACAACGCTCTAGATATGCTGGCCAAAGTTTCAGAGGAATTCTAGTACCGGCCCGATGTGTACTATGAGGCCAATGGTGTTCACATTGAACATTTATAAAGCTTAGTATGAAAACTCGCGAGTTTCTCTTTAATCCCATTTATACTGCATATAAGGGAAATTGAGCAACATCAAAACTCGGTCCATCATTTAGGAACACGGTGAATACTGATGCTCCAGAGAAAGAAAATCTCCGTCTGGTGATAACGGTCTAGTGCGTTGAGTTTATGTGCAGGTGGATTCCTCGAATACCATTGGCTAGTGATGATGTGGCGAATGTTGTTCCACTGTACTACCCATAACAAATTATATCCTGGATCTATAGAACAATCCCACTCAACATATTGGTTTATTAATCTGATAATAATTAGCGATTAATGTTATATTAGTTTTATATGTTATATCAGTTTTTAATTATGCTTACAGTGTATTGACAAACTATGTTTTCGAAGTGTACAATCAATCTAGACTCACGTGGCGTTCAACAGTCTCGTGCTTGTCGAGCATTCCTTCTTGGGACTTTCTTTCTCTGGGAAAACAGTACATAATTTTTACTCACTCTTTTCTAGCTCGTATCACAAGCATGGTACTTACAAGCCAATGCCCTCGGTGGATCGCAGCATGCCACAAGCACAGTATAGAACATAAGATATATACGTATGGATCAAAGTGGATATGTAAACCTCCCTACAACGCCAGAAATCGAGATTGGTACGCCATAATGGATAACTAGGGTTCGGAATTTCAGGACCTATAAAATGCGTATAAAAGACCTTTAAAAATACTTTAAAATATCCTTAAAAAATCTAGAAACTGGAAAAGGACATGAAAAGTGTCGTAGTTGCTAAAGAGTGAAGAAAGACAAACTCGCTGGCTTCACCCTCTACTCGAGGTAATTTTCACAACGTGGCAACTTTTTAGAAAGTTTTAAATCAAATAGCTCAGGCGGTCAGTAACCTGGGGTTAAAAATAATGGGGTATTTTCTCGGGGTTCAATAGTTTTTCGCAGAACAAAAGTGTTTGGAATGTGAAAAGTCTTTAGAAAGTAAAACCAGATAGCGTTTTTAAAAAGGTTGGAATTTTGACGATTCTGAGGAATTTTGAATTATACAAATGGTATAAAAGTAATCAAAAGAAGATAAAGTTACAAAAAAATCGTTGAGATCTTACAAAAATGACTAAAAAGGACCAATAAGCCAAAACACGTCAAAAAAGGACAAAATAAAATCCACCATTTTCTGGCCTACAATGACTCAAAATGTATATACATTATGTTGGATCTTGTTTCAGACATAAAATAAAAAAAGGATTTTTCCTCAACTTCCAAGCCCTAGTAACTCTACTCTCCACGTCACGGAGACAGACTTAAAGAAAAATGAAAGGTTCAAAACTAGGGTTTAGGAAAAACGCGAAATGCATAATGTAGCAATTAAATAACAAGCGAGATTCCTAGGAAATGAGTGATATGAAAGAAAATAACATCCTCATCTGGTGTTAGTTTTGGGTTAACCCATCCATATTTCCGTTCCAGATTTCCTACAAAATTCCAAAAACTTCCTTACAAGATAAGGTACTATATCCGTTCATATCACTCATTAGTCATGACAAATTTTCTTTAATATCAGATCCGATGTATTATCAATCCCTGAGGTAGTAAAATGTGTATTATTTTATTGCGCATGATACGATGATCATTTCCAAAACACAATTACGCTCGGGAGATTTAAGAACGAAACATGATAGTTGTAAGATATATAAATATTAATTTCACCACAAATAGAGTAATGCCTGAATGTCGTGTTTCCATAGGCAGGTGCAGAAAATATTGAGAATAAAATGTCCAGAAACAATATCAAATAAAGAATTATGGGACAAAACTGACCAGAAAAAATTAAAATAAAAAAGCGAAAATGGAACTGGATAGAACATACATTAAGAAAATATCATGATTCTATTGAAAGTATTGCATTGGATTGGAACCCCCAAGTACACAGGGGAACATGCAGACCAAAAAACACATGGAAGAGAACCATCCTTGAAGAAATTGCAAAGAAGGGGAAAACTGGAAGGAAGTGAAGAAGTTGGCTCAGAATATGATCCATTGGCGACGCTTTGTGGATGTCTTATGCTCCTGATAGGAGATAAAGGAGATAATAAGAGTATTACACTATCTAAATTCTGCGACATTACAATGTATAAGAGAAAGATTTGCGTTTAGATCGGTACTTGTCTCAGGTAGCTCAGTTGGTAGAGCACTTGGTCTAGAGAACCAAGGGTCCCGGGTTCAAGTCCCGGTCTGAGCGTATAATTTTTCTCTTCAAATATGATTTATCCATCAATGAGATGTACGAAATCAATTATTAAAACTCTTGGGTTATAGTTAAATACTGCTTTTGGTAATCTTGTTACATTCATTCTTTCTACATGTCTAAACCATTTTTCGCTATAGCGGAGCAACCTATTATTAAATAGTAATCAAATTACATTATTTATTATTATTTTATTATTGGAAAAGATGATTAGAAAATGTTTGTAGATTGTAACAATCCTTTCAGGACCAAAACATGAAAGGAAGATTATTATTATTTTATACCAATATATTAATGTAATCAAATTGCATTATTTATTATTTTGTTATTGTGACGGTCTAGAAAAAGTTGATTTGATTTTTTTTTGTAGACTATAACAGTCTTTTCAGGATCAAAACTTGAAAGGAAGATTATTATTTTATACCAATGGTAACCATTGGCATAGAAAAGCCTTCTTTGGCCGCGAGGAGTTTGGTAAATCTCTCACGTGAACAGAACATATAACTTGCGTACTGAAAACTAGTTGTGTGAGCCACTATGTTTGCTCTGTTTTTGCGTCTCTCTCTTTCCAATGCCATTTGTAAAATGCCCGCAGGAGCAGTCATATGATGCGCGCATCAGTAGCAACGTGAAGACCTGGTATCTGAGCTGTCATATATCTGCGCAGTTTTAAAATATATGAAAGTAACTATATATACAGGGTGTCTCTGTCACTAACCATTTCCATGAAAACACTATCTTTTTTTTTTTTTTTTGCAAGGAAGAACGGGTTTCTATTGTTTGTGCACGGGTACGCGGATTGTCATATGAAGATACCAGAGCTGAATTTGTCCATCCATTCGTAGTATGCGTTTTCACCTAGATGGCAGTCATGTCAAAAAGCATAAAATGTGTGTAAAATTTCACCTTGCAGCCTTCCTTCAATGAAATGGACAGTGACACACTCCGTATTATTAATAAAGAATATGCATAATGATTTGTTATACAGAATGTCCTTTAAAATTTACCAATACTCATAGCTAAAGTAGCATTCCTAAAAAAATATGAACAGGGATCCATAAAATGAATTTAATCTAAGTTACGTGTTGGGCGACACATCTCCTCCTACCCTATGAACACACTTACACGATGAGCAGTTAGAATGCAAGAACACAGGGTCATTTTCAACGTACGGTTAGACGAAACCAACTACTCATCGACTATATCGAACCTGAAGGTTCAAGCCCGCGCGGACATAAGCTCTCCATACTTCCTTATAACAAACTTGGAGGTTACGTCTTTTAATGATTAATGGATTTGTTGAAAAGGCTCAACCAGCCTTGGCCTGATCATTTTCCTGGCTTTTACTCTTTTTTTTTAACTTTGGGATTGCTCAAAACAGTCTCCATACATAATATACAGGACTACACACTATGTATGCATTTAATTACTTCCAGGAAATCCGGCAACAACTGAGGGGTGTTCTAAAAATACTCTAATCTTACAGACTTCGGGCGGAGGTTGTTCTGCTAAGAATGGTTGCAAGAGTATGTCGAAAAACTCAGAATCCAAGAGTTCTTCTTCACTCCACGGGCTAGGCAAATTTCATATTCTGCCTCACAATTGGACCGTCCATCTTTTCACTGGTCTTCCTACATTCCTTGATCCCCTTGGGTTGTAGTTAAATGCTGAACAGAGTTAAATATATATCCACAGAATGAAAAAAAAATCAAATAATATAGAGATAAATGGATTAAACGTGTAAAAAGAATTAATGTAACAAGATTACCAAAAGCAACAAACTACAAAAGTGTTACTTACACAATGTAAATTGATAAATCATAATTCAGAAGATATTAATTTTAGGATCCATGTTTATGGCTGGGGTTTTCTCTTGTTTAGTTGCATAAAACCTTTTATGTAAATATTAGATTTTTTCACATTTGTTGATGGTAATGAATTCGGCGTTGTCATGTTTCAATGCGCACTGAACCTAACAATATGTATTTTTTTAAAAAGTTCATAACATGGCAACGTTCGTCAAAACTTGCAATCATCAAGTCAGACCGGTATCAGTCCGTCAGTTTCGAGACGTGCGCACTAGAAAGCCATGTTTATTTGTGTTTCATTCTACATCCGTTTTGTCTGTTCGCCGACAGCATAATTAAAGAACACAAGCAAAATGTTGTTTGACAACCATGCAACACATTCCGCCCCCTGCTTCAAAATATGAAAACATGTCCTGTCGATTTCCATTATACTACAATGGGCAATACAAGCGACTTGGATCAAGTAACACAATCAAACTTTTCTGATTCAATTTTGTAAAATTAAATTAAAATCTCTCTCAAAGATTGTATGTTATAATTGTATTTAAAAACATAGTATAGTTTTTTAAATCTGCTAAATGGCGTATCATAGTTCCTAAGCAACAGTAAACCTAAGTAATAAATGGTTAATTATTTTTTTTAAAAAGCCTGAACTACGCCTATGGTTATATTTATTGTATTTGTTTCGCCCTCTTTGGGGTACGTTGGATCAATCATTTCTCTGTGTGTTGTTCTCTTTCTTTGTACCCACTACTTCTTCAATTTTTCTAATCGACTTACGAGATAATACGTTTGGATTTTTGTGCACATTTAACTGCAACATTATGTTTTCATCTTGAATAATTAACTGGACAGCGTTATGCATCAACCGGCTATGCGCCATTATTTAAGATTCGAGAAAAATACGTTTTAAGTTTAAGTCAATCTTCAGTATTTATTGTAACACCAAACTTACAATACTGGATATTTCAAGTCATTTTCCTTGTTTGACAGTTATGCATTAACAATCTAAGAACAGGAACATTTGGCTCTTTAGATTAGCATTTATGAAGATAGCCGTTTGTTGCAAAACACAGAATCTCGGATAGGACTGATGGTGTTCATTTTTTTAAATAATAAGGCTATATTTATAGATTGTGCCTTATGTATAAATCAGAATAATTACATGCGAATCGCCTCAGTGCAATCCAATTTTTTTTTTATAAAAGTGTAAATTTTCACTTGCTGAACTCCAACCTACATTTCTTCTAACATATTTTTCTACGATTAGAATCTTACTGTGATGGCCAATAACTATCACGTACCTACTTAAGCCAAAAGTAAGTTATCATTTACTGTTATATGAGTACTAAACTCGCCTATAAAACTTTACACGTGTAAAAAATAATTATAAAAAAAATTAAAGTATATTCATACTGAAAATGTAGAGAAGATCATTCTGTTAATGTAGTCGTTATGAATGAAAATAGTATTTTGAACTATGTTATAAACATTCCAAAATAAATAAATCGTTAGTATATTTTTAATAATGTAGACTTACATAGTATTGTGACTATATGTATCTTTATCTTTCCTGCAGCCACTTACCTGAAAATAAAAGATAAAAATAGAATTAATAAAAAATAGTTACATATTACACAAAACTATTGCAATCAATTGTTAAGAATTCATTATATATTAATAATCAAGGCCACAACTCTGGTCATTTTAGAGGTGTATACAAATTTAATTTATTTCATCCGATTGATTGAGGGTCTTTCCACTTTTCAGCGGTTGCCCTTTTACCAGCCGGCTGCTGGCCCTTCACATCCACATGTGTCAATCACAGAGGTAGATGATCAACAGCCAGTGTAGGGGTGACATGTGGTTAGCATGTCGAGTCCCCCAGCCGTTATAGCTGGTTCCTCAACCTGGAGCCGCTACTTATTGTAGCTACCCAATTGCCTCACGATGCTGGGTGGGCACCGGTCCCATACTGGCCGAAATACCATGAGACAATTTCTTCCCCCATGGAGACTCGAACCAGCGCAAGTCCCGTAGCTCTGCGCCAAGGCTTCCTACCTTAACCGCTCGGCTACGGCGCGGGACTTAATTTATTTCATACTTTCTTAAATAACACTGAGCAACACGATTTTTGTCTCATGAGTACCAATAGTTGTACTTAATGCAGTTTTTTATCGTGTTTTCAAATATGTATTCGGAATTTCTCCATCACCCACAGTTTTTTTTTTATTTCAATTTCAATTAATGGACTTAAATAATTATTTTTAAAACGTTTTTTCGTCCATTTGTCAATTGTAAAATAAAACCAAATGAGCTAACTGAGGAGATTTCAGCTATGGAAAACATATCAAGGCAAATGGAATCCTAATATGCTGGCCGATTATTGTTGGACCATCAAGAGGATGCTCCACAGGCGAAATATAGCAGAAAATCGTCATTTTTTACTTTCTAGGTGAGTCCGAATGTTCGAATATTGTGTAGTTACGAGTGTAGAAAATATTAAAGTGTTTGAAATGATCAATTTCTGTCTCTCGGAAACCTTGCGCGATGGAGAAAAACCGATATCATATTTGAATTCAGGAGAAAAAATACTATCAGAATCACATATTTTTCTTTCTGACACAAAAAAAATTATTTGCTCAGAGTAATTGTAATCATCCCTTGCTTGTTAGATAACGATTTGGGCATCTAGTACTGTTTATATGTTTTTATCAGATTTTCAAAGTCGAGGAGAATTTTTTTTTACACATTAGCATTAGTCTTCTTTTTTTTTTTTTTTTTTTTTTCGAATTTGCTCTTTAAATGATATTGACCCACACATTTCATTATTGGACACTTACGTATATAGGTGAATTACAAGGTAACTGACCTTTTATTTCGTTCAGATAGTAGTACAGTAATTTTTCTCTCCAAACATTTATATATTAAGTTTCAAATAGAAAATACGGAGTTTACAAGATTTTGTATCGGTAACTGATTCAAGTGTAGAATGAAAAGTCAATAGTGTGAGAGTAAATATCTGGGAAGTTTTCAAATTTTATATCAACAAGCTATTGCGAATGTAATATACAGGTGTCCCATTCAAACCTCCCACATTTTAATTAATCATAAATAACAAAGTATGCGGAATTATGAAATGAGGCCGGTATTAAACGAAACAGAAACTCGAAGAATTTTCATTGCCACACACTAAAACACCTCTATATGTGCATCATTAGTAGCACGAACAATATCAAGTCTGTAATCGATCTCGTACCACGTTCTGTCCAACATGTCCATTGAACTGCCTGGAAGCTTGGCGAATTGATTTTTGTGGACTTCTCTGAAATCCTGTCCTAATTTCTTCAATCTTTTCTTTAAAACACACGTACGAGCACCTCCCGATTCTTTTTTAACGCTTCCAATCGCCAGAAACTTCAAGCCATGCCTTAATGGTCTTCCCATCAGGTGCATTTCCTCCATATTCTCTCCCGTAATTTCTTTGCACTGTAATTATTGACTTCGTCTCTGCATACTAGTAAACAGTTTGTGCTCGTTGCTGAGGAGTCGCCATTTTGTTTTATGTCATTATTGTCGAACATGCGACAGATGAATTAACTGCAACAATGAAAATAAAAATTCTTTCAGTTTCTCTTTCTTTTAATACCAACCTCATTTCATAATTACGCATACTTTAAGAGTTATGATTAATTAAAATGTGGGAGGTTTGAATGGGACACGGTGTATATAAGAAGTTACAAAATATGTTTTTTGAGTTGTACGTTCTAATAAACTTTGTCACTTACTCCACACAATAAAGTTAACTGACATAACGCTTCTGGGTGGTGTAAGAGTTTTAATTAAAATAAATAACTACTTGTTAGGTATGAGTTTGTTCATATTCTACAACATTTTGGGATGTAGGCACTTGGAAAACATTTTTAAGTCTGTAATAACTTATTTGCATAAGTTCTTAAAGGCATATTTGCATGTATATTTAGTATGTTGAACTTCCTAGCCACAATCACGAGTTGGAGATTTTTTGTGATTAATATTAAATATATTTCTGGTTATGAGGACTCTCTATAACAGTTCATAAAAATTCATAAAAAGAAATTTACATTTAATTATTCTTTAGTTTATTAACAAAAAGTGATGCTACTACAGGCCTTAAGCGACCTTGTGGCAGTGGCCCCGCGTTACACAGGGATAACAGAGATACATGAGGCCACGAAGGTACCATATATTGATACTATCATAACAGAAAGGGTCACCACCATGTTTCAAAACATAAATAATCATGGAAACCCAATAGTAGGCCTACGCAATATAGGACACCTTCCACAATGGCATACTACACATAGAAACATATTCGACCAAATAAATAATCCATAGTACTTAGAGCATGAAGCAACCAAGGTCAGAAAGATCAGCGCAGAGTGGCGTGGCTCATTCCGGTCCTGAATCGAGCCGAGCTCTTCAGCGACGCGGTTTCCGATGCCCCAATCAAGCGAGATCTATTCGCCTTGGCAAAAATATCCATATACGATATCACATTACTCAAAACACCAAAATAAATCCCCATAAAATCGCCGTGTAGGCTAGGGTCAACCAGCTAAGCCCAATACTGAATACACACGTGAATTCGCCGACAAGGGACAAACAAGTCCCAGGAAAAGGCACCAATAGCTGTCACCAATTGATGATGATGATGATAAGGCTTCCTACTGTCCAATCGGCACGAGATGTCAGCCGCGTTTTCAGCTCTGCGTGATGGCCACCTTTAACTCCCGAACATAGCCTGGTACTTATATTTCTTTAGAGGCTGAGTCGACGTTAGGACTATAGTTGTCGGCAGAAGGTTTAGGGGCAGTATAAAATCTTGATCACACCGGAACTTAAATCATCGACCTTCCCAGCTTTTAGCGTAATGCATTAACCAACTACGCTACGGGTTACGTTAAAGCTTATTTTACTGTTAATTAAGCGAACAATGATAATTTTCAATTCTTGGACAATCACACATTTATTAGAATTAAAGGTTTGAAATATATTTGAGATGAAAATTCTCTTAAATTACTTAGAACATTATTCGTGTAATTAAAACCCAAATGTTTTATTATTTTTCGTTCTTTGCATATTGCCTCCTTTCGTCCACCGCTGTGATCTCAAGCTAGCGTGCTGGCATACCATGAATTAAGCCGGGTTCGATCCCCGGTCAGGACAAGTTTCCTGGGTGAGGTTATTTTCGGAGTTTTCCTCACCTGTAAGACAAATTTCAGGAAATTTTAATGGGCAAACGATCCCCGAACATCATCTGGCCATCATTCTTCTTCTTCTGGTACGCGACTACAACTCCAGTGAAGTTTTGGCCTCCTCAACTATTTTTCTCCATTCAGATCTATTCTGGATACAGATTGGCCTAATTTTAATTTTTGTTATGGCCGCGGTGGACTAGTGGTTATTCTCCTTGTCTCTGGTCCCGAGGGTCGCGGGTTCAAACCCAGCCGGAATCGATGGATTTTTTAGGATGCAAAAATCCAAGGAGCAAGTCCTCCGGGAGGGACTTTAAGCCGTGGGTCCCGAGTCTGAAGATTTTTAGGTTCGTAAAAGACCCTTAAGCCTGAATGAAAAGACCTCTAAGCAAAATTTACCGAATTTTCCCGTCCTAGTACTACCTTAGTTTTCTGGATGTCAGTATGAGGCGGAACGCTGACCACGGACCACTCAAATGACATCTATATGAAAACAAGTGTAACTAAATTAGTATGGTTCAAATTCTTCCCTGTAGGGGGAGAGCAGCGCCTAAATCTCTGTTAAGGGAAACATGGGCTTACAAGATACAAGAAGATATATATTTATGATATCCTGCCATCTGTTTTTTGGGCATCCAGCTGTTCTTGTGCATATTGGTTTCCGGCAATCATTACCATCATCATTACCCATTGAGGCAGCATAACCCCGCTTTCCAGGCGCCCCAACCTCAGAAATGGGTTACGCCAGTGCCAGAAAATACCAGAAATGCTTCCTTTTGTAAAAATTACACCAATCAATGGATTGACTTGAATGAGTCGTAATTAGGGAAAGAGGAGGAAGCATCAACTATGTGAGACAAGTAATCATTGACGGATCTCTCTAAATCTGTGATTGTAAGTACGTTAGGGACGCCACTGAAGACAGCACCGTGTAGCTTAATTCAAAGAACACACGCCTTAGACTCATAGTGGAGATTTAAAATTCGCAATTCTGCCCAGTATTAAAATAGGAGTGGAAGGGAGGGTCTCTGCCGAAAACGCCACAGGGAAGATATACACTATAATATTTTAAGGTTAATAAAATAGTGTCAAGTACTTATTTTGGTTAGTAAATCAGTGGATTCGTCCTATTAAATGACGCAAGTGGCATTAAATTTGAAAAAGATAGCGAGGTGAATGTCCTGGTGAGATGAAATAGACTGGAACTGTACCACCAAGCACTGAAATCAACATCATATACTGTACAGTGCTTTCCTGTTATAAAACACAAACAAGAAGGAAGAGAAAGAGAAAAGAAAGTTCTATCTTTAAATCTACTCTAAGTAAAGCCGAATCTCGGGAAGAGATGGTTTCGCATCGTTGTTTTAGCATTTTTCCAGAACAATATAAACTCCCTAACGAATACAAAATTCTGATATATTATTCATATTCCATATCCTAAACCAAAAATTCGAATTCTCAACCTACAGAGGGAAAAACCAGATAAATCGATATTTTTAATTATTATATTTTCTTAATTGATACTTTTCTTAATAAAACCCCGCAAAAAATTTTCACATAATGCAAAGTTTGAAATTATTACGCAAGAAGTTACAGCCATATGAAAGGAAAAATTCCCTATAAAACGAATATCTTGAGAATCCTTCATTGAATGACCGATTCATATGGTAATAACAATATAAGTAGATTCTTCATTCTATAGTTAACCAACACACTGGCTCTATCGAACCCGTAGGTTCATGCACAGACAAGCTCTCCATACATCCCTATCCTGAGCGAATGTTTTCTAATCATCTGTATAATCTACTTCCCTCAAATCATGGATGCTATTCTCCCACCTCATTCTTGGTCTACCAACTGGGCGTTTTCCCTCTGGTTTTCCTATAAGAAGCTTCCATGCACCTCTTTCATTCCCCATTCGTGCCACGTCTCCCGCCTATCAAAATTGCTGAGATAAGATTGAAACATTTAGTAAAAGGATTTGTCTACCTCAACTTTAATATCAAGAGTTACAGAAAATTACAGTATGTTTTCCAGTAATGAAATCAACTTAAACAGTTTAGGAAATTACTAAGATAAAAAAGATAACAGGAAAATCTTGTCTGTAACAAAGTTACATTATTTCACTAATAATATAGCCTTATCATTGTTTTGGTAGTTATTTTTTATTTTCATTTATTTATTTTGCTTTGACTTTCGTTTTATATTCATGTCGTTTACTATTTTCTTCTGTTTTACACATACAGACACCTGACACGGACATTAACAGACTAGACCCGTTAAAAAGATTGGGTTTCGAACCCGGAACTCTTTCTCGGTAGGCAGAAGGCACAAGGCTGGGAAATCGATAACTATTGAGGAACATCTACATTTATGTAATATTTAAATTATGTAAAACTAGAACATGGTAAAGACAACAGCACTCGAAAGGTGAGGCGAGTCTACAGCTGCATTAGTAGTTGCCTTGAAATCAGCTGCTTATAATGTGTAAAGGGAAGAAAATATACAATGAACCTTCAACCTTATAGCTCGAAGCAATGTGTCTTCAACAGTCACTCCGCCTTGGTATGACAGTGACCTAAATAAAGTTTTTTCCTCTCTACCCCTCGCTTAATCGATGTCTGGGAAATCGAATTGGCGAATTGTATCGTGAAGTAAGATCTGCACGCGTTGCGATAAAAACACGCAACTGGGCAGCTTAAACTATTCCAGTCAATAATACTTTTGCACATTTTTATACAGAAAACTGCAATTCTTTCATAAACCATTTTCAAATCTGAAATCAGTGCATTTTATTGAATGTAAATGTCACTACAATATTTTTTCGTTTTATTTTGTTAAATATGCAATAACAGTTTTATTTTGAACATCTTTGTTCATATCGCGTCTAAGGATACCTATAGGCATGTACTGTATTGTGAAAATGCAACTGATATTACGTGTTAATAAAATACTAAATTATTGTTATTTTATTTTCTGTTATCATTCCATTCTTATCTGTACACTTTTGAGCTCTTATATCTTACTGTGCTGAATGTATCCGGTAAGTTATGTATTCCTACTGGTGTAAGTAAACTATTTTCTGTGCCAGTTAATTCGCTTAACTCTATTAATATAAAGGAATAATTATTTTTAGGCAAATCAATGAAGGATCAAATTAGTAATGAAGAAATATTCAGGCAATAGGTGAATGAGTGGGGAAAAATTCGAATGGAATCGACATATATCCCCGCATGACACCAGATGGAATTGTATGCATAGCAAGAGATATGTTATCAGAAGATGGGACACCTGGAAGAAAAAAAAAAAAGAGAGGGACTCTTATTATGGATAGAACAGGTCATGGATCTAAAACAAAGAGAAGAAGAATCATTAATCTAATGGCAAATAACTAGTGATAACGAAATTCCAACCAACCATTTCTGCTTTGAGGACTGATGAAACCCGTAAAAAAACGGACAGTTCCGGGATCTCCAGAAACAATTCCATCTCAGCTAACTCAATTTGCGCTGTTTTTTGTAACATTTGTTTTAACTTAGTGCATACCCAAGCCCTGATGAAATGAGGATGATTCCTTTGAAAAATAATACATATAATCAAGACATATTTTCAACACAAATATAGTGCACGTATTTTTAGTGACTCGCAGGCTTCTCTTCAATCGATCGCTGCTAAATTTAATTTAAATCCAAACTCAGTAAAAATTAGAAATAACATTAAAACATTTCACAAAACACCTGTGCCTGTCTTGGATACGAAGGCACCAGGGAACTGGGGAAATGAACGTGCTGATCAATTAGCTAAATCCGCAGCATCTTCTGAGCTTCATTATTCAAAGTGTCCAATATCCTATGTTAAAAATAAACTGTTGGACTATATCATCACTAATTGGAATGAACATTGGATAAGGAGTGCAAATGGTGCTTTGACTAAAGAGCTCTTCTTTCCTACAGTACACCATATACTAAATGTAAAACATTTTATTCCAAATTTCATTTTAACACAATTTATAACTGGTCATGGAAAAATTGGTGAACCCAGAGAGTGATCATAATTGTAAATGTCAAGAATCAATACAATCTGTAAAACATATTTTATTTGATTGTCTTAAATTCTAAAGACAACGATTCTGGTTAAACTTACTTCTAAATGATGATGACTGTAGAGCGAGGATTTTTATGAAATTTCATGTTTTAAACCATTAGTCAGAGAGCGCTGAGACAAAGTATCTTTACATTTTATGATATGTAGAATCAAATAAGACCTACATATTTTTTCATATTTCATAATATTTTGGCAAAATGTTCATATTTTAGTAAAAATTTAATATTTCTTCATATTTTTCAACTTTCAATTTTTTTTAAATAAAATGTCCACTAACTGGTTAAAAACATTTTTGAAGTGACTGTAGTTTTGACATTTTTTGACAATGTAATGTGGCAGACAGCCGAAAATTCCTCAGTATCCCATCTGGAACAAGATAAATAGATTTGATAAAAGAAAATAATTGAAAAAAAAAACATGGAATGACCAAGTGGAGACTTTTGTCTGAAACTAGGGAACAAAAACAGGGATTTCCTAATCTGTGAAAAGAACATGAATAAGTAGAACAACTATGTTAGAATAATAACCACCTACTCTTTCTCTCAGGTAGCAACTGTTCCTTTTTACTACCTAAGGACATGTCTTACTATGTGAATGGATTACAGTATTTAAATGTAGGGAAGACTGCTGCTGCTAAACTTGAAGCTGTGCTGGGAAATGTCTTACTCCACAGTTCTTGTAGGTAAGGCTAATATTATTCTCACTTGCATCAAACTATCAAATATAGCGCGGTACATGTTTGCTCCCATAACATCATATGGTGTGGAGCATACTTTTTGATCGTACAAAATAATTCTGACAGGCAGACGTTAAAAAATGTAGAAAAAACTTCTAACTGTATATTACGAACAGAATTGATAATTGGATGATTCAAAGCACAAGTATACCATACTGTGCTCAGGCAAATTTCACGGAAAAACTAATGTTAAAATAATTCTAACTACATTTCACAATGTGCATACGTGTAAAGTACAGGATTAAAAATAATTGCAATTGCAAAGAGAGTTTTGAAATACACCCTAGAATTATTTGTGGATTGATTAATTTTAACATGTTTCTCCATTAGATCAACATAGGGATGTATGAAGAGCTTATGTCCGTGCGACCTTGAACCTACGGGTTCGATCATGCAAGTGAGTTAGTTAGGACTTGGTCTACGTGTCTTCTGATTCATCCAATTTAATGTTATTGTGACATTTACATATACATTTTGTCAGTGGTATATTCGATGGAAACATGTTACTATGGTTTGTTTTTTGTTTATGTTTGGATTTCATAATTAGGCCTAAATAGCATTGGATAAATTAATTGATCGTGTTTTATATATATCCAGTATTAATTTATTGAAATAAAGTGTCAAACTACAGGCTTGGGAGGCCCTTGGAGGTAGATGGATGTTGAGACTTCCACATTTATAGACAATCACCAAGGGACGTCCACTGGGTTCTCAGTCCTGTGTGACGGCCGCCTTTGCCCCAGAACATGCTGGTACTCATTTAAATTAAGAGCTGAGTAGACCCTAGGGCTATGATGACGCCAGAAGGTTTGGTCCAACTAAAAACCTGACTCCATTGAGACTCAACCCCACGACTTTCCGGCTTGTTAGTGCTATTTCTCAAACAACTACACTTCAACATGAGTCATTAGAATTGCTTCAAATCATGAACATGATATTGTATATTGAGTAAGAATTAATGAAAAATTAATTAAAATGGAAATATAGTGAAACTCTTGATTTATTGAGCTACAAAAAGGTCATCTTGTCTCATTTGTGTGCTGGTATGTATACCCATAAATTAAACAGAGCTTGTGTATATAAATATATGTAAAAAGTTAAGAAAATAGTAGCTTCATAATATTTTTGTGTCCTAATTTTCATATTTTTCATATTTTGTTATTTTGATTTCATATTTTAATATAATTTTCTTCATGTATTATTATGCTTTCAAGTCTTATACGAGAATTTCCCGGGGAGGGAAAATTTTCTATAGGATCGTAACAGGCCTTGGCCTAATACTTGGAAGGAAGAAGAAGAAGAAGAAGCAATTCCTCGCTCTAATGATGAGGCTTCTGCCTCAATGTGTGAAGTGATTTTTAAGAACCAAAATTATTATAAACATCTTATGAAATTCATAACAATATGTGGTATATTTCTAAGACATTTATAGACAATTTATGTAATTCATAACACTCATTAAAGACCACAAGATTTTTGTTTTACAATGTAGAGTGTAATAATGTTATACTAAGCTACAACCCTAACATGCCTTTGTGGCGAAATAGGGTTCCAAAATATTTGGAGATTCAATAATAATAATAATAACAATAATAATAATAATAATAATAATAATAATAATAATAATAAAGACCGAGAAACGATGATGGGCATCTTGTTTTATACCCGAAAAAAACTATCAATTTTCATCCACTATTATCGTTGTTAATGCCATTGTTTAAAAAAAGTACTTTCTTACGTCCCATTTAATAAAGAAACGTTTATTTGTTGTCAGATTTTATGTCAGTTAACTCTAGTATGACGCTGCACAACACACCAAGGGAAGAGATCCGTGAATTTTTTTAGCATCCGACTATCTTTAATATTACATATCTATGACACAGGATTAACAACTCTTATTTTCTCCTCTGAATGAAGCACCACCTTCGAATTTTCTTCGTCCAAACAATTCCACCAAACTTTGTAAGAAGCGAAACGCGATTCTCGAGATGGCGCATTACAAGAAATCCATCATTATGAAAAGGAAAGCTCTATAGGAGAATACTGCTAGGACCCACATGTAAGTTTTTTTAATAACCGGAACAAAATGAAATAGATACAGCGATGTTCTTGAGCTTGAAATATCTGCATACCAGAGAGAGTTAATCTGGAAACCGCCACTTTAGGGTTCTCCTGGTAGAAACTTTGACTTAATTACTTCCTAAATTTTATTGACGTTAATTAATGTTTCTCCAATTAAATTCCGTTACGGCTTCAAATTATTATTGGTTATAGGCCAACAAACTTCTGCAATTACTGTAAGGAATATTACAGGTCCTAAGATATTTGTGAATTGTCAGAAAAAATATACAAGTGTTTTACGAGCACATCATGAAAATATTACAAAAAGCACCGAAATTTGAAATAAGCGTTGGGTGCATCCTCATTTATAGAGAAACATAATGTAATATTCCAGTTTTAAACAAACTATATTACCGCATTTTAAATAAAAATCTCTAAAATACATATGTCCTGTCAACATCTGAATCTGGTGTAAATTTAAAATATCTGACTAGACCACATTTTAAACAATAATAAACATTTATTTACTAAAACATTTGTAACAAAAACGAAAACAATATCTATTTAACTCATGCCCCAAATGGGAGTCAATGACCAATTACATTTCAATGAATTTTGTGATACAACCAATCATAGTCGTGTTTCACCCCGATATTTATCAATTAAGTTCATCATATTAAAGAAAGCTCCTCCTTTTTAATATTCCAAACAGGTCATAGCATTATTTTGCAGTGACTAACTCTCAAAGAAATACGTTGAATATAGCAACTTTATATATATATATATATATATATATATATATATATAAAGATGTAAGAATCATGGAATGCATGTAGCTCCCAGATTGTATATATAGTGCACGAATGTAACCAGATACCGCTTGCGAAATATAATAGAAAAAAATTGTAGCATTTGACTATACCACAATAAAAAGAAATCACTGTTTGCACTTTCTTAAACGTATTATTTCCCGGTATTTACATTCCAGAAAAATACAATTGACATATTTACATCATAGGATATCAGAAATTAATTAGTAACTTATAATGTTGGTTATAAACAGTTTGAGGTGTTTCATTTTTTCTCCGCTGGGGTGCATTCTTACAATATTGCGATGTTTGCCAATAAATAATATGATCTGGTTGCAGTGATGAACAAATGAAACATAACAAACGCTTGTCATTTGTTTTCAAACATAGCCGTTTACATTAAATATATAAATAATTTAAAATAACTATATTTAACTAATGAATTGTGAGTAAACAGCTTAATTTTATTCGTTAAATAGTCCTAACAAATGCCACTCATGATTTCAAAATTCTCTAGATAAATTGCAAATCACTCTTAGCATTACTTATGATAACGAATTTCCAGTGCTCATGTAGATTAAAGCAAAATAAATGATTTATACAAAAAAATAACAAAGTTTATTGAAAACTTTTATTTTATTATTTGTCTCTTAAACAGGTGATAATGTCTATAACTTGCTAATGAAACATGCACACATGTTACAAGTTGAAAACTAGATTTTAAAAATTACATTCCAAAACCCGGTTATTAAAATATATTCAGCGTTGTAAGCATGTGTTTCATTTAATATGTAAAATAAATGTGTATAACTTTTTTTATCAATATACACCTAACACGCCATATATTATTTTTACATAGGCCTACCAGCCCAATCCAATTAATATTAAATTAATGATGTAATATTACTACATATATATCTAAAAAGCAACATTTAATATTGTATAGCATTTTTTTTCGAAATTAATGAGAAAATATGTTGTCTCTACATAATACTCGGAATATACAGAAACTGTATATATTTCACTTATTTCAAGGCGGAGAATTTTATATAGCCTACAATTGCTCACATAAATATGAGGTTTGATACTAATAGTATAAGTCGTTATTGCTTTTATGCTTTTTTAAACATAAAACGATCAGTGTTTTATGTTGGTATTTGCAAAAGTTTTTAGGCCTACTTAAATCTTCTTACTTTTATTTACTATATAGAGAATTATTTTGGTTTTATTGTTCACGTTTTTAAATTACATTATTTTTAAATTATCGATTTATTAATTAATTTATTTATATACAGAATTTTAATGTTTACACATCTTTCTGTGCCTAAATTTTTATTTTTCTTCTCCACTCGTCCCTATCCATTCGCTCCATGTCCTCCAGTCCTCTTGTTCTCATTCCAGTTCTTATTTCTTGCATTCACGAGTTTCGGGGTCTTCTTTTCCTTCTTCTTCCAGGTGGACAACATTCCAATGCTTTCCTGGGTAACCTTTCTTCTTGCATTCGCCGTACGTGCCCATACCAATTTAATTGCTTATATCTTATATAATCTAGTATTGAATATCTAATATTTATTTTTTCTCGTATGATAGTATTTCTTATTTTTTTCTAATTTTCAACATCTTGCTGCTCTCCTCAAGAATACTCGTTAGAAATTACAAACGGATTTTATCAACACAAAGACATTCATAAATACACAAGAAATCAAGAGACTTTACAGTAGAGATCAATAATAGATTGTATCATTGTTGGACAAAATATGGATTTGAAAATACAAGATGTTAGAGTGTATATAGGTCCAACCTGTGGCAGTGATTATTTGGTAAATGCATTTTTTTTTTTCCCCATATTTTAGACGATAAGAAAGAGAAATTGGAGACATCAGAAATTATGCACACACCTCTACATAATAATCAGTTGTTAGAGGACGATAGTATTTTATACCTTTACCGCAAGAGGCTGGACGTGAAGTTAATTGAAAAAAAAATATCGATACTTTGTTATTTCAATCCCACATTGTAAGAACAGAGTAAAACCTGCAAGAATTAAAGAACCGGATATTAATGGGAGCAACTGTAGGCCTACGTAATTTCTGTGTTGGTTCGAGATGTTGGAAGCGACTACTATTTAGAGATTTTGTTTACTTATTGCAAAAAAAAATGTATCATTGCCGTCATATCACGAACTCTTAAAAAGCAACAAAAATATGTGAAATTTTGTTTGTTTGAACTTTTGTCTATATGGTATAGCATTAATGAGTATAGTGTCATTTTGAACTGATCTAATGAAACATACAAGGAAAAACAAACATAAAAATACAATAGACAGATCTATATTTGTATTCCTTTTTACAGCCGTTTGTTATCCAGTATAAATTTTTATCTACTAATATAACATCACAGATCAAGTGTTTTAACTTCCTTCTTTGAACTCAATAAAAAATTAATAGATTATACATAATAAAGGGAAACATACGGAAAAGCTACCAAATTACCAAATGTTTTTTTTTCTTATTCAAGGCCCCAGGTTGTCATCTTCAACATTTATGGTGTTCTCTCCTGGCATTGGCGTAATTGTAACCCACCTCTGAGATTGGGGCGCCTGTAAGGTGGGGTTACGGCTGCCCCGATGATATGATGATAGTGGTGTGCCAGGAGAGTCCTTAACCCTAAACTTAATCAAGGCGAATATCAATGATGATGTTTATGATAGCCATAAGATGTTCGGGAACCGTTTGGGCCTTAAAGTTTCTTGACATTTGTCTTATAAAGTGAGGAAAACCCCGAAAAAAACTTCACCCAGGTAACTTGTTCCCGACCGGGGATCGAACCCGTGTTCGCTGCGTGACAAGACAGCATGTTACCCTGAGACCAAAGCGGTGGACTAGCTACCAAATAAAAAACGAATGTAATAAAAATATTATTAATTCTATGGTACTTTATACTTGAACGAATCAGGCGATTTTTCTTACATACTTCATCCATATTTATTGTTGATTTTGCTCCGTATCCGTTGATTTTGAGCGTCAAATGATATTTCTCAAACATTCTAGAAACTCTAGTGCCTAGATGCTAGTATGAGGGTAAGATACGATATTTTAATAGGAGACGCGAAGGAAATTATTCTAAAGTATGGCAAGATCTCAACTTAAAATTTAAAATTTGTACGTAGATTTTGTTTCCACTCTATAGAATAATCCGATAGCATATTTAGCTCTGAATACTCTAAGTTTTATACTTTAAAAATTGCCAGCCATATAATGGTAAAATCTCCGTTACGTTGACCCAAGACGTGTTCAGAAATGTCAAGGACAGGAGTCTTCACCATCCGTCCAATCAAAAGAGAATCTCTTAACATTTCTACCTATAGATGGTCTGCGTTAGGTGTACTTCAATATTCAAAAAAGGTAAAAACTTGTGAACGTTTTTAGCATGTTATGTAAAGTGAAGGCCACATGAACCGGTTCTGACTTTTTTTTTTGTTTTTGGAGACATGTAATTATTTTAAAACATGTTAAAAAGAAGAAGCAATTATAAGTCCAATGACTAGCAAGATCAATAATACCATTTTCTGGATGGACTGGAAAATCGTTACACTACATTCTGTGCATTAGGAACATTTGATTATAATAACCTGCTGCGAAATGAGATGAAAAGTTCGCAGGACAAAATACGTCCTAGTTAACAGAACTAGGTGTTTTAACAGACCAAAAACTTGATGGCAATGTGGTCGAACCAGGTATCCTACGTATTTTTTTAAATATTCATAATCCTAGATCCATATACAGCTTGCATTCCTGCTAATACAATTGGAATTTTAGAAATCTTAGTATGAGATATGTGCTAAGAATGCACGCTCTTTTCCCAATCCCCCCCTAATGCCACCAGGATGTCTTTTATGACACCTGACTTTCTCCCCTGGCCTGGCATTGGCAGAATTCTAATCCATTTCTTAGACTGGGGCACCTAGAAGGCGGAGTTACGTTACCCCCGATGATATGATGGGTGATATATGATAATGAAGCGCCAGGAGAGTTCTTAACCTAAACTTAACTTAAATTCCAGACCATGGGCAATTACAGGAACAATTCCCTTTAAGAAAGAAGTCCTATGGTTTAACAGGGAATCGAACCCGGAACCTCATGAAGTGCAGTCAGAAACGCTGACCACTAGCCCATGAGGCTGGTCTCTTTTTCCAAGTTAACGTTCTAAATATTCCGTAAATGTCAACTATTAAGGGCCAGTTTCACAAAGAGAGGTAACTGTATTACGCCAGTTTAAGCTATGCATTATACATGGGGAACACTGGCGTAATACAGTTATCTCTGTTGGTGAAACTGACCCTAAGAGATGCTGTGAAACGTCCTCGTCGTTTAAATTTTCCAGATCAATTAAGTCTTACATAGCTGCTAACTTATTAAAAAAATGTATTTAGGCTGTGTATTATATATATATATATATATATATATATACATTTTAAGTTTAGAGATTATAATTACTGCTTGGTATATTATGCCAAAGGAATACTGTATGTTCTTGTGACACGTACACTGCAGCCACTGACTCTCCGGCCTTGTCGTTTTCATGACAGTGTTGCCGATATGGATATTCTGTGGGGAGTGGCCGCTTTATGTATGCGGTTAGCAGACATACAGCTGACAACATCTCAGCAATTTCAAACCTTACTAACGCGCTAAGCTGCGTCAAGAGCAGTGATTGGTTGTGGCAAATGTTCAATCCCACTACAACCTAAACTTCAGAGCCGGAAAATCGGCGGCTGGGGTATAGTGTATCTTATATGTAACAATGTCTTACTTCAATTAAGATTGGACTATATACAACATTCTATTAATATTGAGAATGTTTTTACAATTGCCTTATTAAATTATTGAATGTATATAATGCTTTTGTAGTTACAGTTCCATGTATAATGTTATGGCGGTTCCCACAATATTGTATGGATGTGAAACTTGGGCTCCAGTGAAAAGACAGAAGGATAGAATACAGAAGGCAGAGATGCGGTTCCTAAGACAAGTAAAAGGATGTACAAGACTTGATAGAATAAGAAATGAGGATATAAGAGAAGAATTGAAAGTACAGCCTTTATTGGATAAAGTCACGAATTACAGACAGAAATGGATTGATCACATGGATGGAATGAGCAAGGAGAGATATCCATTGTTAGCCAGAAATTATCAAGCAAGAGGAAGGCGTGATGTTGGAAGACCTAGAAGACGTTGGGCTGATGCAATATGAAGTCGGAACGGGCAATTGCCTAATCCCTGGAGTGATGATGATGATGATGATGAGTTACAGTTCCGATTTTAGGTCTATGAAATTAATTATTAAAATGTTTTATTTAATACGATCATTATCGTCGCAATTCAAATCTACAATGAAAGATCCAATGCATTTTGCTCAGTGATACTCTCCATTAGCCCACCGGGACCCATATATGTTGTGTCTAATGTATCTGCCGAAATTTCATTAATTGAATTAAATTTATAAAATTTAAAACTGATAAAAATGTATCCTGGTAAGGTAATTTCAACACAGCATTTGCTTTAACAAGCAAAACTAAGAAAAAAAAACTGTCAGTTGCGTCAGCATCAAGATTAGATCTCCACAATACGTTACCATTATGAAGAAATTTCGCCTGAACCAATTCATTCTTAAATCTTTAATCTTGGAGCCATTTTTTTAAAGAAAATCAAGATGTTCCTCTAGGTCTGTGCGCCGCGCCGTGATTACCAGGGATACTATGTAAGGTGTAATGCTGGGTGCACACTTGAAAATGAATACATCCGCATAGGCTTGATCTTTTTGTGCATAAACTAGTTTCTAGAAGGTAATGTAAATTTTATTTTTACTTATTATCTTACGTTTCCTATTATGGAGCCCAGTAAATTATTAATGAATATAAAACGAATCCACGCCTAAGTTTCTCCATACACCTGAAGTTAATTTATCCAATTACTTCCTAAAAATAATACAAGAATCAGAGTTTATCCGACTTACTCGATCATGGAAATATATCATTGGATAAATATAAAAAGGTGGAAAACGAAGAAAGTCAACTTTTTAATATCACCTGCTTAGCCGAACTATAACGGCTGAGAGACCCGACATGCTGACCAGATGTCATCTCTACATTGGCAATATGATCGTCTACCTCAGTGAATAACATATCGATGACCTAGAACTATATTGTTCTAAGTCCATTTCGTAGAATAATTATTGTTCTTGTTATGAAATTAATATTTTATACCCGATGTCCATGTGCATTGTGAGAATAAAACAGGAATACGATATTTTATACAGCATTTTTAACCTTCTTCTTAAACTTAATTTGTAGGATTTTCATCCTGTTTATTTCCAAAATCACTCCTCGGAGGAAGACGTACTGGATGCGCATTCACTGTCTATCCATTTCTTGGCTGGTCTTCCTCTTGTTCTTCTCCCGTCCATTGGTCTATCTTCTTTAGCTATTTTTTGCAAGTTGGTTTTCTTCCATTCTTTCTATATGATCCTTCCAATATTTTCGTCTATCTATAATAAATTTGGTTATATCTTTAAATATGGCATATCTCCCTAAGATCTCAACGGCAGATACAGCGGATAAGGAGTCCTTCGGTACGGTGTACCTGACGGAAGAGGCAATTCTACATCTACTGCCTTGTAGATTGACAAACAGGCGGATGGGGTTCGTTAGTCCTGCAAGACAACCCATCTAGGAGAGACAACTTCGAAATAAAACGCGGCAGGCTGAGCTGTGGAGCTGGGTGAAGGCAATCGGCCTAGGGAGGAAACCCCGAATAATAAACCCGCCATGAAAACGGGCTAGCAACCCACTTCAAGGTGTATCTTATACATTGCTCGCAGTCCCAAGGATCAAGCCTCGGATGAAAGACGGAAAAGTGTCAGAATTTAATTATTTAGGTGTATTAATAACAAACACTAAAAATTTAATAAAAGAAGTAAAGAAACAAGCTGATAAAGCAGCACAAATATCAGGGTATATGCCATTTTTAACCGAAATGTCGAATTCATATTCATTTTCACAATGAACGGGACATGAAACGTAAGAAACGTGATAAGAATTCTACAAAATGAACTTAGAACAGTATGGTTCTGGACCATCGACGTAAGTGCAGCAGACGGCTGATAGAGTCTAGGCCTATCGCGCCGTGGAGAAGAAGCCAAGAATTTTCAACAGTGCATTAGAAGGGTATACCCTATATACATATAGTGGTGGTGCTGCTTGGGTATCTGGTCAATGGGATATCAAGATCACCGCCAAAGAAAGCACAAGATCTCAAAATACAAGGAACATACACGTAGAATCCAAGTGGAGATTTAATATCGTGTATCCTGAGAATAAAGTTCTTAGGAAAAATTTTGGACCAAAGAGAGATGAACAGAGAGGTGAATGGAGAAGACTTCATAACAATGAACTACATGGTCTTTATAGGAAGCCAGATATAATAAGAACAGTTAAGTCTCGTAGACTGCGATGGGCAGGACATGTTGCGCGTATGGGGAATGAAAGACGCGCATGGAAGATTCGTGAAGGAAAACCAGAGGAAAAACGCCCAGTTGGTAGACCAAGAATGAGGTGGGAAAATAACATTAACTATGATTTGAGGGAAGTAGATTATACAGGGAATGATTGGAAAGAATTAGCTCAGGATAGGGATGTATGGAGAGCTTATGTCCGCGCGGCCATGAACCTACGGGTTCGATAGTGCCAGTGAGTAAGTAAGTAAATAAGTATCCTGCTAAGATACCGGGAACCGAACCTGCCGCCTGAACACTACCATGTTACAGCGACATAAAAGTCAGAAATAATACGAGAGTGGAAATTAAAGAGAAACAAAACACGAGTACAAAGATATGAATTCCAGGAAAATAGTTTCAGACAGACATGTGATACTGTATACATATGATCCGCAGACTCGCTATTTATTTCCGCACTACACAATTATTTTATCACATGTTTCTGGAGGGGAAGTTCTTACTAAAGGTCATTCATTGACCTTCATCATGGATTATAATGACCTTTTCAACTGTAGATCGTCTACTACACACGTATCTCTGACTATGCAAACTGAAAACATGTGACTACATCGTACACACGTTGTTGATTGCAACATGAACAAACAACTATTGATCTTCATTTCAAAAGAGATACAAAAAGTTAAACGTATTTAAAATTATATTTTTCCAAGGCCGTGTTTTAAATGTAGGTTTCTAGGTTAGCAAAATCGGGAGAGAAGTATGACACTTTCTCACTACGAAAAAATGTATTTGTCTCCTTAAAGAAGAAATATATTACCTAACATATTATTATTGTATATATTATTAATTCATAACCGACGCTAGACAAAAAAAAGCAAAGTCACTTGTTTTTAAGAGTAATGCATTACAAGTAACTCATACATTTTTTTCTTCTTCTTCTTCGGCTTTCCTCCCACTTATAGGTTTGCCGTCTTCAGTTTCCATATACTTCTATCATTCCAATCTCCTTCTTCCAAATCCCTCTCATCCATTATAGTACTGACATAGGTTTTCCATTTCCATATTGGTCTACCACATTTATTTCTTCAAAGAGGTGACCTTTTTTTTTGGCCATCTTTCATTTTCTATTCTTTGTACATGGCCATACCATTTAAGAGTTCGATTTTCAATCATCTTAACAACAGATGTAGTGACATTCATTTCTCTCTAAAGGAATTAATTTCTTATTTTATCCAGTCTTTTTTTTTTAAAGGCTTCTTCTAAAATAAATCCAACTGTTCTAATTTTATTATTTTGTAATTCCGTCAAAGAGCAAGTTTCACTTCCATATGACAAAATATTCTGTATTATGCTCTTACAAATTTTCATTTTAGTTTCCTTTGTAATATGTTTTTGTTCCAAATTATTCCATATAATGTTTTGGTAGCATTTTTTGCCATTGCAATTTCAATTTGTACATGTAATTATTGACCCAAGATATTTTAAAATTTCACTTTTTTTTTATTTTTCCCTGTTTCGAGTATGAGGTCATCCACATCCTTTCCCAAGCACACATATTCTGTTTTCTGTAAATTTATATTCAGTCCCCATTTTGCATATCCTTCCATTAGTTTTTTTTACTGCAAAAAAAAGTAGTCGTTATGTGACATTTAGGCACACAATTTTAGTTTTTTTTCATACTAAATTAAATCATTTCATTTCATAAGAATCAATACATCACGTAGGTCAATCTACCAATGCTCCACGAAAGTTTGAGTTATATTTTGCAATACCTACTAAGATTTTGAAGAGTAAGAAGTGAATATTAAAGCAAAATGAAGAGGTCCATTGTAAGGACACATATGACATTCGAGATATTAACACTGTTTGCAATGCATTTACACAAATTATAAAAAATATCACTATCTGAAATACTGATGAATACAACGAAATCTATTTTCAAAGAATTTCAAAGAGGCTTTGTGAAAAACCACTTGTAATAAAAGTTAAAAATTTTAGTTTTAAATAATATGTATTGGAGCCTTGTAATCGCTACCGAAGAGATTGGTGAATCATCATCGTCCTTTCAAGTATTAGGCCCAGTGGCCCGTTACGGTCTCCCGCCATCTCCGAAAAGGTCGATCCACAGATCTTCTGCCTCGAGGAATGTAGTGAAGGATTTGTTTTGAGATTAGTGAATAAAATGTGTGTATCTTAAAAACACGCACAAAAATAGTAAACAATGTGTTTCAGATATTAAACAAAATATATAAAAAATCAATGAATATACATGGTTGGAATTTCATTAGCATAGTCCATTTCATCATTAACAGTCATTCATAACTTATCAACATTTGATATCGGCCATATTTTCATAAAACAGTGAATTCAAACAACTCCGGCAATGAAACAGAAAAAATAGAATATATCATAAATAAACAAATAAATTAATTACTTTGCTCCAGAGGTTATAATACCAGCGAGTCCCGAGTTCAATGCCCGGGGCTGACGAACAAGGATTTTTTTCGTAATTTTCATAAGTTGTCAAGAGAATTGCTGAAATAGAACGTAATTTTAGTACGATCCATTCTTGTCGTTTATATTACCGGCATAGCTTTCTTAAATATTATTGTTTAATGAATTTTGACAAGATACTTGAATATACTGCAAACATAAGCTATATATCTTATTGGTGTACACTCAAAGATCATAAATTACATTGACTACATCTAATATATAAAAATGAATGCTTGTTTGTATGTTTGTTTGTACTTTATGCGCGGCCGTACCGTTGATCCGATTGTGATGAGGTTTTTTGCAAAATGTTAAGGAGATTCCCGGGATGAACATAGGCTATAAGAGAGTTGTGATACTCAACTCCTACATCCTTAAAAATCGCCCTTTGTAGTGAAAAAAGTAGCTCTTTGAACGCTTCAATGGCTTACGCCGCCTAAACCATAACAAATACACAGAATTGAATATCTAAAAAAAAAAAAAAAAAAAAGCTCTATAAAAAGTCCGCGACAGCATATGTTTATCTCTTAACGGATAACTCACAATAACCATTTTTATCTTTCATTGATGCCAAGAAGATCGAGACAAGTACGTAGATTCCTGTGCAAGCAAAGCAGCATATGTTGGGTATCTCACAATAACGAATTTTGTCTTTTAGCTTATGTATGCCAAGAAGATCGGGATAAGTAGATTCCCGGGCAACACCGGGTAATCAGCACGGGGAATCTTAAAATAATTAAGTTATAATGTACATTTATAATTATTTTTCCTTTTACTTATTCAACTAAACATAAGAAGTACATTAATTTTTCGTCTTTCAGCTCATTTATACCAAACATAAAAGCACATTAATTTTTATTTATTTAGGCGTAGCAGCGCACACCGGGTATTAGCTAGTATCGAAGAAATAAAATTTAAATAAAAGTTACTAAAATATATAAACATTGAATATGCCTACAAGTTGTAAAGGTAAGTTCTGATAAATGAGAATTCGCACTTGTTTTATAAGACCATTCAATAACCTTTATTTATTAGAAATTGAGGTATGTAGGCCTATGTGTATTTTTTTTCAAAACCAGATAGCTGCACATTCATTATGCCGTAGAGACCTGATTTTGCATAAGCCATAACAAATAATGTCCCGTGTCGTAGCCGAGTGGTTAAGGCAGGAAGCCTTGGCGCAGAGCTACGGGACTTGCGCTGGTTCGAATCTCCATGGGGGAAGAAATTTTCTCATGGTATTTCGGCCAGTATGGGACCGGTGCCCACCCAGCATCGTGAGACATTTGGGTAGCTACAATTAGTAGCGGCTCCAGGTTGGGAAAACCAGCTATAACGGCTGGGGGACTCGACATGCTGACCACATGTCACCCCTACACTGGTTGATGATCATCTACCTCTGTGATTGACACATGTGGATGTGATGCCAGCAGTCGGATGGTAGGCTAAGGGCCTACTAGGCCTGTCGCGCCAGGAGTTTTTTTTTCCATAACAAATAATCATAATATAAATATATGATGGTATACATGCTGGTTTTAAAAGTAAAATATTTAGTATCTTTTTCAGAAAAATCTATCCGAATGACACAATAACTACAATATTGTGTAGATATAAATTGTTTGATACCTCAAACTGGTTGAAATCACATCTGGTTTTGAAAAATGCATCACAATTTTAAAATCAATTCGATAGTAGTGTAAGGGCCTAATTACGAAACTTCGAGATTAAAAAAATGTACATATTACAGGAGACATAGAAATTAAACATATGTTTTAATAATTTAGGCAATGTTTAACAAGAGCCAGACCATCATGAGCGCGTCGTGTCTTCATCAGATGCCACGCAAGTCATGCGTGAGATTCGAACCTGCCACCCACGTGTAAAAAATCAATACTCTGTGAACGTACATTTCCTGCTCTTAGCTGTATCATACGTACAAGGTCACACGATTTTACGCAACATCGTAAAAGCCATTATCGATCTTGATACAATAAAATATATGCAATTCCTTTTAATCACCAAAATTAATCTAATCTACGTCATCATGGCAGCTGCCGCCGTCTGTCCATCCATTGAACTTCCTCCAATCCTCTCATATTCATAACCTTTATAAAATATACAAACGTATTTTAATTGTATCGGCGATATATCAAGGTCTTTTGTAGATTGTATGTAGCGGATCCAGGTTGAGAAAACCTACTCTAATGACTGGGGACCCTACATGCTGACCCCTATACTAGGTGATCATATACATATGTGATTAACACATGCGGATGTGAGTCCAGCAGTCGGATGGTATGCCAAATGCCTTCTAGACTTGACATGCCAAGGAGTTGGAGTTAGAATAGGGGGACTGGGGATATAGAGAATAATTTGAACACCGGTGGATGCTAGGACATTTGAAAGTCCGTTCGTGTGTTTATTTATGTATAAATCCTGGCAAAATTAAGGTCATATGGTTTGCTTTTTTACTCAACTAGCGAGCTTAGATATTAAAAATAGCAACAAATTCTTATTGCCAATTGCATTTTTTGAAATTATTTTTCAAAGCTTTAACGTAAATTTACTAAACTTAAATAAATACATTACATTGCTTATCAAATTATTTATATAAAAGTAATTTACAAAGCTTAATAGGCGCCACTTTTCAATCTAAAAAAGATTGAATTTTATGTCATAGTAAGAACTTGTCTAATATTGCCAATACATGCTCATCTCTAATCGCAAGCGTGACCAATATAACGATTACAAAAATAAATAAAATTGTTAAATTTAAAAATTTAAATAAATATTGTTGTATTGTTGCTTAGATCAGTTGGAACACAATTCATAATTTGTTAACATGTCTGAAGAAGGTACAGTGTACCGAAACAGCTGTCACTGAATTATATAATAAATATGAAAATCAAATAAAACTATGTTTTATTTTTATTTAATTAATAGTTAAAATTGTATTTAAAAGAAGTATATGTCGTGAGAAAATGAATAAAAACACTAAAAATTATTAAATATATATATAAAATCAGGTACAGCAGGGGGGAAATCTATGCTGGATTCAGAGAACAAAGCTAAATTGAAAAGGCTATATTAGTTTTTTTTACTTTTCCTCCGATTCCGATTGAGGGTCTTTCCACTTTTCAGCGGTTGCCCTTTTACCCAGCCGGCTGCTGGCCCTACACATCTACATGTGTCAATCACAGAGGTAGATGATCAACAGCCAGTGTAGGGGTGACATGTGGTTAGCATGTCGAGTCCCCCAGCCGTTATAGCTGGTTCCTCAACCTGGAGCCGCTACTTATTGTAGCTACACAATTGCCTCACGATGCTGGGTGGGCACCGGTCCCATACTGGCCGAAATACCATGAGAAAATTTCTTCCCTCATGGAGACTCCAACCAGCGCAAGTCCCGTAGCTCTGCGCCAAGGCTTCCTACCTTAACCGCTCAGCTACGGCGCGGGACTACTTTTCCTCAAATTCTTAAATTCAATTTTTTTTTCTCACTTGCCAATACTTTTAAAATACCATTGAAGTACGTATTGGTTACAATATAAAATTAATATCTGATAGCTGTCCTCACCTTGATTTAAAACTTTTAAAACCTTAAAGCCTTTCGGAAACCGGTTCGATCAGCAGAAGGTTTTAAAATATTTTAATCAAATTAAGGACGAGGGCATGTATCAGGTACTAATTTTATTACCTTATATTCTAACTAACTCACTGGCACTGTCGAACCCCTTAGAGTCATGGAACCTGAGCTAATGTATTCCAATAACTTCCTGAATAATGTACTTCCCTCACATCACAGTTAATATTATTCTCCAATCTTATTTCTACTGGGAGGTTTTCCTCGGGTTTTTACAAGAAGTTCCCATGCTTCTCTTTCATTCCTCATTCGTGTCACATGTCATGTCCATCGCGGTCTACGAGGCTTAACTGCTATATCTGGTTTCCTATAAAGATCATGTAGCTTACTGTTATACAGTTTCTTCCATTCATCTATCTGTTCGTCTCTCTTTGGTCCAAAATTTTCCTAACACTTTATTCTCAAATACTCGTAATATTTTTTCCCCAAAGTAAGAATCCGTGTTTAGCATTCATAAACATAACTGAAGAATGACATTTTTATATATATTTCCAGTTTAACTTTTTTGAGAGAAGTTGGGATGATAAGAGATCCTGTACTCCGTAATAGCATGCGTTCCCAGAATTGTGTCTATATTTAATTTCTTTGTACACATCATTCATGTTTATAATTATTGTCCCTTGATATTTGAATTCAACCACTTCTTCAAAATTTCCCTCATGTCTTTATAATTCGTTTGTATAATTTATTTCTATGTGTGATCATATATTTAGTTGTATTGATATTTACTTCCAGCCCCAATGTTCAGTGTTCGAAATAAATGCTTTATGTAGACCTATAATAACTGTGTTTTTACTCCTGTTTTTATACCTTATCGAATGTCTGTACAGAGATTAATAAATAAATCTGATTATGATAGCATACGTTATTTTATTATTCAAAATCCTCAATATGAATACATGGATAAGTAAAATGGTTTTTTAAGCTTAAATATAATATTCACCTACTTGTCACACGATATCTATAATTTCTGACCACTAATATTGAAGTATCATATTCTGTGAGATACAATCGCTATGAATGTATGAAGATTTAAGGTGGAAACCCATCAACCCACACACAATCCAACCAGATTATTCAACAGAGTAATGTAATTGAACAAGATTTTGTCTATGCTTAAATCGGATTATGTAATTACATATAAAATACATACTGCATTATCCCTGTACAGACTTTGACCCAAAACTCTTGTACGTGTTAAACAATGCTGCCAAATTTTCATATCGACATTTAAATGCACCTACAAGCATATACAGAGTGATTAAAAAATATGGCTATACGTTTGATCGCATTTTGTGACGAAAATATTAAAGGAAATATGATGTTATCATTGGAAAGGGAACCCCTCAAATTACAATAGAACAAAACAAAAATCACTGCTCAGGAGCAGCTTGGCGGGTTGATTTTTGTGGACTTAGCGTCGAACACCTCCACAATTTTCTTCGTTGTTTCTGCATCCGTGTTAATGCGAGGCCTTCCAGGAGGTTTGATTTTCTGCATCCTTCCCGTTTACAGCAGTCATTTTCTCCACTTCCCCACAGTCGACGACTGCAATGTTACGTTAAATTCACGTCTTGCCCGTCTTGCGGCCTCACGATCATTAGCACACGTTATTGCCCATGCAGCAATTGTAATTTGCTGTTGCATATTCAACGCCATTTTGACTAATGACGTAAGTTCTACACTGTTTTGTTTTATTCCATTGTTGTGATTTTAATAAGTGCCTTTCCAACGGTAATTTCATATTACCTGTAATGGTAATATTTTCATCACACAACGCGATCAAACGTATATGATTCATGAACGTTTATGATTCACCCCGTACGTTTCACCTCTGTGGTCGAGGGGTCGTAATATAGATAAAAATATAATTTTATGATTTTTTCTCATTATCCAATAAAAAGGTTTCTTTAATAATGTATATGGGATTTGCGGGTATCAACGGATTTCTTATTCATAACTTATTTTAAGATCTGAACCCAAATGAACGCAGCGGGTCCAGATTCGATCCCCGGTCGGGAAAGCTTTCATTGGTGATTTTTTTTCTGAATTCTTCCCTATTTGTGAGACTGTAAGAAAATGTTAAGACCCAAATAGAATTAACGTTTCAGGTACAGGAGGGGTTTGGAGTTTCAGCAATTTGTTTTCCGAAGGAGGAATTTCTTTGGCCGCCTCGGTAGGGTATATGGTGACCTGATGCTCCGCAAATTGAACATTTCAATTTTGATTTTTCATTCCGTGCCTCGATTTTCATAGGGCACCCTTTATGATTGTGAGCATCTGCGCAATATCACATCGGGTCATCAAGTTATACTCTGTGAAGGTGTGATTGAATCTATGGCATCAAAAACACCGCTTCAAGCCAGACTAAGTTCGTTAGGATTCCACAGTCACAACTGTATAGAGAAAGTGAATTACAATGTAAATTTCTCGAGCTGGCTTAGTGTTCTCCAGCTCGATGATAAATAATAATAAAATGCATAAAAAGAGTGAAATCGCTTGCTGAATATAGCAGAGGGATCTAAACCAATTTTTGCACAAATGTGCGCATTCCATTCTATTATAAATAAGGGTAAAGATAGACATGTTTCTATAGCTATCGGCACAATCGAAGGCAGGTCAGGCTGGTCTGGAGCATCACACAAGTAGACAAAAGATTTTGATTGACCGAATTACAAAAGTTCATACAAAGTCCGCCTCGTTTAACGTACAATAGTTAAATGCAAGAGATTGGTTCTCTGAAAGGATTGTCACGTAGATGCGCAGGGCCGCCTTCATTCGTGCATTTTATTTTAGTATCAGTTCATCTGTTTCTAGTGCAAGTATGGGACAACAATGAAAGCTAAGACAAGTAATGTATAACCATATTGTTATTGATTTACACATTTTTAAAAAATTTATATCAATTCGTTCTAATATTATAAAAAAATACCAAATACCTAAACGAAACGAATCTTTTTTACATCAAACATTGTTGATTTAAAAGAATGTTAAGGACAACAAACGTTACCAAATTAAAACTGCACTTCATAAAATTATATTTTGTGTAGAAAAGAGAACATCATTGCAGCGTCAGATTCAAGCAAAGTTAGTAATATGAAGATTTAAAATGAAATTTAAGAAGTTAATGTGAAATTTTGTATCTAAAGAAGTTACTAATCTACAAGAAAGTTGTTATTCTCAATATATGTATAATTTACACTCAATGTTGCCTATTGCATCCAACTGTTAACAGCTAAACCATGATAACAAATACCTAAAATTAGGACACGATAAGAATTCGTATCTTCTAAAAGAAAAGATAAAAAAATACATACACAACAAGAACAAGTTATAATATATATATCTCAAAATATGAATACCAATGTAACATTATTAATCAAAGAATAGAAATGTAGGCTGCCATATGTATCACAGCCCCTTAGCTAACTCTGATTTCTATAATTTTGAAGACCTCCAACTACTATATTTTTACACTATTATTTTTCATAGTAACAATGTAATTCCCCAGACTAGATGGATTCGTTTCATTTAGACAATTGAAATAGAAATTTTATGGAGCAGCCGATATAATCTATCAGAGGTAAAATTCTGGCATGTTAACATTAAATCAAACAAGTTAAATAGGAGTTTAAATCATTAGAAATTCCTTAAAATCACTCATGTCAAAAACTTTTGGGCGGCAGGTCCTCGCGCAGCCTACACTTGATCTAATGCTCTTGATATGGTTATTTTTTTTATTTCCCGAGTTCTTCCTTTATACCTGGTAATGCGAGAAGAAAAATAACATCCAAACGGTCACATATGGTCCGCCATATTGCCACACTTGGTTTGGAGACGAGATACAAAAAAGTCCTCCAAGACGATCTGAGGGTAAAATATTTCTCTCGCAGCTGAATCAATGTGGACGGTAGTACTAGGACGGGAAAATTCGATAAATCAGATCATAGTTCCACGTCAGTTACTGTCAGGGGTGACAGTTTTAAGTATATAATCCAGAGATACAAGATGGTCTCTAGAGTGAAAAAAACACGGAACTACCAAATCAAACTTAGCAATAACCTATGGAAAAGTTCAGATATGACCAATGCAGTTTCAGCAATTGTGAATAAGAAATAAAGGAGATATATATAAGAATGCAGCTGAATCCGGATAAGTTTTAACAGTCGACCTTCAGAATGGGAGGCCTTCAAAGTTGTTAATATGACTGCCCCTCGGAGTCGAGGCCTTATCAATGCACACCCACTTCTTTCCGGAGACAGATGCGGGGATACGAGATGTTCCATTGATCATTCTAATCTCCAGATTTACTCCGCGCTTCTACAATAACATCATTGTCAAAAAATATACTGCGAGCAACATTCAATGCAATGTTGCCACTTTTTCTTTCACCTAGCAACACAGTCTATTGAAAAAATAAGTCTGAATCATGACCACGGTTTTATAACAAACTACCTAACTCACTGGCACTATCGAACCCGTAGGTTCATAGCCGCGCGGACATAAGCTCTCCATACATCCCAATCCTGCGCTAATGTTTTCCAATCATTCCCTGTATAATTTACTTCCCTCAAATTATAGTTAATGTTATTGTCCCACCTAACTCTTGGTCTACCAACTGGACGTTTTCCCTCTGGTTATCCTACAAGAAGCTTCCATGCACGTCATTCCCCATTCGTGCCACTAGTCCTGCCCATTGCAGTCTACGAGTCTTAACTTTTCTTATTATATCTGGCTTCCTATAAAGACCATGTAGTTCATTGTTATGGAGTCTTCTCCATTCACCTGTCTGTTCATCTCTCTTTGGTCCAAAAATTTTCCTGTCTTGTAATTAAGCCGGTTTCACAACCTAGATGGCTTCATCATCAGTAATTTCACGACTGATGTTCTGTCATCCTGGAAACATGCTTCTTACTTCATCTGTTGATGGACCGATGAACCTCCGAATCAAATAATGAATTTTGAAATTCCTGGGGAATATGATTTAATTCAACAGATGAAGTAAGAAGCAGATCACCAGGACAAGTCCTGCCCATCAAAGTCTATGAGACGTAACTGTTATTACATCTGCACTTCCTATAAAGACCATCCATCCATAGTAATTCTGCACGAAGGCAGGTCCTTCACTGCAATCATAGCATTTCCATGCTATGTTTTGCAGCTTTACTAGGGAATTGTGTAGATGTGGTAGCTTCCCGTTGCTTTCTACACCGGTGAAGGGATGGTGATGATAATGGTAAGGATGATGATGATGATGGCCATATGATTTCGGGGACCTTTTGGGCCATATAAAGACCATGTAGTTCACTATTATGAAGTCTTCTCCATTCACCTGTCTGTTCACCTCTCTTTGGTCCAAACATTTTCGCATCCATATAACATAACTGGTAGAATAATAGTTTTATATATTTTCAATTTAACGTTTTTGAAAGGAGTTGGGACATCAAGAGTCTCTATAATGCATAATAGCATGCATTTACAATTTGCAAGCAACACAATGACATACTACCTGAGAATAAAGGAACACTCATGACGTATGAAATACCTACTGCTTTCATTCACTTCGTCTGTGACAATAATTTTTGCCCATTAATTAGAAGAAAAGTCTTGAAGACCGTATGTTCAACAGGAAAATGTGTTAATAATAATGATAATAATACCGATTATTATTAATATCATTATCCCCTCCGTGGTATCTTTATCTTGTCGTGGTGGAGTGGCCTGCGTGCTGAAATGATCCTGAGAGCTATGCCGGCGGTAGCGTTGCTGCCGATAGGGTTACCCATGCCGGACTGGTCGAAGGTGATAAGCCAGACGAAAACGGTACCTTGGTCGAAAGAGTGACGATCTTTCACCGTAAAAATACAACCGTCAAGAAATGCGGACATGGGTTCAACTGGGGTAAAATCATCCGGAGGTCAAATAGTCCCCATTCGGTTCTCCGGGCGGGGACTATTTCAGGGAACTCATGCCAAAGGCTCAAACACAGGGACATGTTCCTAGGAACATGGAACTCTTGTTTTATATGATTTGAGGGACGTAGATTATACAGGGAATGATTAGAAAGCATTAGCTCAGGATAGGGATGTATGGAGAACTTATGTCCGCGCGGCCATGAACCTACGGGTTCGATGGTGCCAGTAAGATTATTATTATTATTATTATTATAAAGACCCGCGCCGTAGCCGAGCGGTTTAAGGCATGATGCCTTGATGAAAAGCTAAGAGACTTGCGCTGTTTCGAGTCCCCATGATGAAATAAATTTACTCACGGAATTTCGGCCAGTATGAGACCGGTGCCTACCTAGCATCGTGAGAAATATGGGTACTTACAATATGTAGAGGCTCCAGCTTGAGAAAACTAGCTATAACGTCTGGGAACCCGTTATGCTGATCACATGTCACACTTGGCTCGATTGTCACTCACCCACCTCTGTGGATGAGGCCAGCAGCCGACACGTAGGCCAAGGTCTTCTAGGCCTGTCGTGCCAATTATTATTAAAAATAACTTCCAAGAACAATCAATTTTAGAGGATAAAACATACACCATAATATACTCAGCCATACGCAACTCATAAAAAGCCTAGCAGTAGCAGAAAAAGCTCTCTGTAAAGAAAAAATATTTTATGAGAACACTTGTGGGTAAAAAATGAGGTGTTGACTAAGCAGTCATTTTTATGGATTTATAAATTGAGGAGAAAAGACAAAATCATTTGAAATATATGTATAAATACGAGGTTGAGAAAACCAGCAAAAAATGTGGGACTCGACATGCTGAACACATGTCACTCCTATACTGGTTAGAGTGATGGTCAACCTTTGTAAATAGCACGTGTATGTGAAGCCGGTAGGTGGTAGGCCAAGGGCTTTATAAAATTGGAAATAAAACTATCTGGGCCAATGACAACAGGGAACTTCCTGCGTAATTACACTCTAGTATAAATATGGGAAAGATTCAGGGCCAAAAGAAGATAACGTATTATAATACTAATATTAAATGTATCTATATTGATCCGGTCCACCGCTGTGGTCTAGAGGTAGCGTGCTGCCTTGTCACGCAGCGGGCCCGGGTTCGATCCCCGGTCGGGGCAGTTTTTCTGGGTGAGGTTTTTATCGGGGTTTTTCCTCACCTGTAAGACAAATGTCAGGAAAACTTTAAGGCCCAAACGGTCCCCAAAATAATATGGCCATCATCCTTATCATTATCATCATCATCCTTCACCGGTGTAGAAAGCAACGGGAAGCTACCACACCTACACAATTCACTAGTAAAGCTGCAAGCATAGCATGAAAATGCTATGATTGCAGTGAAGGACCTGCCTTCGGGCAGAATTACTATGGATGGATATTGATACGGAGTGAATCAGGAAATAAGAGTTCAAATCTGTATTGCAGCAGAAAACCATAAAAGGAATTTTTAGTAGGACTATTAATCTAAAACAATAAATGTATAGGGGTTATTTTTTATTGTTTATATATATATATATATATATACATATATTAAACATACAATGTTCTTGGAAGAGATCCTATACAACGCATCTGAACTCAAGTAAAAGCAACAAAGTCATATAGTTTATATCAATAAAACCAGATTAAGAAACCGCGTCTGAGAGTTAAAAACGGCCTCGAGAATTACAACATTGTCTTTCTAATCAGTGGCGTAGCCAGAATTTATTTTACATGAGTCCAGATAATACTGTGTTCAGAAAGTACCTGACCCATGTTCCTGATAAATATGTTCATGCTCCGTAAGCTTGTTTCATAACATGCAAAATAATGATAATCATACAATCCATACCAATACAAACACTCCATAAAGTGAACTGGAGCCACCCAGATTTTCTAGCAACAAATGTGTCATAAAATAAAAATTAAAATAAATACCTTTTGGCAGGTGCCGTCGTCCTCAACTGTGTTAAAATGTTGTATTTTAAATATTAACCGTAGGCCTTTCGGAAATTAACTTCCATCATCAGCAGGGTGAGTATATGCTATAGGCTGTTGGTGTTATTTTACGACTTTGCAGACGTTGATGATCTTGAAGTGTCGTTTGTAGCAACTCAAGACCATCAACGTCTACAACGTCGTAAAACATCATCAACAGTCTGTAACATATACTCATCCTGTTGATGATGGAAGCTAACTTCCGCAAGGCCTACAGTTAATATTTTAAATGCAACATTTTGACACAGTTGAAGACGACGGCACTCACTAAATGGTAATTATTTCAATTTTTATCGTCTATTCAAAAAAAAAGATCAAGTGTGACAGGCCTAGGAGGCCCTTGGCTGACCAGCCGGCTACTGGCCTCACATCTACATGTATTAATCACAGAGGTAGACGATCATCTAGCCAGTGCAGGGGTGATATGTGGTCAGCATGTCGGATCCCCCAGCCGTTATAGCTGGTATTCTCAACCTGGAGTCGCTACTTATTGTAGGTACCCAAATGCCTCACGATGCTGGGTGGGTACCGGTCCCATACTGGCCGAAATTCCATGAGAAAAATGGCTTCCCCACGGAGACTCGAATCAGCCCAAGTCCCGTAGCTCTGCGCCAAGGCTTCCTGCCTTGACCACTCGGCCACGGCGCGGGACTCGTACGACTAGTCACCTCGACGGAATTTGATATCCTCCTCCTCCTTCTTCATCGCGGTTTAGGCTTATTTACTAGCCTGTTCGGGCTCCAAATTGCTGCTGGTTCCACCTTGAGGAATTTAATATGAATTTTATTAGTACTAGCAAATCTGTCGATAATCAATGATAGGTCCTTCAACTAATCCCAACATTTCTCAATCTCGAGGGATAGAATTCCTGGTTTACAAATATAAAGCCTTGTTTTTGACATGGTTGTCCTGGTATTAAGTTTTTAATTCGTAGCAATGAAGAAAACGCCCTTCCAGCAAATGCAGTTGTGATGGGACAAATTGGTATAATTTGTAAAACTTTCGCATAGATCCTGGAAAACCAAACCTGTGTTCAACTGTTTGTAGCCACCAATTGGCTATACCACTATTTCCGATAGGTTTAAGAATTCTAAATCCTTAATGTTTGAAATCACTTCTCGGTTCACTTCGAATACCGCGGCACTTAGCATTTTGGTAAGCCAAATATAGCTATATCCATCCATAGTAATTCTGCCGAAGGCAGGTCCTTCACTGCAATCATAAGCATTCTCATGTTATGCTTGTAGCTTTACTAGGGAATTGTAGGTGTGGTAGCTTCCCGTTGCTTTCCACACCGGTGAAGGATGATGATGATAATGATAAGGATGATGTTGATGATAATGGCCACATGATTTCGGGGACCGTTTGGGCCTTAGAGTTTTCCTGAGATTTGTCTTACAGGTGAGGAAAACCCCCGATAAAAACCTCACCCAGTGATAGCAATTATTTACGGAACAGTAGCCGTTCCAACGTAAACATACAGGTCGAGACCTGACCTTTAACGATCTCTGATAAACATAACATTGAGACAATTGAAATGAGATTTCTGGGATCCGTTGCAGATGTATCTTTAAGAGATCAAAAGAGAAGTCAAGATATCAGAGATGAATTACAAATATATACTATAAACGAGAGAATGTACAGAAATAAATGTAATTGCTCTGAACATGTACAAAGAATGTCAAATAATAGTTTATCAAAACAGATGCTTCATTATAAACCTCAAGGCCGAAGAAATGTAGGAAGACAGAAACGACGTCGGAAGGACGATTTGTAGCATATTGTGCATCGGGGAGCGGAACGGACCAACAGGCCCATACTTTGAAGATGATGATGATAGCAATTAAAGCGACTTTATACAATAAAAATTTAAAAAAAACTACGTTTGAAATCAGAAATCTAGAATTAATTTGCAAGGTATGCATGATGTTACCTAATTTGATAAAATAATTAATGACGTCAATTAGAAAGCATTAATGCGCTCACATAAAAATGGTTAGACCATGAAGTTTGTTTATAAAAGTATTGTGGTCATTGGCATGGGTACACAATTAGAGTAATGCAAGGATGAATTGCGCCCACTCAGTACAAATCGTTTATACTACGTGACCTGAATTTACCACGAAATGTAATTATTCCGTTCTCTGGACACTTTTAATATGTCCCTGATTCTGCACACAGTTGCCAATCGCGACAAAAATATTTCGCAATGCACGATATAACATGCCTTGTACTTTCCAATTCTTTAGATTATGAATATTTTCATTCAACAATCGAAGTCTTTCAAGCAGAACAAATGACATTAATGCGGTATTTTCAAGGTATCTTGATAACTATATATATTGGTATCAACTTCTGAAGACAAATTACTACAAAAAATAGTTTCTTCATCTACTATTGTAAGAATCAGTGACGCTTTAGTTCATAGTATAGGCAACAAAACCTATATTTTGTATCCACGCTATCAAAATATAAAATACAGGATCAACAAAATGTAAAATATACTTTAATGATGATTTAATGTGTTTTTCCCCCCCCCAAATTCCACATTACTCTTTCTCTGAACATATAATTTCCGCAATAAATAAATTCCATTACATATACTAAGTACAGTAAAAGTTCCTTATACGCGGGTTAAAAATTGCGACACAGTTCCTATATTCGCGGATAAAAATTAATTTATTCCCAGAGTCAGTCGGTATATTAGAAGGGTTAGTGCCCTTTATTAACCATCAGTTTTTTATTTCTTTTTTTCCTGCAGGCAGGTGTCAAGGTGGCTTTTACATATAGTGATTCAAATCAAATGCACAAATAAATATCAAAACAAAACAAACCTTATTGTCAACTACTAACCCTAAAGTTCATTGTTAAAAGCTGTTGTATTTCACGTGCCAATATATAGGCCTACTTTGATAAACGCCTCCATCGCCACGATCGGTATATCATTGTTTCAACTTGTCATTCGTTTCAATCATTTTGATTGAATAACACGTGTATCTTGTGCTTTGATCCCGTTTTATAATGTAGAGTAAAAGGAAAGAAAAAGTAGTAACGAAAAAAAAAGTGTTACCGCTTAGAGTAGAAATGCTTGACCGTTTATAAGCGTTAGCGAGTCGTTTGCGTCTATATCATGCTGTTTCAATGTTAATGAATCAAGAAATCCGAAGACAAGATAGGGAATTCTATCGCAGAATTCACAGCTGAATATTAATTTTAATTGAAATACCTTTTAAAAGCGGCAAAACCGGAAACAATTACTAAGTTCTTTAAGTCCTTGCCTAAACCTGACAATACTAATTAATATAAATTGTTCAAAATCTCTCATTAATTGATTTTATTATGATAATTTTTATTTTATTCCATAACCTTGTAACGTATCCCCTACATTACTTACTTACTCACTGGCACTATCGAACCCGTAGGTTCATGGCCGCGCGGACATAAGCTCTCCATACATCCCTATCCTGAGCTAATGCTTTCCAATCATTCCCTGTATAATCTACTTCCCTCAAATCATAGTTAATGTTATTCTCCCACCTCATTCTTGGTCTACCAACTGGGCGTTTTCCCTCTGGCTTTCCTACAAGAAGCGTCCATGCAAGTCTTTCATTCCCCATACGTGCAACATGTCCTGCCCATCGCAGTCTACGAGACTTAACTGTTCTTATTATATCTGGCTTCCTATAAAGACCATGTAGTTCATTGTTATGAAGTCTCCATTCACCTGTCTGTTCATCTCTCTTTGGTCCAAAAAATTTTCCTAAGTACTTTATTCTCAAATACTTGTAATCTCCTTTCCTCCCTTAAAGTAAGAGTCCATGTTTCGCACCCATATAACTGGTAGAATAATAGTTTTATATATTTTCAGTTTAACACGTATCCCCTATATACCCATACAAATTACCATTCGATATTTGCGAAAAATATCCCCCGCGAATAAGGAGCTTTTACAGTACACAACATATAAATACTAAAATGCTCTGAACGTAGATAAAATATTGTAGACAACACTTACAAAATCAGGTTTAATAACTCGCTGTTCTGAGAACATCTTCGGTCGTGTTCTAACTTATGCATCTCATCCTCTGCTTCTGTAACTAGTCGTCTATAATGACTATTTAGCTAAAATCGGGTATAAGAATATAACGAATTCCAAACAATCAGGGATTCAAATTTATCGTTATTTTTTTCTAATACTCTGCATATAGCATCTACACTGCATCTTCAGTCACAAAACAATGCAGATAATTATTTTATATAACTTATCTTTGGTGTAAATAACACTTCAGTGTTTTTTTTTCTCTCGATATGTTAACAGGACTTTGGTTTAAAAAATTAATTTCATTTCATAACAATCGTTTTAATTTCAACATTCATGTGCTGGATTGCTAGCGGAAATTAAAACGTGGGACTGATCATCAATATCATGAGTATTAATATTCCATATCTATAAGCGCATTTTATTTATATCTCATTCGATTTTTAACTGTTATTCACTAAATAGACAGAATGGGGGTATTCCGTAGCATAGTTGGTTAATGCAATACGCTACAAGTCACAAGGTCAAATTTTCGAAACCCGGTGAGGCCAGGATTTTTAAATTGTCCTAAAACTTCCTGGCGGCACCATGGTCCTGGGGTCGACTCAGCCTTTAACGGAAATGAGTACCAGCTTATGTTTTGGGGTATAAGCGGCCGTCACATAGGGCTCACATCTCGTACTAACTGTCTAAAAAGGGCGCTATAACAACATACTACCTCAAGGGTTTCCTAACACCTGTATTGGGATGACTTTATTTTACGAGATACAAAATAAATAAAACTCATGTTCCACATGGTCTCAAAATAAAATCTGGAACAACTCATTATGTCAGTGATTTCCTTTATTGTTCCATTTGTAAACCGTTAATTGTAAGATTTCACTGGTAAGTTTTACTTCAAATCTGTATCATCTGCTCTACAGTATTTTTAAATGAATTAAGATAATTTTGTTGACTGCAAAAATAAGATGATTTAATCGAATTTCCTCTATTTCACACACAAAACACAGACTTTGCCTATGACACTTATAGGGATATTGAACCATGTCAAGTTAATCGTAGGTTAAAGACCTCAAAATGTAAATTTAAATTCTTTATTTATACAAGACATGTATATTCGCATAAAACATTGAATATATGACGTTTGAATGACGTCCGTTATTCAAAGTGGATTCTACTGCAGTATTTTTACTTATTAACATGAATACGCTAATCAGAGATTTTAAAAAATATGTGAATATTATAACCCAGCATTAACTTTACTGCCACAAAAATGAAGCTCTTTAATCCTACGGAATGCTGGGAGCAAAGATTTGCTTTGAAGGATATATTGACACCTTTATTCTAAAATCTAATAAATGTATTATTATTATTATTATTATTATTATTATTTTGATTGCGGATGAGTCCATGTAGGACTACGCAAAGTACTTAGAGGCGTTTCCTTTGAGCCCAAATTTCTTTCATTCTTTTGCTATGAGCTTGTTTTCTATCATCTGTCCAAGTTGTTCCAGTTTTTTTTTTCTTCGGTTTGTCCTCTTCATCAACTTGCCACTTATTCACCTTAATTCTAAATATATATCTGTCTGGGATATCTTCTTTAGCAATTCCTGCCAATTTTAAGTCCTTTTTTACTTAATCAAACCACTTCATAGTATCCACTGGAGCTTTACTTCTGTTTTCGTAGAATTCCATTATCTGTTTTCTAAGCCTATTTGAGTTCATTCGTTTAATATGGCCATAAAATTTTAACCTTCGTTTTCTAATATCACTATGAATGTCTATATATATTTCTATTTCCTTTTTACTTCTGAGTCTAAATGCTTCACCTATGACTTGTGGACCTAAAACTTTTCTTATAATTTTGCATTCTTTTTTCACTATATTTTCGATTATTATTATTATTATTGTACCGCGCCGTAGCCGAGAGGTTTAAGACATGATGCCTTGGTGTAGAGCTACAGGACTTGTGCTGGCTCGATTCCTAACGGAAGAAGGAATTTCGGTCATTATGGGATCGGCACTCACCCGACATAGTGAGAATTTGGGTATCTGAAATAAGTAGGTTGAGAAAATCAGCTACACGGTTGGGAGACCCGACATGTTCGCCCCATGTCACCCCATCTGTCGTCTTCGAAGACGACAGAACAACGGACCCGAAATTACAGAAAATGGTATTTAAGTAAAAGGTGAAGAAGCTACTTTAAAAAGAACAAGAATATGAGGTGTGTGATAAAAGTTTACCTACATAAATAGCATATCTGTTTAATTGTTATTGGTAAAATGTTAGCAATTTCAAAATTATGGTGACAGCTTCATCTTCCGTTAGTTTAGACAATCAAGTTTGGTTTTTTCAGCACAAGAATCCATATAGACTATATTTTTAATTAATCTCCCTGGATTACTCCTTCCCGATAACAACAGTATGCAATTTCATATTATGTACAAACGAGCACCACTGATAGTTTTGAGATATACATACATACATACACACACACTATATATATACACATATTATAATTGCTTACTTGTGATAGGAGTTACTAGATGGCAGTGGAGACCGAGTTCCCGCTCCATCTCGTAATAATAAGTGTGTGTGTATATAGTATATAAGAAAAATGAATGTTTGTACTAGACTTGCTCGATAGCATAATCGGCAGCGCATTGGGTATCAATCCAGAGGTCCGGGTTCAAGTCCCGTCCGAGCATTTATTTTTCTTACCATGTTATATATATATATATATATATATATATATATATATATATATACACACACAAACAATGTATGTGAATAAAATTCAAGCTAGACAACTAGTGAATGTCAACCATTGTTACCAATGTTTATATGAAGATGACCAAAATTATATTAGGGGAATACTACAGAGAACTGTTAAGAAGGCTGTATCAAACATTCAGCGTACTCAGGTTGCGACCGTCTCACTCATTGTGACTACATAAGGAACAAATAGAGGGATGGTAGCATAAAACAAAGCGCCAATGCAATCTAGCGTAAAGTTCCGCATAATCCTTCAATGAGTCTTGGCGAACGGCTTCTCCATGCCTAGTGACAGTCGAATGCAGATTACGCTGGATGTTGATAGCACCTTCTTTGCATCTCTGTATTGTATGTTATTTTATTAATATGGAGGCACGCTATAGCGTAGTTTGTTAAAGCAATATGCTACAAGCCGGAAGGTCAAGGTTTTGAGCCCAGGTGGGGTCAGGATTTTTAAACTGGCCTAAATCTTCCGGTCCTGGAGTTGACTCTGCCTCTAACGAAAATATGTGCAGGTGCTTGTTCTGGGGTGTAAAGGTGACAATCACGCAAAGCTTATAACCTGACGTCTAGTACGAATTGTCCAGAAAGGTGGGATCACTTTACCTATTGTATTGTAACATCTATTACTAAAAGCATGAAATTACTGAAAAATAATTAAATTGTACCTGCAAATTATCAACAGGCAATTATTAATAAATTATTTTGTTGTAATGAAATGTCAAATATTATTGTTTGCTACATATTACATGACAATATGCAATTAACCTTATTCACAAGGTCATCATATTATAATTTACTCGTGTACTTTTTTACACTGCAGGGTGCACTATAATATCTCGGGTTTTCATTTTTTTAAACCTACCATCTTTAAACCACAGCAGGTCTAACAATAACATAAAGTGAAGTTAGGAAGAGAGGAGGAAATCGACACATTGTTGCTATTTTGAAACTCGAGTAAGGAAAGAGTATATCCATCCATAGTAATTCTGCCCGAGGGCAGGTCTTTCACTGGAATCATAGCACTTTCATGATATGCTTTGCAGCTTTACTAGGGAATTGTAGGTGTGGTAGCTTCCCGTTGCTTTCCACACCGGTGAAGGATGATGATAATGATAAGGATGATGATGATGGCCATATGATTTCGGGGACCGTTTGGGCCTTAAAGTTTCCTGACATTTGTCTTACAGGTGAGGAAAAACCCCGATAAAAACCTCACCCAGAAAAACAGCCCCGACCGGGGATCGAACCCGGGCCCGCTGTGTGACAAGGCAGCACGCTACCTCGAGACCACAGCGGTGGACGAGAGAGTATATAGGGCCTAACAATATTCAACATTTATTGAGCCGTGTTTGTTGACGTCGACGTTCATTACAAAATTTTACATTGTCCTTGATGGGAGTATTGATGGGAAACTGACGAATTTGTTGGAATTAACTTCAGAGAGGAAGTGAAGAATTTGGCTCAGAATAGAATCCGTTGGCGACGCTTTGTGAATGCCCTATGCTACTGATAGGAGATACAGGAGAGACGATGATGAACTTCAGACGTTTACTCAAAATTTTCCAAATTCACTTTAGTTGTTTCAGATTTTCACTGATTTTACACAAATACTAATTTGCTGTTAATAAAGCATCTCTTCACAACTCAGTTATTTACACTCGCTGACGGTTTCACATGATCTTGCCTTCGTGAGCTTGCTTTTCTAATTCATACCCAGACAACTACAACTAGCTGGTCCGACTCTCGCATCTTAACCAAACTATAATATGTAGTTATATATTTTTATATATATATATATATATATATATATATATATATATATATATATCTCCATCCATAGTAATTCTGCCCGAAGTAAGGTCCTTCATTGCAATCATAGATAAAAATATTCTCGAAGAATTTGAAGCTAAAGTATTAATAAATTTATTGTTTCAAAAATATTAATAATTATTTATAGCATTTTCATGCTATGCTTGCAGCTTTACTAAGGAATTGTAGGTGTGGTAGCTTCTGGTTGTTTTCCACACCGGTGAAGGATGATAATAATAGGATGATGATGATAGCCGGATGATTAGGAGGTTTTTTCGGGGTTTTTCCTCACCCGTAAGACAAATGTCAGGAAGTTTCGGGCCCAACGGTCCCCGAAAATCATCTGGCCCTCATCATAAACATCCTTCACCGGTGTAGAAAGAAACGGGAAGCTACCACACCTAAATAATTCCCTAGTAAAGCTGCAAAGCATAGCATGGAAATGCTATGATTGCAGTGAAAAACCTTATTATTTATTATTAAAGATTTATTTAACAGATTTGATTATTAGGGTCCCAATTCAATGTTGGGCGTGAAATGGTTGACAAAGTTTGCTCAAAGCCTTCTTTATTAGACATGAGGCTATTTTACATACCGTAAATCTACGATACGGGACTAACAGTTTGGCTTTACTTCCCTTCCAAATGAAGCCATACTCATAATTATTACGCCCTGAAAAGAAAAAAAAAGCTCTGAACGGGTTTGAACCCGCGAACATGGCAACTAGAGGTAGGCATGATCACCGGACTAATGCCATGTTTAAAACTGAAAATGGTGGTATGGCACAGAATGCAATTACTAAATATAATTATAAATTACTAAATTTAATTTAAAAATCAGGTAATCATGAAGAATATGTCAACGTTTATATTTACAGATTAAAGTTAAATTGAATGAACTAAATTAAATATGCCTCCCCATTTGATAAGTATGAACAATGATTCATCAAGATTGAATTAAGTGTATTGTGCTTATGACTATATTGAAGTAGATAACACCTATGTTCACGTTTGGGTTCAATGTACAATATAGATAGTGAGTTATCAACTCTTTACAGCCATCTGTTTGCTAAGTTAACCAGCATTCATTTACGTTACCGTAGTATAATCATCTCATTGTTCTAGGTAGAAAGTTCGAGTTGTTCTGCTCTCGTAAGCGAGGGACATGAACTGAGGGAGTAGTCAGGGGATATTAAGATAGTAGCGTTCCCTGGAAGTGCGCAGAAGTAGTGCTGCCATACAAATTGATTCGAATGTACTGTGTACTATTTACGTCATCATAATTATGCCTATTATTATATATTCTTACAGTATTATATTTTCAAAATTATATACAGAATATATTATATATATATATATATATATATATATATATATGTTATAATTAAATGTTTAACATTGAGCAATGCAAGCTTAATATGGTATGATAAGAAAAATAAATGCCTGGACGGGATTCGAACCCGGATCTCTGAGTCTGTACCTCAGCGTGATATCCATTACACCACCAGGCGAATCCAATTCAAACACTTATTTTTCTTATATATGTATTATATTCTCCATTATTACTAGATGTCGCGAGAACTCGGTCTTCACTGCCATTGCTTAATTGTTATAGTCAGCTACCAGATGGCAGTGAAGGCCGAGTTCTCGCGGCATCTAGTAATAATGGAGAATATAATACATATATAAGAAAAATAAGTGTTTGAATTGGATTCGCCTGGTGGTGTAATGGATATCACGCTGAGGTACAGACTCAGAGATCCGGGTTCGAATCCCGTCCAGGCATTTATTTTTCGTATCATACCACATATATATATATATATATATATATACATACACACACACACAAAACTCTACGTCGCGACAGGGCTAAAAGGTCCTTGGCCAACCATCCGGCTGCTGGCCTCACATCCACATGTGTTAATCACATATATAGAAGATCATCCAGCCAGTGTAGGGATGGCATGTGGTCAGCATGTCGCGTCCCCAGCCGTTATAGCTTGTTTTCTTAACATAAAGCCGCTACTTATTACCATGAGAAAATTTCTTCCTCTCAAACCAGCACAAGACCGTAGATCTGTGCCAAGGCATTATATATATATATATATATTCATGAAGTCATAACTCACTGGCACTATTGAACCCGCAAGTTCACGACCGCTCGGGCATAATATCTCCATACATCCCTATCCTGAACCAACATTTTCTGATTACTCTGTACAATTCATATATCTCAAAATATGGTTAATATTATTCTCCCATTTCATTCTTGGCCTACCTATTGAGTATTTTCATTAGGCTTTCCTACAAGAAGTTTTCACGCTCCCATTTCATTCCTCATTCGTTCCATATTCCCTGTCCCACAGCAGTAGGCTGCATGAGACTTAAATGTTCTCTTTACATCTGGTTTCCCATAAATATCATATGTAGTGTTCTCCATTCGCCTGTCTGTTCATCTCTCTTTGGTCCACACCTTTTCCTAAGAACATTATTCCCTCCCATAGAGTGACTTCGCATCCATATAACTGTATTTATCATCTAAGTATAACATAATAATAATAATAATAATAATAATAATAATAATAATAATAATAATAATAATATTAATAGGCCTAATGTTTATAATGGAAACTTAACTCTCTATATATAATACATTTAAAAGTAACGTATCTTATTACAAATTTCTTTGCAACATTATGTTGATTATGTTGTTCCATAATAAAATATCCTCCCATGAAATGTTAATGTTATGAGCATCTAACTGAATGTATACTAAACATGAACTATGAACACGAACCAGCACCAGAAATACCACTATGCTGTCAAGGTAGGGATACATTTCTCCTTAACTCCTCATCCAAGTGCTCCACAACCCGCAACTACTGAGGAAACAATTATAGTTATAGTCCTCGCATTTTCATTAATCAGATCTAGGTCATATCGGAGTGTCAAACACCTTCCCTCCATGTCCTAAAACTCTGCACGGTTCCATGATGCAACGCGAGACAATTTCAAACCACGCAACTCCTCATATAATACTATACAACTTACCACTGGAGTCAATGCCAGCTAAACAGTGACCTTGATCTGATTAATCAAAATACGTGGACTATAATATTATTCTACCATCTCATTCTTGCCCTACCTACTGGGAGCTTTCCCTCTGGTTTACTTAAAAAAAGTTTGCGTGCTCCTCTTCCATTTACCATTCGTGTTATGTCTTACCCGTCGTACTCTACGAAACTTACTTTTTTTTACATCAGGATTTCTGTAAAGATTATATGGCTCACTATTATGTAATATTCTCCGTTCATATGCTTGTTCAACCCTCTTTAGTTCAAATTTGTTCCTAATGTTATAACTTTATTAAAAATACTCGTAATCTCCCCTCCTCCCTTAAAGTAAGTGACCATGTTGATAAATTATATAATAGGAAGAATGCCCGATTTATTTATTTTCAGTTTAACTTTTTTAGATAGATAGATAGATTATTATTATTATTATTATTATATTATTATTATTATCCTTGTGACTGCGAGCAATGTATAAGATACATTTGATAAAATACACAACACAGAAATTAGGGACAAATGTCATATTCATGACATAACCAAATGTATTATAGATAGACGAAAATATTGGACGGGTCATATAGAAAGGATGGAAGAAAACCGACTTGCAAAAAAGAGCTAAAGAAGATAGACCAACAGACGGGAGAAGAACAAGAGGAAAACCAGCCAAGAGATGGATAGACAGTGAATGCACATCCAACACGTTTTCCTCCGAGGAGTGATTTTGGAAATAAACAGGATGAAAATCCTGCAAATTATGTTTAAGAAGAAGAAGATTATTATTATTATTATTATTATTATTATTATTATTATTAACAACATCGTCATCATCAAAAACTCTATGCACAATTAACTTAGATGAATCATGAATATTAAAGAATATTACATAACTGCACGTGATTCAGTAGGGTTGTGAAACCAGATGCGAACTTCAACCCCTTTTCCTGTACACGCACACGTGTATACGAAAGAGGGGAAATGCATTTTGTGCTAGCCATTTTTATTGCATGAAAATAAAAATCTGTTGATTGGAAGAGGCTAAGACGAACAGAAGCTAAAACCCAGGCTGTTCAACCATGTTCCCTTCAAGAAACAAACAAATTCTATTCTTGGTCGCAAACTTGGCTTCTGACAGCCCGTAGGCGAGCAGGAAACCAAAATAAATCATCAGAATTAAGAATAGATACGCTGTTAGAATGCCTGCCCGTGCCACGCCATCTCTTCTAGTTTCATAATCACAAGGAATTGGATTTAGCCCTTAAATTGTTAATATAACCCTAAGATACATTTGCTCAATACTATTTGACAATTTTAATGAAACGCATGAAGGATTGAAATAATTTAAGGAAAATATTTATAACAATAAAAAATGTACCTGTGATGACAGTCGTCCTCAAAAAAATAATTTATTAATTTTAAATTTTAATAAAAATATTTAATTAAAATACAGGATGCGGCATAAGTCAGTTAACCACAGCACATGATTGCAAGGGAAAAAATTAGCTTGGTTGAAACTGGAGTTTGAATAAGGACCTTCAGAATATATTGCCATTGTGCTTTAAAATATGTTTATCGAAAGGCAAAAGTTTGAAATGTTCACTAAAAGAAAAACGTGATATTCTGAAGTTTGATGCTAAATTTGCTGCTCACTGCAGCAGCTACTTCAGAGACAACACTAACACTGAAGACACCGTTACTTCATACATATTTCATAAGGCTAGTATGATCTGGGCAGTTACGAGGCCAGACAGTGTTTTATAACTATTTGGATCTTAATTTTTTTTTAATTATTCTCATAAGTTAGGAAAACTTGCGAAAAACCTCGCCCAGGAAATTTGTTCCGACCTGGAATCGAACTCAGACCCAGTGTGTCTGACGCAACGACATACTCAGTAGACTACGGCGGTAGACATTCACTATTCAACGAAGGAAAATTAGTGAATGCTGTTTATTAACTTCTGGTAAGACTCGTAGTTTAACTTCGTAATATAAAGTCACAGAACACTATATACTCATCTCACAATTGGTTTCACTTCATTCCCATTTTATAATATACGATTAATTTAATTTTCACCAATTATTTGCTACCTTAAGAACATCTTTCTCTCTCATTTTTTACTATATATATATATATATATATATATATGGTATGGACATGTACAACGGATGTCGGAAGACTAGTGGCCTAAAATAGGTGTTAGATTGGATGGTACCAGAAAGAAGGAAGAGGGGGAGAAGTAGAAGCACATGGTATGAGGGAATATATAATGTCATGATGAAGAGGAGTATGGAAGAGGGACAATGGGAAGATAGGAATCTCTGCAAAGCAGGAATCAAGGGCGAACTGCTGTAAAGTGGAAAACCTGTATTGGGTATATATATATATACAGGGTGGACCGCTCGAATGGACCTAATTTCAATTGCTTGTTACTGGCAAACGGTTGAAGATAGAAACTTAAAACAACGTTCATAGTACAGAAAAACTCACCAAGTTTCGAATCCTGTCGGTAGATGGCACAAAGATACGTTTCTCGTTCTTAGATTTAATTGTTTGTGAAAATGGCGACTCCGCAGATGAAAGCGCAAGCTGTTTTGTGGTATGCGGAGTTTAAATCAATCATTAGAGTTCAAAGGGAGTTCCGGCGTGTGTTTAACCGTGATGCTCCAACTGCTAGAAGCATAAAGAAGTGGCGTGATACATTATTAGCTACAGGATCTGTGTTGAAGAAGCATGGTGGTGGTCGCAGAGCATCCGATGAAATGGTAGCAAATGTTCAAGCCGCATTTGAGCGAAGCTCCCGGAAGTCATTAAGAAGAGCTTCGCGGGAACTTCAAATACCAAAATCGACATTACAACGGATTGTCCACAAACGCCTCAAACTGCACGCATATAAAGTGCAGTTAGTGCAACGTCTGGAGCCGAATGACATGCCGAAACGAGTGGAATTCGCCAATACGATGCTGGACCGTCTCGGCGCTGATCCTGACTTCATGACCAAGATTTTCTTCTCGGACGAAGCCACTTTCCATTTGTCAGGCAAGGTAAACCGGCATAATGTGCGGATCTGGGGATCGGAGAATCCTCACGCTATTCAAGAGCATGTTCGTGATAGTCCGAAGATGAATGTTTGGTGCAGTTTGTCACATAATAAGGTCATTGGACCGTTTTTCTTCGCCGAGAAAACTGTTCGTGGTACCACATATCTTGACATGCTGGAGCAGTTCTTCTTTCCACAAATTGAACAACTGCAGCCTAACATCGTTTTCCAGCAAGATGGTGCTCCTCCCCACTGGTCCAATGAAGTTCGTACGACTTTGGACAACATTTTCCCTGGCCGTTGGATTGGTAGGGGAGGACCAATCGCGTGGCCCCCGAGATCTCCCGATTTAACACCACTGGATTTCTTTCTCTGGGGCTATGTCAAAGATAAAGTTTACACCACCCCAGTCAAAGACCTTCGTGATCTTCGTGAGCGCATCATAGAGGCTATTGAGAACATTCCAGAAGACATACTCCAACGTACTTGGCAAGAAATTGTTCATCGCTTTGATATCGTCACAGTGACTGCTGGGGCTCATATAGAGATGTGGTGATCTGGATATCAAAACTTGGTGAGTTTTTTCTGTAATATGAACGTTGTTTTAAGTTTCTATCTTCAACCGTTTGCCAGTAACAAGCAATTGAAATTAGGTCCATTCGAGCGGTCCACCCTGTATATATGTGTGTGTGTGTGTGTCCACCGCTGTGGTCTCGAGGTAGCGTGCTGCCTTGTCACACAGCGGGCCCGGGTTCGATTCCCGGTCGGGACAGTCCTGGGTGTGGTTTTTTTCGGGGTTTTTCCTCACCTATAAGACAAATGTCAGGAAGCTTAGGGCCCAACGGTCCCCGAAAATCATCCGGCCATCATCCTTCACCGGTGTGGAAAGCAACGGAAAGCTACCACACCTATAATTCCCTAGTAAAGCTGCAAAACATAGTATGAAAATGCTATGATCGCAGTGAGACAGACCTGTCCTCGGGGCAGAATTACTATGGATGGAGATATATATATTATGGTGTCCTAAGACATAAAAGAGGCTTTTTCGCAAAATCAAATACGCATACCCTCTACTTTTTTTCTGTTTAACCTTAATAACTCAAATAAATAATATTGCGATTGAATCATGAACACCCGAGCCGATTTCATGCCAAACATAAGACGAACATTTGTACTGGGTTAGTATAGAAGGATTCTAGAACTAAAGTTTATTTAGTGAATAAAAAATCAATATGTCCAAAATATTACTATTTACTATTTTACAATAAAAAAAACATTATTGTTCAAATTTTCTTTTCAAAGTTTGCTTGTACTGACATGTTTCGAAGCAAGTTAGCACGGATTGCTGTGTGCCTATGTACACCAAATTGTATTTACAATTGTTTTAACATTATACAAATAAATTGAGAAGGTATATGTTAAAAAATAAAATACTTAGATTTTTTGGGACACCCTAACATATATATAATGACGATTCTTCCAATTAGAATATATGGACATGAAGCATGGTCTCTTATTTTAAGAGGGGAGAACAGACAACATGAGCATTTGGGAATAAAGTATTTATTAACATTTTTACATCAAGAGAGAAATGAATAGACAGGTGACTGGAAAAAATTAATGAACAATTTCAGGGAAACCAGATGCAACAAGAACAGTTGAGTCTCGTAATCTGCGATGGGCGGGACACGTTGCACGAATGGGGAATGCAAATGGGGCATGGAAACTTCTTTTAGGAAAACCAGTGAGAGACTAGTAGGTAAGCCAAAGTGAGGCTAAGAATATTGTAGCCACTATCAACTCTTGGACAGCTGTTTGAGAAACACTGTAACAGACGGTGGCGCCATCCCAACAATACAATCAATAGCATCCAACATCCAGATGCCATCTTTCCCGGAAATTCTAGTTCAGCTCAGCCAAGCTCATTCCAGGGACTATACTTTCCTTGCTTAGCACCACAATATCAATGTCACGTCTAAAAATAGGGCATGAAGCTTTATGTGAAACTAATTTATTAAGGGTACACCAAGATGAAATTACAATTTCTAAAACTGTACAGGATTCAAATACTCCATAAAAAATACTACCCACAAAAATTACATATTGGATTGGCCTAGACGGTAGCACGGGCACGCCGTAGCTTAGTGGTTAAGGCATTGAGCTACAAGCCGGAAGGTCGAGGGTTCAAGTCCCGTTGGGGTCAAGATTTTTTAAACTGACACATACCTTCTGGCGGCACTATGGTCCTAAGGTCGACTCAGCCTCTAACGGAAATGAGTACTAGACGCTTGTTCTGGGGGTAAAGGCGGCCGTCACGCAGGGCTGACAAAGTGCCGATTGTCTAGAAAAAGTGGGAGCCTTAACCTCCTACTACTCCAAAGGCCTCCTGAGGCCTGTTGTGGGATCACTTTACTTTAGACGGTAGCATTTGAAACTTGTAGTGGGAAGAATCCTGTGTGCAAATCTCGCGATCGACCAATCTGAGACCGAATTTATTTTCTTGCTTATTCTTTCCTTAATGGATATTTTCGTGCGTAAATCCAGGTTTGGAATTTCATTGAAACGAATTATTCATTAATAGAATTGAAATACCGAACGAGTTTATTCAAGACGGTAGCGTTTCAGATTAGATATTCGGGAGCCCCAGGTTTAAGTGTTGAAATCCAATATAATTATCATTTCATTGTCAATCATTATTTCATTATAGGATTTAAATTTAATATTAACAATACTTATACAAGAGATATGAATACTAACAATAAATAATATACACAGCCTACTGGTACACATCCAACATTTCTAAACGCCATGTACGCACAATGTCTCAAAATAAAATTGAAAAAAATGTATAGAATACAAATGATTATACACAATAGACATGTGCAATGAACTAAATAAATCCGAAGAATTTGAACTCCATATAGCTTTAACTGTTATGTAGTCTATAAATTATAGTTATTTATGTTAGAAAGAAAAAAAAAAGCTACTAACAGAGATACACGTTTGCTTTTTGTGGATTTAACCAAGGCATATGATAACATTCCTCAAAAAGTGTTATGGAAAACTTTAGACAATTCTAACACTACTAAAAGATTAATACAAGCTATAAAAGCATTATACAAAGGATCTATTTCGAAAATAAAAGTTGGAAATCATATAACAAAGGGATTTACTATTACAAAAGGTTTAAGGCAAGGTTGCAGTTTATCTCTAATTCTATTTAAAATTTATCTCGAAAGAGTACTAAGAGACTGGAGGAAAAAAATGTAAAAAAATGGGCATACCAATCCAAAATACACATGTATATTCACTAAATGTTGCAGATGACCAGATAATTAATAGCACAAGACCACGATGAAATAGAATATATGGCTAAAAAACTAAAAGAAGAATATGAAAAATGGGGACTTTATATAAACATTGAGAAAACTAAATACCTGTGTATAGGAGAAGAAATGGGAAATATAAATTTCAACAATGTAGAAGAACTAAAACCTAGTATTGAATGCACTTATTTAGGAACAAAATTAGACCATTCAGGCGATAACACAGTGGAAATTAAAAATAGAATCCCACAAACAAAACAAGCAATGAATGCTTTAAACTCTATTTGGTGGAGCAAAAATATTACAAAAAATAGAAAATTACAAATATATCAAACCATAATTCAGAGCATTTTAACATATGGTGCTGAAGTCTGGCAAATTCCTAACAGGGAAATGAAAAGAATTTTAAGTACAGAAATGGATGTTTCAAGAAGATCAGCTGGAAAATCTAGGATCGATAGAAAACGAAATAAAGAAATAAGGGAAATTATGGGCGTACAAGAGGAGCCGGACATAATAGACATCATAGAAAAGAAACGATTACAGTGGTACCTATGGCCATGTCAAAAGAATGCCAGAGCAAAGATTGCCAAAATTGTTATGGAATGGATCCCAATAGAAAGGAGGAAGAGAGGAAGACCGAAGAAAACTTGAATAGAAGGGGTACAAGCAGCTATGAATATCAGAGGAACGGAGAAAGATCAATGGATGGACAGAGAGGAATGGCGTTTGGTTTCCGGAAGACGGCGACAGCTGCCATGATACCGGATGATGATGATATCAAGTTATATATTTGTTCTGAGGCAAACATTTGACAAATTTTGAGAGCAAAATATAGATTCACATATAATTTCTGTCTTATCTTTACGTCAGCTTATTATAGTATTTGGAAGGATGAGATATGGAATGACATGTATCTTTTAGGATTTCCTATTAATTAATATAATTATGTAAATCCTTAGTAGTGAAGTCAACACAATGGTCAAAATTGGATCTTTCCAATCATATCAGTTTCCTAACATATGGAAGGGACTTGGATAAGGTGATGCAATAGCCTAATTTTGTATAATATTGACATACAAAATGCAGTGAGAAAAGTCAACATCAAACTCTGTTTAAAAATGTAATAAATTTCTGTCTAATGCTGATGACATTATTATCACAGGAAGAACGAAAAAATATGTCAAGAGGAACTTTTTTTTTAAATTAATAACTCAAACCAGCAATTTAGGATTTGAAAGTAATTAAGCAGAAACGGAATTCATGGTTGTGTCTAAAAACAATCTCCAAAGAAATGGTAAAATTAGCAATGGGCCATATTATAATTTTTAAAATGTTAAATTAAATTATCTTGGCACACTTATAACAATAATAATGAAATTTAAATAATAAATAGAGAAAATAATGGCATATTATCTCTTAGTATCATTACTTCATTAGATAAAGAGGATAAACAAAAAAGTGATATGAAGAACAGAATAAATAAAGGTAGAGCAATAACAGCAATGATGAATGGAGTATTATGGAAGACATATAACCAGAAAAAATAAGTTACAAATATGTAATTCAAAGGGGCACGCCGTAGCGTAGTGGTTAAGGCACTGGGCTACAAGCCGGAGGGTCGAGGGTTCAAGTCCCGTTGGGGTCAGGATTTTTAAACTGACCCAAACCCTCTGGCGGCACTATGGCCCTGGGGTCGACTCAGCCTCTAACGGAAATGAGTACCAGACGCTTGTTCTGGGGTAAAGGCGGCCGTCACGCAGGGCTGACAACCCGGCTGACATCAAGTGCCGATTGTCTAGAAAAAGTGGGAGCCTTAACCTCCTACTACCCCAAAGGCCTCCTGAGGCCTGTTGTGGGATCACTTTACCTTTATATATGTAATTCAATAGTGAGAAGTACTGTCACATATGGAGGTGAAGTTTGGAAATTCAACAACAACTTAGAACAAAAATTTATGTCGATGGAAATGATTTATTGAGGAGAGCAGCAAGGTGTTCAAAATTAGAAAAAAAATACTGTCATACGAAAATAAATTAATATTGATATTCAATAGTAGATTATATAAGATATAAGCAATTAAATTGGTACGGGCACGTAGGATGAATGCAAGAAGAAAGATTACCCAGGAAAACATTGGAATGGTGTCCACCTGGAAGAAGAAGGAAAGGAAGACCTCGAAATAAGAACTGGAATGAGAACAAGATGACTGGAAGACATGGAGTGGATGGATAGAGATGAGTGGAGAAGAAAAATAAAACTTTGGGCACAGAATGATGTGTAAACATTAAAATTCTGTATATAAATAAAAATCATTATTACAAAGTCAGTCAGTTTCTCGGAACACTAAATTTAGAATTTGTTTACCCTTAATTCACTCAGTTAAAACTTATGGATCAGAAGCTTGTGTGCTAAGTAATGCTATTATAAACGACTTAATATAATTACTGATAGAAATGTATTAAGTAAAATATTGGGAGCTGTTACAAATATACAACTATTGGAGAAAACAATCAAGAATAAATGGAGATACTTCAAGATATTGACATAATAATGCTACTTAAAATAAGGTGAATAAATTGGATGATTATGGACAGAAAGATGAAACAAATATTTTCCATTTACTCGCAAGGTATAGACCCAGAGGAAGACTTAAGATTAGATTTGGGATTGTGTACAGTATGTCGTCAGGATATGGTGACAGGAAGAACGTGGAATTGGGATCGAAACATAATTGGATAGGGTCATCTGGAGGAAGTATAGTGAGGTGATGAAGACCCTTATAGGGTTACAGGGCCAAAACTAGAAGAAAAACAACTATAAATAAAAGATAAAAATAAAAACTGAATTCCTCCGTCTCTCTCGTTTATATACTGTTGTAAGTCTTTTTTTTTTTTTTTTTACAATTCTCGTTATGAGATGAATGTCCCATGCCCATGGGCAATGTGAAAAAAAACAGGTATTGGATATTCCGATTACTAATGATACGAACAATCGAAATATCAAATTCCTGTTTTATTCTCACAATACTCATGGGCACGGAATATTCCCCTCATAACATGAATGCCAAAAAATTAACTTAGAACAATATGGTTCTAGACGACATCCAAACAAAGGTCACATTCATTAGAAATTATTTAATGAAATTATATTTCCAAGAACTATGCACCATAGATTTTGAATCATTTTGATGCGGAAATGATAGGAATCTATATAAAATGTAAACTAACGTCAATAGCTGATAAATGTGGAACTAGTGTAAAAATAGACTTGGATGGGCAGGACATGTTGCGCGTATGGGGAATGAAACACGTGCATGGAGGCTTCTTGTAGGAAAGCCAGAGGAAAAGGCCCAGTTGGTAGACCAAGAATGAGGTGGGAGAACAACATTAACTATGATTTGAGGGAAGTAGATTATACAGGGAATGATTGGAAAGCATTAACTCAGGATAGGGATGTATGGAGAGCTTATGTCTGCACGGCCATCAACCTACGGGTTCGATAGTGCCAGTAAGTAAGTGTAAAAATAGACTACCACGTGCCTGAGCACATATACTTAATTTCAACGGTATTTATACAACACATGTAATAGAAACATACTTATTGTACGTTCAGGTTCTTGCCCAGGCCATTAATATCTAACATTCAAACTTTAAACGGTATTTGCTAAATTTGACAATATAACGGGAAAAATTACATTCATATTTGGAGACAATAACAAGAATTTACTTCCTCAAGGTAGAACTGTCATAGCGTTTTGTAAGGGATTAAGTAGAGAATATCAACTAGGCGGCGTTGTGCATCAACCGGCTATGCGCTATTAGGAAAGTTTAGAGGAAAGTACGTTCAAGTCATTCTACACTATTCATTGTAGCGCCAATTAACCATACTGGATTTTGCAAGTTATTTTCCTTGTTTAACAGCTAAGAGCCAGAACATTTGGTGCTTAGCCGTTTTATGCAAAATTTAGATTAGCATTTATGAAGATCTGGTTTCATAGCCGTTTGTTGCAAAACAGAGATAGGGCTGTGGCGTTTACATATTTCTTTAATAATAAGGCTATATTAAAGATTTGGCGCTAAAAGTGTTGCAGTGCAACCAGATGGCATCAAAATATCTTTTTTAATGGCGCTTAACCGGTTGATGCATAACATCACCCAATTCTTGATTTATTTTATTAATATATATTATCTATTAAAAATAAATTAAAATAAAATAATAAAGACAGGGGAAACGAATTACGTTAATAATAGACTGTAAATTGAAATTCAGCATATTAGATTATACCAAATAATATGTTTTAGGGAAAAATAAAAGTTAACTCTGATTTTTCACTTAGAAAGTTTTTTTTAATGATATTGATTTTACACGATGCTCGAAATTGGGATCAGAAACAATATTATCCGAGAAAAAAATTAACTTTAACGAAACAATTATAACAATTTGGTTGGAACAATTACAATGGTTTGGACAGGTGAAGAGAATGGATGAAGATGTATTGCCAGTTGGGAGTTGATTCCAAATCGGAGGAAAAAAGAGGGAAACCTAAGAATAGATAGAGGGAATTATGAATTTCAAGGACAGGGGACTGCAGGAAGGATAGAGATAAATGGAGGGAGAATCAAAAGTAATACTGGGCACAGGAAGAAGTTGTATACATTTAAAACCTTTTAAATAAATAGATTTTGCAGTTCGTAAGCAAACTCCTATTTTAAACAAACCCCCTTATCATCTACGTAGAATACCACCATATCCAAATTTACTGTATGGCTACTCTAGTCAAAATGTATGCCTCCAACTTAATTAAACCTTGTAGTTTTCTTACTTTAAGGGAGGAAAGGAGATTACGAGTATTTGAGAATAAAGTTCTTAGGAAAATTTTTGGACCAAAGAGAGATGAACAGGCACGTGAATAGAGAAGACTACATAGCAGTGAACTACATGATTTTATGGGAAGCCAGGTATGAGAACAATAAGTCTCGTAAACTGCGATGGGCAGGACATGTGGCACGAATAGGGAATTAAAGACGTGCATGGAAGCTTCTTATTGGAAAACCAGAGGAAAAAGGCCCAGTGGGTAGATCAAGAATGAGATGGAATAACATGGCTGTGGTGTATAAACCGTCGCACACAATTTTCCATCTAATATTCTTATGCCACTGATGCACTAAACACTTTTCAACCATTTCAACTTTAGTACTATTTTAAACATTTTGGAACCATTTTATAAACATTTCTTACGATTTTAAAATATTTCTAAATTACGCGAATACTGTACATTAACCATGATTTGAGGGACATAGATTATACAGGGAATGATTGGAACACATTACATCAGGATAGGGGTGTATGGAGAGCTTAGGTCCGCGCGGCCATGAACCTACGGGTTCGATAGTGCCAGTGAGTCAGTTTGCAAATGACAGAACATGTTACGGATATGCTACACATCGGGTCGCACGAAAATTTTTGTAAGTTCTATAGAATCGCAGTGCGCATGCGCTAGTGCTCCAATTATCCCAGGTAGATAAATGCAACCTCCAGCAGTTGGCGGTATATGTATGTGAAATCAGTATGACCAACATTGACACAAAATTCCTAGAACTTGTCTAAAAATGTATTATTAACACGAAATGAACTAGTGGAAATATGATTTTACGTGGTAACCGTCCGATATTTTGAATTTTTCATAGAATAACAGATATGAAGAGGTAATTTATTTTACGTATCAAATCACATTTAAAAAGCAAGGAACCTAAAAGCTAACCAAACCTAAATCAATTACTGTAACACAAATCAATTACTCTAACGTAGGTGAAATCCAGGGAACGTGGAAATGGTTGGCAACATCTGGAGTATTTTGGGTTGTTGATGGTGGCAACGCTGGAACAACATAGGAAGAGGAGGGAAAATAGCAGTAAGCAATGTAGCACGACCATGTTTTACGTAAATATATAAATATAAAAAAAAGATCGTTGCAACATTGGAAGATGTTTAAAATGTGTTTAAAAGTGTTGCAAAATGTTTTAAACGTGTTTAAAAGTGTTTAGTGCATCAGTGGAATAAGATATTAAATTGAAAAATTTTTGCGACCTGAAGTGTACAACAGCCCATGTTACGAATAATGAAATAAGGGCACAAGAAAACTTTCAATCAAACATTTTTGAAATTCATATTACTGTACGAAAATTAGAGAGAAAGTGACCAATTAATAGGCCAGATTTGAAGTGGGAAAATAATATCAATTATGATTTGAAAGAGGTGAATTATATAGGAAATAAATGGAATCTCAGAAAACAAGTTATTTGCTAACATTGTTTACACAAAACACAAATACAAATGTATACAACGCATAGTATACATGTCATCTAATGCTAACGGTTGCTCAATGGAAACTGAAGGGAATATTGTGCCCTTTGATTTTCAGCTGTATGGGTGTTAACCTAACACTATAAGAACTACCTTACTTACTTACTCTCACTGGCACTATCGAACCCGTAGGTTCATGGCCGCGCGGACATAAGCTCTCCATACATCCCTATCCTGAGCTAATGCTTTCCAATCATTCCCTGTATAATTTACTTCCCCCAAATCATACTTAAAGTTGTTCTCCCACCTCATTCTTGGTCTACCGACTGGGCGTTTTCCCTCTGGCTTTCCTACAAGAACCTTCCATGCACGTCTTTCATTCCCCATACACGCAACATGTCCTGCCCATCGCAGTCTACGAGACTTAACTGTTCTTATTATATCTGGCTTCCTATAAAGACCATGCAGTTCATTGTTATGTAGTCTTCTCCATTCACCTGTCTGTCCATCTCTCTTTGGTCCAAAAATTTTCCTAAGAACTCTATTCTCAAAAACTCGTCATCTCATTTCCTCCCTTAACCCTTACATTCGTAATGTATACTTCTGGATACATCAGTTGGTTCAGTTAATTTAATTTCAAAATAAATCACAAAAAACGAACAAAAAAGAAACCACTTAAATGGGTGTCTAATTATACAATATACCTAATAATAGCAGTTATACAAGATTCCGTTTTCACTGCGGCCCGCCACATTCAAATAACTAATAAAAGAAATTTGTGTTTTGCCAATTTAAGGGTTAAAGTAAGAGTCCATGTTTCGCACCCATATAATATAACTGGTAGAATAATAGTTTTATTACTGTAATTATTATCAACACTTACCACATTAGAGCAATGTCTGAATACTGCATAAGAAGCAACACTATAGCTCACAGATACAAACAAACTGAAGACGTACCGGTACATCCAACTAGAATTCCGAGTATCTACTGGTAATATATTTCTACCCCCACTACAGCTGTTTTTCCATTCAAAGTTTTACTTGTGATTGTGGTTGACATAACTATTGTGATGATGCTAGTATAATGCAAGTTTGTTAAAGGCAAAATATTTAATGAAAATGAATAAAATATTGTTAAAGGCAAAAATATTTAATGAAAATGAATATTCTATTCCATAGTAAATCTGCCGAATTCCTAAAATGTTAGTTAGACTTATACGAATGTGTCTAAATGGCTCAAAGAGTAGGGTGCGTGCAGGCAAACAGTTTTCGGAAACTTTTGAAATCCAAAATGGGTTGAAGCAAGGAGATGCACTATCTCTTCTACTATTTAATTTTGTACTAATGTATGCCATCAAATCTTTAGAGGACGAAGAAAGCCTACAACTCAATGGTATTAATAAGCTGTTAGTTTATGCTAATGATGTAGTACTATTGGCCGATAGTGAGGAGATACTAAAGGCCAACACTCACACACTACTGAGTAACACTAAGAAATTGGAACTGGAAGTAAATATCAATAAAACTAAATATATGGTCACACGTAGAAATACATTATATAATGGAAATGGACAGCTAATGACAAATGAGGGAAATTTTGAGGAAGTGGCTGAATACATATACCTAGGAACAATAATCACAAATAAGAATGAAATGCACAAAGAAATTAAACATAGGCTCAATTCTGGAAATGCGTACTATTATGCATTACAGAGACTTTCGATGCCCCAATTCAACTTTCAAAAAACTTTAAACTGAAAATATAAAAAAAAACTATTATTCCACCAGTTGTATTATATGGATGTGAGTCATGGACTCTTACTTTAAGGGAGGAAAGGAGACTACGAGTATTTGTGAACAGACAGGTGAATGGAGAAGACTTCATAACAGTGAACTACATGGTCTTTATAGGAAGCCAGATATAATAAGAACAGTTAAGTCTCATAGACTGCAATGGACAGGACATGTGGCACGAATGGGGAATGAAAGACGTACATGGAAGCTTCTTGTAGGAAAACCAGAGGGAAAACGCCCAGTTGGTAGACCAAGAGTGAGGTGGGAGAATAACAAACTATGATTTGAGGGAAGTAAATTATACAGGGAATGATTGGAAGATTGGATAGCATTAGCTCAGGATAGGGATGTATGGAGAGCTTATGTCCGCGCGGCCATGAACCTAGGGGTTCGATAGGGTCAGTAAGCATGTAAGTATAGTAATTCTGCCCGAGAGCAGGTCTTTCACTGCAATCATAGCATTTTCATGCTAGGCTTTGCAGCTTTACCAAGGTGTGATAGCTTCCCGTTGCTTTCCACACCGGTGAGTTGATGATGATAATGGTAAGGAAGATGATGACGGTCGGATGATTTTCGGGGACCGCTGGGCCCTAAGCTTCCTGACATTTGTCTTAGAGATGAGGAAAAACCGCGAAAAAAACCTCACCCAGGAGCTTGTCCCGATCGGAATAGAACCCGGGCCCGCTGCGTGACAAGGCAGCACACTACCTGGAGACCACAGCTGTGGACAAAATGAATATAATAAAACAAATTCCAGGAAACAGTAATCAAGATGTAAAACTAAATTGGAAAAGTTAGTAAACATAAATAGGCTAAGGAATTTACTTTCAAGAATCAAAGCATGGGGTCAGGGACAAAAGACGGATGAATTTTGAATACACGTTCATAACTGTACTTTGGTGTTGGCTACCCAAATAATCTGGAACCTACCTACCTCCCTCTGACAAGCAGGTGTGTAAATCTCAAGGTTCTTTTTTTTTCTAACCAAGGATGGCTGAAAGGGAAATCTTTAAAGACTGTCTACTCTTGTTAAAATAGACTAGAAACTGGTCAGAATAGTCCTAGATTTAAAATGTGTTTCTTTTCAAAGAGTATTCATGAGTTTAGAAGTATGCAAATACAAAGAACTCTGACTTTTTGGGATCCCCACTTCATCTTAAAAGTGCATGTTATTCCTTCAAACAAAACTGATTTTTAAAAATAAATATTAATATATATTTCATATGGTCCCGCGCCGTAGCCGAGAGGTTTAAGGCATGGTGTCTTGGTGCAGAGCTACTCATTGAATTTAGCCACCCAGCATCGTGAGGAATTTGGGTAGCTACAACCGAGTAGCGCCTCTAGGTTGAGAAACCAGCTATAACGGATGGGGACCCGACATGCTGACCGCATGTAACTTTAATACTGGCTAAATGATAGTCCATCTCTGTAATGGAAGATGTGAGGCCAGAAGCCGGCTGGTAGGCAAGGGACTTCTAGGCATGTCGCACCATGGAGTTCGTATATTTTAAATGACCAGTCTCCTGGTCTTGTGCACGGAGTTTCTTACTATAGTTCAAGAGATCCCGGATTCGCATTCCGCTCAGGCCACAGGGATTTTTCCTTAAATATAATTATTTATGTGGTCGCCCTGGTCTAGAATTTGAGCTAAGCTTAGGCTTAAGGATTACTGGTGCTGCCTTATGATCATGATATCTTCAGGGTAATGTAACTCTATCTTCCATACGTGCATGGAAGCTTCTTGTAGGAAAACCAGAGGGAAAACGCCCAGTTGGTAGACCAAGAATGAGATGGGAGAATAACATTAAATATGATTTGAGGGAAATAGATTATACAGGGAATGATTGGAAAACATTATATCAGGATAGGGATGTATGGAGAGCTTATGTCCGCGCGGTCATGAACCTCCGGGTTCGATAGTGCCAGTGACTTAGTTGGACAATAATAATAATAATAATAATAATAATAATAATAATAATAATAATATAAACAACAATAACTTAGGAAGACAAACTATGGTTAGAGACCTAACAGATCACTACGTCTAATACCGTGAAAGATGATAATATACGAATATATGATTGTGAACAATTTTCATTTGCTGCTTGTTTTCTGTTTGAATTATATTTAAGCAATCTTGTATAAAATAAAGTGATATGCTATAGGCAGCAATAATGTATCTGATCTGTATAAATAAATAACATTGTTTATCATCTGTAATACAGTAATAAATAATAAATATTCAAAAATAGTGATATATAAGTAGGTGTTATTACAATATTAATAATTAAAACAAACAGGAATGGAATTCGAACACGTGTTGTCGACACGGCTTCTTTCTTTGTCCTTTTCCTAAACCACATTGAATAATGGGCCTGAAACTTCTATCTCAGTATTACTTGATATGATGGAATATAAAACGTGTCCTCTCCTTACGTGTTAGATGACTTGTTACTTGCAGGGCTTGAAACAAGTGAAATACAGAGCGTGTCCTCTCCTTATGTGTTAGATTACTTGTTACTTGCAGGGCTTGAAACAAGTGAAATACAGAGCGTGTCCTCTCCTTATGTGTTACGATTACTTGTTACTTGCAGGGGCTCGAAACAAGTTGACTTCCAAAATTACTTACAATGCAACTCTCTTAGATGATTTATTTATAGTTGTTACATGCAAAGTTATTGTTTCATAACTATGAACCTAGTAAACGCGACAGAAAAATATCGCTTCAGTCTATCCTGAAATTAAACTCTTCACAAGTGGGTATCTAGTCCCTTTTCGGAAGAAATTATACATGAAATATATAAATATCACCATAAATTGAGACAATACATTTCAGTTTATGCAGTAACGATTGAGATTATTCGGGAGGTCCCGAGTTCAAATTCCGATGCCGATTAACTAGACCTATGTTATCACCGGTTTCCCTCATTCATCAAGACAACTGCTGGGTTGGAACATTACCAGGACCGTTTGATCATAATCATTAAATTTCATGAAACAGATGACAATAAAGTACATCTAGTTGACTGAATACACCTACAGTCCTAGACGCGATATAACATTAGACGATACAAGAGTCAAAAATAAAGAATCAACTAAAAATGGGGGGGGGGTTAAGAAAGCATATATGTTCCTTTCAAACAGTATGCAAATAGAGATGGAATCACTAATGGACCAATCAATTCCACGAGTAGAATTCCACCGAGATGGTTTTCTGGACAGAGAATGATTCTTGCATTCTATATACCAAATATTCTCGATTATTTATTAATTCAAATGAATTATTCGTTTACTCGATAAACTCTTAATACACCGTAACTCCAACAGGTTAGTATACAGTATTATATTAAATGGATGACAGTTGGAATTAACTACCGGTAGATTATCAGGTTTAGGTTGGTAACTACATTTATCTAAATGCTACAGTATATAAAAAATGTAACATATTTAACTCACTGTTAAACACTTCTTTACTCCACTTCTAAGAAGACATACCTGCAACAAAAAATGAAAACATGAGTTTTGCAAGAAAACAAAGTTTAGATCCTGGCTATGCTTTTACAATTTCTATTTCCAAGATCTGAAATACCACATGTAATATTGTAAAAAAAAATCTTAACCAGGATTATGGTGCCATGGAATTTCAATTTTTTAAATTTTGGAAACACACGGAGGATGTGTTTTTGCAATTGACTGAAGTTATTCTTATTTCTTAATTATTTCATTTGTCTTTCTTGTATGTAGTACAGGGGTCAGATTGACATGTAAGATATATATTACCCATCCAAGTGTTTTGTGCAGGCGGAAAATATGTTAACTAACAAACTGTCTTTCTCTTTCTATTCCTTACTATGTTGCCACTTTCCTGTCCTTTGAATTATGTTGTTTGATTGGCAGGTAGAGAGATGACAAATACTATGTATTTTAATGATCCATCGTTCTGAGCGGTCAGTGACAGAATGACTAACTTTTCAACCCTGTTACTTTTGGGGCTATGCCTAGGAATGAACTGTCCCTTCCTTGCCCTTCTCATTGCATGTTGCCACTTGTGATTTATTGTCAGGCTGGTAATGGAGAGACGACAAATACTGTGATCTTAAATGATCCGACCGCTTGAGCGTTCAGTGCTTAAATGACTAATTTGACAACCATGTTAAGATCTTGCACACGTGTTTAGAGATTCTCCCCCCACATTTGAAGTTGAAAAAATTCAATACGCGATCGGACGTACAGTTTTCTCCTACATCCCTTCCACAGATTCAGTAGATCGGCGACACTAGCGCTAAAACTCTTCCCCTCCGCCCGTGAACAGTTAACTTGGATGTGTAATACACATATAACACAAATATAAATACTATACCTATATAAAATAATTAGAAAAATACGAATTATGTGGCACATTAATTACACGGAAATATAAGAATAATTAAGGTAATAAACCTATTAAAGTTAATTGTGTATTAAAGTATAAAATTATGAAATATTTACCTACAAGGTCCGTCCTCTCAACTTTATTAGTTACTTATCTGTAGCGCTTTCGGGACTAGTCCCATCATCAGCAGGATTCAAAACTGGTGTTTCACTGAAGATCTGGTTGTTGACTGCCTTCAAAATTTCCATCTTTTCGAGTACGTTTATCTTCGCTGGATTGTTTTCTCTGTGCATTACTGTCATGGTGATTTCAATATCTAACATACGATGTCCTTCGTGTTTCACTGAAGATCTGGTAGAGGGGGTTACACGTACTGGGTTCGTTTTCATTTATCAGATGGTCGTTGTTGTTGAGTGCCTTCAAAATTTCCATCTCCTCGAGTACGTTTATCTTCGCTGGATTGTTTTCTCTGGGTGTTTTCAATATCTAACATACGATGTCCTTCATGAAGAAGGAAATTTTGAACGCAGTCAACAACAACGACCATCTGATAAATGAAAACGAACCCAGTACGTGTAATCCCCTCTACCAGATCTTCAGTGTATAACTAGTTTTGAATCCTGCTGATGATGGGACTAGTCCCGAAAGCGTTACAGATAAATAACTAATAAAGTTGAGGAGACGGACCTTGTAGGTAAATATTTCATAATTTTATACTTCAATTTTGAATAATACCTCAAAGGAACATATAATTCTTATAAAAGTTCATTGTGTATGAAATTAATATTAATTATGTAAGAATTATTTTTATAAGTATATTATTTTGTATTAATTTCCTTGGTAAAATAATTACTTTTTAAGTTACACAGAAACTGCTATAGAAAAATCCTGCACTCACATACGCGTGCGTTTGTTAACGCAATATGCTACAAGCTAGAAAGTTGAAGGTTCGAGATCCAATTGGGTCAGGATTTTTAAACAAACTTAAACATTCTGGTGCCACTATGTCCTTCCTGGGGTCGACTCAGCCTCTAATGGAAATAAGTACCAGATGTACGTATTTAATTTCAAGAACGGAATGTTATACTTCCTTGAGAGAAGAGCTATATATGACCTTGTGATTATAAAATTTCGGTGCTAGTAGTGATTTTATGTTTAATTCGAGATTCATAAGTTCAAACCCGTCGGAAATAGATGCATTTTCCAAACTAACTAACTAACTCACTGGCACTATCGAACCCGTAGGTTCATGGCCGCACGGACATAAGCTCTCCATACATCCCTATAATGTTTTCTAATGATCCCTGTATAATCTACTTCCCTCAAATCATAGTTAATGTAATTCTCCCACCTCATTCTTGGTCCACCAATTGGGCGTTTTCCCTCTGGTTTTCCTACAAGAAGCTTCCATGCACGTCTTTCATTCCCCATTCATGCCACATGTCCTGTCCATCGCAGTCTACGAGATTTAACTGTTATTATATCTGGCCTCCTATAAAGACCATGTAGTTTTCTCCATTCACCTGTCTGTTCATCTCTCTTTGGTCCAAAAATTTTCCTAAGAACTTTATTCTCAAATACTCGTAATCTCTTTTCCTCCCTTAAAGTCTCCGGAAAATGTTACCCCTGTGGAACCCATGTCCGCATTTCTTGACGGTTCTATTTTTACGGTGAAACATCGTCACTCTTTCGACCAAGGTACTGTTTTCGTCTGGCTTATCACCTTTCACCAGTCCTGCATGGGTAACCCTATCGGTAGCACTGCTACCGCCGGCATAGCTCTCGGGATCATTTAAGCACGCAAGCCATTCCACCACAACAAATGAATTTCCAAAATACTAAAAATTATTCAGCAACTCCTTCGGTAAGAAAATAAAGTAGAGCTACCTAACAGAGAACCAAGCATAATATAAGATGTATGTGAGCAAAATTTTCTCGACAATTTTCATGCCCAGTTTCAATCACGACGCTTATGTTAATAGACCGTAGTTGAATAAAACACAATCTACAAATATCGATTAGTAAGTTTCTAGAATGAATATGTCCCTTGAAACAGATTTAATATCTCGATATAATAATCACAAGATCGAAGAGAGTGACCGAAGAAAATGAATTTTAGAAAAAAAGGCAATTTCCCATTGATAATGTTTTCTATATTGTTATCAGAAAGATGACAAATACGGTACATGTGTAAGGATGACCTCGTACAATCTCAAGTCTGCTTGTAGCGTCCACAAAACACGCTCATTATCGCATATCTGCACTTTACTTCTAATTAAAACTGAACAAACATAGATAAGATATTCTGAGGTCAAAAATACACAAGCAACACATGTAGGTTGACTTCCATGGAATTAAGTTTTTATTCATCTTACCGTGGACATTAATATTATTTATGTTTTACCACGATATCTCAGAAACATGTACTGCTTAACTGAAATACCTACTCTAATCTTAGAATCGTAAACAACGCTAAATCGAGCATTAGGAGGTCCCAATAAACCGGTCCCCCCCCCAGATTTTATTCAGTCAAAGCAAATATAGAGCAGAAATTTCATTCTTCTTCTTCCTTTGATTCTACGGTCATCTTGGCCTCCTTCATAACAACTGTCCATTCTTCTCTATTGCTAGCTTTTTGTCTCCAACATTTCACCTTCAGTTGTCTTAAGTCTTTCTCAACCTTATCTAACCAGCTTAGTTTCTGTCTTCCAGCCTTCCTTTTTCCTTCAGGTTTCCCTTCAAAAAATCTTTCTTGCACCTCTTTCTTTTCGATCCGCAATACAGTCCACAGACGAAGAGAATGAAATCATGGGACGAAGGGGGGGGGACGGGGAATTGCAAGCGATACAATGGCATAAATACTACCTGAGAATATAGGAACAGTCATGCACATGATTTATGAATTACCTACTGCTTTCATTCACTTCGTCTTGTGTACTATACATGCCATATTCCAGTCTCTTTCTTCTAATATCTCCTACCAGATCTAAATAATTATTTCAATTCCTGGTTCGTTCTAATTCTCCACATGTATCGTTTCTTAAAATCTACAATATAAAAATAGAGGAAGACCAAGATCTTACGTATTCTATTTTCATCATCATCATAGTACATTCACGAATTTAGGCCATTTGTTGACCTGTTTCGGCCTCAAGAGAAACACCATCCAGAAGTCTTTTGAGTGGACGTCCTGGTCTTCTTCTTCCTGCAGGTTGATATCTTAACATTAGTTTGGGTATTCTGTGATCTTCCATTCGATGAACATGTTGCATCCATCTTGACTTATAATCAGAAATTTTGTTTTCTAAAGATTCCATGTGTAATTCTTCTAAGATGTCTTCATTTTTTTTTTGTGATCTAGTAGTGTGTATCCTGCAGTCCTCCGAAGATATCTCATTTCAGCAGATCTAAGTCTCTGTATATCCTTCTGTTTCAACGTCCATACTTCGCTACCATACAAAAGAGTTTTATACACTTTCAGTCTTGAATGCTTTTGGACTAACTGTGGCTTGAAGATAGAATTTATTAACCCTAAAATTCTTAAAAATTTAGATATTTTTGCATTTATATCCTTTTCTTCTTCATATGAGATATTGCATCCTAGATATGTAAAATTATTCACCTGCTCCAAAATTTTATTGTCCAGTACAATTTTACTTCTGACAGGATCTACACCTTGAAATGCCATAATTTTTGTTTTTTCTGTGGATATCTTTAATCCATATTCTTCTGTAATTTTGTTAAGTTCATACAGACCTTTCTGTAGATTATCTTCGGAATTTGCTATTATTATTTGGTCATCTGCAAACAATAGGGTGTTTAATTTTCTATTTTCTAATATTCTTATTCCAAATTTATATTTTTTGTTCCAGCAACATATTACTTCATTGTATTCTATTTTTATATTGTAAATTTTACGTTTGGTCAATAATTTTAAAAGTATCGATATCTTGTTCCATATATCTTCCTTAATATTTTTTCTAGAAATTTCAATACCGCAATCTATTTTACTATAAATCATCATAAGGCTTCATAGAATATAACAGCAGCTAAGTGCTACGAGTAAAATTAGAACACAAATTTAACAGGGGGTTTAAACGGTGTTTGATCATGAGACATGAAGAAATTGTATGTGCTAAAATACTGTGGCACGACAGGCCTAAAGGCCGTTGTCCTACCAGCCACTTGCTGGCCTCACAGTCACATGTGTTAATCACAGAGGCGGACGATCATCCAACCAGAATAGGGGTAAAATGTAGTCAGCATATCGGAGCTCCCATCCATTATAGTTTGTTTCTCAACCTGAAGCCGCCAGTTATTGTGGCTACCCAAATTTCTCACGATGATGGGTCGGCACCGGTCCCATATTGACTGAAATTCCATGAGAAAATGTCTTCCTCCGCGGAGGCTCAAATCAGTTCCAAGTACCGTAGCTCTGCACCAAGGCATCTTGCCTTAAACCACTCTCTACGGCGCGGGATATAAGATACATTAGTTTAATTTATTTAATATTTTTAATAATAGAAAAATAAATCAATAGAAATTACTTACATTTGTGTCAATTTCCACTACAATATCCAAAGATATGATAATTTGTTCTGAAGAACGACACGTTTCAATAGGATAGTATACAAAAATTAATTCTTCCAATTTAGCAAAAGGATTCTTTTTCATAAACTAGCGAAATTCAGTATTTGAATATACAGTATAACGCAAAATTAATCAGTACAGATTACACTGAATGTGCCAAATTATAAAACAATGCGCAATACGTGCTGTAGTATGGTTATGTATTACTCGTATTTGTCTTAATTAAGATCCGACATTCATTCAACTTTCACAGAAAAAACACTATGAGGTTTAATTTAAGAATTAAATGAATGTTTTTATTACCTCACCTCGTATCCTTTTTCTTCTAGACTGCAGTTTCGGAGCTTATCTCCATCATCAGTAGCCTCTGGTCGACTGGTGTTGGGTCGTTTTTTGGCGGTTTTCTTCTTCCTTCTATCGGTGGACCAATGAACCTCTGGATCAGGTCAAAATTTGCGGGAGTTTCGAAATTCATGAGTTTATCTTGAAAAAAAAAAAAGATAAACAGAAGATAAACTCATGAATTTAGAAACTCCCGCAAATTTTGACCTGATCCAGAGGTTCATCGGTCCACCGATAGAAGAAGAAAAAACCGCCAAGAAACGACATAACACCGGTCGCCCGGAGGCTACTGATGATGGAGATAAGCTCCGAAACTGCAGTCTAGAAGAAAAAGGATACGAGGTGAGGTAGTAAAAACATTAATTTAATTCTTAAGATCCGACATATTTAAGAAGTTGAGCCAAGAAACAGAGTTGCACCAATGTAACAACTAATGCATTAAATTCTATAACACACCTGTATTAATAATTACACTTCTCGTTCGATTAAATACTTTTTTCTCTCTAAAAAATAAAAATAATTAAAAGTAATATTTTGTTACAGTCCCGCGCCGTAGCCGAGCGGTTAAGGTAGGAAGACTTGGCCCAGAGCTACGGGACTTGCGCTGATTCGAGTCTCCATGGGGGGGAAAAAATTTGCTCATGGTATTTCGGCCAGTATGGGACCGGTGCCCCACCCAGCATCGTGAGGCAATTGGGTAGCTACAATAAGTAGCGGCTCCAGGTTGAGGAACCAGCTATAACGGCTGGGGGACTCGGCATGCTAACCACATGTCACCCCTACACTGGCTGTTGATCATCTACCTCTGTGATTGACACATGTGGATGTGAAGGGCCAACAGCCGCTGGTAAAGGGCAACCGCTGAAAAGTGGAAAGACCCTCAATCGGAATATTTTGTTACATAATTAATTATTGGCATAACGTGTTTTAAAGATTACATATGAAAATATGTTTAAAAATGAATAAATCAAGATGTCTAAATATGAGCTTCTGATGTCTAATTCGTATGTTATATCAAAATGTTACTGGAAATTTATTACATAAAAGACTAACACTGAAAATAATATCTTATTTTCAAAATAAGTTTGTAGTAATGAAACAATTATAATCACGAATGTTCTGTGTTTTTAGTACAGTATTTATTTATTAATTTAATTAGTTTGGTGGAGTTCGGTTATGTGGCTTTCTCTTTTCCAGTCAATCAGGGCAAACTTTCATTGTATTAAAAGACACCAGTCACAACATAATTTTATATAATGCGACTGGACATTTGGCAAAAGTGATACCAAACTACCATATTAGATACGTCGATAATTCACCATAAAGCAGAAAAATCTAAAGATAAAATTCTTAATATTAAATCTAATTATCTTGGAATAAAAAGAAAACTTATCTTTTTTACATCATAATCAAAATTAGTATGTAGAATCCTGGTAAAGTCTAAATTTTGAGAAAATATACAGGCATCTACATATTACCTTCATCATCATAGTACACTCATCTCAATAGAAACACCATCCAGAAGTCTTTTGAGTGGACGTCCTGGTCTTCTTCTTCTTGCAGGTTGATATCTTAACATTTGTTTGGGTATCCTGTGATCTTCCATTCGATGAACATGTTGCATCCATATTGACTTATAATCAAATTTTGTTTTCTAAAGGTTCCATGTGTAATTCTTCTAAGATGTCTTCATTTTTTTGTGATCTAGTAGTTTGTATCCTGCAGTCCTCCGAAAGTCGGCAGATATATATATATATCTGTATATCCTGTTTCAACGTCCATATTTCGCTACCATACAAAAGAGTTGGAAGAGCCAGTGGTTTATACACTTTTAGTCTTGAATGCTTTTGGACTAACTGTGGCTTGAAGATAGAATTTATTAACCCTAAAATTCTTTAAAAATTTGATATTTTTGCATTTACATCCTTTTCTTCTTCATATAATCTTATACAAAGTAAACTTTTGCTGAAATATTAGAAATGTAGTATGATCAATCCAAATAATTTACTTGCATATGAATAGAGTGAGTATAAATATTGGAAATACTTTACAGAATATGACAAGAATTCTTTTCTAAGTTCCAACCATACACCATGCGCATGGGCCAACAGACGCGAAACCGTTTACACTATGGAATCACCGGATGGAGCCAACATACACACGATAATATTTGAACCCGCGTTGCCAACGAACCTAAAAGCCATCTTAATGCAATTTAAGTGCACGCTGATCTTATTCAGTGTATATTCATTCGTACAGACTAAGTTGGCTGCACTGGAACACAGAAACGTTCGTTAAAATCAATATGGCTACCACGTCTTGATGTAGTTAACTATCGTGAGAAAATATATTCAAATAATCTTTAGAAAACATGTAAAAACATTGTAAATGGTGGGAAATAATTTAAAAATTGAAACCCTAAGAATAAAATTTGACAAGAGTTTATGAAGTAATTTAAAAAGTCATGTCACATGTAAAGTTTAGCCGAAATATTAAATGTCATATTCTAAATTATGAATAACAATGAGACGAGAACCAGATATAGGTATTTACATTTTAGACGAAGGCGATTTGAAGGCTCTTGAGAATGATGTAAAAATTCATAATTTTTTACATCATATTTCACGAAAACATATTTCTGAATACTTATTTAAGCATTTGTCGATAATAATTTACAGAAATTTGCAATTGATTGTTTTTTTACGACGTTGCAAGCATTAGAAACAAGTTCATGAATAGAAAACAAAGTTCTGAAAAAAAAGTATTGGAAGGAAAGAAACGGAAGAAATAAATAAAAGAATCGAAGGATGGTTATTTACAGCCCCCTATTTTTGTTCGATAGTGCCAGTGAATTAGTTATTGTAATAGTGAATTATAGACTGAGTCAGCACTGTTATGTGTAATTAATGTTTATGTTAACGATTAGTGATTAACCGATAACTGATTACTTCTTGGTTTAAATTCTTAAAAGGTGATTAACCAAACATAATTAAAATTTTATTAGCCCATAGTTTTATATCTACAATATAAACAAATAAACATTAATTCATTATCTTTGAGATTCGAAAGCTCTTCTTTTAGTTTCCAGTATAACAATGTAATGTTGTGAAATATATATTTGATGTTGTCCGTCGCTGTGCCTTGTCACGCAACGGACCCGGATTCGATTCCCGGTCGAGACATGCTCCTGGGTAAGGTTTTTTCGGGGATTTACCTCACCTGTAAGACAAATGTCACGAAGCTTATGGTCCAACGGTCCCCGAAAATCATCCGGCCATCGTCATCCTTCACCGGTGTGGAAAGCAATGGGATGCTACCACACCTATAATTCCCTAGTAAAGCTCCAAAGCATAGCATTAAAAATGCAATTATTGCAGTGAAGAACCTGCCCTCGGGCAGAATTACTAATGTATGGATACCTGATGTTTTATAGTTCATTATAATTTTATACTTTCACATTTTTGCAAATAAAGAAGCAATAAGTACGTGAAAAAGTAGTTCCCTTTATTAAATTGCAAATATCTCATCTGTATATACTTGTTATTCTTCGTGAATGAAAATAATAACATACAAAATATTCTAAAATATACCTTATCAAAAATTACAAGTTAAAATAGTTTATTACATATTGGTGGTGCATTTGATTCATGATTCAATCGATTCTCATGAAACAAAATGGCTGAAAGTATCGAGTATTCTGTAGCTGTATCATCTGCCTGTCATAAGTGACAGTAATTGTGGCGCGAATGGCGGAAGGATATTGCTTCTACAACGTACGTCGGTGTCCGCAACCAATGAAAAGCGAGCAGGTCACATGGTTTTGTTTTGACGAGGATCACTTTAAGAGCGTACTGGGTATAGGTTTCGGCATGCAATTGTTGACAGTTCCCTTTGGAGATTTAAAGTAATTGTATTCGTTATTTTAATATACTGTGGACCCTATATACATTTTTCTTGAGCAGGCATTCTCTAGAGAAATTTAGGTGGAACGATTTTTTAAGGTTCCTATGAGTCATTAGATCATAGTAAGTATATGTTAAAGTATGTGAAACAACGGTTCTCAAACGTTACAGTGCTACATCCTATGACGAAACTTGACAGATGTACGACCTACCTGAAAATATTTTAGGAACATATTAACGGTAAATTTATAACTTTTACTGGGTGTAAGAACCGTTTCACTTTTCAACTCGTTTTTTTAAACGAGTCAATATTCAGACTTGATAAATCACCTAATAACATATTTAAACTGTCTTACTCAAAGCAAAAACCTCTATTATGATGTCAAAATCCTTGAATATCATGTAAAATGCGTAAAAAAACTCACTCAATATTCATTAAAACTGATTGAACTAGAGAGTAAACAAGCTATTTGAGGCTGGATCACAAGAAGGAATGAACACATTTATAAAATCCCAGAATTAAGTAAGTTAACGAAGATTGTAAAGGACAAATAATTCAAAATGGAAAAGAGATTGCGAAATGAACACGTAAAAGTCTTATTTTGAATAAACAGGGCTGATAGCCTACATTGAAGAATGAAAATACAAATGGGGGAGTTATCTCAGATGATTGGGTTTGAGAATAATTTTCAGAAAATTCCCGCATCGATTAATGCGACAGCTTTTCGTTGTTTTTCTCAGCCATGAGAAACGGTGTTTGGATTTTCAATGCCACGAATAATTTTACCACTTCACAACTGTTTGAAATTCAACACAACATTACCAACAAACAACACTGATTCTGGATCCGCCTAAGAAAACCAAAACTAATCTTAAATATCTAACCCGATCTGCTGCCATGTGTTTATCAGTGACGGCAACCATTTCACTTTGGAATTGCAGTGTCATGGGTTTTTTACCGAGTATGGCTTCCTTCATAACGAAAGTACACGTAAAGCTCAGAGTTCCGAAGAAACTCAAGCCTGAAAATTGCCTGACATTTTTTTTTTGTATGTCGAATATTTTAAAGCCCGATACTCCCAACGATGTGCTAATGAACCTAAATGTCATCCACGCATGTCCAATCTCGTCTATTCAATTTGCGCACATCCACTATATAAACACTAGCAAGTTTCTTCAAATTCAGTGACCTGGACACGAATAATTTTCGTCAATAATCATCAACGATGGACTCATTTAATTATATTCTTCTTTCACCGCGGTTAAATAAAGAAAGTCAATTGTCATTTAAAGTACAGCTCCTTTTTTGTGCTATTGTAAATATAAAAAATGTCGCAAAGACTTACGGATGTTAAAAATGTATTAAATACCATGTTATTATTACCACTATATACTATTAGCATTGTAAGTTCATTTACATTGGCTTGTAAGGATGTATTAATTATGCCAAATTTAAATTTACATATATGGCAATTTCTTTTTCGTATTAGAGAAATTAACGCCGCGCGCGTGGTGTGCGCATTTCTCTCTATGAAATCTTTACTGTAATTCCTTATGCTCCATAGTTTCAATTGCATCATAGGGCTTATATCCAATAATTTCTTTACCAAATCCTGTACTCTCCTCCCTAGTAATATCCTGTGTCATCTCTGAACGTCGATTATATCAATATTTATAGAATTATAAGACATGAAACTTGTTCTCCAATAATTGAGGAAATTCATACAGCCAATAATTTCTTAAATTTCTGCTGCATTTCTCCCCTACTTCCGGTCCACATTATTTCATCATCATCCAGGGATTAAGCCTGTTGGCTCGTTCCGGTTTCATGAAAGCTAGAATTGTTAAAATTGTTCAGTGTGGTTTATAATTTAGCAATAATTTTAGAAATCTTCCAATCAATATGTTCTTTCCAGTCGTTCCTATATTTAATTATTCAGTCTGTAAATTTGAAAATATTTAGTTCTTTTCTTATATCTTCATTTCTTTTCTTATCCAGCAGAGTAATATCCTGCCATATTTCTTATAATCTCATCTCAGCTGCTTCCAATCTTTGTTCTCGTCTTTTAGTGATCGTCCAACATTCTGATCCATACATCAATGCAGGAACATATAATTTATTAAACATAAATTAATAATATTATGATAGAATACCAATATTCCGAGAGGTATTGTTCAATACTCTATTTCGGAGATTTCGGAGATCTCGGGTTTAAACTTCGGACCAACCAACTTAGATTATTGTCCTAGCTATCACAAGTATATATTATGCTGAACTAAAATTTTGCTATAAAAATCCATTTCACCATCACTCATAAATAAAATAAAATTAATATTTCTTCTACATAAAAAACAATACTACAAAGTAATTCACATCCTACAGGACACAACCAAGTTTCTATATTACCCGTTTAAGGAGTAAGTGCAGTTGTTGACGGAGGGCACTGCAGTCGTGTTTATGCAGGAATAGAACACGTGACACTGCTATCTTTGAGTGCAGAGGGGAATGGGACGTGGGACGCTGACAGTGTACACTGCTTTATAAGACGTCACGTGCATCAACAAACAGAGCTTCATAATTCTTCCGCCTGCAGAGATATTTTGAATGACTAATACTAATTCCGACTTGAAGTTCCAGTTATACTGTAAACAAACTTGCAAAAAATATTACTCCACCGACTCCGTCTATTGGGGGAATCGTGGTGCTACTTTCATCGCCATATGACTGAATATGTACGGAACTGTCATCGGAAGAAACATTGTTCTTAGAAAACATTGAATTTTACGGGAAATAAGACTGAATGGATACAAGGCAAGATGGTACCAATAATTCTTATTTATTTATTAAGACTAAAATTATATATCCTATGGACCTATCTAATCAGGCGTTTACGCTTTTTTCCATGATAGGGCCTATCGATATATTTGCAATTGCATTACGAGCAGAATATATGCTCTATGCTGACTCGTCTGTAAATTCTGCTGTTATTTTCACCACATCTTCAATGGCTGAAGTAGGATTTTTTTCGCTAAACTGTTCGAAAACATTCAAAATACTTTATTTTCACTTTTCAAATTAGTTTCATTTCCAATCTTTCAAGAAAGTAAACCGATGGTGGCCATTTCGAAACAATTTAAGGTTTTCTGCATTGTGCATGCATTCGAATATAAGGATGCTTATTTAATATATTAAAATTGTAAGTACATATTGTAAGATTCTCTCATATAACTTATATAGACGTGTGCTAGATAATATATATTTTTATTTTTACTTCATTTCGAGTGTTTCAGAGCTTTACACGCTTAAAGGTAAAATCATTATTCGACCAATGAAAATGCAGTCATACATCTGGTTTGTTTAGTTTACATTACAACTGAAACTTAGCTCGGAACAGGTATAGACGCAATCTAGCATATGTTAAAGTAGCCACAAATAAATAGAAAATAGACAATTCCGATGCGAATTACATCTCTAAAAATGAGAACACAGGCCTAGTTGAGAAGAATCACGTAGCTAACATGAAGTAATTATCGTTGTGGTGGATAGTGCTAGAAGCAAACTTGATTTCAAGCAGAACATGTAGGGAAGAGAAATCTTCGCGAGTCATGCAGGTTTCTCAATAAGAGAGAAAGTAAATTTGGCAACAATGCCAAAGGTTTTCAAGGGCGTCATTATTTTCTTTCGCAGGTTTTATCTCATTTATTTTATTTTGGATTGTTGGACGAGAAAATAAATCCATTACACTAGAGTTTTACAACATTTCAAATGACCAGAAATAATGAGGAAGTAATATATTTAGATGCAAAATAACGATTTTATAAAAAAAATATTTAGGCTCTGATTCAATTCTATTTACTACACATAAAGCAAAGGACTATATACAGTTATGCAATTGATTACATCTACAAAATTATTATTGGCGATTATTGCATTTGAATGGGAGATAATGATTGGTATAATGAGATAACAATGAACAACCAAGTAAGATGATTTGGGCCAGGATGATCAAACCATAAAAACCAGATAAATACTTGCGTCAATATGCACCGTTAAAATTCGATGTTTATTAACATATCACGAATAAAGAATGAAGGTTTTTCAAAATATGTAGTAGAAGCAGGACATCAATTCAACGCAATAGACAACGTATTATCGATCCTGCATAGAGAAAACGATGTATCGAAAATCAACGTTCTCGAAAAATTAGAAATCATCAAGGAAACCACAAATACACACCTGCTGAACGAGAATATACCAAGCATTAACTCTCTGAACAAAATAATTACCAACAGTCAGTACCAAAATGAAAGCAGAAGATACATAAGTTATCAAAAGGCTTCCTATAAAACAACATTGCAAATTATTGAGGACGACTGAGATATCGGGTAGGCCTACTGTTATACAATTATTTAACACAGTAACATCAACGAAGTTTCATAATGTATTTTAAAAACATTGATATCACGAATAAATAATAACTAATAATTAGTAAATAATTATAGTATTAATATGGGTCGAAATAAATGAGATTATAGATTTCGCGTTGAGAAGTTACATTAAAGAACAATATTATGACACATGAAAATGGATTACAATGCAGTTCTTACGTCTATGATATTTTTTTAAGAAATTAAAGTTACGAATTTTATGTAACATAAAATCAACTTTAATGAGCTTAAACGCAGAATAAGAAATATTATTATTACAAATGTCATGAAAATCCATTAGTAAAGAAGTTAAAATATGTCCAACACACAGTTTAATAATAATTGTTTATTCGAAAATATAATTAATTACACAGAGTTAGATTAAATGGACAAACAGAATTTTCCTCATGAATTGTAAGATCGCAAGTTCGATACAACATACGAAGAGTCCTGGTAAGTCACTTTTTCTTCTCCAAATGTAAATCCAGATACCATTAGATTTTCCATGGAAAGGACTATCTTACAAGCTTTAAACGGTAAAAAAAAATAGTAATGGGATTATTCAAAATTTGGCATACAGGTAAGGAAGTAGGTGCATTTTATAGCTCCAAAACTTCATGGCGCGACCTAGAAGGTCCTCCTTGGTCCATCACCCTGCTGCTTGCCTCACATTCACTTGTGTATTTTACAGAGATGGAACATCACATAGCCAATATAAGGTGGCATGTGGTCAGCCATGTACAGTAAAATTACACTTACACAAGAAATTCAAATAAAAATTAGAAATCTCGTTACCTATAAATGTTTTTCTTAAAAGCTTATTCTTAATTTTTTTTTATCTGTAACTAATTACACTTTACTAAGATGGTTGGATAAGGTTGAGGAAGACTTAAGACAACTGAAGGTTAAAAGATGAAGATAGGAAGCTAGGAACAGAGAAGAATATTATGAAGGAGGCCAAGGACCGTAGAGCCAAGGGAAGAAGAAGAAGCACAATTTACTTTTCATCGAGTTTTTTTATCCAATTATAATTTTGGAATATGCTTTTAAATTACTATTATCCATTTTTATATCAATAACATTGTTGTTGCATGTGTTAGTACGTCTGCAACCAATAATACGGAATAGGCTATCTTAAGAATAGGGCGATATTTTAACATGCCACACGTATATAACGGTTCTCCCTCCCCAACTCCGACCATTGTCGTCTTTTACAGAAAAAAATCATCCATCTTTTTAAATTTATGCTGACATATACAGAATGGAAAAGGACGCCTACCAACATTTCAGACGCTATTCAGCGAAGTAAGACTACGTTTGGTAAGGAAAGCAGTTAAGGTCATGTAGGCCAACCTTTCTTTTCAGCTTTACCAGGACTGCTACAAAAATGGCCAAATGCAATATTGTAAAATTTAAATTGACCGAAATGCCAAAACAACTGTTTTATTTTAAAACAGAGAAATGCCTTGATAGGAGTCAGTGGATTTGTTGAATTTGACACATACATAATTCTAACAAAAGGTAAAATGGAATTTGGGTTACACAGCAGAGTAATGCTTGAGAAAGAAGAAAAAAATAAAAAGGCATTTTTATGCCCAAAAACTAAAACTTTAAAAACAATAAAATTTAGCACATAATCAATTGAGGAGTCTAGTGAGAGAGGGAGCTATGCCACTTTGAGAAAAAATGGAAATAAATTGGGTTTTATAAAGCTTTATATTACGAAATTATTTGTACAATAAAAAGGTAACTTTTTCCTTCTTTCACTTATTGTTATGTAAACTATTCAAAGAAGGCAATATATAAGCAGCACTAATTCTTTCCATTTCTTCTTAAAGTTGCATAGCTTCCTCTCTCACACTAGACCCCTCCATTCATCTTAACCTTCCCCAAATCCAGAACATAAAAGTATTTCATAATTTAAAAAAGAAAACAACAAGTATATACCGAGTGAGTTTCTCGCTACGAAAATGTTGAAACTAGTACTAGTAGGTAGATACCGAGAACTTACTAGGATAATTTCAAAGTTTTCCTCAGTTAGGATAAATGCTAGGTTGAAATTTTATTACCGCGATCCATTTCATTGTCAATTACCATTTCATATTTCCTTATAAATTAAATGTTTTCGTTTTGTGCAGAAATACATTAAAACAAAACAATGGACACATACAACTTTACCGTAACCAGTCCAAAGTAGCGTAGACACAATATGTTCAAGCATCTCAAAATAAAATTGAAATAACAAATATGTTTTAACATAAGTGACAGCACATAAAAACTTCTAGAAACGTTTTACCTCTCCTCCTTGTCCTAATGAGGTCAATATATATATAGGCCTATATATATATATATATATATATATATATGCATATATGCATACACACACACACATATATGTTATATTGCAGATTTTCGCGGATATAAGTATGAATGAGAAAGTTTTCTTGGGTTTTCCGCGTCTTGGATTGAAGTTCGGCCTCTGGCCACTGATTGATTATTTTATCAATGTTTTCTTTTCCCATAAAATATTTTATCAATCCTTGATAATGGCATGTGGCATCATGCCGAAACGTCGGAATTAGTGGCCAGAGGTCGAACTTTAATCCAAGACGCGGAAAACCCAAGAAAACTTTCTTATTCACACACACACACATAGCATTTTCATGCTATGCTTTGCAGCTTTACTATATTGTCTGAGGAACAACTTGAGACGGTTACCTGCTTCGTTTGACTGGAGTTGAGGGTAGGATTTGTCATTGCCTTCTGGACATGGAAAGTAGCCATCGACCCCGTAAAGCATCCTATCCCGACCGGGAAACGAACCCGGGTCTGCTGCATAATAACGCAGCACGCTACAATATTCCACAGCGGTGGACACGCAAATAATAAAGAGGAAGCAATAATGACAAAAAAAGGAGAAATAATGCGAATATAGAAATATTAGTAAAACCCCCATATTTATTAGATATACAGATGACAATTGTCCACCGCTGTGGTCTCGAGGTAGCGTGCTGTCTTGTCACGCAGCGGGCCCGGGTTCGATCCCCGCTCGGGAGTTTTTCTGGGTGAGGTTTTTATCGGGGTTTTTCCTCACCTGTAATGCAAATGTCAGAAAAACTTTAAGGCCCAAACGGTCCCCGAAATCATATGGCCATCGAAATCATTATTATCATTCATCATCATCATCCTTCATCGGTGTGGAAAGCAACGGGAAGCTACCACACCTATAATTCCCTAGTAAAGCTGCAAAACATAGCATGAAAATGCTATGATTGCAGTGAAAGACCTGACTTCGGGCAGAATTACTATGGATGGAGATGGCAATTCAGTCCTTTAAAAATAATAAAGGACCTGGAATTTGATCTAGTTAAAGAAGGAGGACCTGACAAGAAAGAATAACTGACTGGCACTATTGAACCCATAGATTAATGACCTCACAGAATAAGCTGTCCATACATCCCTATCCTGAGCCGTTTTCAAATCATTCCCTGTGTAATTAACAACACTCAAGCCATGGTTAATGATATTCCTCCACCTCAATCTTGGCCAATCTACTGGACGCTTTCCCTCTTATTTTCCAACAAGAAGTTTCCTTAGCCCTATTTCATTCCTCATTCGTCCCACATGTCCTGCCCATTGCGGTTTATGAGACTTAAATGTTCTTATTACATCTGATTTTCCATAAAGATACTGTAGCTTATTGTTTTATGATCTTCTATTTTCAAATAATATGTGAGAAATATTATGTCTCTCTTTGGTCTAAAAATTTTCCTAAATACTTTTATTCTTCAATACTCAATGTTTTCTTTTCCTAAAATAACAGTCCATGTTTCGCATCCATATGATATAACTGGAAGAATAATGCGGTGGGCTAGTGGTTATGCTCCTTGCCTCTGGTCCCAAGGGTCGCGGGTTCAAACCCGGCCGGGGTCGATGGATTTTTTTAGGACGGAAAAGTCCAAGGAGCAAGTCCTCTGGGGGGGACTTTAAGCCGTGGGTCCCGAGTCTGAAGATTTTCAGGCTCGTAAAAAATCCTTAAGCCTGAATGAAAAGGCCTCTAAGCAAAATTTACCGAATTTTCCCGTCCTAGTACTACCTAGGTTTCCTAGATGTCAGTATGAGGCGGAACGCTGACCACGTACCACTCCAAATGACACCTATACGAAAACAAGTGTAACTAAATTAGTATGGTTCAAATACTTCAAAGTAGGGGGAGAGCGCCTAAATCTCTGTAAAGGGAAAACATAGGCTTACAATACAATTTATTTTTTCAGTTTAACTTTTTTTGAGAAGTTTGGATGATAAGTGACTCTGAAATGCGCAGTAGAATGTATTTCCAGAATTGATCCTAGTTCAATTTCTTTCTGCTCGTATCTTGACTTTGTATTTTAAAAATTATTAATTAATAACCTTTTAAATTGTTTACTAGATAATAATACTCTGACCTGATATATAAAAGATTTCCTCTAGACAAATAAAATAAATATATGCAGCAACAGATTAAGTTTGTTTATAAAAGAGAATATCTACTTGAATACTGGACATCAAATTACGCTCATTTCGCTTTAAAGCTTGTGTAACAAAGATACAAGCTCGGCCCAGCTGATATCGAGTATCAAGAGCCTCAAAATCCAACCCGTCTGCAGGCTCTATCATTTAAATGCCACTCGAATATTTTAGTCTGGTGATATTTTATCAAATGGTGGGGGCAATCACCAAGTTCACTTTCAAGGTCAGGAATGTTAAGTCGACAGCTCTGCCTATAATAAAACTTAACAATATTCTGTTCAATTAAAACTGTAAGAACACTTTTTATTTTTAATATTAACTTCATCTTGACCTATGAAGTACAGTATAATAAGAGAAACTGAATTAAACGCATTATGAAATTTTATTGAAACTTTTATACTCAGTGAATCAATATTAACTCACTGGCACAATCGAACCCGTAGGTTCATGGGCGCGCGGACATAAGCTCTCCACGCATCCCTATTCTGAGCCAATGATTTCGATCATTCCATGTATGATCTACTTCCCTCAAATCATGATTATTGTTATTCCCCCACCTCTTTCTTGGTCTACCAATTTGGCGTTTTCCCTCTGGTCCTCATACAATAAGTTACATGTCCTTCATTCAATCGTGCCACATGTCCTGCTCATCGCAGTCTACGAGACTTAACTGTTATTATATCTGGCTTCTTAAAAAGATAATGTAGTTAATGGTTATTCTTCTCCATTCACCTGTCTGTTCATCTCTCTTTGGTCCAAACATTTTCCTAAGAACTTTATTTTCAAATATTAATATTTTCTCCTGCCTTAAAGTAAGAGTCCATGTTTCGCATCCATATAATGTAACTCGGAAAATGGCAGTTCCACACACACACACACACATATATTCAGTTCAACGTTTTTTGAGAGAAGTTGGGACGACAACACTTAACCAATATTATTATTATTATTATTATTATTATTATTATTACAAATTATTTTGTACTATAAGAGATCACCTATGTGGTGTCTGATTGATATCCCCAGAGGTCTGGTTTCAATTCTGAGCTATATATAGTTTTGTTTTTCTTTCTACATAGGGTTTGTAACTGAAAGATAGTATACGTGTATGGTAATTTTATAGCCGTTAACAATCATAGAAGGCAATATAAACATTCTTGCCACTATTTTAAAAATTAAGGTGTCGGTGCATTTATTTGAAAACCTCGTAAGTGGACAAATTTTATTAAAACAGTAAAATTATTATATTAAAGAAAATAATACAATAAAATAACCAAGCACTTTCTTAATGTTGTCTTTTATTTCTAACATTTGTATTTTTCTCCCTGGGTACTACCTTCACCATAAAGAGACATGTTACATTCTATCTTTGTACAAATGAGGTCATCTACTTACTGTATACAGTAGCTATATTACGCAGTGAGTAGATACCCCGCCCCTCATAATGAACATGTGAATATCAGGAAGGCACTGAATTTACATCAATATAATCTTATTATGTCTTCTTTTTCTACAATGGCAACATAGCCCAATGTCGAGCCTTAGCATCCTTTATCATTTTCCTCCATCCTTCCTTGCTACAGAGCCAATGAGTTCTCTAGGGTCAATTGTTATGGCATCATCCCATCTGTATATTTAGATCTTCCAACTGTTCTTTTGCCATTCCCCCTCCCCTTCGTAACTTTCTTTGGTACCCTGTATTCATCCAGTCCATTTTAATCCTCTCAATTTAATATGAGTAAACAGGTTAACACTCCTATACCTTTCATACAACTAATGATTGCATTTAATTATCCAATTAGTATTGTCTTGCACTGTCCCAAAAAATTATTCTCAGTACCTTCCATTCAATAACACCAAACATCAGTTCAAGTTCCTCGGATATTCTCTGTTGTTTACTTCCGTAAGTGAGAATCCTCTTGATATAATACTGAAAATAACAAACACTGAACACACTTAAATTATGAAATAATAAATATTTGTAATTCAATTGAAATTCGCGGTTGCAACAAAAAGCACAGCCATCTGGATCTTTCTTTGTTAAATAATAAACCAATTACCTTACCAAATTACCTTACACCGCCATCTGTTAGAATCGTATGTAACTCACAGATAATCACACCGCCATCTGTTAGAATCGTATGGAACTCACAGATAATTATAACTCTGTGTTAAATAATAAACAAATAATTTGCAATGAAAAATAATGCTACTATAAATTTAGTTATAAACTACCCTAAGCCTCAAGTTGGATCAAACTGCACACAGTGTGCAAAATTTTATTAAAATCGGTTCAGTAGTTTAGGATTCCATCGCGGACAAACAACGTGACACGAATTTTTTATATATTGATATATATAATATTTACAGAAAACTACAAAGAAACTGTGAAAACAAATTATGGTATACTACCTTAAAAATAACTTTGAAACCAGATTTTTAAACTTAATTGCCAACTACACTGTTTTAATGCTGCTATTTGACAAAAACTTAAGCTAGCAACAAATCGTGTTCGATGGAAGACTCTCACCGAAGGTCTATGCTCCACTAAAGAGTGGACATACTATCACGAGGCCTAGAGATATCATATCGTTATTAGAAAATTAACGATGTATATAGACCCTTCTTAAAACTAAAGAAAAAAGTAATTAAATCACTAGCTCAAAACATTTTAAATCCGTCTCAGACTTCAGTGACTCCATACAGCATATTAATAAAAAAATCTCCTGGCGCGACAGGCCTACAAGGCCCTTAGCCTACCAGCCAGCTGCTGGCCTCACATCCACATGTGCCAATAACAGAGGTAGATGATAATCAGCCAGTGTAGGGGTGACATGTGGTCAGCATGTCGAGTCCCCCAGCTGGTTTTCTCAACCTGGAGCCGCTACTTATTGTAGCTACCCAAATGCATCACGATGCTGGGTGGGCACCGGTCCCATACCAGCCGAAATACCATGAGCAAATTTCTTCCCTCATGGAGACTCGAACCAGCGCAAGTCCCGTAGCTCTGCGCCAAGGCTTCCTGCCTTAACCACTCAGCTACGGCGCGGGACCCATACAGCATATAAGATAATGATAATTGGGAAGACCCAATGCCGACTGAAGTGGTTGCTGTAACTGAATAGTAGAAACATTACAAGAAGACACCCAGCATTGTGAGGCATTTGGGTAGCTACAATAAGTAGCGGCTCCAGGTTGAGAAAACCAGCTGTAACGGCTGGGGGACTCGACATGCTGACCACATGTCACCTCTACACTGGCTGATTATCATCTACCTCTGTGATTGACACGTGTAGATGTGAGACCAGCAGCCGGCTGGAAGGCTAAGGGCCCTGTAGGCCTGTCGCGCCAGGAGTTTTTTTATATAATGGTCAAATGCGGTGCCTACTAGTTAAGATCGATGAAATGTGTAAAATAATAATTATTATGTTCATGAAAACAATTCAATAACTTTACTCCTTCGCAATTCGCTGAAAATACAGATCCTACCAATAATGTAAAATACATTGCTGATATTAATTATGTGAAATCGGGGTATCGCGAAGCTTGGAATTTATCCAGTTAACACCAGTTTCTCCTATTCCAAATGCAAAGATCACTTAATATGAACTTCAGACTTTCTTAAAAATATAAGTCTACTGAATTGTGCAATAACCAACTTGCAGGTTATGCTTATTTCCGAATTCCAAATGCTAATAGTCCTACTCAGGAAGCATATAATAGCATCTTGAATAAACATTCATTAAAATGCCTACTACGAAGGCCGAGATAATTGCTTTTCTTAATTAGAGACAAGGATGTCCAACTTCCCACAGAGTTGAATTATGGACTAATCCCCAGCCCCTTCGTATGAGATACTTTGTTCACTATATTCTAATTATCAGAAGATTTTCACAGCATTTTAATGCTATTATTTCATATAAAGAGTAACTGTAATGAATTTTTTTAAAAAATATTACCTATACCTCATCCGTTCTTAGAGTGATTCTAACATAAACGAAAGTCAATTGTATCCTTTCGTCATTCGCGCCAGAATTACTGTCACACTGACAGGGAGTGCGTCTGAAGTAGTCTATATAAAACATGTGATCGTTGAATGGGGTAGATTACAAGAAAGCTGGAGAGATTTTTCACTGAACATTGTGAAATACGTTTAAAATAACGTTTTTTTGACCACTAGTCAAAGGTTTGCCAGACTTGTGTTTTAAAATTTTAGATGGCGACACAGCAAAGAAGACACGACAAATTCAGCCATTTTTTTTGCATCAGGATCAACTGAAGCATGACTCAAATCCATCATCTATTTGTGATACACTATTTTTTATTGAATATTTTCTATGTTTTGAATATTATTACTTCCATTCGTGAAGAACAAAAAGTATATTCAAAAGACACATTTTTAATTTAATGAAATGAACTACCTTTCGCGTACTTACTGCTCCAACATCGTACGTCGGTGTCCATAACCAATGAAATGCGAGCATGTCACATGCTTTTGTTTTGACGAGAACCACTTTAAGTAGATGCCTCAGCGGTACTGCAGACATTTTAATATAAAAATCCATAGCGCGATAGGCCTAGAAGGCATTTGGCTTACCTCCCCGGTGCTGGCCTCACAGAGGTAGACGATCATCCAGCCACACTTGATTATAGGAGATCGCAAATTCAAATCTCGGCCAGATTAACCTATTTTTTTTTTCCGGGTTTTATGGCAAAACGCTGGGATAGAATATCACCAACATCCCATTTCACCATTAATAATTTCACATTTTCTTCTCTATCATTGTTTTAACATTATAGGTATGTTTATATGCCCCAAAACCAAACGGGCCTTATAGCGAGATGTCCTATAGGGAGAAGGATTTAAACTTCGGATCACACTACACAGCGATATGGAGGGCCACCGCGAACGAGTGATCAGCTCAATATCTCTTCCGAAAGAATACAAACATTTATGGCCAAACATACCATTCGCCTGATCACTTATACTAAACATTCTATCTATCTATGGCGTAGCCCATTATTGAGCCATAGTCTCTTTCCTTTGTAAGGAGTTACTAGACCAAGTAAATTTCTAGTAACCTTATTTGATCATAGATGGCATGTAGTTAACACACCGATCCAATGAGACATCTAACAGGGAACTAAGGTATTACTAGGACGTCTATGTCGGTAAATTTTGTTTAGAGGTCTCTTTATTCAGGCTTAAGGATCTTTTACTGACCTGAAAATCTTCACTCTCGGGATCCATGGCTTTAAGTCCCTTCCGGAGGACTTGCTCCTTGGATTTTTCGTCCTAAAAAATCTATCAACCCCAGCCGGGTTTGAACCCGCGACCCTCGGAACTAGAGGCAACATACTAAACATTGCGAGTATGATTATGTGGTCTCGAGGTAGCGTGCTGCATTGTCACGCAGCGGGCCCGGGTTCGATCCCCGCTCGGGACAAGTTTCCTGGGTGACGTTTTTTTCGGGGTTTTTCCTCACCTGTAAGACAAATGTCAGGATACTTTAAGGCCCAAACGGTTCCCGAACATCATCTGGCCCAACCTCAGAAGTGGGTTACAATACGCCAATGCCAGGAGAGAATACCTGAAATGTCGAATGACAAATAGGTGGCATTGAACAAAAAAAATTGATGTTCGGGGACATTAAAGTTTCGTAACATTTCTCTTGAGGAAAAATCCTGAAAAAAAATCACCCCGGAAACTTGTCCCGACCGGGTACCGAACCCGGGCTCGCTGCTTACGAGGCATCGACGCCTTTTAATGTCAGCGGAGTTTGCAGAGGACATGTGAATATTGACAATAGACATACATAACCAATGGTATATACATTGTCCCTTAGACGTGGTTGACCAAATATCTTTTAAAGGTTAAGGGATCGCGCTACATGCCTTAGGGTCTCCCACCTTTTTTAGACGACCTGCAAGAGATGTCAGTCGGGTTGTCACTCTTCGTGACATCTGTCTTTATCCTCAGAACATACATCTTGCAATAATTTCCGTTGGAGGCTGAATCGAACCCAGGGTCATGGTGCCGCCAAAAGATTTAGTTCAATTTAAAGACCCATAATAAAACATAAAACAGTGTAGTGAATTAAATAAAATAAGTATGTCAATAATGGTATATACAATAAGATAAAATAACCGGACGCGTTGGCTCAGACCGGAGCGTTTGAGTTTCATATTTGGAGTCCAGAAATTAGAATCATTGGGTCGGCCAACCAGTTTCTTTCCTTAGTCACCAATGCAAAGGTCGAGTTGAAATTTCAATATTACGAACCATTCATCATTAATAATAATCATATCAGACAACAAATGACTACATACAACTATAGCACACAGTCTGCTGATACACGCCCCAAAATCCTAGACCTGATATAAAAGTAAAGTGACTTGTTCAACTTTTTTTAAGTCTGTAAATTTTTCAATAGAAATGGACATTTGGAGGCGATCGACAAAGAATTCAAGAAGGGATAAAGTTAGAAACAGCATAATAAAGGGGAAAAAATTATGCAAATAAAAAAAATAGAAAAATTAGCAGAACAATTTTTTAAATGGTGTGAACACCGCATAAGAATGGAAGAAGATAAAATACCAAAGAAGGTCCTTGATTGGAAAGCTAATGGAAGAAGAGGAAGAGGCAGACCTACTGTCCTCCTCCGATTAGTTTAGCGCTGGGAGGTAGGATACTCTGCAGGTAGTTTGATTTGTCCCTACAGCCGAGTCGAAGGGAAGTATTATTCATTCACAAATATGCAGGTTTCAGTTTGCGGTTTTCTGTGGCTGTGTCTTTCGTAAATAGGGCGAACGTTTTCAATATGATTGTACTTTTTTCCTGTGACTGGTGTTGTCATCCAGTATCCATCACCACACCACATTCCTTTGAGGGCTAAACTCGTCGGAGGAGGACAATAGAGAACGTTGTTTAGATGGAGTGAGGAGAAGTTTTAAAGCAGAGATTTGAGGGAAGAAGGTGCTTTAGACGGGAACCTCTGGCGACGAATCACTTTGGGTTGTAGGAGAAACACTATTGCACCACACCACATTCCTTTGAGGGCTAAACTCGTCGGAGGAGGACAATAGAGAACGTTGTTTAGATGGAGTGAGGAGAAGTTTTAAAGCAGAGATTTGAGGGAAGAAGGTGCTTTAGACGGGAACCTCTGGCGACGAATCACTTTGGGTTGTAGGAGAAACACTATTGTGGAATATTCCTATTTTCCCCCCTCTAAGTTTCAACAGGAAGTAACATTGAATAAACTGAAGCGTAAATATTTATGCATTTATTGTACTGGATAATTTTTATTAACATAAATATTACGAACAATGACGCAATATCAACCAACAACAATATAAAATACTGACGACCAGAATGCATTTAGAGTACGAGTTTTTTGAATCGACTCCAACGGAGATCGTTAAAAACAGGCAATTAAAACAGAGGTCAACATGACGCGACCATCGTCACTATGTCTAATCAGCAAATACTTCCTTGAATTATTCTGTAAATGTATTAATCAACTCAAGCCATTTTTAACAGGATTTACTACCCGCCCAAAAATACCCGAGTGGGTTTTTTTTTAAAGCTCACTTAAAAAACCCCACCCAACTACCAAAAAAAACACTTCTGAACTTATTTTTAACAATGTTTGTAAAAAATAATTATTAATCAAGATACTAATAAGAGAAATAAATAGTCCAACCAAATAATAAAGATAAATTATTCTTTCAACCAGTATATTTAATTCACAATATACAACTGTTATTAAAAGTAGTAACAAATACTTAACTTCCAAATCAGAATCAACTCTTTAACATCATATTCTTTTAATTCAATATTAAAATAACTGTGCAGTTTTGCTAATTTTTTAACTTTTTCACAACCCAACCTGTTACACATTTTCGACCATATTAATCCACAGGCTGAATGAGCTGGGCAAGAAATCAGTCCATTCAGAAGTTACAGAAGGCTTTAATGTTCTCATTTGTACAACGTTTCTCCAAAATACTCCACCACTGGGCAAAACTAAAGCTTTTTATTACATCATCCGCAAACATTGATGGTGGATATATTTGTTTAACATTAATTTGCTTGTCAAGCAAAACTCAGCCTGGTTTTCTTGATCAGAATATAATTGTTTTCCTACATGTTTAGGATTCATCATATTATTTTATTCTAAATATGGATTTAATTTAATAAAATGTAGTATAGCTTTTAAATTATCTGGGGGGGGATTAAACCCAAAAAAACTGTTTTTTTTTGTTTGGTTTTATTAGAAAAACCCAAAATAACCCATATGGGCTGGGTTTTTTAAACCCTGATTTTTAAAGTATTTGCTAGAACTATGAACTGCAAGGCTTGTATTTCCAAATCGTTTATGTTATGAGTTGAATATTGAAATTTGATCCACATATGGCAACTCACTATTTATAAAACACAATTCAAATAGGACCATTGCCATGACGAGGTAATTACATTTTAACAGGACACATGCACATATTTACAATTTACCTATTTGTAGACCCTATAATTGAAACACAAACTGTAAATACAATACATTCGATGAAAACGAAAATTATATAGTGTCAATCCCATACACATAACCTAAACAGTAATTGAATACCTTATTTTATAAAAACAGTCATCGAATACCTTACTTCGTAACTTAGGCATGGGAATATTTGCAAGCTACAATTTCTCAAAAAACGTAAGTAACTATTATAAGCATTACTTAAGTTAAGTGTTATTTTCATGCTGGTTAACCCATAAATTAGGATAGTGATGTTTTGATATTTTTGGTCGGTAGAATCTCTACACACTAGTAAAATGCTAAGAAATTGGGACTGGAAGTAAATATCAAAACTAAATACATGTTCTACACATATAATGGAAATGATAATGAATGACAAATGAGGGAAATTTTGAAGAAGTGGCTGAATTTAAATACCTAGGAACAATACTCACAAAGAGGAATGAGATGCACAAAGAAATTAAACATAGGCTAATTCTGGAAATGCATGCTATTATGCATTGCAGGAACTCTTGCCGTCCCAACTTCTTTCTATAAACGTTAAACTGAAAATATATAAAACTGTTATTCTCCCAGTTATATTACATGGATGCGAAACATGGACTCTTACTTCAAGGGAGGAGAAATGATTAGAGCATTTGAGAACAAATTTCTTAGGCAAATTTATGGATTAAACATATATGAACAGTCAAGCGAATGGAGAAGACTACATAACACAAAGCTACATGATCTTTATGGAAATCCAGATGTAATAAGAACAATTAAGTCTCGTAGACTGCGAAGGACTGGACATGTAGTATGAATGGGGAATGAGAGGGGCATGGAGGCTTCTTGTATGAAAACCAGAGGAAAAACGACCAGTTAGTAGACCAAGAATGACGTGGGAGAATAGCATTAATTATGATTTAGGGAAGTAGATTACATAGGAGATGGTTGGAAAACATTAGTTAAGGATAGAGATGTGTGGAGAGCTTATGTCTGCGCGGTCATGAACTTACGGGTTGATAGTACCAGTGAGTTAGTTAGAATCTCTATACTACATTTTAGGCTCATGGCCTACCAGTCGGCTGCTGGCCTCACATCTACATGTGAATCACAGATGTAGATGATCATCCTGCCATTGTAGGGGTGATACGTGAACAGCGTATTGGGTCCCATAGTCATTACAGCTGGTTTTCTCAACCTGGAGCCACTACTTATTGTAGCTACCATGAGAAAAGTCTTCCCCATGGAAACCCGAACTAGCGCAAGTCCCGTAGCTCTGTGCCAAAACCTCTTGCCTTAACCACTCGGCTGAGGCGCGGTACACAGCCAATATCTACTGTCTAATATCTGAATCAGAGTACCTACTACCTTCGAGTCCCGGCGAGGTCAGGATTTTTAAAATGACCCAAACCCTCTGGCGGCACTAGGTACCTGGGGTCGACTCAGCATC